>OZ038451.1:11469067-11507350 GCA_964036195.1 Sphaerolaimus hirsutus
GAATTGATCCAGCCGATTACCAGACATTTATTTTATATGCAAGTGAAGCAGGCAATTTTGAGAATGGAGTTATACTGCCCGCCTGATATCGCTGTCCTTTTGGCTACCTATATGACGCAGGCTGAGGTATGTTGGCTTGGTCTGAATTTGGTTTCTTTGTGAACTTTAAATCCTTCAAACAGAAAAAATGCTGCCTGAAACGGCCCAATACCAAAGATTTCATCAGATTTGTTCCAGTTTTCGCTTTAGGTTTTGTCAATTGGGCCTGTAATTCACTAAGGGCCGCAGGCTCAGGGCTCCAGGGGGGGGGCTGGGGGGCTGCCCCCCCCAAAATCGGTCAGCTATCTATCTATCCCGGAGGCCGCTCAGCTATCTATCTATCCCGAAGCAAAATTTTTGGCTACCACCCCCAAAGACCCCCCCCCCCGAATCGCTCAGCTATCTATCTATCTGGAGTGTTTTTGGGAAATTTTGCCCTAATTTTCACACAAAATCACCAATTTTCGTACCTTTTTATAGTTTTTCATCGTCAAAATCGTGCTTTCCGGCTATATACTGGTTATATACCTATTTTTAGCCATTTTATACTACTTTTGGCTACTTTTAACTGATTATTAGCGATTTTTTCCCCTTTTCTGCCTTCTTAACCTTGAAAAAGCCTATATATTGTGCCCCCGCCAGCCCCCCCCGCCAGCCCCCCCCCAGCCCCCCCAGAAAATTTTTCCAGCTATCTATCCCTCCGGAGGAGCGATTTGCTATCTATCCAGCCCCGCGAGGGCCAAAATCCTGGAGACCCCTGGGCCGCACACGCTAGTTGACATCAAAATTAGTGTCAACTAAATTCGACTAAATTGCTTAAGTACGTGATTTCAACTTTCCCATGTGATAAAGCATAGTTTATATCGTGATACTTGTTCTTATTGTCATCGTTTCTGTTAAGTGTGAGCTTTTAAATTTTTTTTCTGATATTTAGTTGACATTCAGTTGACACAAACTTGCGATGTCAACTAGTGTATGTATGCTGGCCCTAATCATCACTACACACATCACAAGTTTCAATCACACTGACCATCCACCAAATTCTCCCAGTTGGGCGACTACAACGACTCTACAGTAGCCAGCAGCGCCGTGCAGCTAGAACAACTTTTACCTCCCAGAGTTCTGTCTCAGTATCAGATGACCCCAGACATGTGGCTCGATAGAATAAACACTTGGTGGCATAATAATAAAGGAATGTCCAGGTGTGTGTGTTAAGAATTCGCACATTAGTTTTTTTTCTCGTTTGCTCCGATTTGAATGAGACTGCTAATGAATTGTCACTATACATGGATCTCATCGCACATGTTCGATTGGCCCTTTGCCGCTACACATCTAAACCCATTACACACCTAGACAGAGTCTGCGGATAAACAGCGATCACCTACAGGTTGGATCGATAAACCAGGGCCGTATCCAGGGGGGGGGGGCGGGGGGGCGGGCTGCAGAAATAGCGATTTTGAGCGAAAATTGGGGTATAGTTTCTGAAAAATCGCTCCAGATAGGTAGATAGCTGAGCGATTTGGGGGGGGGGGTTTAGGGGGTAGTAGCCCAAAATTTTGCCTCCGGGATAGATAGATAGCTGAGCGGCCTCCGGGATAGATAGATAGCTGGGCGGTTTGGGGGGGGGTAACCCCCCCCAACCCCCCCCCCCCATTCGAGACCCCTGAATGCACTCAATGGTGTGCTTTTTGTCGTTTTGTATGTATATTTACATACATATACAGCGTTTCATGGCGCTGACGCCAACGCCAATGGCGCCATTGCGTGGCGCCTAGTAATGGCGCCAGCGCCATGGCTCCATTCCGCCACTATGTACCTAAAATTTTAGGGGGGGGGGGGGGCTGAGCCCCCCCCCCCTCGCCGGCCTCCGTAAACAAGCAGCCCCCCCCCCGCTCAAAAATCCTGGATACGTCCCTGCGATAAACGTCTATCATTCAATCAGACCTAGTTCATTATTCAGCGGCTGGCAGCATGCATTGTTTCTATTGTCAGGGCACCCGAATTTGGTTGGATGATAATGATATTAGTGGACACGCCCGCTCTACGGTGGGCGGCAAACACAAAAGCATGGAGGTATATGTTTTTGTGTTTGACACCCACTGTAGAGTGGCGTGTCAAATAATATGCTAATCTCTTTATCCTAGATGTGTGATGGGTAGAATTAGATGGGTGGCGGGTTTAGATGTGTACTGGGTTTAGATGTGTACTGGGTTTAGATGTGTACTAGGCCTCAGTCGTCGATTGTTATAGTTCAACTTTTGTATGTGTTTTTGTATTCGATCGCAGGGAGGATGCTGAACTGGAATATCTGCGGGTTGCACAGGAATTGAAAATGTTTGGAGTCCATTTCTTCCTGATACAGGTGATTTGCACGGTGTGTAGGGTCGGCTACTAAACTCGAACCCCCCCCCCCCCACCGAAAAAAATCGGCCAGCTATCTATTAAGATTCTGGATATTTTTGAAATTTTTTTCACTAATTTTCGCTAAAAATTTCATACCCAAATGTTTCACCTTCAAAATCATTCTACCATTTATATCAATTTTTTGTTATGTATCACCTATTTTTGGCGTTTTTTTCCTTTCTGTTCATACAACACCTGGATAGATTGAATCCCCGCGTACCCTCCACCACCCAAATTTTTCAGTTATCTATCCCTCCGGAGGAGCGATTTACTATCTATATGACACCCGGTGTTGTCAAAATTAACCAAACCTTGATTGACATTTAACAGGACAGTTTTACCTTTCAGAACAAGAATAAAACGAAATTGTGGCTGGGAGTAGCGCCGCATGGCATAAACATTTTTGAGGAACACAACAAGCAAGTGCCAAAAACAAGATTGAAATGGGATGAAATCAGAAATATTTCCTTCAGAGATAAAAAGGTACGCAGATTTTAGAGTGTATTTCAGGTTTTTTACATGTATGTGTGATCGGCGGATGCAGAAACATGACGCTTTTTATGAACAAATTTAGACAGATTACGTTGGCACGCCCAAATATTTTATTTATTATAAATTGCGCAGTGTGTAAACAGATATAAAAATGTGAAAAATTTTGAAACCCTGTGAAAAAATTTGAAACCCAGCACCCAACATTTCAGTTCACCATCAAAACTACTACATCAGAGTCTACTTCATTTCTATCGGAACACATGCTCATAAATGAATCCATTTTGGATTTGTGCATGGGCGCGCACAATTTGTATTTAAGGCGGAGACAAGCGGACTCGATCGAAGTTCAGCATATGAAATGCCAGGCTAAAAGGGACAGAATGGGCAGAATGGTGAGATTGGGTATATAAATGCATGCTGTGTGGTGGGACCATTTGATGTTGCACGGCACACTCAAATTTTCAGTTGCAGTTCGAACACTTTTTCAAGGGCGGAATTCAAAAGGGTGGAATTAAAATCGGGGGTGGAATTCAAAAACGTCCGAACCGCCCTCGATTTCAATTCCGCACATGAAACGTTCGAACACTTTGACGATGGCGGAATTGCCTCGAATTGTGCAGGGGCAGAATTAATTCTGAAAGGGCGGAAAGCGCAAAGCGTTTGCACAATGTCCGCACTCTTTTTATGTATGGCGGAATTGCTTCGAATTGTGCACGGGCCGAATTAATTCGGAAAGCGCAAAGCGTTTGAACAATGTCCGCACTCTTTTGAGTGTGCGGTGCGCCATCTAGGCAAGAAAACATTGGGACACTTTCTACAAGGGTGGAATTCAGTTTAAGTTTACACAAATATGCCACACGTTGAACTTCAATATCTTTAAAACAAGTGGATATTACTAAAAAATTTCTCTATTCATTTTTGAAGACAAAGCCTAGATCTACCTATAAAATTTTTTTCACAAATATATTTGGCAAGATAAGTGAGATGTGTTTCTCACAACAACCTTCTCTAATGGGTGGAATTGAAAGTCAAGTGCGGAATTGAAAGTGTCCCAATCATTTTGAAACTTGCTGCGTGGAAATGTTATGACACGCAAATCAGCGAAAAGTGTACGGATTCGTCCGGACTCCGTTCGAATGTCCAAAAAATGCCCTAAAAATCCTTTAAAAAATCGTTCGGACTGCACTTGGAGTTCCGCCTTGGCGGAACTCAAAAACGTTTGAACTGCACTTGAAAATTTTGAGTGTGCGGTGCGCCAATCAGTTACATATTTTATAAAACATAAATATTTACTCTCACGTCGAATATCGATATCGAATTTGCTATGCTGTGTTTCCAGAAGGAAAAACTGTCGTTGTCGTTTTTCCAGAAATGTTTGGAAAAGACTTCCCGCGTGTATTGTATGTGTAAAAAGGTATTCGTATATAAATTTTCCCCTGGTCCGTTCCGTTTAACCAGCCAGGAATGACACTTTTTTTAAACGATTTACTGTCAGTTGACAAAAAATTTGCGCAATCTCTCCGCTGCACACTACCTCATCTTTATATTTACGTACGTTTTAAGAGTATTAAATACTAAATGTGTTCACGCTAAGGTTTGAAAAAAACGTTTTTTTTAACTCGATGTTTTTTAAAAAAAACAACGTTTTTTTTAAATAAAAAAACGTTTTTTTTAAAGCTCCCAGATATGACCTTGTGTCAACATATATAGGTATATCAGACGGTGGCAATACTCTGTGATGTTATATATGACCATATAATGGCTGCTGAGCCATGGGATAGCATTATAACTGGTGATTTGTGTCAAAAATATCCATTTTTTTGTCGATACGTTCGTATATCGCCTTATAGTAGAATGTTCGTGACTTCAGGTACAGTTTGGCACGGAATAGTGATGAAACAAGGTTATAAAAGAAGGTTGTTTCTTTGGGAGTGAAGTTACACACTGTGGAGGTACATGGAAGCACATTACACCGGTGTTGGCTTGGGTTCGGACACTTAGAATTTTTTTATAAAAAAACTTTATTCCGCTAGAACAATTATCTCAGAAAATTTTGGCTGGTACCGAAATAAAGCCAAAACGTGTGACTACAAAAGCCATGGGACACCCCTGAGTATAATGCCATGTGGGCCGCGTAAGTGGCCCACACATTTTTTTATACAAAATTTCGTTGCTGACTTGGGTTCGGACACTTTATTTGTGTAGCAGTAAATCTGTTGTTCAAGGCCCGATTTTGGCTTTGAAGACTCTGGCTAGTTGCCAGAGTCCAATTCTTTTAATAAATCAGATTAGGATAGACTTTTATTACCTCATGTTCTTGATACTTGTTGGTTGAGTTAACAATCATTGTCCTCAGTTCCTCACACATGTGCATCACTCAAGCACAGTTTGCATGCGATTTTGGGAATCCAGCAGTGTGTAGGGCACTGGGAACAACCAGGACAGTTACAGGGGGTTGTGGGGATCGTTTTATTCTCACCCCTATTCAAGGAAACCCCCCAAACTCAAGACGCTTAAGAGCAAAAATGTAATATTCAAAAAATGTAAAAATTTAGTAGTAAAAAGGTAACAAAAACATAATGATTTTTTGCACTTAAACGCCTCTAGTTTAGGAAGGTTTCCTTGAATAGGGGTGTGTATAAAAGATTCCCCACAACCCCCTCTAACTGTCCTGGTTGTTCCCAGTGCCCTTCACACTGCTGAATTCCCAAAATTGCATGCCAACTGTGCTTGAGTGATGCACATGTGTGAGGAACTGAGGAAAATGATTGTTAACTCACACAACAATTATCAGGAAGCATGAGGTAAAAAAGTCTATCCTAATCTGATTTTTTAAAGGAATTGGACGCTGGCAGCTAGCCAGAGTCTTCAAAGCCAAAATCTGGCCTTGAAAGACAGATTTACAGTTACATAAAGGAAGTGTCCGAACCCAAGTCAGCAATGAAATTTTGTATAAAAAATGTGTGGGCCTCTTACGCGGCCCACATGGCGTTATAATGGGGGGTGTTCCATGGCATTTTTAGACAAATGTTAGGGCTTTATATGGATACCGGCTAAAATTTTCAGAGTTATATAGTACCAGCGGAATGAAGTTTTTCATAAAAATTAACCAAGTGTCCGAAGCCAAGCCAACACCAGTGTACCTCAATATTATATACTACACCGACATATGACGGCTTATTAACCCATGGTAGCATATATAAATGGATACTTTGATACTAAAAATGCCACAAAACCAATGAAAACAACCACCAATGTCAATTTGTGTGTGAAATTGCGCGCTTGCGCGCAAAAATTTTGCAAAATACCCAGTGCTTAGTACTAAAAATTTCGGTCGATGTTTTTTTATAAAAAAAACATTTCAGACGTCATGTTTTTGTTTTTTTAAAACGTTTTAAAAAAACATCGGCCAACCCTAGTCCACGCGTTTATCCAGCTACCCCCCACGTTGAATTTCATTTTCTTTTTTTAATTCGCAGGCGGACATCAAACGCTACGAACAGGAGAAAGCCCTGCGCGAAGCTGCCGAGCAGGAACGAGATCTTCTCCGTGCCCAATTAGCACAGATGACTGAGAAATTATCACAGGTTATCACCATAACAAAATTCATTAGTTCAGCGTTTTGGACCTCAGCGGTTGGATGGAGCAGCTGCTATCGCACTGAAAGGAATGAATAAAACAGCGCATACAGAATTAGGCACATTTTTGTTCTATGACAGAAAATTGTCACTGGTATTTTTTTTGTATTTTGCTAAATACAAGCGTTTTTCCACTGGTTTCTGCGAAATTTCTATCTGGTAGAGATAAACTAAGAAATTGCGGAAATGGGGTGGGTTTTGTGAATATTTTCACTTAAGGCATCAATTACAAAAAATTATCAATATCTACATCTATCATACGCTTTTGACGGTTATATATGATTTAAAAATATCAAGTTAATGCAATTTCTATCAAATAAATACATAATGTTTATAAACATTTTCCGAATACATTTTTTCCCATAGGCGGAAAACGCTGCTGAACGCGCCGCGGAAATGGCGGATTTATTGGCGGAAAAAGCCCGAATTTCCGAGGAAGAAGCCTTGGTTTTGTCTAAACGAGCCGCCGAAGCGGAGGCTGAAGTGCACAGAATCAATATTAGCGCGATCAAGGTGAAATTTAAATCACTGTATTTCCTAGAAACACCCCCTCACAATGCCCCCCTCAACATCAGCACCCTGAAAAAAAACCACTCCCCTCGATTACCCCACCCCCCCTCAAAATTTTCACTTTGAAAAATAGACCCCCTGGGGCTATTTCGAGGAAATACCGTATTTATCTTTATTTGTTTTTTTTTTTTTAAATTTATCACGATGTTTCAGTCTGAAGAAGCCAAAATGATTATGGAACGCAAGGCGAGAGAGGCGGAACTTCTGGCATCTCAAATTGTTCAAGAAAGGTACGTTGACCCCACCTTCCTAGTTTTGTTTCACTCTGCCACTTTGACTGTATAACCACTTCTACTATTGCAGACACGACTCCACCCCCTCAAGTAACCAAATTGCGACCACAATCACTGGAGAGAACATGTGGCGCTGTGGTGGAGGGAGGAGCGAACAGTCGATACGCTCTCAGAGTCCAAATGTAGGCGGAGTTTGCGGTCAGATGGCTAATTCGTACCCCGTTGGTTTTGCCTTTTAGAATTTTTAGCAATTATTTTTGCATTTTGGTGTGAGACGACGTTTTCGTACTAGACTGATTTTTACGCTAGCGACAGCTACTCTATTGAGCTTGACATGATAAAACTAGAGCGGGCGTGTTGTTCATATTACGGTATATATTCGGCGGACCGCATGCTATGCATTTTTCTGAATGAAACACTATCATATCGCCATCATTTATAAATCAAAATTACGCTTAAAATTGTTTGAAAATAGAAAATATGGTGCGAAACAGACGTAGGCTCTACTCGACTCCGCGTAAGTATCCTGCTCGCACGTTCTTTACTGTGACATAAGTAATTTTTGGCGCGTACTTTGCGGTCCGCCGAGTATACTTAAGATGAACGACGGCATTGCAATGAATTTGAATGTGCACCCCCCCCCCCCCCGCCATTCGAAGGTGTTCCCGCCGGCGCCGCACCACTTTCTCCACCAAAGCAGTAACTCTCCAACGGCCATTCAAAGTTCCTGTCTTCCCCCCAGTTCCATTCTGCTAGCCACCGCGTCCAGTAGATCGTCATTGGCTTGTTCAGGAAACCAACTGCACGTGACAACTTCCGGAAGTGGAACGAATGTAGCCGGAACCCAAATGTTGGACGCTTATAACCATCAGAACAGCCACCACAATATGAATTCGGGCGCCGGGAGTCAGACCCAATTGCAAAGTATAGATGATCTGGCTACTTATAATATGAAGGATGATTATATGAACAATGTGATTCAATATGGCGGCCTGTTTGGGGCCAGTTCCAATTTGGGGCAGAGTAGTGGCCATTTGCATCAGCAGTTGGCGCAGTTGAGAAGGGACATTGAGGCGTTGAAGGTTGGAACGTTTGTGGATGTATTGAATAAATGTCCTATTCATTGTTTTTTTTATATATATTTTTTTTATTGGATCCGAATTTTTTTAATATACTTTATGGGATATAAAATATGTTATGAACGGTTTAAGCGTTTAACTTTCCATTGAATTGTGCGCTTTCAAGCAAAACAGTAGCAAAATCCTGGTTTATCACTAAAAACCTTGGCTTGTTCGCAGGTCGAAAATCGAGAAACAGACGACGACAGAATTTATGCCGAGAATTTACAAAGGGGCGAGACAAAATACTCGACTTTGAGAAAGGTATGTTTTTCTTTTTTCTTTTGAAATACAAATCGTGATTCAGAAAAAACATAAAACACAATATCTTAGTGTTCTTCGTGCTGCGCTTTGATAGGATACATGTGTAAGTTTTACGAATGGGAATAACAACCAATTTGCATGAAAGTTTGATGGGGACATGAATTAAACGACGTCATGTAGCGTATCCAGGATAGAGTGTGCTAAATAATTCTAATAATTTTCCAAAAATGACGCGTACATACGTGGTTTGCTCCAAAAAGACAAACTTATGTGCAGAACATCTTTATAATGACTACTTTGCAGCCACAAGTTTTTTTATTCGAGAATGCCAGCTTCTCGGAACATCGATTTTTCGAGTATTATTGATTGGTAAACATAAATGGAATTGGGAAGCTCTCGATTTTTTTATTATTTGGGTACATCGAGTACTGATTTTTTTACTGGATACGTCACTGTATAATACCGGGTGGGCCACGTCAGGCGCACGGTTTTGATTGGCCCCCAACACATCAATTTTGAATGAAAACCGCTCGAATTTGGTATGGGGGTAAATAAATGTACCACATTTGTTGTGTTAAGTGCACGGTTTCATATCACAAGATTTCGTGTCAGAACGTGAAAGAGTTTCATATTTACGTTTTTGAATGTGTTGTTTTGCATACGATGTGATAAATGTGAATATTTAGTGATATTTATGTGCAGGGGTCTCCAGGATTTTGGCCCTCGCGGGGGCTGGATAGATAGCAAATCGCTCCTCCGGAGGGATAGATAGCTGGGAAATTTTTCTGGGGGGGGGGGCTGGCGGGGGCACAATATATAGGCTTTTTCAAGGTTAAGAAGGCAGAAAGGGGAAAAAATCGCTAATAATAAATTAAAAGTAGCCAAAAGTAGGTATAAAATGGCTAAAAATAGGTATATAACCATGTAAAGCCGTACATGGTTATATACCTATTTATATATGCCTATGTAATTATATAGCCGGAAAGCACGATTTTGAAGGTGAAAAACTATGAAAAGGTGCGAAAATTGTTGATTTTGTGCGAAAATTAGGGCAAAATTTCTCAAAAACCACTCCAGATAGATAGATAGCTGAGCGATTTGGGGGGGGGGGGGTCTTTGGGGGTAGTAGCCAAAATTTTTGCCTCGGGATAGATAGATAGCTGAGCGGCCTCCGGGATAGATAGATAGCTGGCCGATTTGGGGGGGGGGGGCAGCCCCCCCCCAGCCCCCCCCCCTAGGAGACCCCTGTTTATGTGTGTGCTTTACATACTAAATAGGGTACATTTATCTACTGTCATGCCAAATTTGGACTATTTTATGAATAATTGGTGCTTTGGTAGACGATTGCCTGACATGCGCCACGCTCAAACACGTATTAAACTTTGCTTCACGTTCCGACATGAATTTTTGTGATGTGGAACCGTGCACGTAACACAACAAATGGGGTAGATTTATCTACCCCCATACCAAATTTGAGCAGTTTTCATTCAAAATTGATGTGTTGGGAGCCAATTGTAACCGTGCGCCTGACGTGGGCCACCCTATATAATCTGACCGCTAGTAATTTTTATTTTTGATTCAGCATGTTCGGGTGAATAATTTCAGATCGACGATAGAAAAAGTCATAATCCTAATGCAGCTGTAAGTTTGTGGACGTGCATTTATTTTCATGAGTGATTTTCCGCTTGATTTCTGTGGTGTGATTTGTTAACTTCATCTTGTGAAGTGTTTGGTTGGTGCGTCCCGGGAATATGCAACAATGCGTTTTAGTAACTCACGGAATCACCTAATTAGTAACAAACTAATTACCGTATTTCCTCGAAATACCCCCCCCCCCTCGAAATACCCCCCTCAAAATTGACACTATGAACTTATACCCCCCCCCCTCGAAATACCCCCCCCCCCAAATTGAGTGTATAGAGAACGTAAATGACAAAGGCTGCGGTTTGTCATCTGGGTAATGCAAAACACACGTTAAAAATGATGACTCTGTTATGTGAGAACAGTGATTATACGTCTACACACTTATACAAGTCTTTAGAGTCTTATAAATGGCGATTTTTGTTGCATTTTCGACGTCTGCGTACGTTTCAGACGACAATTTAGTACTTGGTTTTCAAAACATTTCTGGTGAAATAATAAACCCCCCTCGAAATACCCCCCCTCGTTTAACTCCCCCTCAAAATTCTCACTCTGAAAAAATAAACCCCCTGGGGGTATTTCGAGGAAATACGGTATCAGCATTCCCTAACGAAGGATTTATTCTTTTTCAAATTTTTTACCCATTCATGTTATTAATTCATTATTTAGCATGCGGAAGCATCGATTCAAAGCTAAAAATAGAAAATGTAAGTTTATTTCACCGAACATTTTCCACTTTTTGCCATGGATATCACCTGAATTCGCGGAGATGGCACAAGCTGTATTTATTTCCGACTTGTGGTTCGAACCGTTAAAATTTGTTCTTTTTTATTCTGGCGTGGTTTGTGATCGCTGAAAAACCATTGTCGCTGTTTTCGGACGCACTAATTTAAAAATACATGTGTTTTGTACTTAAATTTGGTTTTCATCGAATGTTTCATCAAAATCATTTTCACGTTTCAGAGCGTAGCGGGTACGACAAAGGAAAGGCTGCAGCTTTTTGAAGGATTGTGAAAGTGTAAAAATTGATTTATTTAACAGATTTTTATTCCGCGTTGATATTCTCATTTCGCAATTTGCACATGTTGATTGTTTACAATTTATGTGCAATTGCTGGCGTGTGCATTCTGAATATTTAAATATATCGTTTCTTATAACACCTGAATGATGGGAGCAATTGATTCTGTCTTAAAAATCGTTCAAATCTTCTGCGTATACACCAGCGGATATTTTCCATGCAGTTATCCATCTTTCAGGTGCCAATCCCAGACCCTGTAAAGTGAAAAGTAAAGTGTCAAATGCCATGTAAAATGTAATGCAAAGTGACAATTGTCCTGACAAATGTAGAGTAAAATGTCAATTGTCGATAAATTTTTTTCGTTTTTAATTATTTTGATTGACATTTCACATGGCATTTTACACTTTACAGGGTCTAGGACTGCCCCCAGTTGAGTTTGGCCTGGAAACGTCGAATGTCTTTTTATAGTATTTTTGCTTTAATTACTGCACGCACACGCAATTTTCGCACTTTTCGCTACTTTGGTGCTCACCGTTCTGCTATGAGAAAAGTTTACCTGATTGCTAACAAATCGATTGTTGCTTGATTCATTCACTTTTGATTTTTGGTGCCTAAAGATTTGTGCCATTTTCGAAAAAAGAATGAATATATTTGTGCAAATCTTCTGTTTACTTCGGCTTTCTGGATATTTATATCCAATGACACAAAAGCGTGTCTTTATAATGCTTCGTGCTTCAGAAACGACGTTTTTTATGTAGTGATGTTTTTTTAAACACAGGATACTCGGTTTCTATTTTTTAAGGAAATGCTGTTTTTACACAAATATCGTATATCCTCGAATAACCCCTTCCCCTTGAATACCCCCCCCGCAAAGACTCTGACCATAGTAGCTTAAATACCATAAGGCACTGTTCACACTGTTTTTCTGTGGTCACAGACATTCAGATTTCGCAACCATTTTTGGGGAATGGAAATGAAATATTTTATGAAAAGCCTTGAGATCAAGCGTGCACAGTCAATCTTCATAAGCTTGAGATCAATCACTTTGATCTACCTCACTCCCTAGTATACTCGGCGGACCGCTTGCTATGCATTTTTCTGAAGGAAACACTCCATCATGACGTCATCATTAATAATATAAAATAATTCCAGCAAAAAAAAACATGATGGGAAAAAACATTCCTCGTTTCTACGTGACTCCGCCTTTTTCTTTAAAAAATATTTTTCTTTTTGTGAAAGTGCTACATAAGTATCCAGCTCGCGCGTTATCGACCAAGACATAAATAATTTTGGGCGCATACTTTGCGGTCCGCGGAGTATACAAACATCAAACTTCATAGATTACGTAAATAATCATGCACAGATCAGTGGGTCAATTTTCCGAATTTTTTAAAATTTTGCTGAAAAACTGGCGTGTGTGGCCGATAAGCGCAAATATTGACATTTACGTTCCTAGTTCACATTTTCATTGTTTCTCGGCTGCGATTTCAAAACTCTTATTCTCCTTAATACAGGTACTTCTTAGTTCATTAAATTGAAGCTGCGCCGTACTCTTCGGCTTATCTATTCCAGAGGAGCGATGTAAATATATCTAGCTGGACCCCCACGGGGGTCCTTTTTCCAGTGGAATGGGGACCCCTGGCACCTTAGCGGTCATGTTTCCTGTTAGCTAGAAGGAGGTGCGCCCGCCGATGTCCTATTCATTGTCCCGGTTCGCTTCAAATATTGTTTTTTTTTCCAATTTTTTTTTAAGTTTAAGTTTGTTGCGCGAAACGTGCTCAAAAAGTGGAACGGCTGAAACTCAGTTGAGTTTGTGAGACAATTGAGGCGTCCAATTCTAAAAGTCGACAAGTCCTAAATATGAAAATTTCGAGTTAGGCCCGGAAACGTCATCTGGGGCTACTTCTGCACATTTTTCATCATTTTCCATAAATTTTTTGACCTCACATGCCCATATGGCAAAGTGCCAAATTTGACATCTTTTGGGAAAAATGCAAAAAGTTTGGGCAAGAAGTCGACAAGTCCACTTAGAGTTGGGCTAAAAGTCGACAAGTCCATCCTCCGCTTCCTTTTTTTATGGGAAAAAACGCAAGAAATGTGATAAGTCCACTATGAAAACCGATTTCTAAAAGGCGACAAGTCCATAATTTTCCCATAAGGCAGCCTCGGCTTACCCGAGAACAAAAATGTTCTCGCGTGCAAGAAGGCGACAAGTCCATTTCCCTCCCCGAAACAGTTTATACTGACCGAATGGAATTTTATGGACATCCCATTTTTCACATATACGTTGAGAGCAGGGGCTGAAAATTTGACACTTTATTGTCAACATATGGAACGTAATGGAAAGCATGAGAGAGCCAAATTGGACACGCACCACGGGCCTGTAATTTGGGTCTGAAACTTAAAAATGCGTTTTATTCAAAATCGCATTTTGTGGACTTGTCGACTTTTAGAATTAGACGCCTCAATTGTAAATGAGTGTTCCTCTCTAACTTTTTGAATCACACTGTCATTTAAATCAAATCATAGTGCCATCCTGGATCATACTATTGAAATTTAGCACGCAGAGCCTTCTGCCAGTCTTTTAATTCTTGCCATGTGCACTTGGGTCCGCTTTTCGTATATACGCAATCTGCTTCAGAATATTTTTTATGCTGGGTGTGTAACCTGGTGCCAGTTCCGCGAGTGGAGAAGTGAGAAGTAAAATGGCAAAAGCGAAGTAAATTGACAAACGCGAAATGCAATGGCAAGTAAATTGGCAAAAAGCGAAATGAAATGGCAAGTAAATTGGCAAAAGCGAAGTAAAAAAAGAAAAGTAATTTCTCTTCGCTTTTGCCATTTCACTTCTCAAGTCACTTCGCTGCTGCCATTTTACTTCTCACTTTTCCATTTGCAGAACTGGCCCCTGGTGCCAGTTCTAGAAGTGAACAGTGAAAGCGCAAACGGCAAGAGTGATGTGAATTGGCAAAAGCGAGTGAGAAGTGAAATGGCACATTTGTTTTTTAACTTCTCTTGCCATTTTACTTCGCTTTTGCCGATTTACTTGCCATATCACTTCGCTTTTGCCGTTTGCGCTTTCAGTTCTCCACTTGCGGAAATGGCCCCTGGTCGTCAACTGTACTAAAAAACGTGGACATATAGACAGGAATGTTGGTTCTCTATTTTCGTCGTTTAGGATACGGTTCAAACGGGATTGACTTTTTGGTCTTTGATCGGGATTGAGATTTCCAAGTTCGGGATTGGGGGATCGTGATCCCGTCTCAACCCTAGTTCAGGA
Organism: Sphaerolaimus hirsutus; assembly: GCA_964036195.1. Taxonomy (NCBI): domain Eukaryota; kingdom Metazoa; phylum Nematoda; class Chromadorea; order Monhysterida; family Sphaerolaimidae; genus Sphaerolaimus; species Sphaerolaimus hirsutus. Next base: position 11,483,761 of record OZ038451.1, read on the forward strand.
TTTGTTTCTGCTCAATGAACTACGGTTTTAACAACAGCGACAGCACAGACAACTGAACTTACACTTGGTATTTCGTGGCGGGCGTTTGCGATCTTGTGCTACTTGTTGGATATGTTTTTCAGGTTTCCTTTCCCAGCCAATTTTGTAATCATTGTTTTTTCGCAGTAGTGCAATATCTGAGCAGAAATATTTTGGGTGTTCGGGAAACTTTTCACAAAGTTGCATGACAAACCGATGAGCATTGTCGAAATCAATGACAACATCAATATTTTGGAGAAGTTCATGTTTTTTTTCTGGCTTCCGTTTTGTATAGAAGTGAGCTACAGGCTATTTTACAGTCATCTAGACTGGCTTTAAAAAAGTAAATATACCGTATAAATGGCGATTTCCATTTGAATGAATTTGCATGTCTATACAATTTTTAAATCGGAGAAAAGAAATGACATATACAGCTGGGGACAGAGCTGTCCGTATGTGGTAGTGGAATTTTAGGAGGGGGGTTGTAAACACCTTCCCGATCAAGTCCGGCCCCCAATTTTTTATTTTACTTCTGCCGTCCTATCTACAGTTCTAGGATGCGCCAGAAGCTAAAACTTGGGGTAGATATTGGCGCAACCCCCCTCTACTTCGCATGAATTGAAGGGGTCGCGGCGACCCCCTACAGGGTGGGTCACCGAGTGCAAAAAATTTTTGCAGCTTTTTTAGTGTCCCACACAGGTCCGGCCCCCACTGATTTCTTTCACTGCGGGTGCCGTACCTCCACCTGTGGGAGGGGTATCAATCTACAATTTTGGGGATGTGTTGCCAACACCCCTCCCCTACTATACACTGGCCAGGCGGTCTTTAGCAACTCACCACAGTGTGGGGTGCAAAGTTTAAAATTTATTCAAATGTTACTGTCCAACACAAGTCCAGCATCCAATTGAATTTCAAAAAATGAACACTTTTGTGTTGTTTTAACACTAATGTGGTTGACAATGTGAAATAAGCATGAAATATCCTCTAAAAAATATCTTATCCGACCTAAAACTAGGGTGTCAACTTTCCGTTTTCCGTTTTCCGTTTCCGCTTTCCGCAGGCAAATTTTTTTCCGTTTCCGTTTCCGTTTTCCGGCTGATAAATTTTTTTTTCCGTTTCCGTTTCCGTTTTTCCGGCTCATTTTCCGTTTTCCGGCTAAAATTTCAGTTTTTCCGCCTTTTTCCCGTTTTCCGGCTCAATTGTCTGTTTTTCCAACTTTTTTTCATTTTCTGGCTCAATTATCTGTTTTCTGTTTCAGCCAAACTGGTAAACATGCATGCAGGTTCTCAATTATGTGCATTGTTTCTATTTCTAGCAAGATTTCTGCAAATTGTTTGATTTCTGGATAAATTTCTGCAATTTTTTTTCCGTTTCCGGCAAAATTTTGGCAAATTTTTTCTGTTTCCGGCATAATTTCAGCAAATTTTTTTGTTTCCGTTTTCCGGGCTTTCATTTTTCCGTTTTCCGTTTTCCGGCAGGTGGAAATTTTTTTCCGTTTCCGTTTCCGTTTTCCGGCAAGTGCAAATTTTTTCCGTTTCCGTTTCCGTTTTCCGCCAAAAAGTTTTTGTTGACACCCTACCTAAAACTGCCCACCACATGAACCCCTCCCCCAAGTGGGTGACAAAAAAATCACTTTTTACAACTTTTTCATTAGACACTTGAACTGCTGGTTTACAATGATTTATAGAGGAGGGTTAAAGGTATCAAATTGTGTAAAAAACCTTACCTCAAAAATGCCTTCATAAGAAAATTTGCTGGGGGTAAATTTAAAATTGTGAATTTTGCCTATTTTTGTTCCTGCAATGATGTCATTTTTACAATTTGAAATTCACCCCCAGCAAATTTTCTTATGGGGGCATTTTTGAGGTAAGATTTTTTTCACAACTTGAGACCTTTAACCCTCCCCTATAAATTATTGTAAACCAGCCATTCAAGTGTCTAATAAGAAAGTTGTAAAAAGTGATTTTTTGTCACCCACTTGGGGGAAGGGGTTCATGTGGTGGTCAGTTTTAGGTCGGATAAGATATGTTTTAGAGGATATTTCATGCTTATTTCACATTGTCAACCACATTAGTGTTAAAACAACACAAAAGTGTCCATTTTTTGAAATTCAATTGGATGCTGGACTTGTGTGGGGCAGTAACATTTTAATAAATTTTAAACTTTGCACCCCACACTGTAGTGAGTTGCCAAAAACCGCCTGGCCAGTGTATAGTAGGGGAGGGGTGTTGGCGACACATCCCCAAAATTTTTAGATCTATGCCCCTCCCACAGCTGGAGATACGGGACCCGCAGTGTAAGAAATCAACCGGGGGCCGGACCTGTGCGGGACAGTGAAAACGCTGCAAATTTTTTTCACGTATATGGCGACCCCCTCCTTTAGGAGTCGCCGCTGCCCCATTTATTCATGCGGGGTAGTGGGGGGTTTCGCCTATATACCACCCAAGTTTTAGTTTTCCACCCCTCCCACAACTGGAGATATGGCCTGCGAAGTGAAAAAAAAATAGGCGGCCGGACTTGATCGGGAAGGTGTTTATAAATACAATCTGCCCACAAGAAGAAATCCAGTGGGCACTCCCAGATCCTGTAAAGTGTCAAAGACCCTGTAAAGTGTCAAAGACTCTGTAAAATGTCATGTGTCGTGTAAAAGGCCATGTAAAGTGTCAAATGTCATGTAAAAGAGCTTGTAAAGTGTCATTTGTTTCCAAATCTTTTTTATCGTATACAAATCTTATGTTTTTGTATCGATACAAAAAGGTATGTATGTCAAAAAGTAAAATTTAAATACAAAAACCTAAGATTTGGATACAATAAAAATAAGATTTGGATACACATGACACTTTACAGAGTCTTTTACATGACATTTGACACTTTACACGGTCTTTTACATGACACATGACATTTTACAGGGTCTTTTACATGACACATGACATTTTACAGGGTCTTTTACATGACACGACATTTTACAGGGTCTTTGACACTTTACAGGGTCTTTGACACTTTACAGGGTATTTTACAGTGTCTCGGAGTGGCACCAGGGGACGGCACTGAAGAAAATCTATTTGCGCATTGGCATGCGTACAATACTTCTGTACACTTCTTTTGTGATGTGTGTACCGTTTTCTATTGAATTTTTTATTTATTTCTATGTGGCTAATTTATGAGAATTTGTCGATATAAATTTTTTTACATCTGTACAGCCACTGTGGAGTTATGAAAATTGCTCTGGGGATAAATAGCAGCCATACAGTGCTTTTCAGCGTTCAAATGAAGCAATCTTTGTGAGCTTTACACTGTGACTGACCAATTTGTCGACTAATGTATTGACACAGACTGGCATTTGAATTTTTTGAACCTGAGACAGACATTTTTCTGGTGCTGGTGAAAATAAGCACCGGGAAGAACGCTATTCGATAAAACTGTAAAAATGCCCATTTAAAAACGTGCTAGGCGCCACTGCCACTGGTACTGGGGAAATTTGGTGTGATAATCTACACTCCAATAGCACAGATTCCTTTGCTGTCATGCTTTTGCAGAATTATTTGCAAATTGCAATGATGACATTGGCTCTGGGATAGCTGCAAAGTACCACTTTATTTGTACGCATTTATACACAAGTACACTTATGTATATGGCACAACACATTGGGTACTTGGCTATACCATAGGGAGCTAATTAGTGCGAATGGATAACGTAGCAGATAAATTGGATACCGTTGGATACGCAATTAGCTACAAGGGCATGGGCATCAGTTGCGACCCGTACTCAACACATCATGTAAATAATTGATTAAAACTTGAAAATTACAGAGCCTTGATATGGCCCTGGTGACTTTTTAACTCCCCAGGATGAATGTGTCGTTGGCTCTGTGCCGGTGTTCATGTAAACCCAGTGGTCATGTAGGCCCGATGCTCCTGTAGACCCGGACGGGGGTCTCCTAGATTTTGATCCTCCAGGATTTTGGATCGGTATAAATATTTGGAAATATTCGTCATTGAATCACATTTTAGTCCCTCGATTCACAATGATAAACATTAACATGAATATTTTTGACAGCACGTGGAAATGATGTGCCCTGCACATTTTCAGCTGTGCAGCTCTTCTACACTTGTCCCTTAGAAATTTATTGTCATTGCCTAATCCCTGTCCATAATAATATCTTGCCTAGAGATACAGGGTCATTTTTGGTGCTAGACACGACTCAATCCTGTTGGTGTTCGGGTCAGGTTTTGGATGATTGCCAATTGGCATTTTGCCATGGTTGAAATTGTTCACCTTGTTCAATTGTTCAATTGTTCACCTGCTGTCCACAAACACGCAGTCGTGTTGACTGTGGTGTGATATTTACTACGCAGTTTGTTCAGCTGTGCCGTGTTTCTGTAGTATCCGTTTTGTCGGTGTGCCCGCATTTTAACTCCCATAATTTGGGCAACTTTTTGACCATCTATAACTGTGAGCCAGAATAGACTCACAATTATTGCTGTTTTGAATGGAGTAAATTTCATCAGGGGTCTCCAGAATTTTGGCCCTCGCGGGGGCTGGATAGATAGCAAATCGCTCCTCCGGAGGGATAGATAGCTGGTAAATTTTTCTGGGGGGGGGGGCTTGGGGGGGGGCTGGCGGGGGCACAATATATAGGCTTTTTCAAGGTTAAGAAGGCAGAAATGGGAAAAAATCGCTAATAATCAGTAAAAAGTAGCCAAAAGTAGGTATAAAATGGCTAAAAATAGGTATATAACCATGTATATAGCCGGAAAGCACGATTTTGAAGGTGAAAAACTATAAAAAGTTGCGAAAATTGGTGATTTTGTGCGAAAATTAGGGCAAAATTTCTCAAAAACCACTCCAGATAGATAGATAGCTGAGCGATTTGGGGGTGGGGGTCTTTGGGGGTAGTAGCCAAAAATTTTGCCTCGGGATAGATAGATAGCTGAGCGGCCTCCGGGATAGATAGATAGCTGGCCGATTTGGGGGGGGGGCAGCCCCCCCCCAGCCCCCCCCCCCCTAGGAGACCCCTGAATTTCATGATTTCCTGCCCTGAGCCTATCACTGCCCCGAGCCATCAATATAGGCATCTAGAATGTGCGTATTTGTAGCTGAATGTTAGATGTTAGTATCCGTAAATGCTGTTTTACTAATATATTATGCTAACCGTTTTACATCAGCTCCGTAAACGAGCAGCCCCCCCCCCCGCTCAAAAATCCTGGATACGTCCCTGTATTTACCTGAAGAAATTTTCCCGGCATCGTTTTGCGTTGATAAGTGCTTATTCTTTGAATTTAAGTAAAGTGACCATATTGTAACCCTACGAATTGATGACACTTGATTTTTTATTTATTTTTATAATTGAAAAGTGATTCTTTTTTAAGGAGCATGGCCCATGCTCCCTTCGCATGTAAACCCGCTTGGCATGTAGGCCCGGTAGGGGTCTCCAATGGGGGCCCCCAAATCGGCCAGCTATCTATCTATCCCGGTAGCCAGTTCAGCTATCTATCCCGAGGCGTATATCTGATTACGCGGAGCAAAATTTCGAGTGTTTTTCACAAATTTTCAGTCAAAATTGTTAATTCTTGTTTTATTTTGTGAATTCTCATTTTAAAATCGTTATTTTGGGATATACACATGGTTATATACCTATTTTTAGCTATATTTTACCTACATGCTACAACATATCAATGACGATGTATACAGATTGAGTTTTTTCTCGGACGATTTATTTGTTGTCGTTTTGAAACGTATTTGTGTTTATTCTTAATAAAGTAAGTGCATTTAAACCAATCTACATAATCATTTACTCATAACGACAGTTCAGTCTTCAAAAACGGATTTGAACGCATTTTTCTAACAAATCGTATAAATATTTATAATCTGTTTATAATACATCCTACACTTAAATATAATACACACATTTAACACCCTCCCACAAAACACATACATATGTCACTTTCACCGACCCCCTTTCCTCACGTGGCACCACCCCCACCATGATCAACGGGTACTTCCCGGTCCCATGGGTAGCACTTCCACAAGCAATAGTTTTGGCACTGGCACATGCACAGCGGGTCGGGCATCCACGGCCAGATTTCCTTGGCACATTCGATGTCGTATTTCTTGCACTTCCTCAGTGCGTTTTCTGCACGTGGATGTTTGATGTGTTTTTTGGGTTGTCGCCGGTCTGTCAAATGCCCTGTCAATTGACACTTGTCAATTGACATCGATATAACTAGTGATGGAAAAACTTTTTTAACGAGTATGTTTAAAAACAAAAACAACAATATAACTTGTAAAATGCAAGTAAAATGGCAAAAGCGAAGTAAAATAAAAAAGTAATTTCACTTCGCGTTTCCCATTTTACTTCTCACTTCTCCACTTGCGGAACTGGCCCCTGGTGCAACGAGTCATTTATGACATTGTCTGTTACTTGAAAGCAATAGACACGTGTTAATGACAGCTTACTGACAATATTAAATAAAGTTCATCAATTTCAAATAAAAAACATCATGCCCACAGGTCAGAAAAATAGTGTATTCAAGTCTTTGGATATTTATTTTACTGAGCTTACTAACCCATAAACTTCACTGTGCCTGCTTAGAATCTATTTGGAGTGCAGGGGTAGGAAAGGAGGGGAGTTGGGGGGTACCCCCCCCCCCAAACCACCCAGCTATCTATCTATCCCGGAGGCCGCTCAGCTATGCATCCAACCCCCCCCCCCCAGAGGGTCAAAATCTAGCATACCCCTGTTGGAGAGACAACGAGAAGACACATTTTTTTAATTCTTAAAAAATTTCACCTGGGCTTTCTATATCGTGCTCCCAGTCCCATCCGGTGACTTGGCCCCACTGTTCCAGAGTTGCGATCACCAGCAGAAGTATGGAGACAGTTTTTAATTTCATTTTTGCTATGTTTTTGTGATTTTTTCAGTTGTTATCTCAAATGTTTTGGACAAATGCTGTGATATTTCGGCTTTCATTTATATGAAATTCTGAACCGTGTGATTCTTTCATCAATTCCTTTTAGTTTGAGATTCGTTTTTATTTATTAGTCAGATTTGTTTTGACGCGCTACCGTTGTGAATGTAAATAATTAATGCATCGTCATTTTTTGATGATTACACATAATTTTTGTTAGCGATCGCCAAACACTATCGGATAGAGATGGTAAAAAAACGTTTCTTAACGATTCGGGTTTTTAACTAATAATCAAATCAAATTTTCTAGTGTTTGTTTGATTTGGACATGGAAGCAGAGAGAGGCCCTGTAAAATTTCATAAAAAATGTAAAAAGCCGTTTTTTAATTTTACAGGGCTGGCACTGCTGCCATTATGTGTAAATATTGTGTATACTTCGATCACATGGTTCCAAACACACTAGCTTTCTACCAAAATTTCTAACAATTTGGAGACTCCTACATCAGCTTTGGACACTCTTGAGTTTACGTGAATGAGTTATTTTCCATCTCCGTCGACTCGACAGTAGTTGCCCGACACCTCATTCCGGTAAACTCAAATCTGTTCACAGCTGATTTACGAGTTCTCCGATTTCTGTAGAAAACTGGTGTTTTATGTGTAGGGCAAATTCGTTTAATTCTGTATTGATTTTGTATTTCATTCATCGATATTCATAACTAAAATAAATACCGCAACCCTCCGATATTTAATTTGTGTCCGTCACTGAGTGGTTTCAATATCCGCTGTGTATTTATTTGTGTAATTTGATTCTCCATATTTCTGAAATTTCCATCTTGAAATTATTTTCAGGGCGACCAAATGGACTGGAAACACTGTTGCTTTACTTGAAATCGATCAATAAAAATTTCAGGGTTTTTCACTCTCATCGGAACCATGATGCAGGTGTGACAAATCCCTCTCACATTCATGTACACTTTTATTTCGCAGTCTGTTTTCAGGCCCACCGTTCACGGATTTTTTGCACTGCGGCGCAGTGGCTCAATTCAAGCAGGTACGGTAATTATTACGGTAGCTACATGAGCATACGCGTGCAACCTACCACCTAAACGGTGCGCTTACCCGATAACCGAATACTGCGTGTTTTGCCAAATGTTTAACCTGTCAAACGTCCAGAATAATGCTAAACGAAACGTTCAGAAAAATTCTAAACGCAAACGTTCAGGAAAATCCTACACCCAAACTTCGGAAAAATCTTAAATCTGTCAAAACCATTATCAGAAGTGCAACTATTACTCTCACGATAAAACAAAGATTTTTGTTATCGCATCACACTTAAGTATACTCGGCGAACATCACACTCAGTATGGAAACGCACTTTGACCAATCTGAATAATGAACCAAATATTAAAGAGATTTTTCATCATAATATCTCATTCACTATGGAATAATTAATCGCGAAATTTATCTCAAGATTTTGTTCATTAAATTACGGTAGGATTCTGCCCAAAGCATGCCCTTCACACTTCAGTACACTAAGTATTTACACAGCATTCACTTTTCCCAGACATGTGAGCACGACCCGCCCAGCGCTGGGTTTCTTCACGGGGCGGCAGGACGAAAGCGCGCAGCAGACGCAGTCACATTCGTCTATGTTGTCTGATAGTGAGACTTTGTATGAACTGCAGAGTTTGTTGAAGGGTTGCTTTTTTCAAATATTTAAACTTAGCTTTTTTTTGGTGGTTCATTTGCTTTTTGGATTTTGGCGCCGCGCAATTAGCGATATCTTGCAATTAAAATTTATTTTTTAGTGTGTTCTGGAAAGTTCAACTTTATATTTCGTTGTTCTCGTTGCGGGCCAAACTGATTCCGCAAGTTGTGAATTGGCAAGCAACTTGTTGAGCACTGAGGCTAACAAATTCGTATTTATCACACATTTACTAAGTAAATATTTTCATTTATACCGTATTTCCTCGAAATACCCCCCCCCTCGAAATACCCCCCCCCTCGAAATACCCCCCCTCGTTTGACCCCCCCCCCCTCTCGAGACCACTATGAAACAATCACCCCCCCTCGAAATACCCCCCCTCGTTTAACCCCCCCCCCCTCGGGAGCACTATGAAACAATCACCCCCGGGGGGTATTTCGAGGAAATACGGTAGTTTTATTTCGGTGAGAAGTTCACTTATCGCTGATTTACCTGTTACAACTGCTTTCTACCCATTTCTTCTCACTTGAAAATTGTCAAAGTTTGCAACAGATGTCCCTTTGCAGTGCACAATGTGAAGCCGGGCGCGCTGGGCGATTTTACGACCGCCTAGTGAGTTTTTTTCTGCAAATAAATAGATGGTTCAAATTATTTTCTTTGTCGTATTTGTTGAGCCCAAACGAACCTTTTGAGCCATATATTTTAGCCACAGTAGCGTGTGTATCGGCCAACGATCTCAACCTCTGATATTTCTATTATCTCGACTAGTGATGGAAAAGGCGTCAAGACTTCGGCGCCAAGCGCCATGGCGCTTTTTCGAACCCCAGCGTCAATGTTGCCAGAGCAAAATGGCGCCAGCACCAGGCGTTTTGTTCCTGGCACCTGGCAAAATCATGGCCAAAAGCGCGATGGCGCTTTTCATTGGTGCAGCGCCAAGCGCCACAGCAAAATAGCGCCAAGCGGCAAACGCTCCATGGCGCTTTTTACTTAAGGTCCAGTCGCTAGCGCCATGGCGCTTTTCCATCACTATTCTCTACTAGTTTTTGATGCCCGATTTTATTCGATTTATAAGTTCCATAATTCAGATTGCATGCGTGGTGGTAGGGTTCAAACGGGATTGACTTTTCGGGATCGGGATCGGGATTCACTTTTTGAGATTTCGGGATCGGGATTGGGGTTTCGGGATCGGGATCGGGATTGGTTTTTTGAGATTTCGGGATCGGGACCGGGATCGGGATTGGCCGGGATTGGGGTCACGGGATCGGGATCGGGATTGGGATTGGCATTTTTTCGGGATCGGGATTGGATTCTAGGGATAGAGATTTTGGCCATTTTTCTGGCATTCACAGTTGTTCATAAAGGTCTCAAAACACTGTTGGATGCCAGAAAAGTGGCATAAAATTGATACTGGGGGTTTGCATCCACTTTTTGCATGCAAAAACGTCATTATTTCACTTTTTATAATTTCCACTAATTTTTCCGGGATCGGGATCCCGGACTTGGGAGTTTCTCGGGATCGGGATTTGAAAATTTTCGGGATCGGGATCGGGATTGGTATTTTTGGATTTCGGGATCGGGATCGGGATTGGAGTTTCGGGATCGGGATCGGGACTGGTAAATCCCGGAATTTCACGGGATCGGGATCCCGTTTGAACCCTACGTGGTGGTGCGGCACCAATGGTATTGTAAGCTCCAACTGAGACGCTAAAAATGTTTACCTAATAGGGAAATTTGAATTCCAATCCCGGTAATCAAACCCAAAAAAGTTTCCAATCCCCACCCAGTCACAAATTCGCCACATCACTAGAAGGGAAAATGGGCGAGAACCACTGCGAACTAGTTGGCGGCTGGCGCCCATTGGTTGGCGACCCCGACGCCACTGTGCATTTGTGGCGCTATAAAAAGGGGTATGAAAGTATGGATAAAGCCATTGGACTGTGCTTGGATGACAGAGTGAGATTTGGGAGTTATTTTTTACGGGGGGGGGGGGTTATAGATTAATAAACATTTAAAAGATCCAAGTATTATATGTGGTTTATGAAGTGGCAATGAAAGGTTACAAGTGAAAAGAAGTGATAAAAACCTTACAACGAAACGTAATTTATTACAGCAAAAGTTGCGGTCATTTTATTGCAAATACGGGCGGGGTAGTTGGATAAGTTTAGGGGAATCTTTTTACAAAATCTTTTGTTTTCGGATTTAACATTCCACCGTGATTTCGAAGTTTTGCAATTATTGCAGGAAATTCGCACAGCACTGAAGGATCATGGACCATTACTTCGCTCTAGGGAAAATTTAGTCATGAAAGCGTTCAGTTATTGGGGTGACCCCAAGCCACGCCCACCAGGACATGTGTATGATTTGAGGCAGTATGTGCTAAATGTTTGCTCGATTTTCAACATGATTTTTTTGCATTGGTATTTGTTTCAAACAACGTATTGTTTTCGTTAAATGCTTCGGCGTAAAATGTGAATCTGGTCCAAATACGCCGAAACTCAGAAAATATATTCGCTGCCGCATCGCCCTTACTGGGCCCACACGCTAGTTCACATCATAAAATTCGTGTCAACTCAAAATTTTCACTCATCACACTTAACAGAAACAATGAACATTAAGTGTCATGATGTAAAATTAACTATGCTCTATCAGATAAGAAAGTTGCAATCACATGCCACACTAAAATTTAGTTGACACGAATTCAGTTGACATCCAGCGTGTGTGGCGTCAATAAGCACTGAATATCTTTTGTAACATTGAAGCTCCTCACTTTTCCCAATTATTACACGTTTTATACCCTCCTTGTAGCCGGGCCAAATGATTGAGTGGGGCAACAATTGGGTCAAAGGCATTACGTACCGGCGCGATTTCAACCAAGACGTTGGTGGATGGTTCTCGCAAATTGGACAACTCTACGTGGTCTATCATTTGTGGGGTGAGCATCCAATTGCGAACCCTGTTTAATGGATTTGAATTTAATGTATTCCGTCTTCATAATTCTCGCATTTTCAGCGTACGAGTCCTTGGCCCATAGGAAAACTGTGCGCGAGCATACTTGGTCCAAACCTGGCTGGGACACGAATGTTGCTTACACTGGTTTGTTTGTGGTTGTTTGCGATGCGTGTGCACTTCCAGACCCGGTAAAATGCCATACAAATTGTCAAAAGTCATGTAAAATGCCCTGCATTATGGTAAACAGTTTTCTTTTTTACAGGGCATTTTACCTTTAACACCTTACAGGCTCTGAGTGTGCCCCACGTATGGGTGTCCGTACTTGAAAATATGTGCACACTCAGGGGTCTCCAAGATTTTGGCCCTCACGGGGGCTGGAGAGATAGCAAATCGCTCTTCCGGAGGGATAGGTAGCTGAAAAAATTTCTGGGGGGTGGCTCGCGGGGGCAAAATATATGGGCTTTTTCAATGTATAGAAGGCCGAAAGGGGAAGCAGACCCCTGAGCACACTTACCTTCAAATAGGACCCCCACTAATCTGCACTAGAGCAATTTTGAACATAATGTACAGCTGCAAAAATCCATATTTTAGTGCACTGTATCGGTGCTGGTGAGCAGCAGCGTACTGCACTATTTAGTGCACATCCACATAGTGCACTCATTTAACTAGGGTTGGCAAGCGATTTTTTTTGTTGCGATTTTTAAAAAAAAATTCCGATAAAAAAAAAATCGCAGCCCCTGCGCCGATTAAAAAAAAAAAATTCGCTGGGGAAAAAATTTAGTACTCATGCACTAGGTAAAATGCAAAAATTTTGCATGCATGCGCACAGTTTCATGCAAGCAATCCACTAGTTGTTTTGTTTCATGGCTTTTACAAGCAATTTGGTGGTGTAGCACCCATTTCTGTGTGCTTTTAAGCATGTAAGGTAGGCTGTGAATCATTGGGGGGTACTATACATTGTTTTGCTATGTGTTTTCTTATCAAACATGAATGGAAATGCATTCATGTTCACTCCAAAAATGATTTTACTGTGTTCTCAGTGAAAACAAGCAATTTCTGCAAACAAAATTGCTAATGGTCGATGAAATTTGATTCACGCAGCAAATACAACAATTTTATTACTTTTAAACTTCAAAATAATTGACTTTTAAGCTTTTCCACAGCTGTACAGTACTTATATTGTCACAGAAAGAATAACTGTACACTGCCTATCAATTTACATGTATTTTATTACCCTCAGAGGCGATTTTCGAGTGAAATGGGACTAATTACGACCCCAGCGATTTTTATTTAAAAAATCGATTTTTTATTAAAAAAATCGGGGTCGTTAAAAAAAAATCGATTTTTTTCCAACCCTACATTTAACAGTGCCAAATTTTTCCATGTCTGAATATTTATCAATTTGCAGTCCCACTTATTCGCGAGATGCGTTCCACGATGCTCCAGCCGCTTCACTATTCACATTTGAAGTGAGCGCCTCATCACAATTTGTTGGTGATAATTTCTGAGTACCCAGTTGGCACTTTGCCAACGTTTTGCTGTGAGGTTTAGGTTTGTGTTTCACGATTGTGTGAGTTATAGTTGATTCGGTGAAGGTCTTTGGGTGCGATTATTTTTGAATGATAGGCAAATTGTTTTCCATAGTCAATCCCGTGGATAACTATTTCAGCGGAAAAAGTTTGTGGACCCAATTTTTTACATTTTTCAATCCTACTTCAACATAGAAAACATATTTGGATGAACTTTCGTAAACTCTCAGGTGTTATTTTTAGTTAAAATGTGTTCAGGAGTTGTCGTCACATTCTGATAATGCCATTTCAACTTTTTTGTGTCGGGTTATACCTGTAATCAAGGGATTTCATCGTTGTAAATCTTGTTTTTTTTTATAACAAATATTTGGCTAGTCAATGATATGGTGGGGTATCCATATAATATCTATCACGAATGTTTTTATTCCGGTGGTGACGTCATAATAATATTGATCCAATTTTTTTTTGGCTCAAAGTAATTCGCGTTAATGTGTGATCTGTGTTTTTTAAATAGTGAAGTGTTGTGATTTTGAAGAGATTGTGTATTTATCTGTTGCGTGTTCGCTTTTCGTTGTCAACTTCGAGTATTTTTCGAAAATTCGTAGCAAGTGAACATCTCTTCATCGCGAAGTCGCTTTTTTATGGGTAGATCCACGGTCATTTCCGCTGCAAATCTCGTGACAAATTCCAGAAAATTTTCTTGTAGTGCAAGCAACTTTTTAAAGTGCCTCGTGGTGGCCTTTCAGTTACTGCAACCCGAAAAAGTCTCAAAGACACATGCGGATTTTGATGCACAAGCTCCAAAACAATATTATGTTAAAATCAGAGTTGTTAAAAGTACTGAACCTTTTTGAAAATAAACGTAAATAAAGTATTTATTTTTACTTACCGTTGAGTACCGATAACTTGAGTATATATTTTTACTTTTACTCAAGAGTAAAGGTGAGTAAAAACTACTTTACTTTTGTTCCTAGAAAACATGAAAATCTGTATTTTTTTATAGATATTTTGCCCCAATTTCACTCAAAATCACAAATTCCGAAACGTTTTCACCCTAAAATTCACTAGTTCATGTGTTTTTGCAGATTTTTCAAGCTGTTTTGGATATTTTACCTAATTTTTTTAGCTTTTCTCTCTTCTTCCCTTTATGCCTTGAAAAAGACTACCTATATACCTAAAAGCCTACCTTAAATACGTTTTCTGTACTCGCGTACTTTCAAAAGGTACATGAGTATATGAGTACCGGTATTTTTTCCAGGGGAAACGTAAATGTATTCACGCAGTACTTAAGTATACGTATTTATCCAGTAAACGTAAATACGTTTAACAACTCTGCTTAAAAGACTACATATATTTTGCGTAGGGTTGTAAACAGTCGATGTTTTCACCATCCGCCGTTATTCTCTGCGCATAACATCCTGAAATTTTTGACTCCGTATGGAAATGGATGCATGGAAAAATGGCAGTTCCAGTGGTGGCGGCGGCAGTACGTACTGTTCATTGCTTTGTTTACATTTTATCGTATTCTGCACAAGCCCTTGCGCCTTATTCGGAAATCGATTTGTACGTCCACATCGAATTCAGAGACACTGTCCAAATTCCCTGAAAACTCGTCAATTAATTATCATTGTTGGTTTTGGGTGTAACGCAAGAAACGTTGAAACAACATTTTTGAAGAAGGAATGGGAACGATCGAAGCCTAATTTTTTCTGGAGCCCGTAGTTAAATGCGAAATCGATTTTTTACGGTAGCGTTTTCCGGACCAAAGGTTAGGGAGTTTATGTCGCCGTACAGTTGGCTAAATTAAAGAAATGGCGGCGCTAATTTTGAAAGAAACTCAACTAAATGAGTTGCGTTTGATTTCATACTTATTCCATGACGCTGGAGGGTATACTTGTATCCAAAGATACTAATAAGGCTGGATGCAGCTCAACTTTCAACATACAGTTCCATGGACAACTCTAGCCCAGGCTGGGACATAAGTTTTCCCTCTGGAATCTGGCCGTGAAACCACAAAATGGAAAAACTGATGGTCGAATAAAAATCGCCAATTTTGCCGTGCAAATGGCCGATTCAAGCAGCTTTCAAGGCGAAGATTGTCCCGAAAATAGCTACAATGTCGCCTCGAATATAGCGGATCAAATTCTGACGGAAAACAAGGTCCGTTCGCATTGATTTCGGTTTTACGCGACCCCGTTTGTGTGGTTTTTATTCACCGGTGACGGTTTTTCCGTATGTAGAGCCTCCGTTCGAATGTAAATTCACTGTTGATAGTTGCATAACTTTTTTTGTCAACTTAATCGTGATAATGATAATCGAATTTCGTCCGCGAGTGGCATTTTTGACGGCCATAGTTTCCCTCGTAATTTACCGTAACCCCGCGAATTGCAGGCGCGCCAGGGCCGTGACGTCATTCCGGAAACTGAAGGAACGAGTGGGGCGCACACCCCGCCTCCCGATTTACAGAGAGAAAATGACGGTTTGTCGTCTATCGCATGTGATGCAGCGTCGTGTTATTCTTTCGTGTGAAATGGTGGGCGTCATGAATGAAGAAAGTAACGCTGTATTAACTGGTCGGATGTCAGTGATTGTTAGGCAACTCTCGAACATTTTCATAATTTTCATGCCCTGACTCCACGTTGACTGAAATAAATTCAGCTGTGTGTGAACAATTTTTTTAGATACATCAGTATGATGTAAACCACTATGAAGTAAAATTTGTCTTTTCACTAGGCTGGGGTGAATGCAATACGATATAAAAAGTGTGTAGTTAAGGTAGAATTAAAAATACAATTTATTTTTAGAGCGTTGACAATTGAAAATAGCGGGAGTATTATATTTGTTATGCAACGCATACTAATTTCCATTTTTCACAACGTTTAAACATGTTTAAATGGGGAAAACACAACCTCAATCTCCTGCGCGACAAAGGGCCCACACACACTAGTTGACATCGCAAATTCGCGTCAACTCAGTGTCAATTGAATAAAACAAGAAGTTTGTAAAAAGCATCACACTTAACAGGAACAATGAAAATGAAGTGTCATGATGTAAAATTAACTATGCTCTATCAGATAGATCAGTTGAAGTCACAGTATCACTTAAATTCAATTGACATTTAGTTGACACGAATTCAGTTGACATCCAGTCAGGGGTCTCGAATGGGGGGGGGGGGTTGGGGGGGGGGTTACCCCCCCCCCCAAACCGCCCAGCTATCTATCTATCCCGGAGGCCGCTCAGCTATCTATCTATCCCGGAGGCAAAATTTTGGGCTACTACCCCCTAAACCCCCCCCCCAAATCGCTCAGCTATCTACCTATCTGGAACGATTTTTCAGAAACTATACCCCAATTTTCGCTCAAAATCGCTATTTTTCATACCTATATATAGATTTCCACCTTCAAAATCACTGGTTCATGCGTCTAACTGCCTATTTTCAGCTATTTTAAGTACTATATGCTCTTGTATACCCATTTTGAGCTATTTTACACCTACTTTTAGCGATTTTTCTCCCTTTTCTCCCTTCTATGCCCGAAAAAGCCTATATATCGAACCACCACAACCCCCCCCCCCCAAACCCCCCCCCCAACCCCCCCCCCAGAAAATTTTTCAGCTATCTATCCCTCCGGAGGAGCGATTTGCTATCTATCCGACCACTCGGAGGGTCAAAATTCAAGATACCCCTGCATCCAGTGTGTGGGGGCCCAAAGCCACACCCCATTCTCTCCCCAAACTCCACCCCCCACAAACTTCTCAGACGCGAGCTACCACAGCGACGAGGGGCCGCCTCCTATCGCCGCCCAGTCGCCCGCGCCCGCCCAAGCCGACGATCTCGGCGAAGAGGTCGAGCAGCACGACGAACACGAGCAGGGCGGCGACCACGGGCTGCCCGCCATAGCGCAGTGCGATGATCCTGCTGAGGAGTTGGGAAGTGCCCCTGATTTGGCCGGTTGGTGATAGGTCGTGGTGCGGTTGAGATGGGATTGACTTTTTGGGATCAGGATTGGAATGATATTTTGAATTTTCCGGGATCGGGGTCGCGGGATTGAGATTGGTATTTTGAAGTTTTCTTTGAATCTTTGTAGAGTTCTCGTATTGAAGGTTTTTCTCGATTGAATTTTTTACAAAAAGGTCTAAAAACACCCCTGGATACCAGAGAAGTGGATAAAAGCAGACTGTACGTTTCCGTTAAGCTGCGTTTACACTGCGACTTGTGCCGACAATTTTAAAAAGTGAAAAAGTTCCATAATTTTGGAAAAAAGTTTCATATATACAAGAAAATGCAGTGAAGCATACTAACTAGATAAGTGCACTCACATGCCAATTTGCAGATAAATCGTCCATGTCGTTCCAAAGTTATAAGCATTTCAAAAAATATTTCACTTGTCGGTTCGCTTTTTTGGAAATATTATTAAAATGCTTATAACTCTGGAACGACATGGACGATTCATCTACAAATTGGCATGTGAGTGCAGTGAACTAGTGAGTATACTTCACTGCATTTTCTCGCAGATCTGGCACTTTATTCCAAAATTATGGAACTTTTTCACTTTTCGAATTGTCGGCACAAGTCGCAGTGTAAACGCAGCTTTAACATTTCTCAGCGCAACAAGTCTTTTTGTCACTTTTATAATAATTTCCGCTGATTTTTCCGGGTTTCCCAAAACCACCCTCCCAACCCCCTCAGAAGCAGACGAGAACCCCCAAAACGACCTTTACGACGCCCAATACGACAGCGGGGACCAGGGTCAACCGGGCATCCAAAATGCTGAAGGGACCGCTGGCAGAGTGCCACATCCGTATTACGGTGATGATTACGATAGCGACCAGCCGCTGATGCCACCGAAAAGAAAAAGGGGTAGACCTAGGAGGGTGTTGGATGATGGGCCGGTTACCCAGGTCAAAACTGAGCAGGTTCGGTTTTTGCGTGGTGGCTTGATTTTTGAATCGATTTTTATATGAGTGCTCTGGGTGGTTTTCGAGGTTGTTCGAGAATTTTAAAAGAATTTTTGGCTGTTTTGAAAAACGCTTTTATACAATCTTTTTTTTAAAACTTTTCTTCCTTTTTTCTTTAGAATGTATGGGGTTAGTGTATTCTGGTTTGAATAGTTTGATTCTTGTGATTAAAGATGCTTGTTCGAACGGAAGTTTTTAGATAATTAAATTTTGCACACAAACGCAGACGACGAAAAAGTCTCGGCGCGGAGCCAAAAATAGCGGCACTCGCAAAAAGTTTTCCCCTGATGATCAGGGAACGAGCAGACGGGGCGGAAGGGTGAGACAAAGAAGGACACACAGGTTAGCTGGTTTCTAGCTCCATGCTTTGGTTTTATTTCAGCCAATAGATTTGCAACGTGCCGTTGCAACGTTGCAACATTTAAAAATGTTGATGTTAAATTAAGGTGTGAAATTAATTGGTGAAAGCCACCGTCACTGACAGTTTTTGTTTGCTTTCTGAATGCCACAAATTTCACATATCAACTATTTTTACAGGCGTAGCTACGCCGATTGGTCAGAAGAAGAAGAAATGGCCGAAATGGCCTACCCCGTGGGACTTATCCGCCCGCCGGGTTACGGTGGCGGCGGCTACCGTAAGATCAGTAAAAGGGGGGCGGGCAAACGGGCTGGCATTCGGCCAGCTGGGCCCGGGGGCTTTTACAGTATTATACCGGTCGCGCCTGCGTCCAAAGCTGAGTGAGTTTTGATGTTGAATGACTTGTGATGTGGTGTAAAATAGAATGGGGTGTTTGGTGATGGATATATATCGTTAATACCAATGGAACTCCGAAGTCTGAAGTCTGAAAGTAAGTTTTTTTGATACCACAAAGCGTTTCAAAAATGGGTGTTTTTTTAGAAAATGTAATTAATATTGATAATAATTATGTTATTATCTGATAAAATTTCTCAAAAACTGAATCTAAAATCTCTATGGAAAAAATAAATCATAAATCAGAGATAAATTATTATTTCTTCACAAAAATTATTATAATTATATGAATCTCTCCAGAAAATATAAATATAAGATTTTTTAGATTTTATGTATTTATTAATATAAACTTCCCAAATATTTTTGGAACGCTAATACCACACCATAGCTAAGGTGAATTTGAACCCATGAACCAATACCTCGTCCCATTCGCCCTCAGGTAGTGCTTCAACATTCAATCACCAACCCCCCACTCAACCCCCCACACCCCCCAGCCGCATCTGCCCCGTCTGCTCTCGAGGCCCATTCAAAGACTGGCTGCGCTACCATCGACACGCGATGCAACACGCGCCGTCGCGTGGTCGCCCTTACGGCTGCGAGCGGTGCGGCCACAGCTTTTTCCGATCCAAGGGTCAATTGAATCACCATCAGAGAATGCTGTGCGGGATAAAGGGCGAGGTGGAGGAGGAGGATGAGGGGGGTGGTCGGTTTGGGGGTGAGGGGATTTTGGTTTTGGTTGAATGGGACCATGCGTACTAGTTGACATTGCGAATTCGTGTCAACTCAATAACTATAAAATATTTTTAAAGCGTCACACTTGACAGAAACCGTGAAATTAAGTACAATGCGCGATGCAAAATTAACTGTGCTCTATCACATGGGAAAGTTGAAATCACATAATTACCCAAAATTTTGTTGACACGAATTTTTATGTTAACGTTTTCATTTAGAATGGCATGCTTCGAGCGGACATCGATACATGATAAAGCTTTCGGATAAGGATGTAAATATGGTTAATGCTATAATCAATTTGATATAGCTCAGCTGCTAGCGCCAGCGATGCGGCGCTTTCGGATTAAAGTGCATCTATTCCGGGGATGATGACACTTGGCGGGACGTTCTAAGCTTTTTGTATTTTACTTTGCTCGTTCTATGCCGCCTGGCTATGACTACAGAAAAAAAACATTTTGGTCGTGTCAGTTATCAAATACAAATTTTTAGATAAAAAAAAACGTTTTTTGATTATCACAGGGGAGGGTCAGCAGGACAATACCGCTACAGCCGGTGTATCTGAAGCCACGCGCGACGAAACGAATGAGAATGCCAGTACGAGTGAAGCGCAAACCCACGACGACCAGCGGAGTGGCGATAGCAAAAATACTGGCGGCGTGAAACGTGAGCTTCACAATTCTTCACTATCCTTCACAAATACTTCACGTTTGATCACACTGATTATTCTCTACATTTTTTCAGCCAGCCCCCTGACGCGTCTGCTGATGCAAAAAGCCGGCATGAGTGCCAAAGCGCAGGCGGTTGCTACTAAACAACAGAATGACGCCGTTTTGATGCCTGAAATAAAACGGATTCAGAGCGAACAGAGGTTGATGATTAGGTGAGGGTCGTAATTACTAGGGTGCTATTATAATAGCAAGGGACATAAAGTATGGCGTCATATTATTATTACCTACGCAGGGGGGGGGCATAAAGTATGGCCGGAATTGTACTTTTCTTACACGATTTTATAGGCACTTTGAAAAAAAATTTGCGCGTATACAGCCGCCCCCTCCCCGCTCAAAAATTCTGCGTACGTTCCTGTATAATAGTAAAACTTTACTGAAATTTGTGTGAAATTTACCGCACCGAGCTTGACCCCCCCCCCTCCCCGCCGAGAACGACTTCTGTGTTCCCATTTTGATGTCAATGCATATGTTAAGGTGTCAGAAAGGGGCTACTATTTATTACGTTTTTTGGTTTCTTTTATAGTCCCCCACACCCGAGCTGAAGCTGGTCTCTGAAACACCCACATCATTTTCACCCCTAAATATCCTTCTCAAGTCATTACTTGAAACCCTGATTTTCTTTTTTTAAGGTTTTCTATTCTTATCTACTAAATTTCCAGGGTCGGCCGCAAGGGTCGCCTGGCCACCGACGTGTGCCCAATGTGCGGCAGGTATTTCCGCGATAGAGACGAGCACATGAAAATGCATACCGCCGATCCGAGCAGGTTCGGTTTTTCGATTATTTTTGTGCCGCACTTAACTTTCCATTACGTAGAAAATTTCTGGAGAGCCCTCACAATTAGCATTGAAAAATCTCTGGGAGCTTTATATTTAAGAAAATCTCAACAAATATAAGATTTATTTTTTTTCCACGATTTTCTACAGAGATTTTATTATATTTTCAAAATATAAAAAATCTAATTCAGATATTTATATTCATTTATATTGTTTCCCGAGTTTGTTGAGAGAGATTTTATTATATTTTTGTCTTGAGAGATTTTGTGAGATAATATTTAATTATATTTTCTAAAAAGTGACGATTTTTTTCAATGCTAATCACAATCACACGCGCAGACCCTACCAGTGTAGTTTGTGCAAGATGGCTTATTTCGAGACTGTCAGAAGCGCCCAAAGGCATCTGTTTTGGTGTTCCGGAGGTCGGAGAACGAAACGATGCAGGGGCGATATTGCCGAAAAGAGGCAGCAACAATTGGATACACAGCAGCAACAGTAAGTTTGAATTTAGATTTGAATTTTGAACTACCGTATTTCTGCTAATAAATACAAGGGCGGGTCTCCAATAGAAGATACACATTTTGACTTTATTTAGGTCACGAAATAAATTGAAGGGCCTTCTCCAATAGTAGTGTCAAAAACTGCTGGAATGGTGCAAAGTGGATAAAATAATGTCTGCGGACGCTGTTCTTTAGTGGCATTTGGCGCATTGACATGCTGATATTTTAAAATAAAATTTTGAATGAAGAGCATAAATTGTCATTCTACGTATTATCTGTGACGTAACACCGTCTCCAATAGAAAAGCGGGTAAAAAGTCGACGGAAAAAGTAGAAGGGCGCCCCTCTATAATCAGAAAAACGGTATATTTGATGCAGGGGTCTCCAGGATTTTGGCCCTCGCGGGGGCTGGGTAGATAGCAAATCGCTCCTCCGGAGGGATAGATAGCTGAAAATTTTTCTGGGGGAGGGGCTGGCGGGGGCACAATATATAGGCTTTTTCAAGGTTAAAAAGGCAGAAAGGGGAAAAAATCGCTCATAATCAGTTAAAAGTAGCCAAAAGTAGGTATAAAATGGCCAAAAATAGGTATATAACGATGTATATAGCCGGAAAGCACGATTTTGAAGGTGAAAAACTATAAAAAGGTGCGAAAATGCGTGATTTTGAGCGAAAATTGGGGCAAAATTTCTCAAAAACGACTCCAGATAGATAGATAGCTGAGCGATTGGGGGGGGGGGGGGGTCTTTGGGGGTAGTAGCCAAAAAATTTGCCTCGGGATAGAAAGATAGCTGAGCGGCCTCCGGGATAGATAGATAGCTGGCCGATTTGGGGGGGGGGCAGCCCCCCCCCTAGGAGACCCCTGATTTTATGTCCACCTATTAGCACCATGTGTTTGCCCTTTCGCAGGCAGCCCTCGTGCAGGGCGTCGGGCACGATGATCACCATGCCCGCCGGCCAGCCCACAGCGCCGCCGCTGCTGCACCGCGCGCCCATCAGCGCCGATGAGCTGATGAATGTGCGTTGTTTGTGGACTTGAACTAGAGTCGAATTTGTTGTTGGGTTATTTACTGGAAAAATATGGGGTGTTAGCGTCGATGGGCCCCCACACGCTAGTTGACAATTGGCAAATTCGTGTCAACTAGATCCGTGTCAGTGTCAACTGAATACCACCAAAAATTGTTTTAAAGCATCACACTTAACAGAAACAATGAAAATTAAGTGTCATGATTAGGGTGTCAAAAAATTTTTTTTCCGGAATACGGAAACGGAAAAATTTTTTCAGCGGCCGGAAAACGGAACGGAAAACGGAAAAAATTTTGCACTTGGCGGAAAACGGAAACGGAAATGGAAAAAAATTTTCAGCGGCCGGAAAACGGAAAAAGAGGCCGGAAAAACGGAAACGGAAAAATCAAATTTGCACGGAAATTGCTGAAATTTTGCTGGAAAACAGGTAAAATTTGCTGAAAATTTGCTGGAAACAGAAAATTTTTCACATCATTGACAATCTGCATGAATTTTTACCAGTTTGGCTGATCAGAAAACAGAAAGTTGAGCCAGAAAAAGGTAAAATGAGGCGGAAAAATGGAAAATTGAGGCGGAAACTGGAAAAAAGGTGGAAAAACTGGAAATTGAGGCGGAAAACGGAAAAAAGGCGGAAAAACTGAAAATTTAGCCGGAAAACGGAAAATGACCCGGAAAAACGGAAACGGAAAAAAAAGTTGCCAGAAAACGGAACGGAAAACGGAAAAAAAATTTCAGCAGCCGGAAAACGGAACGGAAAACGGAAAAAATTTGGCTCCGGAAAACGGAAACGGAAAACGGAAAACGGAAATTTGACACCCTAGTCATGATGTAAACGTAATTATGCTCATCACATACGAAATTTGAAATTACACAATTCACTAAAATTCAGTTGACACGAATTCAGTTGACATCCAGCGTGCGTTGCGCCTGAGTGTGCATTTTTAGTTGACATCTGCTATGCATTTTACAACTAGATATCTGGGATCCGGAATATTGCGCGCTGCGAAATTAGCTCCCT
>OZ038451.1:11507550-11627063 GCA_964036195.1 Sphaerolaimus hirsutus
CTCGAAATGCTACCCTCGATTTCAGCTATGCTCGGCAGACATGAAACGAGTCAGCTTTCCTTCTTTTATGTACGAGTAAGATATGTCTCAAATTCAAATTCGAACAGACGGATTCCATTCGATTCAGTTTATTTAAAACGATTTGAACTTTCAAGTGGGGAGTTTTTCGATTTTTCAAAAAATCGCCATTTCAAAGTTTGACGCTGGCCTGACGGCGCTATGTTTGGGGGACGACGCTTGCCCCGCACTTTTCAGATAGATCCGACATTTCTCTACAATTTTTGTAATCACTAATTTTGTTGGCCGGGAAATATTTAGGGAGTTATGTGAGATTTTGTAAGTCACCCAAAATTGGGAACAAATCTGAACAATTGAAATTAAATGGGTTAATAACTTCTTAACGGTGCATCGTAGGATAAAACGAATCACATCACTGCAAAGCCCGTGTCTAAAAGTACCTCTACCTAAATTTTGATTTTATTTGATTTATAGTGCAAAATAGATTTGGAAATTCACGTATGCATTTTTGGAAATGAAACTTTTTTTGTATGGGAATTCCGGCCAGCTTTTCGCGGCCGCGCCAAAGCACGCGTGCATTTTTGGAAATGAAAACTACCTAATTTTCATCATACTATCATGATGGAACTGTCTGACATTCGCGCTTCCAGCAGTTTTACTAGGGTATGTATTTACCTTCTCCGCCCTTCTATTAGAGGGAAATACAGTATGCCACATTTCATGTAAAAGAGTAAATTGGTGCAAAACACCTATATCTCGGGCTATGGTGGGGTTATAGAGCTGAAACTTTGTGAATATATACTTGTAACATCCCTCTACTCTGCATCAATGGGGGGAGGCATGGCGACCAACTACAGGGTTGGTCGCCCTATATGCAACAATTTTTTGCCAGGTTTTCAGTGTCCCAAACAAGTACACCACCCACTTGATTAGCTACACTAAAGGGGCTGTATCTCCAGTTGCGGTGGTTGTAGAAAGCTAAAATTTTAGGAGTATCTACGCAACACCCACCCCTACTTCACGCCAGTGGGGCAGCTTCCGACGACCCACTACAGTTTGTGCCGCTGGTATAAAGTTGTTGTTTTTTTTTAAAAACGACCCAAGTGTCCCAAGTAAGTTCACCACCTAAACGAATCTTAAAATTTTTTTGAGAACATACCTTCTATAAAAACTGAATCAGGTTTTAACCCTAGTTCTGCTAATTCAATTTTTTCCTTTGTTTAGCCACCCCCACCATAAATAGCAGACCAAAAATTTCACTTTAAACCAATTTTTTGTTTCACACAATAAAAGTTGGTTTACAAAGTTCAGTAGAAAAGGGTCTAAGGTTCAAAGTTACGTAAACAACATGACCTCCAGAATGGCGACATAAGGAAATTTATTTGGGGCGAATTCTATGATGTCATAATGATGTCATTGCAGGAACAAAATTTTACAGAATTTTCACTTTTTCATTCCACCCAAATAAATTTACTTAGCAGAACTAGGGACAAAACCTGATTCAGTTTTTATAGAAGGTATGTTCTCAAAACAAGTTTTTAATTCGTTTAGGTGGTGAACTTGCTTGGGACACTTGAGTCATTTTTTAAAAAACAACAACTTTATACAAAGTGGCACAAACTGTAGTGGGTCGTCGGGAGCTGCGCTACTGGAGTATAGTAGGGGTGGGTGTGGCCAAGATACCCCCAAAATATTAGCTTTCTACCACCCCCACAACTGGAGATACAGCACCTTTAGTGTAGCTAATCAAGTGGGTGGTGTACTTGTTTGGGACACTAAAATCCTGGCAAAAAATTGTTGCATATAGGGCGACCCACCCTGTAGTGAGTAGTGATGTAAAGGCACCGGTGCCCCAGTGCTGGGCACCGAAGGGCACCAGCACTGGTGCTGGTGCGGTGCCATTGCAATCTTCAGGGGTGCCATGCCGGTGCCATTTTTTTCAGAAAAGCACCGGTGCCGGTGCGGTGCGGTGCCATTTTTTTGCCGGTGCCAAAGGTTCTAGCACCAGGGCAAAATAAAAGGCACCAGGAAAGGCACCGGCCAAGGCTTCATGTGCTGTGCAATTTTGTCCATAGTATGTGCTTATCCATATTTCAAAAAACAGCGATATATTTACCCAACCGTTTTTGCCTATTTTGTAAACCTCCCATCAAAAAAATATACCTACTGTGAAATCCATTATACCCGATACATGATCTGATGAGCGAATCTAAAATTTTGTTGAATTTTTATCATTTTTATATTTTATATTTATCTTACTTTTTTGTTCAAAATTTGTTGTCAGTTTATGACAGAGATAGTTCCATTCTCTGTACAGCAACGACTCCGATCAGTAGACAATAGTGGCTATGGACACTGTAGTAAATTAAATATTTTATCTTTCATTTGTAATCATTGTAATTGCTTCATAAAAGTGATTGCCACATCATTCTGATCATTTTAAGTGCTCAACCATCAAAATCGGTTGAAAATTCCTGGAAATATGCACTTCCAAAGGTGAAACCACTGAGAAACTGCCCGATATTTACTTCAGAAATTCCAGCCCGGTGCGGTGCCTTTCGGTGCTAGCACCGGCAACCCGCCGGTGCCCTTCGGTGCCGGTGCCATTTTTTCCAAAAGGCACCGGTGCCGGTGCGGTGCGGTGCCATTTTCTGGCCGGTGCCCCAGGGTGCCAGGTGCCCTTTTCATGCGTTGGCAAAGGTGCCGGTGTGGTGCGGTGCTATTTTTTCCGGTGCCTTTAACATCACTAGTAGTGAGTCGCCATGCCTCCCCCCATTGATGCAGAGTAGAGGGATGTTACAACTATATATTCACAAAGTTTCAGCTCTATAGCCCCACCATAGCCCAAGATATAGCTTTCGAAGTGAAATAAAAAAATGGGTGGCTTACTTGACCGGGAAGGTGTTTACGTGTTCCAAATTTTTTTATCGTACAATTTTGTGATTCCCGCAGTTTGGTGTGTCTGACCATGCTATGGGTGAGTGAGACAATTATGTCCTCCCTCGACAACCAGCCATAGTGAATATGCATTCCCCCTATCACTCAC
Organism: Sphaerolaimus hirsutus; assembly: GCA_964036195.1. NCBI lineage: Eukaryota > Metazoa > Nematoda > Chromadorea > Monhysterida > Sphaerolaimidae > Sphaerolaimus > Sphaerolaimus hirsutus. Next base: position 11,510,615 of record OZ038451.1, read on the forward strand.
TATATACTACTTGCTCACACACTTATATACCGTATTTCCTCGAAATACCCCCCGGGGGGTGATTGTTTCATAGTGGTCCCGTGAGGGGGGGGGGGGGTTAAACGAGGGGGGGTATTTCGAGGGGGGGGGGGTTATTATTACACAAGAAAATTTTTGAAAACCAAGTACGAAATTGTCGTCTGAAACGTACGCAGACGTCGAAAAAAGCAACAAAAACCGCCATTTATAAGGTTCTGCAGACTAATATTAGAATGTAGATGGTATGTACACTGTTCTAACGTGACACCGACATTGTTTTAACGTGTGTTCTGCAGTACACAGAACACAAACTACAGTTATTGTCATGTACGTTCCCTTTACACTCAATTTGGGGGGGGGGGTATTTCGAGGGGGGGGGGGGTGATTGTTTCATAGTGGTCCCCAGAGGGGGGGGTCAAACGAGGGGGGGTATTTCGAGGAAATACGGTAAGCAACTGTGGTAAACTTCAGCACCTGTTGTAAAATTTACTCATTGTCGTCACAAAAAAATGAAAAAAACACGTTCGCAGCTCGTGGCGACAATCGACAACAAAAATCAGGCTCACATGACAACACTTTTTTTCTTGTGACGACAAGCGCTCATTGCCGCATTGTCGCCAATCAAAAGCTTGTGCCGACAAGAACATTTTTTCGATCAAAAAAAGCGAACCGACAACGTGAAATTTTTAAAATGCTTATAACTCTGGAACAAAAAGGCCGATTTATCTGAAATTTGGCATGTGAGTGCACCTAACTAGTGAGTATACTGACCTGTTTTTTCTCGCAGATATGGAACTTTATTCTGGATTTATGGAACTTTTTCACTTTTTGATTTGTCGGCACATTTTGCAGTGTAAACGCCGCTTTATCCACCCGCCCATCACTCTTAACTAGAATCGTTCGATTTCTCATTTGTACTTTGGAAGTGTGCCAACTTACCCCCCCCCTTCCGCAGTCAGTACTATCATTGTCGGGCATCGCAACGGGGTCCGGCCAGTCGAATTTCCCGTCCAAGGCGCCCACATTGATACAAGCGGCGCCTCTGGACGTGACCGGCTGCAATGACATGATGGAAGATGAGTGTGATATAGTGGGGGGTGTGGGCGATCGAAATAGCCCCCCTCAGTTGACCCCTATGGTGTCGGCTGCGCAGATCGCCGGTTAGTGAGGGGGGGGGGTTCTTGGCTGACTTCAGGGGCTTATACGGGATTTTTGAGCGAGGGGCTGTTTGTTTACGGAGCCCGACAAACAGGGGTCAAACGAGGGTCGCCCGCCCCCTAAATGTTTATCTAGACAATTTTCATTTCCAATAAAATCTCCGTAATTTTGACCCCTGCGCATTGGATCGGACGCGCAGGCATGCCGTCCCAGCTGAGCGGCGGCCGTTCTGCCGCGCATGGATCCGTATCTCGCCGCCGCAAAGAGAGATCTGGCCACATTGTTCAAGCGTTCGAAGAACAGCCTACAATGGTGCAACAGCAGCGGCATTTGGTTGGTTTTTGACGTTTTTTGGCTATGTCAGATAATTGAGGTAATTAGGTAGCCTTATCTGACTAGGGTGTCAGATAATTCTTTCACGGAAAACGGAAAGGTAAAACTTACATTTGGCGGAAAACGGAAAGATAAAATGTTTTCATATGGCGGAAAACGGAAATGTGAAGGTTTTCATCTGGCCGAAAACGAAAAGGTAAAACATTTTCTGCCGCAAAATGATAAGCGAAAAGGTAAAAAATTTACTTGCCGCAAAATTTAAAGGTAACATTTTTTCAGCTGTGGAAAACGGAAAGCGAAAGGGTAAAAACAATTCTGTGGAAAGACGGAAACGGAAAACGAGAGGTCGACATCCTAATCCGAACCCACATAACTTTAACCCCCCCCCCCTCATCGCAGCCGTCCGCGTGCAGCAGCGTGCCCCCGCCGCACATGTCGCCCGCACCCCCGCAGCACCAACAACAAACGTTGGGCATGAATTTGGGCCAGGCGCAGCACCACATCGACGTGGCAGGACTGCATTCGCAGGGGGATAGTGTGTTGCATGTGAGTGGACGGGTGTTTTTTGTCGGGGGGGGGGGTGTAAAACTGGATGTCTGAGTTGGGGGTCTTGAAATGTTTTGGCAGGGATAGTAATACCTACTCAGTTATTTGCTCGGGACCTACTGAGTGTTCAATGTCCAGATGAAATTATTTGGCTGAATGTAAATATTTATATTTACCTGTTTTTATATTTACAACTCGGGTAGTTTTGCCGATGTTCGCTCCGAATTATCTCATTTGCATATTTTTGCACGTTATGTTAGGCTCAAATGTCAATATGTAAGTCAATTTTCCACACACAGTTGTGCACTGAAATCTACACGTAGTCCAATTCTACTGACAGCAAAATAAATCACCTTCCCATTCGCAGAACACCGCCCGTCTGCACCAACAAACCCACCAACAATCCAGTTCAAACATGCAACAACAACAACAACAACAACAACAACACGCCAACAACCCATCAAATCCCAACACTAGTCACACCTACGTTCCCAACACTAGTTCCAGTGCGAACAGCGTTACTGCGAATACTTCCGCTGCCGTGCAGCTGCAACATTTGCAACAAGCGGTTTATAATGTGGGCAATTTTGGCGGATTTGTGACCGCGGGCGGCCCGCTGAATGTGCACGCTATGAACGTGGCTTTGTGAGTGGGATTTTGGGTTTATTGTGAGATGGAGGTTTAATTATTTGAGTGTGCTTTTGGTAGTACCCAATAAGTTTAGCAGTTCAACCTCGAACAACTTACTGCCATACCTAATGATTTGACGAATATTTGACAAATTTGAACAATATTTTGTTTACCGTACTCCCACCCCACATTTCAGTGACCCGTCTGCACTTTGGCCCAGTTCCAATACGGCCATGTCGATGATGCAGCAACAGGTATGTGCACTGAAAAAACTGTATTTTTAATTTTTTACGTCTTGTGTATATAAAAGTTGTAGCATGTTTAGCTGAAATTTTTGAAGGGGTGCTCTAAATAACATTTTGAATTAGTCGCGTTCCACGTGCGGATGACCATCGAATTAATAGCGTAACGCATCAAATGGCCAGCTTCTTTCCAATCGAATCACTATCTTTTTCTTACCTTTAATTGGGGTTGAGAACAAAGTCTACTTTTTGATCTTATATCAAAATTTCGAGATTTCGTCAAAATGTTTGATTTCGATGATATATGCGAAGAAAAAACTGGTCGACATTCAAACGAAATTTTGATGGCGATTTTCAATAGTTTTCAATGTCTCCATGCGAATGCCACTTGTAACAATGTCGTCGATCTCGTAAATACAACCCTCATTATAAACGCCGGTTTTCTCTGATCTTTCATTCTACTTAACGGAAACAAAATTTCAGACACAAACGTCATCGCACAATTCAATAGCGGCCAACAGCCAGCAGAGTTCTAACAATCAACAACAGCGAATCGGCAACACATTTATTTGCGATTTGTGCGAACGGGCTCAGTTCAGCGATCCTCAAGCTTTGAACAAGCACAAGGAAATGTGCGGATTGCCTAGACTTATGGGGAAACATTGAGATTGAATTTTGATTTTTTTTCTCAGAATTATTTTTGACTGATTTGTCTGATTTTGTCAGTGGGTAGTGAAATTATTTGTGTAAAGTTTTGTGCAGTTTCGTCGTGAATATGCATAAACGTCCGATACTCAGCTAGTTTTTGTCTTCACTTTTTGTTGCTTAGCTCGCTGCTGATAGTTGGACGCCTGGGTGGCACAATATCATACACACAACAAACAATACATGAAATTTTTTTAGAACTGTATAAGTGTATCGCTGGTTTCGGCGGAATTTCTCAGCGCATATAAACTCCAGAACATCTAAACTATCAGTGCATCTGGCACCCTACGCGGTGGCGGCGCGCCGGCACAGACAAACATCATAGTAGTTTTTGAAAAATATTTCATACATAAATATTTATGCATGAAGATTGAAAGTTTGATTTGCAATTAAACATAAATTTTCATGACATGGCGCGACGCGGCTTTTGATTGTGCCACCGCACATGGTGTGCATAGATGCGCTGAGACTGAGAGTTTACATGCGCGGGGGGTATTATGGATGCGCTGAAGCACACGGCCGATGCTTTCACATGTGTCGCCTTACAGCGATAAAATCTGTCGTGCGTTCTCAACATCTCAGTGATGCCCATCGATTTATCACTGAAAGCTAGGTTACAACATTTTGACCCTAGTTCTGCGTCTGCAGCAGCACAATGAAAAGGCTGAATGCGGCTGAAAACAGCTGCGGGAAATTAGCGGGGCGTATTTTTGCAATTGTAGATAAATGCAACAAAATGTTGTAAACACCATCCGAGCCAGGTCGGCACCCAGTTTGTTTTAAGCGGTGCCGGACACCATATCTCCAGCTGTGGCCGGGGGATTAATTTAAAAAAATTGGCGCCATGTGCACGGCACCCCCCCCCCACCCCCAGAATACACAATATGGGTGGGCCGGCCACCCTCCTGTGCATGGTCCGCTGAATACATTTAAAAAGTTTTTCATGCATTCAGCGGACCATGTTGAGGAGAGTCCCCCCCCCCCTTTTGTGTATAGTGGGGGGGTGTCGTGTACACCCCAAACTTTGAATAAATCCCCCACAGCTGTAGATATGGTGACTAGCACTGATTAAAGCACTGTGACAATCTTGGCTTTGATAATGTTGAGATATTTGAGAACTTGTTCACTAACCGTGATCAAAAATGACCTGTTCACAGTAAAGAATCCATAGCAGCAAATGCCCTGTTCTGAATAGTTTATCATATCCAAGTAATTTTTTATAACATTTGTCTTATTTTCATCCTCCCACGGTGGCCCCATTTGGCTTGCCAACGTTGACACTGATGCGCTCACCTGAAATGGTCTGTATGTCTGCAATTGATTTGTTTCTAAAACCACCTTTACATTTTAATGTGCCTGCGCACACTAGTTTTCTCGCGAAATTTCGAGAGAAAAAAACAAATCAGCTTAAAATGCATTTGAGTTTTCTACAATGAGGTGGCCGTTAACTACAGTTGACGGAGATGAAAAATGACTACCGTATTTCCTCGAAATACCCCCCCCCTCGAAATACCCCCCTCAAAATGGACACTATGAACTTATAAACCCCCCCCTCGAAATACCCCCCCCCCCAAATTTAGTGTATAGAGAACGTAAATGACAAAGGCTGCGGTTTGTCATCCCGACAATGCAGAACACACGTTAAAAACGATGACTCTGTTATGTGAGAACAGTGTTTGTACGTCTACACACTTATAAATGTCTTTAGAGTCTTATAAATGGCTATTTTTGTTGCATTTTTCGACGTCTGCATACGTTTCAGACGACATTTTAGTACTGGGATTTCAAAAAATTTCTGGCGAAATAATAAACCCCCCCTCGAAATACCCCCCCCCCCCCTCGTTTAACCCCCCCTCAAAATTCTCACTCTGAAACAATAAACCCCCCGGGGGTATTTCGAGGAAATACGGTAGGTAATTGCCGAAACACGAATGACTCAAACACGTTAAAAGCCCATGTTTGAGTTTTCGAAGTTTCGTGTGAAAACTACTGTTTGCAGGGTCAATGCGTTGTAACTGGGGAGTGGAAAAAAGTTATGTTTCGAATTTATACACGAATAAAACACTTAAATAAAACACCGACCTCATTGGTGAGCGTCGCTGCAGCCCAGAGCAGAGGAAGCAGTTTGATCGATATCGAAACAACAGTTACAATGTTTACGTATGTCGTTAGTGACCAAGGTGTCAGAAGTATATACCACATAAATAGCATCGTCTGCGGGAAAAGCATAATGAGTGATGTAAATATGATCGGGCATGCTATTTCCTTGACGATTTTTGTAGTTTTTATCAGCACCATGTGGCTCTGTATATACCGCTTGACTATGATGTCTGTTATTTGACCCGTTGACACATCCAAAGTTTTTTGCAGCTCTGAAAACGATGTAGCGACGATATGCATCGAACCGGTCGCCAGTATAGCCACTGCGCCAGTAGCGATGTTCGTGTACGCGTATGCCGCGAGTAACCACCGATCAAACCATTCGGATCCATTAATTGTTCCATTTGGGATGACAGCTAGTCTGCATCAAATAAATAGGTCGGCTTTTGAATTTTAGAACTCATTTTTGATTTTTTTTTTTGTTTTCAAAACACACTAAAACCGTTTTGGCGCCGTTGCGGACTTTACGGCTGTGCACAAGCTGCCAAAGGCGCCACACAGGGCGCCAAGCGCCTTTTGGCGCGGCGCCCTCAAATGGCGCCAGCGCCATGGCGTAATCCCAGCACTACAACTAGGCATATTGTTCTGTAGTACAAAACAACAAAAATATTATTGATGTCAACGATGTGTAAAAAATACGATTCATTAATATTTTATAAGTGAGAAAAACTTGCTCTTTGTAGGGACCATATTGCCACAACATCTCATACACAAAATATGATGCAAGCATAGCTATTGTCAGCATGTTTATGTAAACTGTAGTAGTAAATTTCTTGTTCACAAGCTGATTCTTAGAACTGCTGTCAATAAATTCTTGGAATTTGTGCGATACCTCAGAGTTGTTAAAAGTACCCCACGTTTCCAAAGTATGCATATTTGTAAAGTATTTTGTTTTTACTCACTCCTGAGTACAGAAAGTGTATAGTAATGTTTTTTTACTTTCACTCGCGAATAAGAATAAAATACCTTTTTTGAGTAATTTTTTTCGCAGGAAAGCATAAAAGGAAGTAAAAGTACATTTTCTTTGTGGAAAATGTAGAAGGGAGCATTATGAATGTTGTTGTAGTTGGAGTCCACTACATTCTATACACTTGGCATTTCCACAGTTGTATAGGATTTTGGGTGATTGGTCTGAACCCCTAAACTTCATGTTTCAGCCAATCTTCATAGGTCACTACTTGGCTGTTTAGGTCAGTTGAGGTTCATTGACTTATTTTCCCTCATTATTAATGTCCCCTTCGGGGGTTGACCATCTATGAATATGAGATGCTAAACTTTGAGACCCGTGTCGCCGAGCGACATTCCAATTTAACACACAACAACACAACATCTCAAACGCAAATATCCTCTGGTCATTGGTATCGTGGACTTGGCTTCGCCTCTTGTCCAAGGTCCACATGCCAATCAGCTAAACCTCACTGCACATTCTCATCTGTGCGCCACGGACTCAGTTCGCTGTGAGCTGTGCACACAACAATGTTTACCCAGGACAACAAAAATGTGGTTTCCTTCTATTTGGTAAGTATTATTTATTAAAAGCGGGAGTCTCAAATTGCAAAAATACTCTTCCTGGACTCGCAAAAATTGCTCGAGTACAGAATACAAATTACAAGTCGAATTACAAAATTACTCACTGTGCTCGAGTACTCTAAAAAGTGTGCGTACAGGTGGGTACAGATACTTTTTTCAAAGTATGCATATGCGTATTTAGTCTGTACTCGAGTATGCGTACTTTTTGAGTAAAAGTAAATACCGTATTACCTCGAATTATCCCCCTTTGAATACCCCCCCCCCTCGAATTAACCCCCTCAAAATGGGCTGGGGAAATAATACCCCCTTGAAATACCCCCCTCCGGAATGATGTACATCATGTATGCAATGCACATGATGTATTTATTTATTACTGCTAATTTGCATCGCAGCTACACTTATACGCTCGCTCATTTGTGTACAGATGTAAATAATTACATCTATAGCCCCAATATAACCCATTTTCTCTCGTTTATTACCGTTTTTTTGTGTATGAAAAAGCGTTTTCTTTACTATGAATTTCACGAAAATTTCTGACGAAATAATCCCCCCCCCCTCGAATAAGGCATCCAGAACTGGCAAAATCTCAGAGAAAAAAATAAAAATAAAATGGAAAATTGAATAATCAAATAAAATTGAAAATTTCAAAATAAAAATAAATTTTTTATAAAAATTCAAATTTTTGTAATTTTTTTGTAAAATTGTATAAAAATTCGGATTTTTGTAAAATTGTCTAAAAATTCATATTTGTTTGTAAATTTTTATCTTGTTGCTACCTGTTTATTGGTTGAACTAGGGGCCCCAAGCTTTGTAAAGTGTCAAATGTCATGTAATATGTCATGCAAAGTGTCAATTGTCACAACAAATGTAAAGTAAAGTGTTACTTGTCATGACAATTGAAGAGAGTGCTAACAAATTGAAGAGTCATTTGGCAAGCAACTTGAATCCAAATCTTATGATTTGTATCCAAGTCTTGTTGTTTTTGAATGCAAATCTTATGTGAACATTTAGTTACAAAAAAACATAAGTTTTTGAGGAAAACATAAGTTTTTGATACAAAACATTAGCTTTGGATACAAAAATATAAGATTTGAATACACAATTTACACTTTGCATGTCATTTTTTATGACAATTACAACTTTGCTTGACATTTGACATGACAATTGACATTTTGCATGACAATTGACACTTTACTTTACATTTGTCATGACAATTTACACCTTGCATGACATTTAACAAATGTGCCCAGCACACTCCTGCTGAAAATGCAAACCATTGTTATCAATAATTGTAAGTTTATACATGCAGCAAGCTAACAATACCTACTGCATGCAACTTTTGTAAAGTGATTGTAAAAATTTGTTGCAGATTTTTCATGTATTTGTTTAATGATAACATTTTTCTGGCCTTTCATGCATGATTCCGATTTTTTTGTAAAATTTTTGTAAAGTTTTTGTAAAATTTTTGTAAAATGGTTTCATTTTATTTTATTAACAACTTTTGAAAATAAAATAAAACAAAATGAAACAAGAATAAAATTAAAATAAAATACAATTTTTATACAATTTGTATACAAATAATTTTTATAAAACCAACACTGCTCCCATCGAAGTGACCCCCCCCCCCTCAAAGTTTGCTGGCGAAACAATAAAGGCGCTCCACACGGTGGTTGATGCTACTTTTTAGAAGTCGATTGAGTCAACTCAGAGTCAACTGTTATAAGTGTAACTATTTTTAATTTTTTACCTGTGTTGATTAAGAAATATTGAGAAGTCGATTGATGTAGAATGAAAGAAGGGGATTTTTTGGATACATATTGTAAATGGCTCAGAGTCGATTGAATTTTTGACCAGTTGACTCTGAGTTGACTCTAATTTTGGCGTCAACTAGCGTGTGTGGGACCAAACCCCCATTTGGGTATTTCGAGGTAATACGGTACGCATTAACAACTGTGTGATACCTCTAGGAGATAAATAGCTATTGTTAAAGTGACTGCTTTCTCCAGTGGATCCGCAAGTATGAGACCCAATATTGAATAATATATCGCGCTGTTGTTTGTGTCATCAGATTTAGTTCCACTTATTTCAACGAATGCACGGTAGAATGATACTGCAATAATGAATATTTTGGCTGCATTAGTGTTCGCATTAGGGATGGCCAAGGGTTTTTTCAAAGGTTTTTTTAATAAAAAACGTTTTATTTTTTTAAAAAACCTGACCATCGAAACCGATTTTTTAAAAACCTTGACCAAATTTTTTTGTACTAAGCATATGGTATTTTGCCATTTTTTGCGCAAGCGTGCAATTTCACATGCACATTACTTTTTGTGGTTGTTTTCATTGGTTTTGCAGCCATTTTAGTGATAAAGCTTCCATTTGTATATGCCATTATATAGCCGTGATATGTTAGTGTAGTATAAAATATCCAGTCAGTGTGCCTCCATATACTTGTACAGTGTGAAAAATCACTTCTAATGAATTTGCCTTCTATTGTAACTTAATTTAAACACTATTCCAAGGCCAACTTCACTTGAAGTCACAAACGTTCGACAAAAGCCAATATATGTAATAAGCTGACATAAAATGGATATTTTTGACAGAAATCACCACTTATAATGATATTCCATTGCTCCACAGCCATTATATGGCTAAATAAAACACCACAAAGTACTGTCACCTGTCTGATATACCTGTATATATTGACTAGTGATGGAATGGCGCCATGGCGCTGGCGCCATTCAATGGCGCCAAAGGTCGCCAGCGCCGTGGCGCCATTGGCGCCTGGCGCCCTCTTGGCGCTGGCGCCTTCATTTCGAATGGCGCCATGGCGCCCTTGGCGCTTGGCGCCATTTTTGCTGGCGCCAAATTGGCGCCCGGCGCCATTGTTTTTCATGGCCCCAGAAATGGCGCCAAAATGCCGCGATAAGTGCTGACAGTATTCCATATACAAGTACCTTATCTGCTGAGTGACATCATTTTATCATTTAGCATATTGAACCATGTCATTTTTTTGCTAAAATCACAAGTTTGGCTTGCTGTTCATTGTTTTTATTCCACATAAACAGCAACACTATGCCCCCACGCTGAGATGGGGCAGGCCTGATACGCACATCGGCCCGTTACGCACATTTGCCCGTTTTTTTCACTTGACACTTTTTCAAGTGATTTTCAGATATGAATAAAGTGAAAAAAAGTTGTGCAATGACATTAGTGAACTTTTTCACTTCACTCATATCTGAAAATCACTTTAAAAAGTGTCAAGTGAAAAAAACGGGCAAATGTGCGTAACGGGCAGATGTGCGTATCAGTGCACCCCCGCTGAGATTAGCACCAGAATGTTTTCATTTGGCATGGCAAAAAATGACACTAGTGCATTTACACAAGTTTTGTTACACTCTAGTGTGATAACTTCCATCTATGCTTGCTAGCATGTAATAATCTATGATTATGGTAGTAGCAGATATAACAACAAGTCAACTTCCTTCTATACAAAATACAAAATATGAAACATCATTCTCAATGCATTCTTATTGTCTTCTGTCCTATTCTAAACACTACCCTATCTAATTTCATTTTTACATGTCACAAAATTTTCACTTGATGGTTGTATAAATATGTGGCAACTCAACATAAAATAGATTTTCTGTACAAATCACCAATTCAATGCTGTCTCATGTCACTTCAGGGTCAATTGCAAATTGTTTATAACCACAAATGACATTTGACTTGCTGATGAATGTATTATATCCTTGATTATGATGTTGTTGTGTTTTTTGTTCATCAGGTAACTGTTATAACATATTGCCCTTAACAAATAAATGCTTCTGTTAGAATATAAACACCTTCCTGGACAAGTTCACCACCCATTTTTTATTTCACTTCGAATGCAATATCTCCGTCCATGTGGGTGTTATAAAGCTGAAACTTTGTATATATATAAAGTTGTAAGACCCCTCTACTCCCCAACAATGGGGGAGGTGCGGCGACTCATTACAGGGTGGGTCGCCCTATATGCAACAATTTTTTTTGTGTCCCAAACAAGTCCACCACCCACTTGATTGGCTACACTACGAGAGCCATATCTCCAGCTGTGATGGTGGTATAAAGCTGAAATTTGGGGGATGTCTTGCCAACAACCCCCTTCACGATCCACCAATGGGGCCGCTGCCAACGACCCACTAAAGCATGGGTCACTGCATATAAAGAGAACCATTTTCTAAAGACAGCCCAAGTGTCCCAAAACAAGTTCATCACCCAACTGCATTTAAAAAATGTTGCAACAACATACCTAATATAAAAATGAATCGGGTTGGAACACTATTTCAGGCAAAAAATTTTTTTTCAGTAGGGCACCCACGCTGTCCCATAAACAGCCAACTGAAAATTTCACTTTAAACCAATTTTTTGTATCACACTTAAAAAGCTGGTTTACAAAGTTCACTAGGGGAGGGTCTAAGGTTCAAAATTATGTAAACAACATAACCTCTAAAATGCTTCCATAAGGAAATTTACTTGGGGTGAATGCTATGATGTCAAAATGATGTCATTTCAGGAAGGAAATTTGACAAAATTTTCACTTTTTCATTCACCCCAAATAAATTTCCTTATGGAAGCACTTTAGAGGTTATGTTGTTTACATAACTTTGAACCTTAGACCCTCCCCTAGTGAACTTTGTAAACCAACTTTTTAAGTGTGATACAAAAAATTGGTTTAAAGTGAAATTTTCAATCTGCTGTTTATGGGACAGGGTGGGTGGCCTACTGAAAAATTTCAATGAGCAGAACTAGGGTTCATATCTGATTCAATTTTATATCAGGTATGATCTCACAACATTTTTTTTATAATGCAGTTGGGTGGCAAACTTGTTTGGGACACTTGGGTTGTTCTTAAAAAAATTAACAAATTTATATGCAGTGACCCATGCTTTAGTGGCGCATCCCCTGGCGCCATTTTTCCTGGCGCTTTTCCATCACTAATATTGACTCATAACCATATCTGGGAGCTTTTGAAAAAAACGGTTTTTTTTTTAAATAAAACCTTGTTTTTAAAAAAAACGGTTGTTGTTTTTTAAACCCTGTCGTCGAAAAAAAACCTTTTTTGGCCATCCCTAGTTCGCATGTTTTAAAAATTTGTCATCATGTAATAAGGTAGACACGTGGTGTATTTGCCTGAATTTATCCTCTCTCATTTTATCAGTTCCCTCGAAATATCCCCTCTTCGAAGCCCCTCCCCTACCCTAAAATAATCTGTCTTTGAAATCCCCGTTCTTTTAAACTAATGTATTAGCAAGCGCGGAGATGATGAAAACTGCATATATCTAAATGTCTAATATCTAATATCCATGAAAACTATCTAAATTCTAAACAAAACGGATAGAGATGGGCTGATTCTTTACAACTGATAGTTTTTTTACCTACGGATTGAGTATATGAATAGTAGTGGAAGTTCTTCACATATGAGTAATTATGAACTATGGTTATGCCATAATCTAATCGTTGCATCTATTGGATCTGTTGAATAAATAATGACACGGCCATTCGAATTGCCCATCCCATTATAAACATCACTGTCGAAAAAGAACCCTGCCCCTGGGGTGAATGTACATTTCAATATTTACCTGTTGTTACTGCAATAAATATAATTGCCAAAATAGAATTTGTCACCAGGTGGATAGGTTTGTAATGTTTGAAATTATGTGGGCTGATTAGCATAATTTTGATCAAATATAGTGGCAGTAACATCATCCTTTCCACAGATTTATATTCCTGTTCCATTTTCACTTCAATTTAAATATAAATTCGGCAAAGTGAAACAAATTTTGTCACTTGGGGAGCCGTAGGTAGGCCCACGTCAAACTTTTTATTAATGCAATTACAAAGTATTGTAAATCTGATAAAATGCAGCATGGTTTTTTCCGCGTACATCCGCGGAACTCCGTATTATTAGGTTGCAAATTAATTAGTGTATGTTTGTTTATGATTTCATAGATTCTGTTGTACATTGGCCGATTTTGATGCCCTTTGAGTATGTTGGGGTTTGGGGTCTGGGCTATGACGGATTGTCTTGGTTTGCTCGAATAATCCCCCAGTCCCGAGATAAGGGGGGTCTAGAAAATGGTGGTCATTTTGCATGGATGATTTGCACATTGACTTTGAAGCCAAAAACTAGGGCATTTCTGCTCTGATTTGGATCGTTCAACACATAAACCTGCAGATTCAATTTTTCTGGTCGGATTAATGATGTCCAAATTCCGTATGCCGATTTGACCCGATTTTTGAACGTGAAAATATAATTTTTTTTGTAATATGCTAAAAATACATTAGACAAAAAAATATATCTGAGCCAAAAATTGTTCAATGTCTCTTTCCAATCAAAAGTTGTGGCACTTTGAACTTTTGCTTCCCACTCATAAAATAACCACATGAAGAACAGTGTATACAGATAATCAGAACATAAAGATGAAATCTACAGGTCACTATGATCATTTTAAGTGTCCATAGGTGAAAATCGGCTGAGAAATAGCTGAGATGTAGAGTTTTCAATTTGCATGCTTTATTCTTCATGCGGTAATTTATATTTACCGTATTACCTCGAATTAACCCCCCCCCTTGAATTAACCCCCCCCTCGAAATACCCCCCCTAAATTTCGGCTGAGGAAATAATAAACCCCCCCCTCGAAATACCCCCCCTAAAATTGAGTGTAACGTGATTGTACATGACAAATACCGCAGTTTGTGATCTGTACAATGCAGAACACACGTTAAAACTGATGGTTAAGTGACGTTAGGGAAGGGTTTTTGTGTATATACAGTTATACATGCCTATAAACACATATACATCTATGTAATTGTTCGATTTTTCTACGTCTGCCTATGGGGAATTTCCAAAAATTTCTGGCGAAATAATAGACCCCCCCCTCGAATAAACCCCCCCTCGAATTATCCCCCCCTAAAATTTTGCTGGCGAAATAATAAACCCCCTGGGGGTATTTCGAGGTAATACGGTATGTTTGGAGGTGGAAGTTTGAAGTGCTGTAACTTCTGACTGGAATCAGATATTGAAATACTTTTTGGGCCAGATTAATTCTTTTTGTCTAAAGTAAATGAAAGTATGTTCAAAAACCGTCTAAAAAATTGTTATTACGATTATATCTGTGTTCAACAACCGGGTCAAATCGGCATACAGAATTCAGACATCACTAATCCGACCACAAAAATTGAACCTGCAGGTTGTCCTGATCATTTTAAGTGTTGATTGATCCAAATCGGCTCAGAAATGGCAAAGTTATTAAGCTTCAAAGTCAATCTGCAGATCCACCACACAAAATGACCACTTTATAAAGACCCCCCTTATTTTGGGACTGGGGGATTAGTCGAGTAAACCAAAACAATTCGTCATAGCCCAGACCCCAAACCCCAACATACTGGAATGGCATCAAAAAAGGCCAACGTACGACAGAATGGGACACATGAATGTACATATGTATGAAATCACAAAAAAACATACACTAATTAGTTTAAACCGTAATACTTGTCGTTGCTAAAATTCAAACAGATTCCAATGAGGTATCAAATGACAAGTGGAGCTTTGAGAATTCTCGCTGCTCGGTTGGATATTTCTTTGTTTGTTTTAGTGTGAAATCTCGTTTGTAGGTATGCAGAGATGTTAAAATTTTCGAACTTTTTCAAAGTTAAGATTTTCAATGTACCGTATTTATTCGATCATATTGACCGCCAACTCACCCACACGTACAGAAAACGAAAAATATTTTTTACATGTGAGTAAAATTCGTTTTCTTCCAGGAAACTCTATAGGTAAGTACTTTTTGCAGGAAAATGTTTTCATAGAGTCTTTCAGAGTCTTTTTTCATAGAGTTTGTAAAAGTGTAAGAGCGTTTTTACGATGGGAAAAACACCACCCCACAAAATTTTAGACAAACAAATGCAATAATAATTCACGGAACGTAAACTACTATGTATTTTGTAAACTAAATTTGGGCAAACTTTCTCAGACATTACGGCGGCTTTTCGACGGCAACGGGGACTGCATGGCATGCACAGCCCTGCAGTGGGCTGCGCAGTACCCCGTCAGAGCACTGCATCGCAAGATCGACGCCGCTACATGGGCTGACCGAGTTCGCCATGTTTTATAGTGGTTGTAGTGCTCTGCACAATTTCGTTTCCTTACCCCCCAATTTTAATTACTATTTTCGTGCGCCAAATCTATTTAAGTCAATTTAGCTAGGTTATGTCTAGCTTAGGTGTAACTGCATTCCACATGGCATAAGGTGAGAGGGGAATTTCACATTTTTCACTTTGAAATGCCGCGGCGCGGCGTGTGGCCGCCTTTGGGCTCGCCGGCACACTGTTGTGACTCTCTGGGCGGTCTAAAGCACATTCTACCCTTTACTTACCTGTGGGCAGAGGCGGAGACTGACGGCTGATAGGTAGGTGGCGACCGGAAGCCAGGAACAATGAATTTCACTCAAAAAATACAAAAGCACTGTTCCGCGTTCCTCCCCATGTTGACTAGATTGTCGTGCGTCATCTAGTATCGGTGGGTGGTAGGAACAGCTTCTGATAACGCCCCAAGTGACAAGTCGCAGTCCAAAAAATACTTTTCCGCCGCCCTAGCATAAATATCTCCTCGCGCTCGGAAGGGTGTGGCCATCGGGCTGAAACCTTTCTCACGGGCGCTAGCTGACCGGATAGTCACAATAGTGGGTCGCGGGACTGGAGGTGATAAGCACTTCGCGCCCGCGAGCATTCTCTAGCTACCGTAATTAATGAATACAAAACCCCCAAGCAAAGTTTCCATGTGACATGTAGAAACTATTGTACAGGTCGTTTCACGCCAATGCCTTTCATTCCCACGAGCTTAATTAATCGTTCTGTATCTTAATTAATTAACATTAATTGTAAGCATGTGTTAGCTGTCTAATTATTTAGCTTAAATTGCTGTGTTGGATTATGATGCCGTAATTGCCTTTGTACATACTTTGTTCATTCCGTTTTTGTAAAAATGCGTTGCACTGCATTGTTATTTGCTTTAGGTCGTTTTATATTAAGTAGGGATTTGTAGGTAATTATGGAAGTGAGTAATTGTTGCACCGAATAAGCTTGTAACTTATAGGCTTAGCCCCATGTCGCATGAAGCTTTTTAATTACTTTTGTTAGCTGATCTTAATTAGTACTCTTTTTATAAGCAGTTGCGTTACGTACGATTTTACTAAGTGCTTACATCAGAGCTTATGTGATTTGAAAGTGATTTTGTAACTTCGCAATTTTATGTCTTTTTTGCTTTTTATTCAAGTCGATTATGGTAGTCTTGATTGCTTTATAAGTAGCTGAAATTGTTTTTTCCAACAACTTCGTCGATGCGACGTAAGCTAATTTTGCTTCTACTCTGCCGCTACTGTTCTTCCATCGCCCAAAAAATAAACTCTCTTCTCAACCCAACTTGGACCCCCTTTTTGTATTGGCACTAAGTACTAACTTTTTCCCTTAGTTAGCTAATTAACAACTGCTCTAATTACCGCGCTGCTTATGCTGAGTGTAAGTGCTGTGCGTGCTGCGGGAAACGGAACAGCGTGAGCCACCGAGTGGTTCATCGCACGTTCTGAAAAACCTACCGTCTTCGGACACGTTTCCTTAAAATTTACAACACGCATTTATAATCTGGACCTCCGGGCCCAGTGCAGTGCACTGCAGCGGCAAGCGGCCGGTGAAGTGGGAATAGAGGGAAAAGTGCGGTAAAAAACCTCGTGAATCGTGTAATCGAAAAACAGCTGAATACACGGATTCATGACAACTTGGTAGCAGACGCGAGTGGTTAGCTTAATTCACTTCAGTGAACGGTGCGGCGCCTGATCAACGCCAAGCCGTTAAGTGATAAGTAACAAACGATCTGTCGCGCCGGGTGGAAACGCTGCGGTCAGGAGGGCCAGCGTCGATCCCAGGGTCAGTTGAGGAAGTGTGGAGAGCTGCAGAACAGCTACAGAAGCGCACGCGCCGAGAAGCGGCGTTGCGCAGGGCACAGCAGACTGCGGACGCGCAGGACGCTGAGGTTGAACAGGTAAGAGTTGAAGCAGGTGCGCAGGAAGCGGAAGCGGAAGCCGAGCGCGCACAGGAAGCAGCGACTTGGACCAGACGCACAGAGGATAGCACTCCCGTCGTCCGGCCAGTGCTGCAATTTGGAATTGCACGTGCAGGAACAGGCGGCAGCCGTTGGGATACGCCGGCTTGCGCGCCAGGTGCGCTACCGACTGGGGCGGCTCGACGAGCGTCCAGTGGAGGCACAGAAACAGAACGCCCACCAGATAGTCCGCTCCTGCGACCCGACAGGCCAGTAAGTGCTGAGCCCGGGCGAGAGCAGCGGAAATCAAGTAAGTGGGGTTTATTTCGACGACCGTGGGGAAAAAGCGGCCGTAGCTCCCCGGTGTCGACAGGGTCTGGATCACAGGCTGATTCAGCAGGGTACGCTGGTGAAGACGAGCCCGTGAGTTCGTCTGCATACCAGCGTAGAAGTGGTGAGACTTCCGTAAATCTAATTGACACCCCAGTAGCGATCCCAGATATAAATATTGAATTTCCCTCGTTAGCCGAAGAGCTCGAAGAGGCGGAAAATTCATTGGGGGAGCTTCAATTAAGTGCCCCGCGAAGCTCATCCACACCACGCGAGCTTGCGTCCGCGCAAGGCTCGATTGAAAGCTGTGTCTCTTCGAATAGAGCACGGCGCAGAATTGTAGGACCGTCTCCCATAAATCAAAGTAGAATGACCAGCACCCCACCCCCAGGTTCGAGTGTGACGACCGCGCCGGCCACGCTCACAACGGTGACGACTACCCCGGCGGCGGCCAACCAAGTGACGCCGGGCCAGATCCTGACGGCGGCGACCGCGGCGGACCCGGGCAGGGAAACCACTGGGTACACTAGAGAAGGTTGGACCTTCCCGGGCATGATACAGCTATTGCACCAGTGGTCTGGGGAACTTAACCGCGCGGGACCAGCGGCGATTTCAGTCAATGCTTCCACAGCAGATAAAAATAAGCTACAGGCCATTAGGCTAGGTTTAAGCATGTACACCAGCGTAGGTAACCCCAGCGCGCTGGAGCAGGCCACTACGCAATTTTTGGCATTTTGCTCTAACAGGGGATTAATTCCACCCATAGCATCGGCAGCTAATGCTACCTTGGGCGCGGGAACGGCCCCTGGGAACACAACCGCGCAGACCGTGCCCCCGCCGGCGAGTGTAAGCGGATCAGCGGGTGGCAGTGGAGCGGCACCTGCGCCTGCAAACGCTACGGCTCAACCAGCTACCAGTGTAATCAATTTGGCGGGACAGCCGGGTCCCTCCTCCCCAGGATCGTCAGGATCGCTCTCACCTGCACCTAATCCTACGGATCCAGACTATCTGGCGCAGCACCAGGTGCCGCACGGCACGGCCGCTACGCTGACCGCCCTGGCTACGCAGTGCGATGCATTCACTGGAAGGGCTGACAAGAGCTTCAAGGATTGGAGACGTAAGTGGGATATTTTGTGTGATGCGCTAGGTGTTTCAATGCGCTCTAGGCAAAAGTTGCTGCCTATCTTTTTACAAAAGAATGCCAATTCTATCTTTGTAGCTAGAAGGCGGGAACTGCGCGCACTTGATTACAAAGCCATGATGGATCGTTTGGAAGAATTGTTTGCAAACCCAAACGCCCAGCATCATGCACAGCGCGAGTTTATTGAGTCAACTCAAAGTCCCACTGAGTCTGTGCTGGACTGGGCAACTAGATTGGAACGTGCAGTAAAGCGCGCCTATCCAATGCTGCATTCCGCCCAAAGGGAAGGCATGTGCATCACTAAGTTTCACCAGGGGTTGGACAAGGACATTAGGCGCAACCTGGCGGTGCACGCCAATATAAGCTGGAAGGAATTAGTTGATAATGCGCGCATGCAAGAAAGCTATAAAAACCTTGAAACCGTTCAGAAGGAACATGCGAAGTCGGCCAGCGAGATCGTCGCCGAGACGTCGAACCAGGTCATGGAGCGCATCATGGCCATGAACCTGCACCCCTCGGTCCAGTCGATGGAGGCAGAGAGTGCCGAGAATGCGAAGCTCAAGGCCAAGGAACGGGCGCTCGACGAACGACAGAAAAAACTCGACGCCCAGGAAGCTAAGATGATGGGCGCACCGCGCCCGAGGCGTGAGTTACCGCCCAAAAGGTTTGAAAATGGATGTTGGGAATGTGGATCTCCTGATCACTTTCGCTACCAATGTCCAAATAAGCCCCCTCCCGAGCCATCTGCCGGCAACGATAGCAATCAGCGTGGCCGCGGAGGCGACTTTCGTGCGCGCGGTAGAGGTGGCGGCCGAGGGCGAGGCCGTGGACAGGGAGGACAATATCCACAAAACTTTGGGTATCCAGGTGGATGGGTACCGATGCAATTAAGTCAACCTATGACCGTGCCTTCCTCGCAGATGATGCAGCCTGTGTACGTTCAGAGCCAGCAGCCCGCGGCCATCGGATGGCACCCGCAGCCACAACCGGCACAACGGCCGTTGGAATCGCAGCAAGGCCAGAGCAGCAGCGTGCCGCTGTTGAACCCGACGACAGTGACACAGGTGGGTGAATGCACTTACAAGGCCGTGACCGAGTCATCGCCGTCTTACGCTAGAATTCTCTTCCATCATGATCAATTATTGACATTGCAAGGGTTGGAACCGGAAGCCCCTGACGAGGAGGAGGAGATGGAGGAGCAACCTGTAGCCAGCCTTCAGTGTAAAATGCACGCGCTCATGGTAGATAGGGAACAGTGGATTAGCCACTGGGCGTATCAACGCGAAGCCACGTCAATCCTATTTCGTACCAGTTGGTTAGATTATCTGCGGCGCACTGCAATGCATGATCTGAAGGATGAAGATTGCGTGGTGCTCCCAGACTGTCGTCCGCATGACGACCATAATGATACGCTTACTAGAATCGAGTGGAGGGTTTTGCGTGACGCCCCATTAGACCCATTCCTAAATGAGCCCCCTGTGATTTTGTCCCCGCGTACGTTTTCGAGCACATGCGTTGATAAAATGGCCGAATTTAGAGACAAAACGTCCGCAGTGCCTCGCCAGCGAGCGTATTCTGAGCCACCGTATAATAATCAAGTCTTTGGCGCTTTGTTTACAGTTTTCACCATCGCCGTGGTGATGGCGTGCTTGAGCTTGATGCCGTTGGCGGGGGCCACGACGATGCCGGACACGCCACTGCTGTGCAGCGACCTGACCGATCATTACGACTTGTACACCTACCCCGACCTGCCTAACTGCACCGCGTTAGTCGATTCTGCTGTATCTTTGACTAAGCCGGTTCCCCTGAAACTTACTATTTACAAACGCAATATGGTAGAGTATCGTGCCACTGCGTATCGATGTGTAGCGGCCACGCGGTCGGCTCATACATACCAGAACTTCTGGGGTGACGTCACTTTGGAACATTTTGACTCGCAGCCGCGTGCGGTAGATCCCTCGGAGTGTGAGAGCATGATGAAGTACCATAAGTGCAACGACGGCGCGCTTCAGCCAGTGGACGAGCTGAGCAACGCATGGGACACTCAATACCCGACAAACGTGAGTTACTCGGGGCACGGGCTGTACTGTTGCAGCTGGTTAATTACCAAGACCCCGCAGTGTGGGTTGTTTAAGGGAGATGTACGCATGCGCTACGGCGCCAAGGTTATGCAAAGTACGCTAGGAGAAGTGTCAAAGTGTAATTACGAGGAGGGCACCTGTACCCTGCCCGACGGTAGCCAATTAGTCTGGAAACCAAACCCAAAGGCTGAATGCCCTTATGAGAAATGGCAAGAAATAGCTGGGTTAATTAGACAAGATATTTGGCTCGCGCGTGATCACACTTTGGCATTGTCATTTCGAGCAAAAGAAGAAATCATTTCATGTGGTAAAAAACTATGGAAATCAGACCAGGATATTGTTGTGGCACCGTTCGAAATCCCCCCAATTAGGTATGTGCGGGAGAAGCGTCGCGCAGCACGCCCCGGATTTGGCGTAGTGGACACCGGTCACTTGGCCGCAGCGATGCAAGCGGTGTACGAGACATCTGAGCAAACTATGCGTGCACAGGCCGTGTCTACTTGTAGGCATGTGCAACACTTTCAGGAACTTCTCCGCTTAGCCATGACCGAGCACCCGACGACCACGGCGCGCTGGTACATGCGCGACAATGAGATTTTGGCCAAGGCGGCGCCAGACGGATTTCTAGTGCATAAGTGCTTTGCGGTAAAGACTTATCAGTTGGGCACCGAAACAGGTAAAGGCGCGTGCCACGCTACGGTCCCAATACGAATGAAATTGCATGGACAGAATGTGACCTTGCATTTGGATACAATTACAAATGCCCTTCTGTTCCAGCCGGTTATGGGAACGTGCACAAATCGCCACAACCGTGTGTTGAAATTGCATGGGCAGTGGTACAAGTATTTACCTGAGAAAGGCGCCCTGGAACATATCCCCGTTTACAACACCCACAGTTTCCCACACAGGTGGCAACTCGAACGACCGACGGACGTGCACCATCAGATCTTTGCCGCAACGACAATGTACAATTTGTCTGAGTTGCTGCCGACCACCACGCTGAACGACGTGTGGCACTCATACGCGATTGTGCGGCGCGTGCATGGAATGCCGACGCATGCGGTTGATGGCAGTTTACAATCGCATCGATTAATGGCCAGGTCAATGGTAAGCGTGGGATTTTGGGATTTTGACGCCTTAAGGTCATGGCTGCAGATATGGATTTACCTGGTGTGCGCCATAGTGACTTGCCAGTATTTATTAGCAGCTCTGTTAGCCGCCGCGCCCCCGGCAGCTACGACGCTAATTGAACGAGCGCGCCGACGACTGCGACGGGAGTCGAGGCCGCTAATTACCAGACACCGAGACGCAGGTAAGCGTAGCTTTATGAAAAGCTATGACGGCCGATTGACCGTGTTGAATCCGACAACAGGTGCGTCCGAGCGCGCATCAGATGACACGGTAACGGTACAGATGTTTCCATCAATTGAATATAATCACCAATTAGAAATGGCGGAAATTTCCATGAGCCCATCGGTGGATAGAATCAGAATGATTACGCTATCAAAAGATGAACAGGAAAATATAAAGTCTGTCGTCGCGAGGCGGAACGGGCCTGTGCATGTCTACTATAGTCCTGCAGTGCCCGTGTGCATGGACGGCATCATGTACCACCGATGTTTGCTGGACACCGGCGCCATGCGCTCGTTATGCAGCAGAGACGTGTTCCAGGAGCATCGACATGGACATGACGCCGTTGAAGAAACTTCTCCCATTTCCCACATGCGATGCGCTGCGGATTCCAAGCTAATGATAATTGGTCAGTTGGAAATGCCCATTGACATAGGGGGACACACGTTTCGTGTTGTTTTTCAAGCCATCGATGGCCTGGTTGACAATATAATTTTGGGCGCGGATGTGCTGCGGCACATGATAATTGATATGCCCGCGCGCCTCTTAAAAATCCCCTCAGTAGGCGTTAGCATTCCCTTTGATAACCACAAGCCGGACGTGCAGATTCGTGC
This sequence comes from Sphaerolaimus hirsutus, assembly GCA_964036195.1. Lineage (NCBI taxonomy): Eukaryota > Metazoa > Nematoda > Chromadorea > Monhysterida > Sphaerolaimidae > Sphaerolaimus > Sphaerolaimus hirsutus. Next base: position 11,533,528 of record OZ038451.1, read on the forward strand.
AGTGTTTGCATTAGTCACAGCGGCTACCGAAATCAAGGCAAGGCATGAAGCAATGGTGCCGGTGCGCCTATCAGCTCCAGTTAGCTATCGCACATTTACGGTCACTGGGCTGGAATCCGTAAACTTGAAGGATGGGGTAGTTGCCGCATCTGCAGCATATGAAACAAGTGACGAGGTGTTTCTAATGAGGGTCGCAAACGTGCGTGATCAACCGGTTACCTTGCAGATGGAACAAAAAATCGGCTTGGTTGAGCCCGTCGATTGTGTTCTGAAAGTCAAAGCCGGCGACCCCCCGGAGGAATGGATACGGCAGTGCCGCGCCAACGAAGCGACAGAGCCGGTATCTTCAAGCGTTCCAGAGAAGGTAATTGAAGACCAATTAGGTGAGCCATTGCATGTGAAATGTCCAGATGGACACGAAATGGAGTTTTCTGTGCCCCAAACATTGTCGGAAAATGAGCGCAAGGAACTTGCAGTCGTACTTTTGAAGCACAAAGGTGCCTTTGCGAGACATAAGTACGACATAGGGTACAGTGAATTAGTCGATTATCGACTGCAATTGACTGATCGAAAACCGATTGCGTGCCGCATGTATCGGTTGAGCCTGGATGACCAGCAATACTTGGAAAAGCACCTGCGCTGTCTAATTGAACACGACATAATTGAAACAAGCACAAGCCCATATTGCGCTCCCACATTAGTCGTTTCTAAACCTGATGGTTCTAAACGCATGGTCATTGATTACAGGCGATTAAATTTGGTTTTGCATGCGCCGCAATTTCCATTGCCGAGGCTGGATGACACCGTGGATGCACTCAGCAACTGCAAGTTTTTTTAGCAGTGCCGACATTAATCAGGCTTTCTATAACATTGCACTGCATCCCGACGACAGACACATCACTTCGTTCCGTAATATTTTTGGTCAATTCCAATTGAAGAGATTACCTATGGGATTAAAATGCTCACCAAGTTTGGCACAAAGGTGTTTTGAGCTTGCAATGGCGGGATTGATTCATCGCAATGTACTATTGTACATTGACGACCTGCTAATTTACAGTCAGGACTGGAAAACCCATTTGAGTGACATCGGCCAAATTTTGGATCGATTGATCAAAAATAACTTCAAAATTAGTCCCCGTAAGTGTTTTTTCGCACGCATTACCGCGGTAAAATTTCTGGGCTTCATGATCGGCCGTGAGGGCATTTGCATTCCCATGGACAAACGCAATATTATCTCAGACTGGCCCCTCCCGAAAACTGTCAAGGAAGTCAAAGGGTTTTTGGGAGCAGTGGGATTTTTCAGACGCATGATACACAGGTGCGCCGAAATAGCAGTGCCGCTATCGAATTTGACACGCACCGGTCCGCGCGAGAACTACGATGGAAACGCGCCGGTAGATCTCAACGACAATCCTGAGGCTCTGAGAGCCTTTTTTCAACTAAAAGAAATACTGTTACATAGCCCCTGTTTGCAATACCCGAACCCAAATAAAACGTTCATCGTAATTACAGACGCGTCACAAATTGCGGTCGCTGGAGTGCTGGTGCAGCGAGCCGACGAAAAATCTGGACTGCACGCGTGCGCGTTCTACAGCCGGAAGTTGACTGAGGTTCAGAGCAGATGGCCCGCCATCACTCTAGAGGCTTACGCAATTTTTGAGAGCGTCCGAAATTGGCATTGCTACTTGGCGGGACGCCCCTTTGAAGTGTGGACTGATGCCAAAAGTATCCCTTGGGTGAAGAACCCCAATTTGGAGGCTACACCACACGCCGCATTGCATAAGTTTGCATTGGCCATTGCCCCGTACCAAATTACATTCAAGCATTTGAAAGGAAAATGCAATGAGCTCGCAGATGCTCTGTCCCGAAGGCGTGATGCGCCAATAACTTTCGACGAGAAATTGGAACTTGACGAAGCATTCGAGCAATTTGCACTCATTAAAATGTCACACAATAAAACTGTCGCGACGCAGACCGCAATTGACCCGTGGGATACGGTAGCTACTGTTTCCAGACGCGCGCCTACCAAGGAACCAATGAGGACACGCGCGCGTGCGAGGGCGGAGTCTGCGGCGCGTGACCGCAACCCTGGGACAATGGACACGCGACAGCCGGCGAACAATGGGGTGGAGCCAATTACCGGACTCACTACCGTAGGTCCACAAACAATGGCTGGTGGCCCCGCGGCTACCGAAGTGCGCGTCAATGGTTTTCACACTGATCACGTTTTGCCCCCGTTTGTCCCCATAATTGAATTGAAGCGCTTGCAGATGCAAGAAGCGTATATAGTGAATTTGATGGAAGTTTGTAAGGATGCACCTGGACAATGTGTGCCACCGTTTTTCATTGATCAGTATGGAATCATGCGAAAAAGGGCTGAGGCTTCAATAGTACCGGGGATCAAGTTGTATGATCCTGTGTGTATTCCAGCCTCACTGTGCCCGCTAGTATTCGAACTAGCACACAATCATCCTACAGCGGGACATTTGGGAATAATGAAAACGTTCGAAAGATTACAGGAATTTGCGTGGTTCCCAAATATGCGCCCCGAAAGCGCGCATTGGGTCGCCACGTGTCCTTTGTGTTGTGCGCGAAAAGGACTCAGGCAGTCGATGCAGACTTTGATGGCGTGCCGGAAAATCGCGCAATCTCCCGGCGATGTCATCGCAGTCGACGCCGTTGGCCCGCTGCCACGCACGCGGCGCGGGCATAAACACGTGTTGGTTTTCGTTGACCAGTGCACGCGATTTGGTATCGCTGTTCCGGTACCCGATATCCGGCAGGATACTGTAGCATTTGCATTCTTGCTACACATTCTTCCCATATTTAGCGTACCCGGCGCCATTTTGAGCGATAACGCGCCAAGCTTTGTCGAAGGGGCATTCAAAAGATTGTTATTGTATTTCAATACCCTTCAGCATCGCTCATTTGCGTATATGCCAAAAGGCAACGGAATGGTGGAGCGCCGAAACGGTGTTCTGATGGAAATCGTGTCCCATTACGTGAACCAAACTCATTCCGATTGGGATTACCATTTAGGCGCCGCGGTGCATGCGTACAATACGTCGAAACACCCGGCGATGGGCACCACGCCGTACGCACTTTTGTTTGGGCGCCCAGCCGCGTCGCTATGGGAAAGAATGTTGACGCCCCCCGCGCCTGGCGCAATGCTACCCGAGTCGACAGATAAGCACGGTGAACCCACCGAGCTCGCGCAGCGTCTCTCGGCGGCGCGCAATGCGGCGCATACCGCGCTTAGGAATGCTCAATTGAAAGAGCAATACTACGCCAATCGCCGCGCCCGCCATTTGAATTTGAAGCCGGGCCAAGCGGTTCGTATTTTCACTCCGCGCTTGACCGAGCAGACCGGCCCTTGTAAAAAATTCGCTGCTTTCTTTTTAGGCCCCTACGAATGCATTCGCTATGCTCATCCGCTTGTAACTATTTATAATGATGCTAATGATAAGATTTATGTAGTGCATGCGGATCGCTGTAAACCGACGCTTGAAAACATTATCCCCACCTGTACGCAGAATCTCGGCCCTACTTAGACTCTCATTGCGGTAAAGCCCTTAAGTGGCTATCGACGTAGCCACTGAACAATTAATTAACTGTGTTCCCGTAATTCGATTAATTCCCTCGTCACGTAAGTTTGACAAACTTGTGATCCCAAGTGCGTGTGACTGCGTGTTCGTGTGTGTGTGAGTGCGGTTGTAATTCGCTGGTACACTAGTGGGCTCCGAGAGTCCACTGCAGTGCCGGTGATTGATTGTGATTAATTGCACTCTTCCTTAAAACTTAAAAACGTAACATGGCCGGAAGGAGCATGGGCGCCAAACGGCAGCACAATGGCCGGCGCGCCAGCGCCGCGGGCTCGGGCTTCACGAAAGCCACCACCCAACGTGGCGAACCGGGCGCCACCATACCGCCCCCCAAGGTGGATCACCAGTGGGGTGAGAACCAGCGGCCCCCGCCGCCCGTCTACGCGAAGCGGATGTTCGCCGGCTGGGTGGACCGTGTCTATTGGAGACACGACACTGCAGACCGGGAATACTACCAAGCCCACGTGCGACTTCACGACGACGCGCTGGCCGAGCTGGCCGAGAACGACGAATGGAACGACGCCGACAACGTGTACCCGTTCTTCACCTACTCGACCAACATCGCGCGCGGCGCCCGCGACCGCCGCACGTCGGTCGTGGTGGCGCAGTACGCCAGCGTCAACGAGAAGTACGGCCCGGAGCTGCACTTGCCGCTTGTCAGACACGGTATGAAGTTTACGGCCAGGTATGTGCAGCGTTGCACTGCCAAGCCCGACTACTGGGAGTTCTTTGACATTAAATTGGACATGAACAAAAGCGCTAGCCCCCTATTGGTGGCAGTGCCCGTCGTCGTAACTGTACAGGGACGCGCCCCGGCCGACCATGAATACGACGCGCAGCGCGACGAGGTCGGCTACCAGCGCTACTCAACAAACTGGCGTTCGCTGCGGCTGCGAGTGGCGTTCACGCCCCGTCGCTACAAGGAGCTGCCGGAGTTGGGCGCGGGCGAGCGCAACGATTGCGGCCCGGAGCGCTTGGCGTTCGCGCACCGCGAATACACCATGCCCGGCAACCCGATCCCGAGTGCAGGTATGTTGGGGATTGCACACGTCGAGTTTCACGACCTGAACAACGACGTGTTTGACAACGTCTATTACGCACATGCGTATGGCGTTTTCTTGCTCGAAAAATCGGCGCTGGAAGATTTTTACTTCCACGACCCCCACGAGGTGGAATTGAACCGGGTGCACCCGCCGCACCTGCGCACCAAGTACGTGATGCTGGCCGCAGCATACATGTACCACGAGTCCTTGTTGCGTTTCCGAGCGGCACGCGCCACGGCGGTGCGCGCGTTAATTGAGTGGGAAGCGACCGACGCAGGTACCAAGGCGTGCATCACGATCAACAGGCCGGACCTGGCCGACGCCGTCAACGACGAGCAGGAGCAGATGGACGAGCAGCAGAGACGTGCGAATGCGCAAATCAACGCGCTACCCCAACTGCTGGTCGGCGCCGGACCGATGTCGGTGCTGACGTTGACCAAGGCGATGCCCGACGACGACAGGCCCGACCCGACGCAGCCAAAGTTGCAACTGCGAGTGGCCACCTTGGAGGTAAGTCCGGAGCGGGCTGTAATTGTGGGCAATTTGGACTTGAAGTTGAGCCAGGCGGCGCTCCCGTCCGAGCTCGAGAACGGCGACTACATGGTGCGCACCACCAATGAGTCGCCCAACTATGTGCGAACCATGCGCTCTTTGCAAGGCGCTATCGAGCGCCTGAACGAGGGTTGGAGACCGTCCAACATACGCTCGGGCAATGTCCTAAAACTGGGTGACCAGATCGCCATTGCCATTGTGTATGACGATCGGTTGTCCGACACGTTCACCCAGTGGTCGCACATCCGCGCCACGGCCGCGCCCCTAGAAGACGAAATCCGTCAGGGCACGTCCGAAGCGCTGCTGGTGAGTAAGCCCGGCGAGTTCAAGCCGTTGGGCGGCCAGGCGAAAACCCTGGCGGCCGTTTTAGCCGCCTTGAAGCTGGCGTGGCCGCTGTTGCTCATGTGCGACTCCCCGTTCGGCACTGGCAAGACCACTGTGCAGAACCAGGTGGCGTACATGTGCTCGTTGTATTTCAACCAGTTTAATGGTCGCCCATTCCCAGACAGTAATTCCACCCTTTCCTCCGACATCACTTCCAACGCCAAGTACCACTCCACCATCGTCACGTGCACCGTCAACTCGGCGACGGACGAGAGCGCCAGGCGCGCTGTGCAAAACATGCAGCGCACCGGCTGCGACGGCGTGCACGATGCCGTGCGCCGCCTGCTGCTGGGCCGCAAGCAGTGGTCCGAACTGCCCGCCGCACAAGTTAAGGACATGCTGCAAGAGCCCGGGTACGTCGAATATTTGAAATTGAGAGCGGCGTTCGCTGTAAGGGTGCTGAGCCCCCTGTTGGAAACCCAGGAGGTCTACAGCGACCTCGCTGTAGACGACCTGCCCGCGCTGCACAAAATAGCGCAGGACACCCCTTTCTCGGTCGCGCGGATCGACGCCCAGTGGATAGAGCTGGTAGACCAGTACTGGGAGGTGAAAACTGAGTACGAGACCGTGCACTCCATCGTCGCAGGTCCCAATCAAACCCCCCAGCAGGTGATGAAGGCGCTAATGGAGAAGGTGCCGCACCTGGTCGTCACTGGCGAGGACGACGACGAAGAATGGGACGACGACAACGACGAGGTCATAGCGGGTCGCACGGGCGTCGATGTGAACGACCCGGACCTCGAGGACACGGACTGGGGCCGCGTGCTGCGCCGGGCCGCCCGGAGGTACGCCAAGGGCACCGTCAAGCTGCACAAGTACGTTCTGGATTTGTTGCAGCCAGGACAGATCCACGTCACTGTCGATTCGACACATGATGTGCGCATCAAGCACATCAGGTACTGTGCCATGATAGTGGACGAGGCGTCGCTCGTCACGAACATTTCCATGGTCACAGCGTTGAACCCCGTGTCGCTCCCCCACAACGGCTTAGTCTTGCTGTTCGGCGACAGCAAGCAACTCACCCGCAAAGTTCAGACCCAGCGATGGGTTGAACCCTTCCTTAATCCCTCTCCATCTTTGATTGATGGACTCACAGCGTCCAAAATGTGCCCCTTGCTGCGGCTGGAAACGGTTTTCCGTGGGCACCCCCAGCTGATCAACGCCAATTCGCACGCGGCGTACGAGGGCCGGCTCCGCCCCTATCATCAGAAATCGCCGTGCCGAGACGACAACTTGCCGCGCATGCCGGGCGACAACGTCCCGATCCCGCTGTCCACGGTCATCAACCACACCGGACTGGAGACCAAGGAGGGCACATCGACCGTCAACGTACCCGAGCAGCTCATCGTAGTGCAGTTGGTCAAACATTTTGTCGAATTGGCGAACCAGGGCGGCGTGCCCTGGAGTGATTTGAGTCGGGCGGATGCCATTTTGGTGGTCACTTTTTATGCGGCGCAGCAGCGCGCGCTGATCGACAAATTGGCAACCGACCCGTCGTTGAAGCACTACGGGCGAGAATTCTGGGCGACTCGAGTGCTCACCGCCGACAAAGCGCAAGCCAGAGAAGCTGAGGTGACCATCGTGTCGTGCGTGCGCAGCAGCGAGCCGCCCGCGCGCGACAGGTTGACCACCCAGTATTCTCAGCAGACCACTCGAGTCGGCTTCGTGGCCCAGCTGGAGCGTGGAAACGTGGCCACCTCCCGCTCGCGTTGCGCCAGAGTCGTGGTGGCCAACGTGGAGACCTTGTTGTGGTCTGACTTCTTCCACATTTTCTTTTCGTATGAATTCGCTTCGGCTGGTCTTTACCAGTACCACGCAGAGAAAATCTGGGGATCCAGGATATGGACCTGGTCGCCCGACTGGAGACCACAGGCCCACTGCCCCGAGCACCAGTACGACGATGACGACGAATCCGCCCAGACCGAGCTCGCCCAACCGGACGTCAATATGGACGAGCCCGTGGACGTACAAAACGCGCCCCAGCCGGCGGACGAGCCGCTGCCGTACGACCCCACGGACGAGGTCGAGGACATCGCCAGCACCTCCGATGGCGATGGCGACGACGCCACGTTCTCCGCACCGGAAGAGGAGGCGCCGCTAGCCCCCGACGGCGACATCGAGCCCGATGAGCCCGTGGCGGTCGCTGCGCCGGCGCCGGCTAAAGAGGACGACATGCAGCCCGAGGTTGCTGCCGAGGAAGACGTGCCGATGGAGGGCACCGACGAGGGAGTTTGAGTAAACCCAGGACATTTTTGTTTTGCAAGTTTTTTGAAAGTTTTTGGAAACTGATAACGTAATGGAAACTATAACCAACAGTGAAACAAACAAAACAATTAACCAAGTATCTCGAAATCACACACCAAATAGTTTCCAAGACGTTCGCTGCGGCACCGAATGGCCGCATTTTGCCCCCCCGAATTGACGAACGTAACCGCCGCCCCCAGTTGGCCGTCCAAAATTGGCACTTTTCTGAATAAAAAACAAAGTTTTTGTAAATTTGAAAAGAGTAAAATATTTTTGAAAATGGAAATACCTCCAGAACCCAATTGGCAATTCCATTATAAAGTCACGACTGCAAAAGGCAGGGCAGTTGATTAACTCCCATACCGTTCTCAGCTTATTATTGCATTTCTGTAGTTGCCAGCCACGTTTCGGAATTTGATTTTCGACTGTGAAATACACGCAAGCCATTTTGCATGCAAACAACCACTTTTTGAAAATTTCGAAAAGATGAACAACTTTTATTTAACGAAAAATTTTGTGCATGCGATCGTAAAAATAATCACCGGTCACACCTCAATAGTTTAGCCAGGAGGTAAACCGCAATGGCTGGTGGGTTGTAAGAGCGTTTTTACGATGGGAAAAACACCACCCCACAAAATTTTAGACAAACAAATGCAATAATAATTCACGGAACGTAAACTACTATGTATTTTGTAAACTAAATTTGGGCAAACTTTCTCAGACATTACGGCGGCTTTTCGACGGCAACGGGGACTGCATGGCATGCACAGCCCTGCAGTGGGCTGCGCAGTACCCCGTCAGAGCACTGCATCGCAAGATCGACGCCGCTACATGGGCTGACCGAGTTCGCCATGTTTTATAGTGGTTGTAGTGCTCTGCACAATTTCGTTTCCTTACCCCCCAATTTTAATTACTATTTTCGTGCGCCAAATCTATTTAAGTCAATTTAGCTAGGTTATGTCTAGCTTAGGTGTAACTGCATTCCACATGGCATAAGGTGAGAGGGGAATTTCACATTTTTCACTTTGAAATGCCGCGGCGCGGCGTGTGGCCGCCTTTGGGCTCGCCGGCACACTGTTGTGACTCTCTGGGCGGTCTAAAGCACATTCTACCCTTTACTTACCTGTGGGCAGAGGCGGAGACTGACGGCTGATAGGTAGGTGGCGACCGGAAGCCAGGAACAATGAATTTCACTCAAAAAATACAAAAGCACTGTTCCGCGTTCCTCCCCATGTTGACTAGATTGTCGTGCGTCATCTAGTATCGGTGGGTGGTAGGAACAGCTTCTGATAACGCCCCAAGTGACAAGTCGCAGTCCAAAAAATACTTTTCCGCCGCCCTAGCATAAATATCTCCTCGCGCTCGGAAGGGTGTGGCCATCGGGCTGAAACCTTTCTCACGGGCGCTAGCTGACCGGATAGTCACAATAGTGGGTCGCGGGACTGGAGGTGATAAGCACTTCGCGCCCGCGAGCATTCTCTAGCTACCGTAATTAATGAATACAAAACCCCCAAGCAAAGTTTCCATGTGACATGTAGAAACTATTGTACAGGTCGTTTCACGCCAATGCCTTTCATTCCCACGAGCTTAATTAATCGTTCTGTATCTTAATTAATTAACATTAATTGTAAGCATGTGTTAGCTGTCTAATTATTTAGCTTAAATTGCTGTGTTGGATTATGATGCCGTAATTGCCTTTGTACATACTTTGTTCATTCCGTTTTTGTAAAAATGCGTTGCACTGCATTGTTATTTGCTTTAGGTCGTTTTATATTAAGTAGGGATTTGTAGGTAATTATGGAAGTGAGTAATTGTTGCACCGAATAAGCTTGTAACTTATAGGCTTAGCCCCATGTCGCATGAAGCTTTTTAATTACTTTTGTTAGCTGATCTTAATTAGTACTCTTTTTATAAGCAGTTGCGTTACGTACGATTTTACTAAGTGCTTACATCAGAGCTTATGTGATTTGAAAGTGATTTTGTAACTTCGCAATTTTATGTCTTTTTTGCTTTTTATTCAAGTCGATTATGGTAGTCTTGATTGCTTTATAAGTAGCTGAAATTGTTTTTTCCAACAACTTCGTCGATGCGACGTAAGCTAATTTTGCTTCTACTCTGCCGCTACTGTTCTTCCATCGCCCAAAAAATAAACTCTCTTCTCAACCCAACTTGGACCCCCTTTTTGTATTGGCACTAAGTACTAACTTTTTCCCTTAGTTAGCTAATTAACAACTGCTCTAATTACCGCGCTGCTTATGCTGAGTGTAAGTGCTGTGCGTGCTGCGGGAAACGGAACAGCGTGAGCCACCGAGTGGTTCATCGCACGTTCTGAAAAACCTACCGTCTTCGGACACGTTTCCTTAAAATTTACAACACGCATTTATAATCTGGACCTCCGGGCCCAGTGCAGTGCACTGCAGCGGCAAGCGGCCGGTGAAGTGGGAATAGAGGGAAAAGTGCGGTAAAAAACCTCGTGAATCGTGTAATCGAAAAACAGCTGAATACACGGATTCATGACAAAAGTGTGTACTTTTTATGGAAAATTGCAAAAGCCAGTACTTTTTATATGTACCTAAGAATGATTTTTAACACTAGACAACATTGCAAATATGTGTTTTCACCGTTTATCTAGAAGAAATGTACATGTATTACTTAGTACTCGAGTATATGTATTTTTCGAGTAAATTTCAATACATTTTAACAACTATGTGCTAAAGATGGCAAACAGGAATCATGATATTTTTCATTGTCGGAAAACAAAAGAAAATTATTGGTCAATAATTACAAAAAGTTTAAAATTCAACAGCTATTTTTGATTTTTTTTGTAAGATTTTTGATTGCCGAATTGGCTACAAGAGTGGCTAATTCTAATAAGACCCCAGGGGAGTTATTTTTTCGTCAGAGTTTTTGAGGGATGACTTATTCAAAGGGGAGGAGTTATTCAAGGGAGGGAGTTATTTTTTCCTCAGTCAGCTAACAGGGGGAGTTATTCGAGGGGGGGGGGAGTTATTCGAGGGGGAGAACTTATTCGAGGATTTACGGTAAATACCTAGTTAATCAAGGTGCCCCCACGGAAATGGATAGCAGGTTCGGTAATGATTAACGATGGCAAAAAAAGATTCGAAAATTCGAAAATATTTTCGAATTTTCGAATTTTTTCATAATTTTCGAATTTTTATTTCACCCCTGGAAAAAAACACTTAAAAATCGATTTATTTTTTAAAAAATTCGAAAATTTGAAAATTCGAAAATTCGAAAATAGTTTTCGAATTTTTCAGGTAATTCAAGGCTACAAAACGCAGTCTTAAGTTCAGCGTGCTGAATAAAGCGACAATTGATATGCGGTGGGTCTGAAAAAGTTTCATGTAATGAAAAAAAAAACATTAGAAAAACATTGAAATGGCGTCGATGGCGCAGCGTGGACGCCATCAATACCGTTTAGGAGTGCACGGAGCCACCCGAACAAAGAACCGCGGCGCTCTACTTCCGCGTATACAAATGCCGGTTCATCCAAAAAATCGCTCGCGGGTCTTCCGAGGGGCTTTCACACAAACGTTTTTGGAAGGCATTCAGCCCCAAATGGTGCCCCCCCTCGTTTAACCCCCTCAAAATTTCCACTCTGAAAAATATACTCCCCAGGGTAATTTGTGGAAATACGGTAATTGTTTCTACCATTTGTCATGTTAAAGTGAAGTGAAACTGTCATGTCATGCTTCATTTACAGTGAAATTAAGGTTAAAAGGGGCTCCAAACATGAAAACAGTCCAAATACTGTGTTTTAAGCTTCAAATTCAATACTTTTCTAAAAAAATTCGAAAATTGCCAAAAAAGATTCGAAAATTCGAAAATTCGAAAATTAAATTCGAAATTCGAAAATTAATTTGGGAAAAAATTCGAAAATTCGAAAATTCATTTTAGAAAAAACACTTAAAAATTTAAATACTTTTTTCTGGGAGGTTTGCCATCGTTAGTAATGATGTAAACATGCAATACGATACCGTTTTTTCTTTTTCCTTTTCTTTCTTTACCGTATAACTTAAACTAGATTTCCCCCTGTTGAATATCCTGTTGATCTTCCCCCGTGTAAATTTAGACGGGAAATGGTAATTATTCGTTTATTGACTTGTAAATACTAGATGCTTTAGGTACTTTTACCGTATTTCTTCTGATAGAACGGCGCCGTTGTATTTTTTTCGTCAACCTTTTTACCTGCCGTTCTATTGGAGGTGCCGGTCTATTGGAGGCTGCCGTTCTATTTTTTTCATCAAACTTTTCACACGATTTTCATTTGAACATAATATTTTTAGTGAGAGATGAGTGACATTATATTTAATATGAGAGCATTAATTTAAACAAAACTAAATGTGAAAACAACCCCTGAATCATAGTTAGAGTTGGTAAATAGAGCCAGTTGGTGGTTGCTGGTTCATTGGCTGCTCGGGTGCCGGCTGATGCCTTGTGGGGCTCAGCTATCAACTATTTAAACAATGAAATGGGAAAGAGGATCACACACGTATCACTAGATGAACTTTTTGGTTATTCAAAGCTATCTGCCTAGGATCACTTTTATCACAGGAAGTCACTGTTAACTTTAGCATTTGAAAAATAACCCATGATTTATGTTTTCAAAAATCACAATAAATCAGAGTTGCGAAAACGTATTTACGTTTACCCGAAATACCCGGTTATTTGGGTATTTATACTTACGTTTACATTTACGCTTTCCAAAAATACTGTTATGTTTTGTTACGTTTTCCTGGCACAATTACCCAGGTACCAGAGAAAACGTAAAAATATGCTACACAGAACCATATTGTTTGACGAATGTAGTGTATTATGATGAGTTCAACATGTTCTAATGTTGAAGAGTTTGAATTCCGCAATTGGAGAACTCAAACACCAATTTGCAAGTGAAAAGTAAAAAGTTGAAGGAAAGTATTTTTGTGAGGGAGAACTGCAATGCGAATAAAAAGTCAAAACATTTTTAGTGTTTTCTCATGACTGACCATTTGTCTTTTAACTCCCCATTCAACTTAAAAATTTACTTTTCTTTAAATTTTTACTTGCCATCCAACTTGCCATTACTTCTCACTCATAATTTTTTTTAGTTCTCCTGTTACCGAATTGGCACCTTATGGCCCTACACCCAGTAGTTGACAACGACGCAAAATGTAAACTCCAATCCCAATTCAATATCCCGATCCCATCATTCTAAATATATATAAAATACAGGTATTTAAGCAGAAAATGTTGATGGAGATCATATGAACATCCATAATGTTGTAAAAAACATTGTGTTTTTGTATTCTCTGATAACGTAAGCACTTAATGTAATTTTTACGTTTACGTTTTATTTTACGTTTTCCCCGGTATTTTAAAAATACCCTACGTTTTAGTATTTATACTTTTGATTTGGAAAAGGTATTTATGTTTATGTTAACGTTTTTCAAAAATACCAGTATTTGTACAACTCTGCAATAAATATCAATAACCCATGATTTATATATATTAAAAAATTTTTCAAATTCTGAGTGATATATTTTTATATATTTTTTAAATTCGAAAAAAAATCATTGAGAAAATCACTCATACTTGATACATTGTGGTTAAATGAATGCACTTTATGACTAAAGCATGTAATCTGTGCAAGAGAATTTTGCAAGTGATTTTCTCCAGAAAATCTTTCTGTTCGTGTAGAGCATTTTTGAGTGAAGAGATTGTGCCTACACTTTCACCATAACTTTTTTGAAAACTGAAATGGCCAACAATGATGAGATTATCCAGTTTTCCACTATTGAATGCTGTATATGCTCAGTTTTCACAAATGGCATGAATTTTTGTCAGGTGGTGTTGGCAAGTCACTAGTTTGCCCTTGTGTTTACCTAATGTGAAACACAGCAAAAAATGGTTGTGTGGATGCGCAGTGAAGTGTCATGAAGTGTCTTCATGCCAACACTATCCGACGATTCACCAATAATGCTGGAGTTTCCACACATCACAAAAATCTGCGTGAAAACACTTCACACTTCTTAATATGCCACTCCCAGACAAATGTATACATAGGGGAAGTGTGTGGAAGACACTTCACCAAAAATTTTGTGATGTTGGTGGAAGCGGGTGAAACTGTGTGGTAGCGTGCCGCTTCACGTGCATCCAGCCTGCTTCCACATGCTTCACGGATCCATTTTTTGCTGTGAAAACTAAAATGATGAAAAATGGTGATATCACCATAAATTAGTTTTCATTTTGTGTGTGACACAGCTGTAAACTGTTTTAGTAATTTTTTATTTATGTCATCCTATGAATTTTTGCTCTATTTATTGGTTGGCTACACAGCATGTGAGAAAGGCAAGAAAAATTTATTCAATACATTTTTTAGTATTGATTGTGCAATTTCAAAATCGGTGCTGGCTGTCAAGGTTTACTTGATGTCTGGATTGTGAGAGAACAAATTCTGGAGTGGATGAAGACTCCTGAAGGCTGTGTCCCTGTTTTCAGTTTTGCTGTTTGAAAAAAAAATTAAAAGCATATTAAATTGAAATGGATGAAATATTTTGGTTGCATTGACTTATACTTGCTCAGCATACCTGGCACTGCTGCAAGTGCTGAGCACGAGTTTAGCCAAACATCCATTGCGACAACCACACACTTCAGGTTGAGTACAAAAATGTTTGCAGCGCAAAATGTTTTTCAAGTTGTCATGGAGGTTGTAGGTTGAATTTTTCTGTTCTGATACTTGCTTGATGTTTTCACATGTAAAATATTGTAAAAATATTGTGGAATGATAATAAATGACTGTTGGATATTAAAGTACATTTTTTGCTTGAAAATGGTAAACAAAGCTCAGAATATCACTTGAAAAATAAATAAAGGGCAAGTGATTTTTTGTAATTTTTTTGAGCTTAGAGTGATTTTTTCAGTAATTAAATTATATTTTCTGGAGACCTAGAGTGATTTATATGTATTTATATCTTTTCTAAATTTGGAGTGATATATTTATATATATTTTCCAAAAAATCGGTGATTTTTTTCAAATGCTAATCATAGTTCTGGACATCCCAGATGTTCTAACCACCAATTTTACAAATATTTTTGTGTTTTGGCACTGTTAAACGTAATGTCTACCTGCCATTCTATTGGATATGCCGTTCTATTGGAGGCTGCCGTTCTATTAGAAGAAATACGGTAAGTCCAATTTAGGTACACTTAGGTATGACTTTTTCGTTTGGCTTCTGTTTGACGTTTTTCGTGACTACTAACTTCTTTCGATCTAAGAATTCTAACCAAGCAAGCAGTTTATTTATTATTATTATCGAATCTGCGGCACAACCTAGCAAGCGAATCAAAATTTTGTTTTCATAAACAGATTCAGATACAACGCGATGCATTTTTTTATGATAAATACGGCAGTATTGAAAAAAATGAAAATAGGTATGAGACAGTGGAATGATCTTTGGAATGATGAATGTGTGGTTTTATAATGTTTTTTTTATAATATCCATATAGGTATTTTGATTGGATTAATACACACAGCTCTACCTATATATGTAAATACAAAATGTGTTACAGATTATAACGCTGTCAATATTGGAATGTTTCACACCGCACAAAATCACGCAGCCGATGAAACTCTGGTCTCACTACCTAAGCCAAATCTCAATATTACAATAATCATCTCGCTTGGAAAACCTAAGCTGGAAACATCGATCTTAATCACCCTGCCCTACCCCTACTTTCCAACTCAATACTCCTCTCCCTCCTCGTGCTCAGCCTCGCCCTCCAGCGAGTCGACGCCGACCTCTTCGTAGTCTTTCTCCAGGGCGGCGAGATCTTCGCGAGCCTCGCTGAATTCACCCTCCTCCATGCCTTCGCCCACGTACCTGGGGGTGGGCGAAGGGTTTGGGTGGGTTGTGGTGAAATAGGGTGTTTGTTGTTGTTGTTTGTTGTTTTTTTGGGGGGGGGGTTGGTCGTGGTGTTTAGTTTTTAGACATTTATGTTGTCTTCGATGACACTTTGCTTGACATTTGTCATGACAATTGACACTTTGCTTGACATTTGTCATGACAAGTGACACTTTGCTTGACATTTGTCATGACAATGACACTTTGCTTGACATTTGTCATGACAATTGACACCTTGCTTGACATTTGTCATGACAATTGACACTTTGCTTGACATTTGTCATGACAATTTACACTGCATTACAATTGACATTAACACTACATTTGTCATGGCAATTGACACTTTGCTTGATATTTTAGATGATATTTGACACTTTACAGGTTCCGGGATTGGCACCTGACGTTCTAACACAGACACAGCAAAAAATAGATCCGTGAAGCGGGCTGGATGCGCGTGAAGCGGAGCGCTTCCACACGCTTCCACCAACATCACGAGATTCTGGGTGAAGTGTCTTCCACACGCTTCACCTAGCTTCACCGAGCGCTTCACGCGCATCCAAACATGTGGAAGGCACTTGACGCCGCTGGCGCTTCCACACGCTTCCCCGCATATAAATTTGTGTGGGAGCACCATATTAAGAAGCGTGAAATGCCTTCACGCATTTTTTCGTGATGTGTGTGGAAGCGCTGGCATGCTTGGTGAAGCGTTCGGGAAGTGTCGGCGTGAAGACACTTCCCGACGCTTCACCACGCATCCACACACCCATTTTTTGCTGTGAGACCTAGATCTTTAAACCCCCCCTAAAAACTCCCCCCAGAAACCCCCCACCCCACAATAGGAAAAGTTCACCCACCAGTGCACGAAGGCCCTCTTGGCGTACATGAGATCGAACTTGTGGTCGAGCCTGGCCCAGGCCTCGGCGATGGCGGTCGTGTTGGACAGCATGCACACGGCCCTGGGCACCTTGGCCAGGTCGCCCCCTGGGACTACTGTGGGGGGCTGGTAGTTGATGCCCACCTGGGGGGGTGTGGGGGTTGTAGTTTTGTAGACGCGGGTGGCAGGAAGTATCGATTAGAAGTTTGCATTTTTAAAATCGTTTGTGTAGAATTATTATCTGTAAAAATATTTGCGCGACAGAGCATTTTCTCATTAGAACCTGTGTTATACACCAGAGTTTTGCACAGTACTGATCTTTTTTAAAAGTAAATGTAAGGATAAAGTAATTTTTTACTCATCCCATGAATACAGAAAAGTTATTTTTTTACTTTTACTCAAGAGTCAATGTCAGTAAACTACTTTCGTCCCAGAAAACGTAAAAATGAGTTTTTCTGTGAACTTGTGCCCAAATTTTTGCTCAAAATCACCAATTTTCATTCCTATTTTCACATATCAATTCACTCTTTTTTATTCACGCTAACTGACCTTGAATCCCGTCGGGCACCAATCGACAAACTGAATCGTGCGCTTAGTCTTGATAGTCGCTATCGCCGCATTCACATCCTTCGGCACCACGTCGCCCCTGCAATTTGCGCGGTTACGGTAACAGCCTACCATAACCTACCGTAAACTATCGAATAAAAAGACGCACCTGTACAGCAGGCACACGGCCATATACTTGCCGTGCCTCGGATCGCACTTCACCATTTGATTGTTCGGCTCGAAGCACATGTTCGTGATTTCGGCCACGCTCAATTGTTCATGGTAGGCCCGCTCTGCGGAGATCACCGGAGAATAGGTGGCCAGCGGGAAGTGGATCCGGGGGTAGGGCACCAAGTTGGTCTGTGAGGGGGGGGGGTTGTGGTTGATTATGGTAAAGTTGGGTATTTGATTGGCTGATTATGGTAGAGTTTAGTTTACCTTAGTTAGTTTAGTTTAGATTTACCTAGAATAGTTGGTAGGTAATTGGTTTTAAGTCTTGCTTGAGGAAATTGTTTACCGTATTTCATCGAATAACCCCCCTCGAAATACCCCCACAGCCCTCATAATCAGCCCTCTGAAAAAATACCCATCCCCGTCGAAATACCCCTTCCTCGATTAACAACCTCAAAGTTTCCACTCGGAAAAAATTGAGCCCATGGGGGCATTTCGAGAAAATACGGTATTTAGTTACTACTGCCGATCCGCGACAAACCCACCTGGAACTCGGTCAAATCCACATTGAGCGCTCCATCGAACCGCAAACTAGCGGTGATGCTGCTGACAATCTGTCCGATGAGCCTGTTCAGATTGGTGTAGGTGGGCCGACCGATGTCCAAGTTCCTGCGACAGATGTCGTAGATGGCCTCGTTGTCGACCATGAAGGCGCAGTCGGAGTGCTCCAGCGTGGTGTGCGTGGTCAGGATCGAGTTGTATGGTTCGACCACGGCCGTGGACACCTGCGGGAGTGAGTGTGCTTTGGGTGGTGGGGTTGGAAATCGGGATAAATCATGTAGATTGCATGCCAAGTAAAGTGGGATGGGAAGAGGCGTGTCGCTTCGTCTTCATAAAATTTGAATGACCTTAAGTGTCGAATATTTTGATACACATTCAACTTCCACTGTCGAACTGACAAAATATGTATTCGATCATATATGATGGTACAACAGTGACTTTTATTCGAAGTGCCAAACAATATTCGACCTGGTGCCAGTCCCGCACCCTGTAAAATGTAACGTCATGCATATTTTTCAGTGTCTAAGGTTCAGTAATAAAATGTTTTCTGTTTTATGTTTATTAACAATTTGCATGTCACGTGATACTTTACAGGGTGCGTGACTGCCCCTGACTATATACTGTCACTTTAAATGTAGATT
The DNA here is from genome assembly GCA_964036195.1 of Sphaerolaimus hirsutus. Taxonomy (NCBI): domain Eukaryota; kingdom Metazoa; phylum Nematoda; class Chromadorea; order Monhysterida; family Sphaerolaimidae; genus Sphaerolaimus; species Sphaerolaimus hirsutus. Next base: position 11,552,047 of record OZ038451.1, read on the forward strand.
TAAACCTTATCAGCGCATGGCTACCAAAATCAAACCCTCTACCCATCCACCCACCTGCGGCGCGGGATAAATGCTGAACTCCAGCTTGCTCTTCTTGCCAAAGTCGACGCTGAGGCGCTCCATGAGCAGCGACGTGAAGCCGGAGCCGGTGCCGCCGCCGAACGAGTGGAACACCAGGAAGCCTTGCAGACCTGTGAGGGTTTTTTGTGGATAAGTGGTAGTGGTGTAAAAAGCGCCAAACTTTTGGCATGGCGCTTATGACGTTGGTGGCGTCTAGCGTACAGCAAAATGGTGCCAGCGCAAAAAGCGCCACGGCACTCTTCGGTAGAACGGCGCCGAGCGCCAATGTCGTCAGGGCGTTTTTGTGCCGAGCGCCATGGCGCTTTAAAACGATTTCGATTTAAATCTCAAGAACCACTGGAGCTTTTTGGTTGAATTTTGAACACGATGTAGATATCGGTTAGTGCTTTCAACATCTCAATTTGGGGATGGATATCTCTAAGTATTCTCGTCTATATGTAATTTGTCTACGCTGAATTTGTCGCTTCAGCTCCTATTTGTCGTTGTGCTGCAACTCCATCTTAGGATCACTTTCACTAGATAACAGTCACTCTTTCAATTCATCCTCTAACCAGAGCAATTATCAGCCAGACGCCTGACCCTATCCAGTGTCAGATCAATGATTTCCTTTCCAATGGTGTAATGGCCCCTTGCATAGTTATTCGCCGCATCTTCCTTGCCAGTGATCAGTTGCTCCGGATGGAAAAGACTACGGTAGGTTCCGGTGCGCACTTCGTCTGAAGTTTGGGGGGGGGGGGGTTACTTACATTATGATGGGCGTTGATTTGGTGGGGGTAAATTGAGAGTACTTTTATGTTGCAATTAGGAGATAAAAGTGAAGAGGTATTGAAGAAAAAAGATAATTATGAATGGAATTGTTTGTGAAGTGTTTATAAAATTAATGTTGCAGTTTACCGCTTCTGTTTGAGGCAAATTTATAAGAAACTGTTGTCTCTGAATTCTGGGAAACGCTTGCAAACAGGTCCACCAAATATAGAATTTCAATTGGATGTAAAACGGTAATTTCTCACTCTCGAACCATCGGTAAGAGTTACGGAAGTGTATTTACGCGTACCAAAAATACCCGGGTATTTGTGTACCAAGGTATTGTATTTACACTTACGCTTACGCTTTCCAAAAGAACCAGTATTTCACAACTCTGCCAACGATTCCACATCCACATAACCGCACAATACCCATCCCATCCCTCTACCATAACCCACCAATCACAGTCGGTTCCAAATCCACAAAGATCGCCCTGGGCACGTGCTTGCCACTGCCGGTCTCGCTGAAGAACGTGTTGAAACTGTCGTCGCCGCCGCCGAGACTCTTGTCGCTGGGCATCTGCCCGTCCGGCTGGATGCCGTGCTCCAGGCAATAGAGCTCCCAGCAAGCATTGCCGATTTGGCAGCCCGCTTGACCGATGTGGATCGAGATCACTTCGCGCTGGGGGGGTTGTTTGGGGTGATATTTTGGGGGGTTTTGGGGGGTTATGTAGTGTTTGTGTTTGTGTACAAAGGTGTTTTGAGCGTGTGTTTTTGGTGTGGAAGTTTTAGTCTGTGTGAAAGAATCAGTATTTATGTTGACATTCCTATTGTCTGTCAAGATCAATGTTGACATGTGTCACTTTCAAAATTTCAATGGCGTCAATGCAAAATTGTGCCAAGCGCGTTTCTCTTCGCCGCTTGCGCATGGAGTTATCAAAAACACTGCGCCTTTCATCAACTTTTTTCTGGTACTATTTTTTTGTGCTTGGTTCCCGAAAATCATTTATGAATGAGAAATACAAACCTGCTCTTTCAATTTTAGTGTGCCTTTAATCAATTATGTATTTAACATTTAAATACAGTAAAATATGTGATATTTTGTGCACAGCTAGGATCTATGATATGTGTGGTGCAAATGTGCAGAAAGGCTATAAAAATGCAAAAAAAAATTCTAGAAAAAGCTGTTCTAATTACCATGGGGCTGATGCGACTTCCATAGCATTTGCGATCGCCCTATGATTTTCAGTTTGGAATAGAATTGGTTAAAATTGAGGAGTACAGGAAGCTTACATTAGTGCATTGTACAGTATTTACATCATTTGAAAAATAAAAAGTTTTTATCACTCACCATTTTGATTTATTTAGCTGATTATTTCGAAAATAATTGCCAAATTTCGAGGGTAGAGCACTCACTGAAATGCAGCACAAATATGCAGCCGCTAATGTGAGAATTCCTGTGCGCGGGTGAAATGCGGTTTTGAATACACAAACAACGACCCAAAGCGAAAACATTTCTCAAATAGTATTTTGAAACATGAAAAGCACACAATGGATAAAATGGATAAAATCCGTGCGTAACAACGATCTCTCAGCAAACATAGCTTCAACTGAACTGAAAGCCAGCATCAGTTTCAGCCAACTACTCACTCGGTCTCCTACTAAAACCCATCCACTTTTCAATGCATACCGAAATGCGTTGCTCGGTCGCGGTGCAATGCATTCGGTATGAGCCGCGCGAATGCGCACTGGGGCCGCTGGAAGAACGCCCGAGAAACCAATACGAAATGCATGCGCTCGCGCGCTTGACACCGCGCGCTACCGTAACCGGTTGAATGTGTGGGATGTTCATACGGTACGGTGGGGAAGTGGATAGCCCCAAACTTTGAGGGGCGCTGATCGTTGTTTTGTCATTTTCCCCATTGGAAGCCTGCAAAATCCCCAAAATTTCCAAGTAAAATAGGCAATTGAATGGAAACCGTAAACTCTGCATACCCAGCAAACACTCTCGCAGTCGCACATGTAGCCCAATAAATCGGCGCGCGTTCAATCCAATAGCGCCGTCTGACTGCAAGTGGGAATCCACACTAGATGCTAAGCCTCACAAACGGAACCCCTCCCCCTACCAATTCCAGTTGCGCGAGCGCTGTGTGCGAGAAACTGCATTAGTTTCGCTTCCCCTCGGGGATCGAACCGGAATTAGGGTTGGGAATTGCGCCTTTGGGTGCTTGGTTTATGATATTTTGATTAATATGCGTAAGATTTTTCTGCTGTGGCTAATTTTGCAGGGCAATTGAATTTTGGGCCGATGGTAGATACCTAAATAGTGCCGACATAGATAATTACGATGGCCGACAGATAACTTTTGGAGGATTGAGATATGGCGCTCTTAAGTGTGAGCTCTGCACGACTGACTGAACCACCTGATTTTGGCGCTTGACGGTTTTTCTTCACATTTAATCGCATCTGCGGCGCGGCACACGTCACAAAACTTCTCCCCTAACAAAGGCCCAACTCCAAAAATCCACCCTCAAATCCCTCCAATCCAAACTATCCCAACCCTACTCAATTCACAGCCTCTCACAAATGCATATCGATACGCATTGCCCCGCGTCTAGGCGCTGCGCAGCGCACCGCTCTAGGCGCCTTTGTGCGACTGTGAGTGATGCTTTTGTTTGACGCGGCTGTCTGTGGAGTCATGCATTTTGTAGCTGGGGAGGGTTTTGGGTTGGATTCCACTTGCTGTAGACTGTGGTCAACTGGTTCTGGTGTTTCGCTTGAAACTTGTGGAGTTTTGTGGATGGAGGCTACCGTATATCCTCGAATAAGTCCCCCGGGTGTTATTTTTTCGTTAGAAGTTTTTGAGGGGGAGTTATTTTTTCATCAGAATTTTCAGTAAAATGTATGATTAGTTTACTGCACAAATGGGGAGATTTGGCAACATAAATCATTTGTAGGAAGACAAAATTCACAATTCAAGCAGAGAAATCAATATTAGTGAACTCTAGCTGCAAGATAATACATATATTTACCTATTAAATAGATAAAACGTTTTTTGTAAAAGTGATATGTTGTGAAATCCGTTCCACCCTCAAAGTTGGGGGAGTTATTCGAGGGGGGAGTTATTTTTTCCTCACACTGAGAAGAGGGGGGACTTATTCGGAGGGGGAGTTATTCGAGAGGGAGACTTATTCGAGGATATACGGTATTCTTGAATGGATAGTTAGATGGGTGGAACGTGGTATTCTCCAGCAAAACAAAGCAGCGTGTAGCGAAGGTAGGCAAGTCGGCAGCAGCGACATATCGCCTATTGGAATTGGCAGTGGCACACATATTTAGGTTGCGAAGAACAACGACGAAACTGGAAAGGAAACTGTGTCGTGAACTCGTGAACAAGTGAGTTAAAAAATATAGGCGAATTAGCGATCAAAAAGGGCAGTATGATGATAAGCAGTACTGCCTCGACATAATTTCGGACACAACAATAAATCGAATTGCATAAATAATGCAGTGCAATTCACAATTGTACAGCAGATCCACGCATGCGAACTGATGAGCGCGCCGGGAACCAATTCCGCACCATGTCAAGTGACACTGACAGTTATGTTAATAAAAAGGAAAACTTGCAAAGTTCTACCTAAAATGTCTACCAAAAAGTCATTGCGCAATTACATGTATCGCCAAATCAACTTTCGCTTGACATTTTTCATGCAATTTGCAACACTATCCGATTCTTGACAAACCATACTTGACAAACCTTACTTGACATTTTCCCGAGCCAGAACCAGACGCAGATAGCGCAAGAATGCAACGCATGGAAGTGCAATGCAACGCACGTCGAAATGCATGGACGCTTCGCCGTGAGGCGTGGTGATGAGCTGATCCCGGGAAAGCATGTGAAAAAATGTGTCCGTTCCATGCATCCCGAATGTATATACGCCATGTTGCAGTTGCAGCGGAGGCGAGATGACTAATGTGATCTCGCTCGGTAACACGTCTGATTATATTATCCCATCTGCGGAATGTAACCCATGTGCATCACGTTCTGGGGCTCATAAATTGCGTTATGACGCGAGGTCAAGCTGAAATAATGAGACTCGGCTAGTTCTCGTGTTCGTGTGGCGCGCACACACACCATCTGTTTACTGTTTAGTGTTTATCAGCGAAATGATCTTGCTCGCTAGCTAATTATTAGCGATGGATTGGCGCCATTTGATGGCGCCAAAGGCCGCGGCGCAGCCGCCATGCGATATTGGCGCTTGGCTGGCGTCCATTCTCTGTACGCCCAGTTTTTGAACGGCGCCAGTATGGCGTCAACTGCGCTTGGCTCAATTCGATCATTACTGGCTGTATGATAGCGTGGTCAGTTCACAAATGAGTGAAGTAAAACACGTAACGTATGTCACATATTATGTATGGAGCATAACGAATAGCCACACTACCGTAAACTAATTAGACAGTGGAAAATAAACATAGTCAAAATTATGTCCACTATCAGTCAAACGACAATTTTTTCGTGGCTCATCAAGCACCAAATCAATATTTTGTCACAAGCTCGAAAATCTACTCTTTTAATACTCAACATACCTGATACTCTGCACTCACACTGATTTATGTATCGCGTTGGAAACGTGCCAATGATAATTAATTGTGATTGTTGTAAAAACATGAAAAATTATTGTTGCGGATATCTTCACGAATAATGTCATAAAAGCAATGGATTTTGTAACTTTGTATGAAAATCGCATGCATTAAATGTCATTGGCACCCTTCCAAAGTGCACCACGCGTTCAAGGTACAAAGTCACTCGAGCATATCTAAGATTGGAAATGGAATGTTAGGAGCTGACAGCATGGTTGGTTTTAGTAAAATTCTTTTTACTAAAATTGTATTTTATTTTTATTAAAATTGTATTTTATTTTTATTTTATTCATGTTTCAGTTTACCTATTTTATTTTATTTTATTCGGAAATGTCATTAATAAAATAAAATGAAACCATTTTACAAAAATTTTACAAATATTTTACAAAAATTTTACAAAAAATCGGAAGTCTTGGATGCAAGGACATAAAACAATGTGCATGCTAGAAACATGCAGATGAATACAAAAAAAAATTTTATGTTAACTTTTGACACTAGTTATTTATGAGGTTGGCATTTTGTATTTTGACCCTCAGGAGGTCCTGGATATATGCATCTAATTGCTCCTCCCAAGGGAAGATACCTAAAATTTGTTTGTTGTTTTTTGGGTGGGGGGAGGGCTTGCGGGGTTCAATATATAGGCTTTTTCAAGGTATGGAATGAAGAAAATGGGAAACAAATCACATAAATTAGTGATCTTTAAGGTGAAAATATTTTTAAAAATGTAAAAATTTGCAATTTTGAGCAACGATATGTTTCAATCAGAACAATGAAAGATACAACAAGGCACTAGTTCTGCAAATTGGCAGCTAGGAACTTGAGCAACATGACAGAAAACTTTCTATAGAATTTAACAGACACTGGAGTTTTTGTAAAATTTTTTACTAAAATTGTACAAAAATTCGAATTATTGTACAATTTTACTAAAATTTTACAAAAATTCGAATTTTAGTAAAATTGTATTTTTATTTTATTAATTTTCCATTTTATTTTTTTATATTTTATTCTCTAATTTTCCATTTTATTTTTATTTTATTTTTATTTTTTTCTGAGATTTTGCCAACCCTGGCTGACAGATAGAAAGTTAAAAAACCACAAAATTTTCTTATTTGAGGTTAGAAAGAAACCGTTCCTCCAGAATACACCAATTGAAAATAAAAAGCAGAAAATCGTAAAAAAATAAAAATAGACCCGTCCATAGTCTTCTACGTGACACTTTATCTCTGCCCCACTGAATTCGGACATAAAATTGATTCATCCCAGTGGTGCAATCCACTTCCACAGTCCGCAGTAGCACTACAACCAAAGCATGCACAATTGCTTATGAGGTTTGCATGCCACTGCGTCCTTACTGGGTTCAATTGAGTCCAAATTGAATTCCCAGCGGAGTTTTCGGCTGGGCCCATTGAAAACTGCCAGTATTAATACACGGTGGTTGTCGGTATGTCAGTTACTGAGTGTTGGTTTCTTCTCTACTGCTTAGTATCTGCTTTTAAACGATAATTTAACTTTTTAGAAAAAATTTGGGTTTTATTTTTATGTTACCAAGGTTGGATTGCATTTTCCTGTTTTCAATGTTGGAGCTTACAGAAACACCGGTGATAAACTTTTTATTCAACACGTTTCCATTCCAAAACGGTATTTTATTTTTTCCGGCTAGTATTTGATTTATTTATTTGTAAATTTTTTTACTCTGCTCGTTCCAAGGACTTTCCACAATGTGCCGACGTTGGACATGTTGCATAAATTTTTTGCACATAGGTAATTCAACCTTGAATCTTCGCAGCACTGCATTGAAATAATGAATAGACTTTAATAACAGACACAAATTGACACACCCTATTTTCCAAGTTTACACTCTATGCCGGACTTACGTACCAATCCCTCTAGTGTTTGCGTTGATGAACAAATAAGTGTCGAGATCTCGAGAAGTCCATGTTTGGTTGAATACTTGAAGTTGAGATTACTTACGTAACAGTGCATTTTGCAGTGCGAGTACGGCTCCAATTGGGACTGGGACCGGGAATCATGAAGCAATATAAACCCAGCTTACTTGGTAATTGGTATACCGTATTTGCTCGAAATACCACTCTCGAAATACCCCCAGAAAATGACCACTATACATTAATACCCTCCCCCTCGAAATACCACCCCAAAATTCAGTGTAAAGAGAACGTAACTGATAATAGCTGCGATTGCGGTTTGTAATCCGGGCAATGCAGTACACACATTAAAAACAATGCGTACGTTACAAACAACAAATAAGTACTGGGAGTTCACGAAAATTCTGGCGAACGAAATATAACCCCCCTCGTTATACCCCCTCGTTAAATCCCCCTCTTAAGTTCCAATATGAAAAAATAACTCCCCGGGGGTATTTCGAGAAAATACGGTAGATAGCGTCTTCAACAATGCAGTCATTTCCCATGAAAATTTGACATCTAGCAAACATTTCACATGTTGTTTTGACCGAATGTTTTTCTATAAGAATGTTGTTCATGCAATGAATTGAAACGGGTGCTTTTGAAAATTCTTATTATAGAAAGAATCAGTTCCTCCTTCATGTATTATTTAGTTCCACCTCAAAGATTCTTGTAAAAAATTATTCCCCGGGCGAAACAATCAAAATTTTATGGTAAATACCTATTTATTTATGTGAATAAAAATATGACGTTCCATAAGTGTGGATCAAAACCAGAATCAAAAGATGGCAGGTGTAACTGCAGTTCACCCCGATCATGCTATGGCATTCGCTGTTATCTGCATGCGAGGGGATTTGGTGTAAAAATACAATATGTATAGAAGGGGAGTTATATGATAGAAGGAATGATACAGCGAATGATCGAAAGTATTGATGGAAAAGCGCCATGCCGCTGGCGCCAATAGAAACAGCGCCATGGCGCTCTTGGAGCTTGGCGCTGGGGTCCGGAAAAGCGCTTGGCTTAGCGCCAAAGCCCTGGCGCATTTTCGCTCATTAATCGAAACAATCAACTGACATTAATATAATTTGAATGTTTCTATTATTTGCCACTCTGTGTAAGGTTGTGAAGAAGAATATAACTACTGAGGTATACTCGGCGTACATGATACTCTGCCCTCGCACTGATTTATGTCTCGTGTTGGAAGCGTGCCAATGATTTTTAAATCATGTGATTTCCGTAAAAAGATTTAAAAAAATCATCGATGTGAATATGTTAATGAATAACATTATAACAACAATCAATTTTATTATCTTTTTATAAAACTCGTATGCGTTAACCATCGTTGGCACACATCCAGCGGGAACCACGCGTGCAAGGTGTAAAGTAACTGGAGTATAGGTATAAAACATCAAAAAATCAACCAAATGTAATGCAGAAAATGAGTATAAAAAGGGCAGAGGAGAAAGGGCACCAAATACCAAAAAATTTTGCTGGGTGTTCATCCAAAGGTTGTCACATAAAAATGGTGTGATGTCAGTGAGGCAGTGGCGTTGTTGTTTGGTGCATGCTCAAATGGTGCCGCACCAAGGGCATCATTCCACGTCTCCTACCTACCCATTGGTGCCTTTTATATCGTTATTTAGAACGGATTTACGGTGAATTATTTTTAGAAATATTCAAGTGAATAGTCAATGAGTTCAGTTTCATATCGACATAAAAGTTGATAAGTCCAGGCCCAACATTTGATTAGGAAGGCAGGACTAATGTCAATGCCTCGATAAATTGATTGATCTTCATACAAATTTTTAATTTTCCAATGAAAAATTCCTTTGAGCTTTTAGTTTTTCAAAAATTTTCAGTTTCCATGTTTCTGAAAATGTTTGACATGTGCAACGATGGCAAAAACACACATATTAAATACGGAAACTCATTGAGTTTCCGTGTTTTTGTTTAACACAGAAACACGGAAACTCAACAATTTTGAAAAACACGGAAACTCAAATGAGTTCTTTTTTGGAGAACACGGAAACACGGAAACACAGAAAATACGGAAACCAATTGAAGGCACAAGATTTGAACTGAACAATGTGTGTATGTGCATACATAAGGTATGCATGTATATGTATACTGTGTAAATATGTACATAAGTATCCAAGTTTAACGATGAAATAAGTATCCCAAAAAATAATGGTGTGCGCTTCTCCTGGTGGTTTCGACAATATTAGGGATTGTGATCGAAGTGTTGAGGAGTGTCCACCAGGGTCTGCTAGCTCACACAATTGAGCTGAGGGCTCCTCACCTCCCAAGCTGTCAAAGGTATTGGTCGCCCATTTGGAACTACCTCCAGTGAACTAATAAAATTTTTCCAATACACAACAAAACGTATGCAAAACCAATATTTGATAAGAAAACCACTGTTTCAACAGTGTTGAGTAAGGTAAACTGGGTGCTCGCCAAGTTGTAACAAATGGAGCTTGCAGGTGGGAGTCTTAGGCTTAAGGCCAGGAAAACCTAGGGTAAAACCTATGCCAACCTCTGCCGCGCTTGCTAATTGTCTTGAGCGGGACTGGGTTTTCTCTTTGCCAGTGGTGTTAAGAAGAGTCTTTTAGGAAAAATATTCTAAAAAATAATCGGGTTTTGGTAGCAAAGAAAAACCGTCCAGTTCCACCTCTCGTTTATGCCCGTGCACAATTGTGGGTCACCATGTACACGGCTACGCTATTTACACTGTAAAGTGTCAGGCGGTTGCTATCAAACTTTGTAATTACACGGTGACTGGTGCTCTAATTGGATCGTAAATAGGTAAGTAAAATTAGGTTGGGTGGATGCGCTCGCCAGCAAGGAGATAGCCTTGCACTATTTAGTTGAGTAAAGTGCTTAATTAATTGTTTCCACTTAAAATGCTTCTGCCATAATTAATCAGGTAAAAATCAGTACTTAATGCGGTAAAGTTTCGCCGCGCGGTTCTTACTCAAATAGCGAGGTGGGACAAGGTAGAAAACTCCAATATCTTGAAGCTAGCCAACGGTAAAGAATGAAAAGCTGAATACAAATGGAAATGGCTGTACCGCAAATGCAAATGTCTCTAAATGTTACATTTAGTCCTAGGCACATGAGTGCAAGCAAAATTGTATTTTCTAGATTGGTAGTTTAGATAATTTACTAGGTGTAAATGGGGTAAAAGATAATAAATGGTAGGCAGTTGTGAAAATACAACCGAACAACTAGCAAATGTTTTCACAGATAAATGGAACTAGCGATGGAAAATAGGTGTCTACCTAACTTAGGCAGCAAAATGGTAGGTTTGCAAAACTGGTGAATAATTGCGGCAAAAATTAGGATTAGGTTGCAATTAGCAGTAACTAAGGTAAATAGAAGTGAAATAGGCAAATAAATGCGAATAAATAGGTAAAAACATGAAATATGCAAATTGCAGGGATCACTTATCACTCAAGCACTTAGCAAGCAGATTGTGAGAGCTTTTCTCAAGCTCCCGGCCGCAAATAGGCTAAGCAGCCCTCTGCAGCTACACCAGCCCAGTGGCCCTTTAGGTCCAGTGACCTAGGAAAACGAAATTTGGCACACAGCCAAAAAATAGCACAGAGCTAAAAATAGGTTCAGCACAGAAACAGAGTATTCTCATTGGAAGTCAGACTGATTTTTCCAAGCAAAAAGGTTGCAGTTCCAAAACCAATTTTGCTTTTCCATTTGACATGACAGCTCCAGTTTTGTTACCTGAGTCAGCGGAGTTTAACATAGGCAGGTACGTGATATTCATAAAATGCTTGATGCAAGCAAGATCACTAGGCATGTGTGTAAGACAGACACACCCTAGTGTACAACCAAAGTTTCACCTTAATGGGTGACTTTTGCATCAACTCAAAACTGGGTACACTTTCTGTCATGATTCCATAGCTTGCTCACAAGCTACTTCCCCACCAATTCTTTCTGTGGGGGACTATTTGCATTGTTGCACAGTGGCACCTGCACTTGCCTGTCAATCAAATGTTCAACATTTCTGCAACATGTGTGCACATTCTGTCAGTTATGCAATATGATTGACAGCTCTAGATTGTTATCTTGGTCTTTTTGCTTCAGTTTTTGGCAGTTTTTTGATCTTATCTAGGTTTTTGCTTCAAATGTCTAGACAAGCCATCTTTTTGGCCTGGCGCCAACTCTAGATTACTGTAGTGCGCCAAAATAGCTGTCAATCATTTCTTGGGTTGCGGTTTTACCCTTTGAACTCAGTGTCATCAATCATCTTTGCTTAGATCTTATCTAAGCTTCTTTTTGACAGCTGACAGGTGAAAATGCAAGCTATTTTCAAATTTGGAACCTCAAATTTGAATTTTCAAATTCCAGACAAGCCAACCTTGTTGGCACCAAGCCAATTGGCTTACTGTAGTGCACCAAATGGTGTAAACCATTCCAAGTAAGTGCTAGCATTCCTTTTCTACATAGTATTTGGCAAGCTCCATAATATTTAGTTGTATTTTATATTGTTTATATTGCGCTCTATCTTTTAACATCAGCAGCAATCACTTGCACAATATTTAAGCACACACACAGTTCCATTTTAATAGGCACAGCAAACACCATTATTTGGTGTTTTTCAAACACTAGTAGGTTTGCTAGTTAGCCGCAAGTGCACTGCTGCGTGCAACTGGTGTATCTTTACACATTCCAATGTCTATTTTAGGCGGCATTTCATAAATACGTCTCTGCACACAGCTGTTTTGGGATGTATAGGTGCATGCTTTTGTGAGTCTATTTACCGGAAATACTTTCGCTGTTGAATATCAGTATTTGCAAAAATGCAACTTTTTGTAAAACAACTCGCGTTTTTACCAGAAAAAAACTTGAGTTTTTATAACAAAAACTTGAGTTTTTACTAAAAAACTTGAGTTTTTGCCAAACTTGAGTTTTTATCAAAAAACTTGAGCTTTTACCGAAAAACACAAGTTTTTTAAAAAAACACAGAAATAAAACAGAAACTCAAGTTTTTTTCGTGAAAAAAACTCAAAATACAGATATTCATTTTTGAAAAACTCAAAATACAGAAAGTGTTTTCATTTTGAGAACTCACCCATCGTTGCATGTGTGTTGACATTGTTGCATTACTCACTCATCATATTCACACAATAGCTTGTCTGCTGGACTCGCTTGACAGGTCCAATCTCCTAAACCATTGTATGAATTCGTTATGCACATTTCTGGTGGAGCCTGGTTTCCCGGTTCTGTTGTTGCGGGGGGGGGGGGGGGTTCTGTTGCAGGTCGATTCTGACGAAATAATAAAAAACCCTTCGAATAAACCCCCCTCAAATTAACCCCCCCTCAAATTAAACCTCAAATTTTGCTGGTGAAATAATAAACCCCCATGGGGGTATTTCGAGGTAATACAGTGATCAGAATTTAGCTGAATACCTTTTTGTAGTGCTACCGAACGATAAAATAGATACCTAGGTAGCTATTACCTTTTTTCTTAGAGATAAAATAGATAGGTATTTAGCTATTATACCTAGGTGTAAATAAGTGTTGCGAAAACATATTTACGTTTAAAAGATTTACGTTAATAATTTTATCACAAGATTTTATTCATTAAGTGATGGTAGGTTTTCATACTAGGTGTGCTGTCCGTCGAGTATACTTGAAAATATCCAAAAAATCTCTATTTCATTGTATTTTTTTGTTTGTAAGTATTTAGTTTTTTATTGATTTTACCAGCATTAGATTCCTGGTTTAACACTGCAATGAAAATTATAAGTCTTCAGTGATTTCTGGCCTGGCACAAACCAATGCCTGTCAATAAGGATGTCAACTATCCGTTTTCCGCAGGCAAAATTTTTCCGTTACCATTATGTTTTCCAGCTGAAATTTTTTTTTCTGTTTCAGTTTCCGTTTTACAGCTGCAAATTTTTTTGTTTCCTTTTCCGTTTTTCCGGTTCACTTTCTGGCTCATTTTTTCTGTTTTTCTGCCTTTGTACATTTTCTGGCTTAATTTCCTATTTTTCCATTTTCTGGCTCGACTTTCTGTTTTCTGTTTCAGCAAAACTAGTAAAAATGCATGCAGGTTATTCAATTATGCTATTTTTTTCAGTGTCCCGCAAAATTTCTGTATTATTTTTCCCATTTCAGGCAAAATTTCTGCAAATATTTTCCATTTCTGGCAAAATTTCTGCAATTATTTTTGTTTCTGGCAAAAAGTTTGCGATGTTTTTCAGTTTCTGTTCAAATTTTGCTAATTCCGTCTGCAAATTTTGCTTTCCATTTTTTTTCTTCTTTTTCCTGTTTTTAAGCATGCGCAAAAAAATTTCTGTTTAGATTTCTGTTTCCAACTTCCGGCAAGTGCAAATTTTTTTCCATTTCTATTTCCATTTTCTGGCAAGTGCAATTTTTTCCATTTCCATTTTCCATCCACATTTTTTTGACGCCCTCCTGCCAAACAGTTTATGAAACATACGGCCATTGGCCCAAAAGTCATGTGGTATCATGGTGCCATTGGAAAAGTGCCATTCATCCTTGTCCTTGCTCCCCTTAGGATACGTCCATGGATGTCCATCCACCCAAAAATATTTACCACCAGCCAATTTATTACTGAATTCTTGTATCTCCTTTGTGCCGATGACCGGAAGTTGGCCCTTAGTTTGTTCACACCGTACCCTTGAATCGTTGAATCTAAAAGATTTATTTTCTGGAGTGAGCACCCGTACACACCGCTGCGTTCCAGGCAGAACGTGACAGAGCTCTGGGCCTGCGATGTGAGTAGTGATTAGTGATGGAAAAGCGCCAGGAAAAATGGCGCCAGGCGCCAATGGCGCCATGGCACCATTCAAAAAATTGGCGCCGGGCGCCAAAGGGCGCCAGAAACAATGGCGACAGGCGCCAAAATGGCGCCAACAAAAAATTCCCTATTTCAGTCTGTATATCATCACGGACGCATTTACACGGAGGAGCAACGTACGATACCATTTTTCTAATGGTGACTCAAGCCACAAAACTCATTGTATACAAAATATTCATAATAAGATATTTCCTGGAAATACCCCAAGGGGGGTAATTATTATGTCAGTAAGTTTTAAGAGGGTTTATTGAATGGGCTTATTTGAGGGGGGTCAATTTTTTGCATGAACTTTTATGAAATTATATTGTATATTAATTGCTTTGCTTTTAACATACAAAGACAGTCAGATGCAAAAAATTTCAACCATAACAGAGATGAAAGTGTGTCTATAGACATACTGTATTTGCTTGAGTAGTTCCTCCCCTTCAGTAGTTCCCCTCAAAAGGTTTGACAAAAAATAATTCCCGAGGGGAATTATTCAATCAAAAAGGGACATTTATAATTAAGTAGGTATGTGGAGTGTGAACCGCCCTGGGCCCTTCCCTTCCTAATGCAACTATTATGTTTCCTTGGATCAACCCCCCTGAAAATACCCCAGGTTTCAATTAAACCAAACCCCACATGGGTACTTCGTGGAAACACAGTGCATTGTAAGCAGGGTTGGCAAAATCTCAGAAAAAAATAAAAATAAAATAAAAATAAAATGGAATATTCAAGAATAAAATAAAATAAAATAAAATTGAAAATTTAAGAATAAAAATAAAAATTGTATAAAAATTCTAATTTTTGTAAATTTTTTTGTAAAATTGTATAAAAATTTGTATTTTTGTAAAATTGTATAAAAATTCATACTTTTTGTAAAATTATGTCGCATTGCTTGAGTCTCTACCTGTTTATTCATGGATCTGGGGCAGTCCCAAGCATTGTAAAGTGTCAAATGTCATGTAAAATGTCATGCAAAGTGTCAATTGTCATGACAAATGTAAAGTAAAGTGTAAATTGTCATGACATGTAAAAATTAAAGTATAAATTGTCAAGCAAATTGTGTTCAAATCTCATGTTTTATTTTGAAATCTTATGTTTTGTATTCAAATTATGTTGTTGTTGACTCCAAATCTTATGTGAACATTTGGATACAAAAACATAAGATTTGGATATCAAACATACTATGGATACAAAAAAAACAAGATTTGGATACACAATTTTCACTTTGCATGACATTTGTCATGACAATTGCCACTTTGCTTGAAATTTTACATGACACTTGACATTTTGCATGACAATTGATACTTTACTTTACATTTGTCATGACAATTGACACTTTGCATGACATTTTACAAATGTTCCCAGCACACTCCAGTAGTCCTTCTACTGAAAATGCAAACCATTCTTATCGATAATTGTAACTTTACACTTGCAGCTAGCTAACAATACATACTGCATGCAACTTTTGAAAAGTAAGGGAAAAATTTGTCACAGGTTTTTCATGTATAGGTCTAATTATAACATTTTTCTGGCCTTGCATGCATGTTTCTGATTTTTTGTAAAATTTTTGTACAATTTTTGTAAAATTTTTGTAAAATGTGTCATTTTATTTTATTAATGACTTTTGGGAATAAAATAAAATAAAATAAAATGAAACAAGAATAAAATAAAAATAAAATAAAATTTTTATACAATTTTTATACGATTTTACTACAATGAATTTTTATAAAACCAACCCTGATTGTAAGAGGTAATAAGTGATGTAAGGGCTGGGAAAAATCATTTAGATTGACATACTGTTTCCAATTGTGGGTCATATTTCAAAATTTGCAGTTTGCTTGTGGTAAAAAACAAACAACATGAACCCAAACTTGCAATGCTAGCAAGAATTCCAAAGGTGAATGTGTTAAATATCACCTAAATGATATCATTCTGCAGAAATGGCAGTTGAATATGGAAAAATGTAGCCGTTCATCCCGGAATTTCGGCGCCATTTCTGGCGCCATCCAAAAGAATGGCGCCAGGCGCCAAGTTGGCGCCAGCGAAAATGGCGCCAAGTGCCAAGGGCGACATGGCGCCATTCGAAATAATGGCGCCGGGCGCCAGATGGCGCCACAGAAAAGGGCGCCAAGCGCCAATGGCGCTATGGCGCTGGCGGCGCTCTCTGGCGTCAATTAAGGGCGCCAGCGCCATGGCGCCATTCCAGCGCCAGGAAAGATGGCGCCATGGCGCCACTCAAAACATTGGCGCCAGGCGCTAATGGCGCCATGGTGGCATCTGATAAAATAGCGCCGGGCGCAAAAGGGCGCCAGAAACAATGGCGCCAGGTGCCAAAATAGCCCCAACGATAAAATTCACCATACAGTCATCCCCGGGTTATCAGGTGATGTGAAATCTTCAAAATCTAACCCGATAATGCGGGGAACCCGATAACCGGGGGGTGTAATAGAGAAGCGCCATGGTGCTGGCGCATGGCTTCACAATCATTTCAATCACATTTGATTTCACTCACACAATTACATCCATCCAGATTAAAGATTTATGTTTTATCAATTGTGTGATGTTATAATTTGCTGTGCGGAATGTGTATTTCATCAGATTTATGAAGTTTTTAGGAAGTCTTGTAAATAAAGGTTTTATTCAATGCTAAAATACCCTATAACTGAAGCCGTTTTGTATATTGTGATATGCAATGTGCACATGTTCCACATGTTCCAGCTTGGCAGCAAGCCAGCTTAGTGGAGCTTGGCAGCAAGCCAGCTTAGCAGAGCTTGGCAGCAAGCCAGCTTAGCAGTGAACTAGCAAAGAACATTGTAGCCAGCTCTGGTGGCAACTTTTTCAGTAGCTTCATGGCCAGCTGACCAGCTAGCCAGCTTCACAATGAGCCAGCCATGTTTACAGTTGGTGAAATTTGGCATAAAGCTATCTTGGCAGAACCAGGCAACAAGCCAGGTTTATAGTAAGCCAACAGTGAGCTTTTGTGGCCAGTTTTGTGGCAGCATTATAGCCAGCCAGCCAGCCAGCCAGTTTGCTTCATAGCAGGCTAGCCAGCTCTACAGAAAGCCAGTTAGTTGGCTAGTCACATTCACAGCAGCCAACATAACACAATAAACTTGAATGTTTACATACATGTAAATAACCAGATAAAAACACAATCATCAATCAACAACATTATACTGCCATAGTTTGGTTGGTTAGCAGCACCTAACCACCCACAAAATACTCACAAATACTAAGAAATATACTCAATAACCAAACAAATACTCTAGAAAAATGCCCAGAAAGTTGTAAACCTGTCGTCTGGCAGACGGTCAATGATTTATGATGTTGCAAAATTCTTCTGGCTCTTGTCTGGAACCTTGATGATTTACAACACCCCGTTGTAAACCTGTCAGAAAACGGGGGTCAAACGTCTGGAAAAATGTCATTAATCAACTAAGGGGGGAGGTCGTAAAACCATCAAATTTTCCTGCACTTGTCTGTAATAAATCAAATTTTCCCGCACTTACATAGTAAAAGCCCAGCACAGCTGTTCAAAAACTGACAGCATTTGTGATTTACTGTCAAAACTGACAGGTACACCTGTTAAAATGTGCGAAAATAACCAGACAACAGCTGTCAGACGGTTGTAAAACTGTCAGATTTCGGGGGGAGGTAAGGATCTCCAGAGTATAAAAGAGCAGCCCAGAGCCAGTATCTGGATCAGTCTTCATTTCTTCATTTCTCCAGTCTTCTCTTCCTGCTCTTCTTGGAACCTCCACCACCTGCTGCTGTTTGGCTGATCCAGTGGCCCCTTTTCTGGCAGCTCACTCTGAGCTGTTGGTTGCTGGCAACTATTATTTAGTTGTCATTGTTTGGCTGTTTATACAGTCCCTGTTCCAGAAGAACCCTATTTCATCCCCAGTTTATTCAACAACTGGGGACCATCCTATTTGGCTGTCTTCCAACAGTCAATATCCTCTTGCTCTAAGCGATTGAGGAAAAACCCTGCAACCCATTGGTATACCCAATATCAGTTAGTGTTTTTATTCTTTCATTTCTTCTTTTACTGATTTTTTTCTGTTGTTTCTTTTTGTTTTTACCTGTTTTGTACTGCTTGCGCACTAAAGTACAATAAACTCCTGAAACTCAAATAAGTCCCAAATTTGATTCAAGTGTGGCTATTTATTAGCTTTTCTCTAACAGATGTGTTGTGAAGTAAAATCAGGCTGTAAGTACATTCTAACTTGTATTTCCACATAATTCCTAGGAATAATCTTGTTTTTCATCTACACCTACTTTTCCAAGAAGGTGTGGAATTGAATAAGGCAAATAATACCATCCCACTCAAAGCACATAAACCAACAATCATTTGCCAAACTTTTGGCTGGCAAGCGCAAACAATTTCGTCCTTTTTACAAACCCTGTGTGCATTTCTGAAGTCCGATTCTACCGCCCAAGTTATTCTTGCACACAGAGACAGTATTCTAAAGCTTGAACTAATTCTGCTGCTTCATAACTTGTTCACACTATCCACACATAAACACAAACAAAGTAGAGAGTTATCCCTGTAGTCAAAGATCAGTCTTTCTGGTTAAGGACCGCCAGGGCATACTTGTTGTAAATCAGCAAGGTTAACACAATAACAAAGTAACTCTCCTCGGAAGTGTCCATTTCTGGAGTAATTTCAGATACTATTATCTGACTTGAAAACGATTTGGATCATTTTCACCCCTACAGAACAAATTAACCATTTGGTGTGAACAGTCCTGTCCCAGCAAATAGGTTCTAGTGACAAAGAATATTGTTCTGTTGTCAACTGTATTTCTACACCATCTTTTTGTATCTACAACATAAGCAAAGTAGAGAGTTATCCCTGTAGTGAAAGATCAGTCTTTCTGGTTAAGGACCGCCAGGGCATACTTGTTGTAAATCAGCAAGGTTAACACAATAACAAAATAACTCTCCCCGAAAGTGTCCATTTTCTGGAGTAATTTCAGGTACTATTATCTGACTTGAAAACATTTTGGATCATTTTCACCCCAACAGGACAACAGTCCAAACTAGTGTAAATACATTGATAACAGTCCATCTGACAAACAGTTTGATAACTTAACTTGACCAAAGCATCATTCACCTTACAGAGTGTCAAGCTCTTCAAGCGTGATTGCTGCTTTCCAGAATACAATATGAAAATGAATGATATTTTCAGAAATCCCACCCAATAACTGGGAATGCAGGGAAACCCTCAATCCGGGGAATTTACTTCCCACGTGTCCCTGCTTTTCACAACTCCACCCATTAACCCGGGGAACCCTATAACCGGGAGAACCGTTAACCCGGGGACGCCTGTATATGTCTGTATATCATCACGGAGGCATTTGGGGACTTTCATTCCAAAAGTTAACATATCCAGATTTTTCGATTTTTCAAAATCACATTTTAAAGTTTGGCGCTGGCCCGGCAGCGCCATGTTTGGTCGACAAAGCTTGCCCTGCACTTTTCAGATATCTCGGACATTTGTCTACAATTTTTGTGTTCCTAAATTTTGTTGGCTGGTAAATATTCTGGAAGTTATGTCATATTTTGTAAACCACCTAAAGTAAGGAGTAAATTTGAAAATTTGAACTTGAAATGTAAATAACTTCTTAATGGTGCATCGCAGGGCAAAACCAATTACACCACTGCGAAGCCCTTTTCGAGAAGTACACAAACCTAAATTTTCAGATCTATATTTAAACCCGTACTCGATTTATAGAGCAAAATAAATTTGGAAATTCACGTATGCACATTTGGAAATGAAACTTTATTTTGTATGGGAAATCCGGCCGGCTCTGCGCGAGCGATCTGGAGCACGCGTGCACTTTTGGAAATGAAACTATTTTTTGGATATGTGCACTTATGAAATGAAACTCCGGTGGTCCGACATGGATATGTGCACTTACGAAATGAAAGTTTTGTTTTTCATAGGGGATCTGTGATGGATATGTGCACTTTCGATATGAAAATTGTGATTTTTCTGAAAAACGGTACCACTGTATCTCAGGAACAAAATGGACTATAACACTGATTTTATTACCAAAATGGGCAGAATTATACGTGGATGTCGAATCCACAGCTAACTCGATTTTTCTGGATTTGGCGCTTGTGAACTTTTGGAACGGAAGTCCCCATTTAAAGAAGAGCAACGTGCTATGCCCTTTTTCTGATGGTGACCAGGGTTGGCAAAATCTCAAAAAAAAATAAAAATAAAATGGAAAATTGAAGAAAAAAATAAAAATAAAATGGTATATTGAAGAATAAAATTAAAATAAAGTACAATTGAGGCATCCAATTCTAAAAGTCGAAAAGTCCAAAATTCAAAATTCCGAGTTAGCCCCGGAAACATCATCTGGGGATTCTCCCTCCCATTTTTCACGATTTTTTATAAATTTTTTGACCTCACATGGTGATATACGATAGTGTCAAATTTGACATTTTGGGAAAAAATGCAGAAAATTTGGGCAAGAAGTTGACAAGTCGACATAGTTTTGGGCTAAAAGTCGACAAGTCCACTTGAGCATTATTTGACCTGGGTGTTATGCACGGGGGGGTGCTATAAACGGAGAAATATGGTAATTGTGACTGGAGCATTGAAGAGACACTTTATTAACCGGCTTTAAGAGAAAAACCGGCTTTATTAAAAAAACGTTTAAAACGGGGTTGCAGGAAAAAAGTTTTTCCATCCTAAATATCACTTCATGTTTAAAAAAACTCACCATATGCACACAATACCGGGTGCGCAAAACGCCCTTCGCATTGCAAATCTATGAGCCCTGCACGCTCACCAGCTATGCACATTTCTTTTGAATGTTTGTTGTTTGGATCTGTTGTAATTGGGGGTGGGGGTGGTATTCTTTTACAGTACGACAGAATTTTCGTTTATATTAGTCCGATATCGTGTTATCATCAGAATTCAGCTAAATACCGCATTACCTCCAATATAAGGTATACCTCTAATATAAGACACAGCTGGCTGCATGCCAAAACGCATAAAATCGTTTAAAAAAACTGTTGCCAAACATAGCGGACAACGATGGAAGTGGTGTCAAAGGGCACCAAACAACTCCGTGTCAACTTGTATAAGTCCTGGTTCGCCATTTTGTTACAGTCCAGTTTAATAAAATGAATTACCCCCCCCCTCGAAATACCCCCCTCAAAATGGACACTATGAGTTTATACCCCCCCCCTCGAAATACCCCCCTCAAATATAGTGTATAGTGTACGTAAATGACCAAAGCTACGGTTTGTGATCAGGTAAACGTAGAACACACGTTAAAAACAATGACTGTGTTATTTTAGAACAGGGTTTTTACTGTCTAAGTACTACGTAGAACAGGGTTTTTACTGTCTACGTACTACGTAGAACAGAGTTTTTACTGTCTATGTCTTTTACGTACATAGATAAGTCTATAGAGTCTTATACATGGCGGTTTTTGTTGCATTTTTCGACGTCTGTGTACGTTACAGACAACAATTTAGTACTGGGTGGGATTTCAAAAAATTTCTGGCGAAATAATACCCCCCCTCGAAATACCCCCCCTCGTTTAACCCCCCCCCCCAAAAAAAAAATCTCACTCTGAAAAAATAAACCCCCTGGGGGTATTTCGTGGAAATACGGTAGGTACCCTCTTATATAAGGTATATCAAAACGCTGGAAAAAGCTGACGAAATCGATATAAGGCATTGCTTATATTGGAGGTAATACGGTATTTCTGAATGTTCCATAACACTATTAGCATAACCTTACTGCAGAAATATCCTAATCATCTCTTTTTATTTTTGGTTTTGTTCACTGGTATTTTGATCATTGGTTTTGCTAATATTCGATTCCTGGTTTTACACTGCGATGCATATCCTAATCTTTCAGTGATTTCTGGCCCAGCAGGAATTTGTGAAAAGCGCCAGGACTTTGGCGCCAAGCGCGAAAGCGCCATGGCGCTTTTCCGACCCACAGCGCCACGCGCCAATGGCGCACGAGCAAAATGGCGCCTAGCGCCAAAAGCGCCATGGCGTTTTTCAAGGGCATGGTGCCAAGCGCCAATGGCGCCACAGCATGATAACGCCAAGCGCTAAAAGCGCCATGGCGCTTTTTGCTTCGGCGCTAGCGCCAGGCACCAGCGCCACGGCGCTTTTACATCACTAGTACGGGCGCCAGGACATTGGGGCCAAGCGCCAAAAGCGCCAGGGCGCTTTTCCGAACTCCAGCGCCAAGCGCCAAAGGGGCCAGATAAAAATGGCGCCAAGCGCCAGAAGCGCTATATCGCCATGGCGGTTTTTTGAAATCCAGCGCCATTAGCCAATGCCGCCAGAGCAAAATGTCACTAAGCGCCAGAATTACCATGGCGCTTTTTCCTTTGGTGCTAGTGCCAGGCCTTTTCCATCACTAATGCAGAAATCAAAATAAACTGCCGGTATCAAACGTACTGTTAGGGGCCCAGATAGAGTGAGGTATCATGCTGCCATTGGAAAAGTGCCATTTATCTTTGTCTTTCGTCCCCGAAAGCCCATCATCGGGATGTCCATCCGCCCAAAACCGCTGTCCCATAACCATTTTACTCGTGAATTTTAGTATCTCCTTTGTACTGACGGCCACCAGGTTGCCCCCAGTTTTGTTACAATGTACCTTTGCCTCGAGGAATGTCAAATTGTATTTCGCTTTTAGTAATGGTGGAAGCTCCTTTACACATTTATGTGTTCCAGGCAGCTGGTAACACGGTATATCTGCGCATGTGAAAAGCATGTTACAGAAGTTGCCAACATTTGAAGCCATAGGCGGCGTAAGTGCTTGTGCGCTTGTGAATGTCACAAGCGGAATTATTGGTGTCACAAGCAGAAATTTCACTGTCACATTGGCCCTACACACACTAGTTTTCACCGTGACCGATGTGAAAACTGAAATGGTGACATGGCGACATCCAGCCTACTCTTATTGTATGCTATATGTGTTTTAGTTTTCAAATTTGTTAATTTGAACTTATATGAATTTAAATTCACATTAAAATTAAATTAAATCATTCAACCATGTTGATTAATCTGCATTTGAAAAAAAAATCAGTTTTCCCACGAAGTCACGGTGAAAACTAGTGTGTGTAGGCACATTGTGACATTCACAAGTGTGTGTTGTACAAATGAGAGTGAAAGCTCAAAATCGCTAAAATTTGCTTCATTTTGCCAATTTTCACTTTTATAATCACTACCTATTTTCATTTATAAACATGGTTATATGCCTAGCTTTAGCTAATTTTATTTATATTTATAGTGATTTCGAAATTTTTGGCTTGCTGCCAACTTAGTTTAAGAGCTCCCAGAAAAATGTGTCACAAGGTAAAATTTTGGCTAATGTGAATGTGACAACAAGCGCAAATTGGGATCTTGCGCCACCTATGTTTAAAGCTTGAATACGTTTGACTATGAGGCGTACAATTCTAAAAATCGACAAGCCGAAATTTGAAAAATTTGGGCCCGGAAATGTCATCTCTGGGGCCACTCCCGCACATTTTTCATTTTTCTAACAACTATGAGGGAACGAGCGAATCTATACAGTTTCCATGAAAATTGAACGTTCTGTGCATTGAATGCATGTAAGTGCCTGGATTTCGGACCTAAATCGAAATTTATGTACATCCCTAATGCACCAAAGTAACTGGTTTTGGGTTCACCCGTGATCTGTGTTTACACTTTGTGTAGTTTATCTCTGAAATAGTTTCATAAACTATTCAGAAGTTTGCTTCATCGATTCATGTTACCGCTGAAACTTGTGTAAAAGTGGGTCAAAATGGACCTTGTCATATCTAATTGGCAAATAGCCAATGTGCGGGAATGACCCTTTTAGGGACAGGACAGCTACTTCAAGTAATCAAGCGGACATGTCGGCCTACGCAAATTACCGTATTTCTCCGTTTATAGCACCCCCGTGCATACCACCCGGGGTCGTGATGGAAAAAGCGCCAGGACTTTGGCGCCAAGCGCCAAAAGCGCCATGGCGCTTTTTCGAACCCAGCGCCAAGCGCCAACGGCGCCAGACGACAATGATGCCAAGCGCCAGAAGCGCCATGGCGCTTTTTGCTTTGGCGCTAGCGCCAAGCGCCAGCGCCAGGCGTTGTGTTCCTGGCGCCAGGCAAAAATAGCGCCAAGCGCCAAAAGCGCCATGGCGCTTTTCAGCACCCCAGCGCCAACCGCCATTGGCGCCACAGCGAATTAGCGCCAAGCGCCAAAAGCGCCATGACGCTTTTTCCTTTGGCGCTAGCGCCAGGCGCCATGGCGCTTTTCCATCACTAACCCGGGGTGTTACACAGTTTTATCACACCCGGGGTGCTATGCTAGGTTTTAAAAACGTAGGTACGTGGCGCCACTCATTGTATTGTAATTCCGTGGCACGCATATTTTTCCTTGGCGTTTGGCGCCATTTTTTCTTGCGCTTTTCCATTGCGGATTACAAAAAATCATACGATGTTAAAAAACGATGTTGATAGTGTATAACCATGTGTACCATGTATAACAACCCCTTGACCTAACACCTGGGTGTTATACAAGTTTTGAAAAAATATTGCTGAATATCGCTCAAATTTCGTATAACACCCGGGTGTTAAAAACAGAGAAATACGGAAAATACATCCGTAGATGAGCAAAAAAAATTTTCTCAAAAATCGACAATGGGGATTACGTCGCGCAAATACGCGCATGCTATATCGTTAGAACAGCGACAATGAGTTTTATGCTCTGCGCATAGCTGGAATCGAGGGTGGCATTTTAAGGGGGGGCCACCAGACTTTCGTGTCTTCCCATTCTGTCGTACTTTGGCCGATTTTGATGGCGTCCGAGTATGTTGGGGTTTGGGGTCGGGGCTATGTGTGAAAAAAAATTTCTTCGAGTAATCCCATAGTCTAGAGATAAGTGGGGTCTATAAAAACGTGGTCATTTTGCATGGCCGATCTTGCTGATTGAATTTAAGCTTAATAACTAGGCCATTTCTAGGCAGATTTGGACCGTTCGACACTTAACACTTTCAGATTTTCAGAAATGACTGAAGTGAAAACAAGTTGGGCAATGACATTAGTGAACATCTACCAGGTACGCAAAGAGCATCAGCCATGTGCGTACTGGGCAGATGTGCGTGGCGGGCACACTTTTGTGCGTAACGGGCAAATGCGCGTAATGGGCATTTGTGCATAACTAGCAGGATTCTCTCCGACCTTCGGTCGGGTTTTGTGGTTCTCTACAATTAATACCATTGGAGAAAATATGATACTTTAGTTAAGTTTGCCCACATGCTAGGCATGTGTTTTGAAATGCGGTATGTAATCTACCAACAATAACAAGACCAATACCAAAGATGCAATGTTTTGGAATGGATTTTTGTAAACTTCTGTAAAATGGTTGGGCATGAAACTCGGTAGTAAAATGTAGACAGTTTGCGATTTGGTATGATGGTGTGCAGTGTGCAATCTGTGTGGTATAGGTTTTGTGATATGATAGTGTGGTTTTTGCAAGGTGTCAAACTTTGTTGTAATCTTCAATTGGTTACATTTGTGCTTTGCTGTTCTTTTTGTGTTTGTAAATCCTTGTGGTATAAATTGTAGAGAACCACAAAACCCAACTGAAGGTTGGAGAGAATCCTGCTATAGGTACCCACTACTCAGAGGCTTGCAAAAACTGACACCCCAATGGGGACCCCCCTCCAAATGGCACCCCCTGGGGAACCTCCCAAAAGTGGCACCCCCTGGGAACCGCCCAAAAATGGGACCCCCTAGGGCCCCACAAATATGGCACCCCCTGAGGACCACCAGAAAATGGCACCCCTTAGGGCCCCCCAAAAATGGCACCCCCTTGGGACCCCATAAAAATAGCACCCCCTGGGGACCCCCCAAACATGGCACCCCCTAGGAACCCCCACAAAAATGGCACCCCCTGGGGACCCACCCAAAGTTGGCTCCCCCTGGGGACTCTCCAAAAATGGCACCCCCCTGGGGACCCTGTGCATTCTGTGTGGTATAGGTTTTGTGATATGATAGTGTGGTTTTTGCAAGGTGTCAAACTTTGTTGTAATCTTCAATTGGTTACATTTGTGCTTTGCTGTTCTTTTTGTGTTTGTAAATCCTTGTGGTATAAATTGTAGAGAACCACAAAACCCAACTGAAGGTTGGAGAGAATCCTGCTATAGGTACCCACTACTCAGAGGCTTGCAAAAACTGACACCCCAATGGGGACCCCCCTCCAAATGGCACCCCCTGGGGAACCTCCCAAAAGTGGCACCCCCTGGGAACCGCCCAAAAATGGGACCCCCTAGGGCCCCACAAATATGGCACCCCCTGAGGACCAGCAAAAAATGGCACCCCTTAGGGACCCCCCAAAAATGGCACCCCTTAGGGACCCCCCAAAAATAGCACCCCTGGGGACCCCCCAAACATGGCACCCCCTAGGAACCCCCACAAAAATGGCACCCCCTGGGGACCCACCCAAAGTTGGCTCCCCCTGGTGACTCTACAAAACCCAACTGAAGGTTGGAGAGAATCCTGCTTTAGGTACCCACTTCTCAGAGGCTTGCAAAAACTGACACCCCAATGGGGACCCCCCCTCCAAATGGCACCCCCTGGGGGACCCCCCAAAAGTGGCACCCCCTGGGAACCGCCCAAAAATGGGAGTCCCTAGGGCCCCACAAATATGGCACCCCCTGAGGACCACCAGAAAATGGCACCCCTTAGGGACCCCCTAAAAATGGCACCCCCTTGGGACCCCCCAAAAATAGCACCCCCTGGGGACCCCCCAAACATGGCACCCCCTAGGAACCCCCACAAAAATGGCACCCCCTGGGGACCCACCCAAAGTTGGCTCCCCCTGGGGACTCTCCAAAAATGGCACCCCCTGGGGACCCCCCCTCAAAATGGCACCCCATATGGACCCCCCCCCCCGCAAAAAAAAATATAGCACCCCCCTGAGGACCACCAAAAAATGGCACCCCTGGGGACCACCCAAAAAATGGCATCCCATGTGGACCCCCTTGAAATGGCACCCCCATATGTACCTCCAGAAAATGGCACCCCCTGGAGACCCCCCAAAAATGGCACCCCATGGGGACCCCCTCTAAATCCTGTAAACACAGCCCCTAGTTTGGAAACTCCTGTAAACTCAGCCCCTAATTTGGAAAATGGTATGAATATTTCAAAAAATCACTATCATCAATCCACAAATGCATCAATTCACAAGTTTCAATTTTTTAGCCCCAGGGGTTAGACTTAAAAAGTTATGGTAATGTAGAGTAGAAATGGAGTGCACATCTCAAATCAGTGCAATAAAAAACCCACAAATGCATCATTTCACAAATTGAAAGTTTTTGTGCCCAGGGGTTCATTATCAGGGTTTTAGTAATGTGGTGTCAAAATGGAGTGCATAATTGAAATCGCTACAATCAGAAACCCACAAACACATCATTTTATGATTTGAAAATTTTTGGCCCTGGGGGTTCATTTTCAGGGTTATGGTAATGTAGTGTCAAAATGAAGTGCATATTTCAAATCAAGGCAATCAAAAAGCCACAAATGCATCATTTCACAATTTCTAATTTATTAGCCCCATGGGTTCAATTAAAGGCTTACAGTAATGTAGAGTTGAAATTGAGTCATTTCAAATCAGTGCAATTAGAAACCTGCAAAATGCATCATTTCACAATAAGAAATTTTTGGGTCTAGGGGTTCAATTTCAGGGTTTTAGTAATGTAGTGTCAAAATGGAGTGCATATTTGAAATCGCTACAATCAGAAACCCACAAATGCATCATTTTATGATTTGAAAGTTTTTGGCTTAGGGGGTTCATTTTTATGGTTATGGTAATGTAGTGTGAAAATGAAGTGCATATTTCAAATGAGTGAAATCAGAAACCTGAAAATTTATGATTTCACAAATTGAAAGTTTTTGGCTCCAGAGGTTCATTTTCAGGGTTATGGTTATGTAGTTTTCAGGGTTTTGTAGTGTCAAAATGGATTGCATATTTCAAATCAGTGCAATTAGAAACCCACATCAAATCATTTCACAATTTCTAATTTTTTAAGCCCTGGGCATATTTGAAATCGCTACACTCAGAAACCCACAAATCCATCATTTTATGGTTTGAAAGTTTTTGGCCCAGGGGGTTCATTTTTAGGGTTATGGTAATGTAGTGTCAAAATGAAGTGCATATTTCAAATGAGTGCTATCAGAAACCCAAAAATGCATCATTTCTCAAATTGAAAGTATTTGGCCCCATGGGTTCATTTTTAGGGTTATGGTAATGTAGTATCAAAATGGAGTGCATATATCAAATTGGTGCAATCAGAGACCCAAATTTGAAATCAGTGCAATCAGAAACCCAAAAATGAATGATTTCACAAATTGAAAGTTTTTGGCTCCAGAGGTTCATTTTCAGGGTTATGGTTATGTAGTTTTCAGGGTTATGTAGTGTCAAAACAGAGTGCATATTTCAAATCAGTGCAATTAGAAACCCACATTGAATCATTTCACAATTTCTAATTTTTTAAGCCCTGGGCATATTTGAAATCGCTACACTCAGAAACCCACAAATCCATCATTTTATGGTTTGAAAGTTTTTGGCCCAGGGGGTTCATTTTAGGGTTATGGTTATGTAGTGTCAAAATGAAGTGCATATTTCAAATGAGTGCAATCAGAAACCCGAAAATGCATCATTTCTCAAATTGAAAGTATTTAACCCCATGGGTCCATTTTGAGGGTTATGGTAATGTAGTGTCAAAATGGAGTGCATGTATCAAATCAGTGCAATCAGAAACCCAAATTTGAAATCAGTGCAATCAGAAACCCAAAAATGCATCATTTCACAAATTGAAAGTTTTTGGCCCCAGTGGTTCATTTTCAGGGTTATGGTAATGTAGTGTCAAAATGAAGTGCATATTTCAAATGAGTGCAATCAGAAACCCAAAAATGCATCATTTCTCAAATTGAAAGTATTTGGCCCCATGGGTTCATTAACGGGTTATGGTAATGTAGTGTCAATGGAGTGCATATATCAAATCAGTGCAATCAGAAACCTAAATTTGAAATCAGTGCAATCAGAAACCCAAAATTGCATCATTTCACAAATTGAAAGTTTTTGGCCCCATGGGTTCATTAACGGGTTATGGTAATGTAGTGTCAATGGAGTGCATATATCAAATCAGTGCAATCAGAAACCTAAATTTGAAATCAGTGCAATCAGAAACCCAAAATTGCATCATTTCACAAATTGAAAGTTTTTGGCCCCAGTGGTTCATTTTCAGGGTTATGGTAATGTAGTGTCAAAATGGAGTGCATTATATATCAAATCAGTGCAATTAGAAACCCACAATGCATCATTTCACAATTTGAAAGTTTTGGCCCCATTTTGGGTTCAATTTCAGGGTTATTGTAATGTACTGTCAGAATGGAGTGCATATTTCAAATCATTGTAATCAGTAACCCACAAATGCATTATATCACAATTTATATTTTTGAGCCCCGGGGGCCTCACTTAAGGATTATGGTAATGTTATTGTTAACTCCCATAAACTCAGCCCCTAATTTGGCAAACACCCATCAACTCAACTCCCATAAACTCGGCCTCTAATTTGTGAACTTGTGTCAACAGCCCCTTATTTTTAAACTTCTGTCAACTCAACCCTAATTTATAAACACCCATCAACTCAACCCTCAATTGTAAACTCAGCCCCTAAAAACTCAAGTCAACCCCCTATACATGTGCAATTGCATTCTTGGGAAGCAACTTTGCCATCTACTAACCCTGTTTGTCAAGATTGTGGATCGTGTTTGTAAAGGGCATTTGTACTAATAAATAGTGACTGCATTGTGTGCAAAAACACACACGAATTGGGCACAATGAGGCCTGTGATTGTGCGTCCTATCTTTTACATTAGGCATACCTAGCACGCAATTCTTTCACAATTGTATATGTTTTGATAGGCCTGCCCTGGAATAACAACCATATCACCTCGTGTTTAAAAACTCACCATATTCACACACTATCGGGCGCACAAAACGCTTATCGCAGGGCCAATCGCTGACGCCTGCAGGCGCACCCGCTATGCACATTTCTGGGGCCAGTTCCGCAAATTGAGAAGTGAGAAGAAAAATGGCAAATGCGAGGTGACATGGCAAAAGCGAAGTGAATTGAGAAGTAAAATGGCAAAAGCGAAAAGAATTACTTTCTATGTTTATTTTTAACATCGCTTTTGCAAATTTACTAGCCATTTCACTTCACTTTTGCCATTTCACGTCGTATTTGCCATTTTACTTCTCACTTCTCAATTTGCGGAACTGGCACCTGGCGGATAAGCGTTGTTTGGATCTGTTGTAATGGGGGGGGGGGGGGTTCTTTCGCTGTTCGACACCATTTTCAGGTAGCCCGATATCATGTTAGCATAATTTAGCTATGGTATATCCTCGAATAACTCCCCCCTTTGGCCAAGTGAGGACAAAATAACTCCTCCCTTGAATGATACCCCCTCTTGAATAACCCCCTACCCCCACTGTGATAGTTGGAAAAGATGTTGGGTCAGTTTAAAAAAACAATCAATGAAGTCAGACAGACCAAATAAAGCTACGCCGGTGCTGCAAATGCAGTGCCGTGCGTTAAACCAAAAATACAAAAGAATATTAGCCTACAGCAGCGACGACAGATACATAATGTGAGGAAAACACCCATCACCTTGAAAAACTCCTCCTAAAATACTCTGATGAAAAACCCTCCACTGGGGTCTTATTCAAGGATAGGTACATCGTAAATTTTTCTAATTGGGCAGTGCTTACAGAAGTCACTTTTGTTGAACTACCGTATATCCTCGAAATAAGCTCACTCGAATAACTCCCCTTGTTAGCCGAGTGGGACACATAACCCGCCTCGAATAATTCCCCTCACTTTGATGGGTAGGAAACACATCAGATACACGAAAAAAAATTATCTTATTTTGTAAAATATTATAAAGTAAAATTTTATTCAGCATCTGGCGCTCACAAGTATGATATTATAGCTTCAATTATTTAATTTGTATTCCAACTTATGATTTAAGAAACTGATTTACCCTGTTTTACATTGATCATGCATTTCATACAATATCTGACGGAAAAATAATTTTCCCCTTAAATGACTACCCTCCCTCGAATAATTCCACAGTCTAAGGTCAGAGGAAACAATTAAAGCAAATATTGGAGGATTTACGGTATTCACTGAAGCTGATTTGGTTTCTAAAAGTTGGTATTATATAGAAATCGACGAAATCGAATCCATGCTACTCAGGTTGTAAATTTTACATAATACTTTTGACATGAGCTTAGGGTGCCAAAAAAATTTTTTACAGAAAATGGAAAGGGTCAAATTTTTCAGCTGCCAGGAAACGTAAAACGGAAAGGGTAAAAAAATTTATCAGCTGAAAGCGGAAAACGGAAAGGGTAAAAAGGACAAGGGCGCCACAGAAAAATGGCGCCAAGCACCAAGGGCACCATGGCGTCTTTCAGAAAGTGGGCGCCAGGCACCAAGGGGGCCACAGAAAAAGGGCGCCAAGCGCGCCATGGCGCCATTACATCACTAATTATTATTGAGGGATAAATGAGTACTGGATACACTTGTACCTATTAAATTTCACGGTAACATTTTACAATCGAATATATTCCAGATGGCCGACCTAATGGCCGACCTAAGGACAAAATTGGAAAGAAGCAGACTTGGTGCCAAATTAGGACACGAGAGAATACCAGCTGGGTTCTTTGTGGATGACGTGGTTCTCATGGCAAACAACGACGTGGATTTGCAGAAGATAATGGACATTTTTACTGAGTGGAGTTATGAATGGGGGATTGGGATCAGTGAACAAAAAAGCATGATCCTACACTTCAGAAGAAGTGCGGACGCAAACAGAGAGTGGTACTTGGGGATAGGGAGAGATGGAAATAAGCAAATCATAAGAGAATGTGATGAGACCAAATATCTGGGGATCCTTCTGTGCAGTGGTCGCGATCCATTTCAAAAACAAAAAAGCGGATATATGGATAAGCTAACGAAGGGGAAATTCCTTGCAAAAGAAGTCACAAAACACAGCCGCAGACAAATATGGGCGCTAAATATGCTCTGGGGGGCGTATGTAGCCAGTACAGTGATGTACGGCGTTGAGATCACAGGACTCTCAAAATCTGCGCTAAAACAAATGACGTCATCACAGATGGGACTATATCGACAAGTGGGGAATGTAGGAAAACACATGTCAAACAAGCTGTTGGGAATAGACTGGAATATTAGGACAATGGAATGTTGGTACAAATACAGCATAATCAGATACAATGACTACCTGAAATCTGAAAAAGCCTCAAAAACGACCAAATTAGCAGCGAAAATCTGGGGGGAGCAAAAAGGGTCAGTGGGTGCAACAACAAGAAAAAACTCACCGGAGGGGCGGGCAAAAATGGCAAAATCAGAGATGAATCTGGGGGACACGCAAACACTGGGGAAGGATAAAGTTCTTACCGCCTGTAAACACTACGGGTGGGAGATTGGACTAAAACCACAATTACACGCAACAAGAAGTATACAAAACGAAAACCAAGTATTACGGGAAATCACACCTCTATTGCCAGAAACCCTACAGGTGTCTGAACATAGATGGTTTGCTGGGAGGCATGGCTGGTTACCAAATACACAGCAAATACGCTTTAGGCAAAAGAATATAAGACAATGGATAAACTGTCCGTTATGCGAATCGCTGGGGTGGTCATTCTGGATGACAATGTCTCATTACCTGGGACAGTGTCAACATCCGACGGTGACACTCTGGCGCACAGAGTGGGCTAGGTCGATTAGTGAAGACTGTTGCAGCCGACGGTGCGGCAAAGATAGTGCCGCATCCGAGGCGGACACAGCATTAGTGACGCGACAAACTAGCCATAGCATTGCGAGACAGATTCCGTGCACGGTCTTTGATGCCGCAGTATGTCATAAAATGCGTATTGATGCGTCGCAACACCTGGGTAATCTGGCCAGATTACTGGAAAACTGGGGGGAACGCAGCGACGGTTCATCGTTCGCGAGCGGGATCCCCGGTTAGCCAGTACGCTGACCGTGGATGCAAAGAAGATCCATGTATACTTACATTGTACAAAACTGTATCAACTTGCAAAGTGGTTTACAATTCTAATTTTGGTATCAGTATGCAACACAACAAGGCGCAATGGTGATGTAGATTTCTGGTAATGATGTGAGGGATGGAAAGTGAAAAAAGGTG
Source organism: Sphaerolaimus hirsutus (assembly GCA_964036195.1). Classification (NCBI taxonomy): domain Eukaryota; kingdom Metazoa; phylum Nematoda; class Chromadorea; order Monhysterida; family Sphaerolaimidae; genus Sphaerolaimus; species Sphaerolaimus hirsutus. The sequence goes on from OZ038451.1 coordinate 11,585,530, forward strand.
ATAAATGTGACTCTTGGAAAGATGTGGGGTAAAATGAAATGAAGTAGGAAACGGCGAGCAAATTGGAGATATCTCATATAAACAACTCAAACCTGGGAAAGCTAAAAACACAGCAAACCTGTTTCAATAATGTCAATAATGACAAAAGATTATGATTTTCTGTGACTAAGGGGACCTTTCAACGACGACTATGAGTATGATTTTCACTTAACATCAAAATGTTGATTTGATTTGCACTTTATTCTTTTATGTTCTGTTTTTTGTTCAATTGTTTCCAACTGTTTTTAAATCGCGGACAAACCCGGGTCGTGGGGTGCTAGAGTGTTTTATTTTTCGGTGTTCCTGGCAATGTTGTTTGCCGCCCACTCTATAGTAAGGTAGTAAGTAGTCTAGGTGTTTTCTCTATATTCTCCCACAACTTCTGTGTATACAAAGCGCACAAACTCACCTATTAGGACCGCAAAATAGGAGTAGTCGATGGGTATGAATGTTGTATTTTACTTGCATTTGGCTTTTGAGGTCTGAGACAAGTAAACCTAATTGAATTGAATTGAATTGAATTCCAGCTTATATACCTACTCCGGCTGAAACCCCACTGATTGTTCGGGACGCTTCAATGGGAAACGACCCGAAAACGGCAAAAACTTTTGCGACAGACCAATAATTAAAAGAAAAGAAACAATACAAGCAACGATGGCAAAAACACACATATTAAATACGGAAACTCAATGAGTTTCCGTGTTTTTGTTTAACACAGTAACACGGAAACTCAGCAATTTTGAAAAACACGGAAACTCAAATGAGTTTTTTTTTCAGAGAACACGGAAACACGGAAACACAGAAAATACGGAAATGTTTTTTGAGTTTTTTTCAGGCACATGATTTGAACTGAACAATGTGAGTATGAACATACATAATGTATGTGTGTATAGTATTTTTATATGTATTTACATGAGTCAGTTAATCAGGCTCTCAATAAACATGTTTCTGATGAGCTGACATGGTTTTTGCAAAAGAATGTGATGATTTGATGAAAAAAAAGAAAGATTTTGCTCCTGTCAAGTTTTGGTGTGGTTTTGGAGACAAGGCGGTGTACTTAGCATGCCAGTGTCCACTGACAGTGTGGAGGGTAACTTAAGCCAGTGTCCAGGATATTGGGCGCTAGGCATCTCCATATGAACCCATTTTCTCTTGAACGTGGTTTTTTGTTGAAATTCAATATGAAGTGTTTTGGGAGGGGTAAGTAGTTCAGATACGTTGAAGGCTTCAACGGATGTGCATGTTCAAGTATAGTTGCAGTTTAATCACACAGTACAACATACAGTGCACATCCATTGAAGTATTTTATTGTACAGTGTGAATTGTCATTTTTTTGACATTTTGTTGATGCTTATGCTGTGGAGTGGACATGCTTATTTTTTTGATTTTGTGGACTGTAGTGGACATTTTTGTGGACTTATTGACACATGAACAAATATGCAAATCCTCAATATGTGGAACATCTATATCAGCAAAACCTATATATGATAAGAAAACCCCTGTTTTCACATCAAAATGCTGTAAAATGCAACTTTTTGTTAGAAAACTTGAGTTTTTACCAAAAAAAACTTGAGTTTTTACTAAAAAACTTGAGTTTTTACCAAAAAACTTGAGTTTTTACAGGAAAACTTGAGTTTTTTCAAAAAACACTGAAATAAAACACTGAAAATCAAGTTTTTTTTCATGAAAAAAACTCAAAACACAGGTATTTATTTTTGAAAAATTGAAAACACAGAAAGTGTTTTTATTTGAGAACTTACCCATCGTTGAATACAAGCTGCCGGTTTCAAACGTACTGCGAGGAGCCCACAAATCATGTGGTATCATCTTGCCATCGGAAGAGTACCATTGATTCTTGTCTGTGTTCCCCGCGGACCCATTCGGGTGTCCATCCACCCAAAAATATTTCGTATTGGCTATTTTACTCGCGCGTTTTAGTATCGTCGTTGTATTGATAATCGGAAGTTTGCCCCTAGTGCTTTTGCACAATTCCTTCGCTTCATTGAATGTCAGATAGTATTCCATATTTGGATCGGGTATAACTTCCTTTAAACATATCTGTGTTCCAGCCACAGGGTAACAGTCCGCATCTGCGCATGTGATATGATTGATTTGGTGGTTTTAAGTCACAAACATTTTGAAAATGAGATACCGTATTACCTCGAATTATCCCCCCTTGAATTAACCCCCCTCGAAATACCCCCCCCCCTAAATTTCGGCTGAGGAAAAAATATACCCCCCCTCGAAATACCCCCCCTAAAATTGAGTGTAACGTGAACGTACATGACATATACCGCAGTTTGTGATCTGTACTATGCAGAACACGCGTTAACACCGATGATTAAGTGACGTTAGGGAAGGTTTTTGTGTATATACAGTAATATATGCCTGTAAACACATATAAATCTATGTGATTGTTCGATTTTTCTACGTCTGCGTATGGGGTATTTCCGAAAATTTCTGGCGAAATAATAGACCCCCCCATCGAAACCCCCCCCCCTCGAATTATACCCCCTCATATTTTGCTGGGGAAATAAAAAAAACCCTGGGGGTATTTCGAGGTAATACGGTATATGAACAAGTTGATATCTGAAAATGTGTAAAAATAGCTCAAAGTAGGTATAAGTGCATATATAACCAAAATTTGAATGTAAAAGTGGGTAAAAAGGTCCCAAAGAATGTTCACCTGCCTGCATTGCTGCCAAGTGCAGTGAGTTTTTTGTATGAAATGGGCAAATTTGGGGAAAAATTTTTGGTAACTTGACATTTTTCTAAAACAGCATAAAAGTGCGGGTTTTGTTTAAAGCGTTGTTTTCAACAGCGGAATTGTTGAAAAAGGGCTTTTTTCATCCCTAATGATAAAATGATATTGGGAATGATAGTGCGATTACCCACATCCCAGTGCAGGAATCTGTTGAGCTGCTAAAGAAAGCAGAACGATGGCGGCGGCGGGACTCGACATCTTGGAGCCGCAGGCCAATTTGACAAGTGGACGAGTCAAGTGACTAAAATCAGAGAAAACAGTCAGACTTCACACAAAATACGTACCGTATTTCCCCGAAATACCCCCCGGGGGGTGATTGTTTCAGAGTGAGAGGGGGTATTCCGAGGAGGGGGTTATTATTTCGCCAGAAATTTTTTGAACACCCAGCACTAAAATGTTGGTTGTAACGTACGCAGACGTCGAAAAATGCGACGATAAGCACCATGTATAAGGGTCTATATACTTATTTTAGTATGTAGATGGTGTAAACCCTGTTCTGACGTGACACAGTCATTGTTTTTAACATACATTCCGCATTTCCAGATCACAAACCGCAGTTTCGGCATGTACATTCTCTGAACACGCAATTTGGGGGGGGGATTTCGAGGGGGTGGGTAATTATTTCATAGTCGCCATTTTGAGGGGGGGGGGGTATTTCGAAACGGGGGTATTTCGAGGCGGGTATTTCGAGGAAATACGGTAAACACTTTTGATAGACGACTTTTACTCTGAATGCCGTATTTTCTGAACGGCGAATGTTGTGAATTGTTCTTGCGATTGGTTGTTTACAGTATATCCACGCTCTTGATCATTTGCAATATAACAGCTTCCATAGGGCGAAATATCAATATTTGCATACGAAATAGATGGAACCACTTAGAGTTGAATGAAACCACTTAAATGGTTACTTAGGATTTAACGCAGATAATATGGTGAATTAATTCAACTCCTATTTATTTAGGCCATTAAATCCATAGTTGTTAAAACGTATTTACGTTTACTCGATAACAAGATACTGTGAAAACACGTTTACGTTTCCTCCCGAAACAAAAATTACCAGTACTCACTTATCCACGTACTTTTTGAAAGTACCTGCGTACTGAAAACGTATTGCGGGAAGGCTATCGCCTTTTTAAAGGCATAGAATTGAGAAAAAGTCAAAAATACTCACTTTTACGTTTTCCAGAGAAAGAAGTGTTTAACAGAGTTGTTAAAATACCGGTATTTTTGGAAAGTGTAAGTGTAAGTGTAAATACACTTTCCAAATTTTGAGTATGGATACCAAAAGTGTAAGGTATTTTAAAAATACCTAGGAAAGTGTAAAAAAAGTGTAAGTGTAAAAATTTTTTTAGAAAGAGCTCTCACTGTTGAGCATTAGAAAACACCGCTGTTCTCACGGTTAGATCAATATATTTATCATTTTCATGCATTATTTAACATTTTACAGCCTTTTATGAAACATTTCAGACTGTAACAAATACTGTAGTAGTATGAAGTTCCCTAATAATGACACTTTTTCAGTGTTGATATTTGACTGATTAAGTAATGCGATACACACTGTTTAAATGCAAGAATGGACATGCAGCAAATGTCAATGCAAAAGTTGACTTTGTGTTCAGCTGGTGAATTTCCATTGGACTTGTCCTTTTCACAAAAGTATGATGAAACTGTAGAATACCATGAGTACTGATCAAAGGTTGTTTGTACATTACATTTGCCATATTTTCTACATTCAATGCATTTTTTGTACATGACCCTATTTTATGCTCTCAAAAGCATAAAACAGGGCCATCTGAAAGTCAAAAATACACTTTCTGTACCCGGGTATTTTGCCCAGGAAAGTGTAAAAAAAGTGTATGGGTATTTTATGAAAGTGTAAGTGTAAGTGTAAATATAAATACCCATTTACCCGGGTATTTCGGGTAAGTGTAAATACACTTTTGCAACTCTGGTGTTTAACTCTCGTGAGTAAAAGTAAAACAATTTCACTTTATGTTTTCTGTACTCAGGGGTGAGTAACATAACAAATGTTAAAAAAAGTTCAGCATTTTTAACAATTCTGATTAAATCGAAGTTCCGGGGAAATCTACCCTTCATATAAAATATTTACAGAGTGGACTATTGGGTCGGCCAAAAAGGGTCGATTAAACAATACGGTAGGTATCGATGGGGGGGATATCGATCGGGCCAGGCTCATTACGCACAGAAACATGTTACGCACACGCGCCCGTTACGCACAGAATCAAAACCCGCCACGCACAGACGCCCGTTACGCACACAACTGGGCCCTGTCGGACAAGTCGGCCATCTGAGTTCAGGATTTTCATGTGTGTTGAAGTAGTTGACACCTGAAATTTCATCAACTGTTACAGCTGTTTTCTAAATATTCTACATTCACCGCAATTGCGAAAGTCAAATATGTAGAAAACAGATGTAACGGTTGGCAAAATTTCGGGTGTCAACTACTGCTATACATAGGGAATAGAATAGAAGAGAATGTGAAAAATCACATAAACTTTGTAGCCACAGAAACTCGGCACGCACATGGCATCAGCTATGTGCGGGCCGAGCTTCTGTGCGCAGCGAGTTAACTTCTGTGCACAACGGGCTTCTGTGCGTGCCGAGTTTCTGTGCGTACAGCTACAGGCTCATATCGATCTCATTCTTTCGGTATGGTGTTTCTCGCGATCAAGTGTATGTGATAGCATGTCCAAAAAAATAATTTCGCCCGAAATTTTGCAAGCGGAAATTGGGCCAAATCGGTATATGCACAATTGAGGCATCTAGTTCCGAATGTCGGTAAAGACTAAAGTGTAAAAAAAATGAGTTAAGTGCGGATCTGTGATAAGTGCACTTATTTCTTCATGATAGCAAAAGAATTTTTTCAATATCTTATACCGTTCCCGAGATATATATATGCCGATTTTTAGAAAAAACAAAAAAAATCATCCGAAACAGGGTATCTCCACCCTCAAATTCGAAAAAATTCACTCGAAACAGGGTATCTCCAAAAAGAGCCACCAAAAATTTCACTCGAAACAGGGTATCTCCACCAACGGAAAAAATCATCCGAATTACGGTATAGATTTGACGCAAACAGTCCAAATTCCCATACAAAACAGAAAAAATCATCCGAATTACGGTATAGAATTCCAAACCAGTTTTTGAAAAAAATCATCCGAAACAGGGTATCTCCAAAAAAATCTTTGTCGGAAACAGGGTATCTCAAAAAAGTCTTTGTCCGAAACAGGGTATCTCCACTGCTCTCAGGTAAGAAATTTGCTCTCAAGTTGATCCAGCAGGTGATGGGCCAGCAGAACGGCAGCACAACCGGGCCTGTTGATCCCATGGACTAAGTGGAGATACCCTGTTTCGAGTGATTTTTTTGAAAAAAATCACTCGAAACAGGGTATCTCCACTGAATCTGCTGACCTGCTATCAATCAAATCATCATAACTCTAGCTATATACGCCGGCCGCAGGGTTTAAAATATGGAAAATGTAGACAATTCCATAAGCTTTTCAAAAAGTCTTGGGCAAGACTTGTCACTTTAAAGTTGCCCGCTCGGGCCAACTTTGAATTTTCAAATGCAATTTTGGAAAAACCTAAAATGATGGAGATACCGACATTCAGAACTAGATGCCTCAATTGTATATCACCGATTTGACCACAGAAATGAACTCTCCAAACATTTGTGATCGTTTCAAAAGTTTAATGACTAAAATCGGTTCACAAAGAGCCGAGATATTGATGTTCAAAAGTTGCATGTTCTGGGCGTCACCCAAAAATGTTGCAAATGACCATCTTTTTATAGACCCACCCCATATCCGGTCTGGGGCATCGTAGCGAAATTTCCTCGGACTTGTAATTAGCCCCGACCTAAACCATATTATATTAGAAAATCAACAATTTTTACCGAGCGGCTCCCGAGATATAAACACGTGCCGGCAGGCCGACCCCCCCCCCCTCGAAATGCTACCCTCGATTTCAGCCATGGGCGGGACTCGACATCTTGGAGCTGCAGTCCAATTTGACAAGTGGACGAGTCAAGTGACTTCACACAAAATACGTAAACACTTTTGATAGACGACTTTTACTCTGGATGCCATATTTTCTGAACGGCGAATGTTGTGAATTGTTCGTGTTTACAGTATATCCACAATTTTGATCATTAGTCATACCTCCAAACTCAAACCCCAACATACTCGAACAGCATCAAATTTTGTCAAGGTTCATTGGAGTAGGTAGCGACGGAAGTATGATGAACATTCCTTTATCATGTAGCTATGCATGTGGTTAATTGGATTTCTGAGTGATCATCTTTTTTATCTTTTTGATAAACTTTTGATAAATTTTTAATTTAAACCCTCTTCTCTATTTGCAGATTTTACCTAATTATAGATATACACCTATACAAATGGCAAAACTCTCAAAGAGCATATTAAGGAGCGTTTTGGAAATGCTTTAGGTTTACATTTCATTTTATGCTTTCCCAGGTATTTTATAAGTATTTTACGTTTGAGTGAAAATATTCCGAATTTGGATAATGTATTTACGTTTACATTTTCCAAAAATACCAGTATTTTAACAACTCCGGTGTTCATTGACTGGAATAAACCCTCATGCACAGCGTTTTCACACATTAGCAAAATGAGCGACCACGCAGCCGGACGAGACTGCGGCGGGGGTGCACTGATACGCACATCTGCCCGATACGCACATTTGCCCGTTTTTTTCACTTGACACTTTTTCAAGTGATTTTCAGATATGAGTAAAGTGAAAAAAGTTGCGCAATGACATTAGTGAACTTTTTTCACTTCACTCATATCTGAAAATCACTTGAAAATGTGTCAAGTGAAGAAAACAGTGAAAAATAGCCATTTTTAACTGTTTTTCACTTGACACATTTTCAAGTGATTTTCAGATATGAGTAAAGTGAAAAAAGTTGCGCAATGACATTAGTGAACTTTTTTCACTTCACTCATATCTGAAAATCACTTTAAAAAAGTGTCAAGTGAAAAAAACGGGCAAATGTGCGTATCGGGCAGATGTGCGTATCAGGCCTGCCCCGCGGCGACCGATGGGGAGAACACAGCAGGTGGGGAAGATCAGCACAAGCCGCGCTCGACCCGCCGCTCGCCCATGCCGCTCGCTCAGGGCGGCGGCGCCGGCATGATGCACCGGCGCTCGATGCTCGTGCCGCCGCGCAAACACAGCAGGCACATCAGCACCAAGACCTCGTCTATACTGAGCACCGAGTAGAAGCTCGCCGTGCAGCACACGTGGCGCCTGTGCAAAGAGCAGTGCGTCGAGGACGAGTGTCTGTACGGACACAAAGTCTTCAAAAGCGTGTTCGACCAGGCGCCCGACCTGAGACGCATGTTCAAGCTGTCGCCCACGGAGACTCTGGGTCTGGACAGTGTCACCGAGGTGCCCCGTCCTACAGACACCTGCGAATATTCACGAACATAATTGATTTGGCTGTTAGTGGCGACGCGGCGCACACACAACTTTTACGCATCAGTGCGGTACACAAGTGTGGGTCGCAGGTGCGCACCGTGGACGAGCTGCAAGTGCAGCTGGCACCCGCGCTCGTCATATTCGGCCGGCGGCACCATTGCAAGCACAACGTTACTTTCAGCACTATCTACTTGAACGTTTTCGCCGACGCGATCCTTTTTAATGTTAGTCATTTAATTTAAGCACATTGTGATTCAGTCATCAGGTGTTTCCTAAGCCTTTGCGCGCAATTACTACTCCTAATTCCCCTTTTTTTTTAGCCACCGTACTGATCAGTTAAATCACTACAAACGAGTCCGCGCGAACTCCCAGAAAATTCTTCAACTACCGTATTTCTTCGATCTTATTGACGTGTTCGATAACATTGGCTTGCTCGATTACATTGGCGGGTCTGTGGGGCATGTGAAAAATACATTGCCGTGCTCGAATACATTGCCGTATGAAAAAAATTGGCGTTGCATGACTAACGATGGCAAAAAAAAATTCGAAAATTCGAAAATATTTTCGAATTTTCGAATTTTTTCGGAATTTTCGAATTTTTATTCCACCACTGGAAAAAACACTTAAAAATCGATTTTTTTTTATAAAAAATTCGAAAATTCGAAAATTCATAAATGCGAAAATAGTTTTCGAATTTTTCAGGGAATTCAAGGAAATAAAACACTTTCTTAGGTTCTATGTGCTAACTCGATCGATAATTGATACGCGGTGCATCTGGAAAAGTCTATCGAAACAGAAAAAAACGTCAATGAACGTTGAAATGGTATCCATGGCGGACACAGCACTGGAATCGGGGAAGGCAGTTTAGGGGGTGGGTCCACCAGACTTTGTGTCGCCACATTCTGTTGCACTCAACCAAATTGTTTCGTTTCCTTGAATCGTCCCCCAGTCCCAAGAATTCCCAAAGTTTCTATTTATAAAAACGTGTTGATTTTACATGGCAGATCTGGCTACCTAGTTGACTTTGAAGCTTAATAACTCGGTCATTTCTTGGCCGATTTAGACCGTTAAATACTTAAAATGATCTGCAGAACATGTAGATTCCATTTTTGAGGTTGGATTAGTGATGTATAGATTAATTATACAATTTGACCCAGTATTTCAATATGTGAAATAAATTTTTCTAAACATGCCATCATATACTTGATATAAATACTGTATATCCTCGAATGAGTCCCCCCGGCAGGGGGGGGGGGGGGGTTATTTGTTGTCAGTGATTTTTGAGGGGACTTATTCGAGGGTGAGTTATTTGAGGCAGACTTATTGAAGGAATTATGGTAAATATTTAGATAAAAATGTACAACATAATGGAATGACACAAAGGTCAGGTGGACCCCCCCCCCCCATAACAGCCACCCACAATTCCAGCTATGGGTGGACCCGGTCACATTAAGCAATGTGCAGGAATGCACCAAGCACCCATAACTATTTCAACATAACTACTCAACAGTTCAAAGCTCTTAATTCAATATTTTTTGCAAAAACTTCGAAAAGTATGTAAAAAAATTCGAAAATTACCCAAAAAAATTCGAAAATTGTCCAAAAAGATTCGAAAATTCGAAAATTAAATTCGAAATTCGAAAATTAATTTGAGGAAAAATTCGAAAATTCGAAAATTCATTTTGGAAAAAACACTTAAAAATTTAAATACTTTTTTTTCGGAGGGTTTGCCATCGTTATGCATGACCCGCTTTATCTTTTGATGTTTGCCACTTAAAAATTTAAATACTTTTTTTCGGAGGGTTTGCCATCGTTATGCATGACCCGCTTTATCTCTTGATGTTTGCCGCCGTATCCACACTGTCGGTCCATTTGTCTTTTGCAGTTAACCACTTTGCTTTGCTATGTTGAAATCAAATGCATAATGTGGTAAATGCGGATATATAGGTATGTATTTACATCATCAAATGTGCATACATATTTATCTACAAATTGCACATAAATAATGAATATTATCTGAAAACGATATGAAAAATATATTGCCGTGCTCGTTTACATTGACGTGCTCGTTTACATTGACCCCCCAAAACCGCTTATGAAACAATACATTGGCGGTCAATGTGATCGAAGAAATACGGTATGTATCTCTCTGGGGGTGCGATTAGGTAACTATAGCAGATTCCTGATGATAGGAACCCAATTAGGATTCCCATCCATACATGAAAGTAATTATTACTGTAAAAAAGCTTGCCGCGTTGGGTATCCACCCATCCATTGATCACACACCCAACACTCATTGATTGATTAATCTAATCGATATGGGATTGGAAAGTTGATGCAGCTGTTCAAGTCCAATCGATACTTGTCAATCATTCATATACCGTATTACCTCGAAATACCCCCAGGGGGTTTATTATTTCGCCAGCAAAATTTGAGGGGGTGATAATTCGAGGGAGGGGTTTATTCGCGGGGGGGGGGGGGTCTATTATTTCGCCAGAAATTTTCGGAAATTCACCATACTCAGACGTAGAAAAATCTAACAATTACATAGATGTATATGTGTTTATAGGCATACATAACTGTGTATACACATAAACCCTGCCCCAACGTCACTCAATCATCAGTTTTAACGTGTGTTCTGTATTGTAAAGATGACATACTGCGGTATTTGTTATGTACGTTCTCTTTACACTCAATTTTAGGGGGGTATGTCGAGGGGGGGTTATTATTTCCTCAGCCGAATTTTAGGGGGGGGTATTTCGAGGGGGGTCAATTCAAGGGGGGGGTTATTCGAGGTAATACGGTAAGTATGAATACTTACATGTCAGAACTAACATTAGTGAAATATAAATAAATCAGAAATTCGCATGGGTGCATCATAAACGTACATATTGATATGAATGGAAGTTTGCAGGCAAATGGAACTTTACTGGGCAAATGGAGTTTGTTCGGCAAATGGAAGTTTGCTTTTTGCAGGGCATTTTACATGATTTTTGACACTTTGCATGACATTTGACACTTAACAGGGCATTTTACAGTGTCTGGGGGTGCCCCCAAAAGCGATTTGGCACCCCAGAACCAGCTGCATATTGGCATTTGGCATATTGCAGCAGGCACAAGCACAGCAAAAACTGCTACTTTTGCAGCAACATCAAACAAATCATGAGCAGCAGTTGCACTTAACTGACTTATATCACACTATACCCGACGAACATGATACTCTACCACCGCAAATATTTATGTACCTTTTTTATCAAAATCAAATATCTAAGTCAAATTGAAAACTTTAAGGACCAACCTTTCACAAAAACATTAAGAAATGAATAGATTTTCCGGTATGCCGGCCGACCCTACTATTTTCAAGTAAATATGTCGCGTTTCTGGAGCCAGAAATATTGCTATAGCGGAACTTATAGCAGGCTATTTCACCGTGCGGCGAAACGTTTAGAAAATGGCCTTTAGAATCACGAAATATTCCGTTCCGACTACGCATCGAACCCGCGCATCACACAATATCGAATCGATCCATCGAATATTCCAGATTATTTTTTTCTGTATTTCACACTGGAACGAGTTGGACAGCGGCGAAAATTTACACCGTTGGAGTGTTTCCTCGGGAAAAATGTACGGCATAAAGTAACACAGTATACACAGAATATCGTTCAGGCAATGCAGTGGATATAAATATAAGTAGCATTAATGTAACTTATTTCTTAAAATTTTCATAGAATTTTTATTTACATACCTAACTATTTACTCGCAGTCTTTTTTATATTCATAAATATTCACACGTCTTTTTTTAACATATATATTACGCGGTCTTACTTTTTATATCAATATTTACATTTATGATGCAAACACATGTTGATTTGTTTATATTTCATTTACAGTCTTATATATTATTATGTTTATATTATTATTATGTTTATATTTCATTTTTTTTATTTTTTATACCGCTTTTGCCAATTCACTTGCCATTTCACTTCGCTTTTGCCAATTTACTTCTAATTAGCCATTTTACATCTCACTTCTCAATTTGCGGCACCGGCCCCTGGCCACATAGTCGACAATACAAGCAAAGACGTGACGTTATTATTTAACCAGAAATTTTTTGAAGTCGTAGTACAAAATCGTTGTTTGTGATGTGCGCTGGGGTAGAAAAATGCATCAATAACTGACATGTATAGACTCCTGTAGACTAAAATTAGTACGTAGATGGTATAAACACTGTTCTAACGTGATTCCGACATTGTTTGAACGTGTGTTCTGCACTACGCAGAACACAAACTGCAGTATTTGTCATGTACGTTCTCTTTACACTCAATCTGGGGGGGGGGGTATTTCGAGGGGGGGTGATTGTTTCATACTGGTCTCGAGAGGGGGGGGGCAAACGAGGGCTGGGGTATTTCGAGGGGGTGGTATTTCGAGGAAATACGGTACATCGCTGTTTTTTGAAATATGAATAAGCACATGCTATGGACAAAATTGCACAGCACATGAAACCGTGGCCGGTGCCTTTCCCGGTGCCTTTTACTTTGGCCCTGGTGCTAGCACCTTTGGCACCAGCAAAAAAATGGCACCGCACCGCACCGGCACCGGTGCTATTCTGAAAAAAATGGCACCGGCACCGCCTGGTGCCTTTACGTCACTAGTGACGTCACGCAGGTGGAGCACATTGTGGGGCGCGAGGAATTCAACGAGGACGCCAACGCGGGATGGATCACTCTGGTCAGCTTCATAATACAGAAGCTCAAGCATGGGTACGACCTGGAGTACATCGAGCGGGGGCCCCGAGTGCACGCGGACAGATAACCTTTGATCACTCATTCGCATACAATTCGAACACGTAGCTATCTCTTGGGTACTGATTTCTAAGCGCGCGAGCAGTTTTCAATCTTAATTTGAGTAGAGATAGAGTAATTCCTATCATTTCCTTTAATTGTACTGGATTTCCTTTAATTGTACTGTATTGATCTTAATTGTACACCAGTCGCAGAGATACGCATTTGTCTAGTGATGGGTAGTACATTAATCCTAACATTTACCCTTATCCAAACCAGGGGTTCAGTATGTGGGGGGGTGGGAGAGCGATTACCCCCCCCCCCCTCCCGAAACGCTCCAGCTATCTATCCCCGGGGCCGCTCAGCTATCTATTCTATCCCGCGAGTAGTGATGGAAAAGCGCCATGGCGCTTGTGGCGCTTGGCGCTAAAACGCTCTGGCGCCATTGGCGCTTGGCGCCGGGATCGCAGAAAGCGCCATGGCGCTTTTGGCGCTTGGCGCCATTTTCTGGTGGCGCTATTGGCGCCTGGCGCCGGCATTTTTAATGGCGCCAAAAAAGCGCCAACCTTGATTAAAAAAATTGCTATGACACTGTGAAATTGAAACTCCAGTTGATCAACTTTGAGGGCAACTGAATAAATTTTGATTGATGTAAGGGTGTTATGGGACATTATTTATAAACGATTGATTAATTTTAGGAGACAACTTTATTTACATCGAATTCAATCAAAGGTGTTAAATGGTGCTCTTTTCAAAGGTGCGCATATTTGTTTAAATACCTTTTGTTCTCACAAAAATGTACCGGTATTGTAACCTTTATTTGTTGTTAAGCCTCAACTGATAAACGTTGATGATAGAGACACAAGAGATGATTGATTTCAAGAAAATGGATAGTTTTTAATCGCTGAATCCCCTTCCAGAAATTCCCTTACCCCCTTACATGGTTGATTGAACTTTAATAGCCAAAGTTAAATACCTAGACTACATCGACATCAGCAGTACCTCACAGTTATGTATTCATATCTCTAAAAACGAATTGAAGAACAAATTGTTGGCGCTGGCGCTATTGGCGCTTGGCGCCATTACCCTCTGGCGCCATTGGCGCTTGGCGCTGAGGTCCAGAAAAGCGCCATGGCGCTTTTGGCGCTTGGCGCTATTTTGCTCTGGCGCCATTGGCGCTTGGCGCTGTAAGTAGGAAAAGCGCCATGGCGCTTTTGGCGCTTGGCGCTAAAAGCCTGGCGCTTTTTCCATCACTACCCGCGAGCCCCCACCCCCCCCCCCAAAAAAAAAAAATCGCCGGCTATCTATCTAACTGGAAGCGATTTTTGAGGAATTTAGAGGTTCGGGTTCGGGTTCGATTTTTGAGATTCGGGCACTGTCTTTTTATAGCGATAAATCTGTTTTTCAATGCTGGATTTCTGATTTGAAAACAGAACAAAGCTCTGGCTAGTTGCCAGTGACCCATTCCTTTATAAAATTCAGATATGTGTAGGATTTTTTCAACTTCAGCGATCCAAATCAGTGATTTCAATAATTTTTGATTTTCAACTTAATTCTTACGATAATAAACTAACGGCATGAAGGGGCAGTGATTAAAAGAAATACGGTATACTCCGGTTACTTTATACCTTGCACGCGTGGTTCCCGCTGGAAGTGTGCCAATGATGGTTAACGCGGCGAGTTTCACAAAAAGATGATAAAATTGATTGTTGTCATAATGTTATTCATTAACATATTCACATCTATGAACTTTTTCATCTTTTTACGGAAACGCATGTTTTAATCATCATTGGCACGCTTCCAACACGAGACATAAATCAGTGCGAGGGCAGAGTATCATGTTCGCCGAGTATATCCACTGGTGTCGCAACGCAGTATCGCTAGAACATGAATGTAATAATATACCTATGCAGAAATGCGTAACTAGATTACTACATGTACTTCAAAAATGTATGCACTATGTGAACCAAGATTCGCTGTTCATGTTCAAAAATGCATTTATAAATATTTTTTTAAAGTTCTGTCTGATCGCAAGTGCCGCAATATTTAACTGCAAATAAAGTGGACAGGTCAAATGAAAAGAAACATCCTGGTACACTTTTTCGAGCAAAATTAAGGAATTCTCATGATCCACGATGGGTGAAGACCGTAGTAAATTGCACACCTATTATACCCGATTTCAACGTCACCTCATCCGCCCAATTTCGAAAACACCACAACGAACACATCCCAACGGACCTATCATGTCGTTTGCACCTATGCGCTGTCCGACGTGGACCGGCCCACCTCGCCCGGCTTGACCTCCTCGATCCAGGAGTTGTAATAGCGCACGACATTCTCGTGGTTCAAACGCGACAGCAGTTTTACCTGGGCTGCATCAAACGCAGTTTTGTGAAACATGCTGCTGCACTAGGTGGGAAAGGGCACCAGCCAACCAATCCGACGTAGGCTCGCTAGACATGTAAACCCGCTCAACATGTAGACCCGTTCGAGTGTCTATCTATCAGAGTTGCGAAAGCGTATTTACGCTTACCCGAAATACCCGGGTAAATGGGTATTTATACTTACGCTTATGCTTACGCTTTCATAAAATACCCGTACGCTTTTTTACGCTTTCCCGGCCAAAATACCCGGGTACTAAAAGCGTAAAAAAGCTTTTCACATGGTTCAGTTTTACACTTTTGAAAAAGCATAAAACCACAAAAAAGAGTGAACGAAACTGCGTACCAAAAAAATTACTGCGTGCGTGCAGTAATGTGCTGGAAATAGTGGCACATTTACAAATTGTGTCGCAGTACTGTGTCGTCGAGCAAAATCGTGGCTTCAGATAAGAAATTTTGGGCTGAAAATGGATTCCAACGACGATGTTGTCGCCGTCGACAGCACTAACTCCAAGTTGGAAGATAAAAAGATGACTACCGTGTTTCTTCTAATAGAACGGCAGCCTCCAATAGAACGGCACCTCCCATATAACGGCAGACAAAAAAAGTTGACGAAAAAAATTAAACGGTGCTCTCCTATTATAAGAAATACGGTAAGTGTCGCTGCCGATGAATTGCCAAACAACATATGAGGGCAGACTACTAGGTGGACATCCGAAAAATGTCGCTGAGAGCTTGATTTGGAAAGAATTCACTGAGAAAACGTCTCTTAAAAATTTTTACGCTTACGCTTTTATTTACGCTTTCCCAGGTATTTTAAAAATACCTTACGCTTTAAGTATCCATACTGAAAATTTGGAAAGTGTATTTACGCTTACGTTTACGCTTTACAAAAATACCGGTATTTTAACAACTCTGCTATCTATCACGAGGCTACTACACGTGAGTCCCACCAAATCGCTCAGTTATCTATCTATGTGGAGCAAACCTTGAGCGATTGTTCCAATTTTTACTCACAATCGCTAAATTTTCCCATATCATATACCCCCGCGAGACCCCCAGAACATTTTCAGCTAGGTATCTATCTCTCTCCGAAGAAGCGATTTGCTATCTATCCAGGCTCCAATGTGGGTCAAAATCAAGGAGACCCCTGACCCTGACCCGTTGTCTACATGTTGAGCGGCATTACATGTCTACAGGCACAGGGTCAACCCACCTCCCTAGTGATTTTCCTCAGCAACATCCTGCTAGTAGTCTCCAGCGGTACTCTTTTCACGGCATACAGGCAGCTGTCCAACTTATTCCGAACCTTGAGCACGTCACCATAGGCGCCCCTGCCCAGCGTTTCATAGGTGACAAACTCGTCTGTGAAACGCGTCCGAGCCAGCGTGTCGGCGGCCGGTTCCGAATGTTGTGGCACCGGGTTGAGCGACGCGTCGAGCGAGACCGCGATGGCTGCGCGTCACCGCAGACAAGTTACGTTATGTGGGAAAAACGTAAATAAGTTCGACGCGTGGCATAAACGCGATCAGACAGAATTTATTTTCACGTCCCGATCTTAAATCAGTTTCCTGTCACCGAATGTCGACCCGATAAACGACAATAAGCGATACCGACAGTCCGCCAAGGTAAGCATTTTCAAGTCAGCCGCAAACACGGCGACATGAAAATCTGACAGCAGTTGCCGTAAACCACTTTTCCGATTCGAACCACAACTTGAAGCCACACGCGAAAAAAAGAAATTACTAGGGTCGTGAAACTAACAGGGGTTATGGTCATCATTAGCCACAGGGTTCGCCAGCGCGACGCCATCTGCAAGCATAGTGTTAATTATAATATCGCCGGAGTTAAAACGCAGCTACAGTAGGGATATGGCCGGTGTGTTTTTAACCGTCTTTTAAAAAATTGTTAAAAAACACAATCAAACCGTTTTTAAAAGAAAACATCAGCCAACATTTTTTGTACTTATGCACTAGGTATTTTGCTATTTTTTTGCGCGCAAGCACGCAATTTCACATACCCATTACCATTGGTGGTTGTTTTCATTAGTTTTGAAGCATTTTTAGTCTGAAAGCTTCCATTTGTTCATGCTATTGTGTAATAATAAGCTGTCGTGTAGTATTTTACATAATATCCAGCCGATGTGCTCCCACATACTTTTACAGTCTGAAAAATCACTGCCAATGTATTAGCCTTCTATTGTAACCTAATTTAAACACTTTTCCATGCCCAACTTCACTTGAAGTCATGTATGTTCGACAAAAGGCGATACCTATATGCAATAAGTTGACGTAAAACGGATATTTTTGACTGAAATCACCACTTGTAATGCTATCCCATGGCTCCACCAACGATGGGTGAGTTCTCAAAATAAAAACACTTTCTGTATTTTGAGTTTTTCAAAAATGAATATCTGTGTTTTGAGTTTTTTTCACGAAAAAAACTTGAGTTTCTGTGTTTTATTTCTGTGTTTTTTTAAAAAACTTGAGTTTTTTGGTAAAAACTCAAGTTTTTTGATAAAAACTCAAGTTTTTTAGTAAAAACTCAAGTTTTTTAATAGAAAAACTCAAATTTTTTTGGTTAAAACTTGAGTGGTTTTACAAATAGTTGCATTTTACAGCATTTGACTGGTGAAACAGTGGTTTTTTAATCAAATATTGGTTTTGCATATGTTTTGTTGTGTATTGGAAAATTTTCATTAGTTCACTGGAGGTAGTTCCAAATGGGTGACCAATATCTTTCACAGCTTGGGAAGTGAGGAGCCCTCAGCTCAATTGTGTTAGCTAGCAGACCCTGGTGGGCACTCCTCAACACTTCGATCACAGTCCCTAATATTGTCGAAACCACCAGGAGATGCGGACATCACTATTTTTTGGATACTTATTTCATCGTTGAACTTGGATACTATGTACATATTTACACACTTTACATACATGCATAATTTTGTATGCACATACACACATTGTTCAGTTCAAATCTTGTGCGTTCAATTGCTTGGATATAAAAAACTCAAAAAACATTTCCGTATTTTCTGTGTTTCCGTGTTTCCGTGTTCTCCAAAAAAGAACTCATTTGAGTTTCCGTGTTTTTCAAAATTGTTGAGTTTCCGTGTTTCTGTGTTAAACAAAAACACGGAAACTCAATGAGTTTCCGTATTTAATATGTGTGTTTTTGCCATCGTTGGGCTCCACAGCCATTTTGTGGCTATATATAACATAACAAAGTAATGGCAATTGTCTGTTATACCTGTATATATTGACTCATAACCTTATTTGGGAGCTTAAAAAACCGTTTTATTTATTTAAAAAAAACATGTACACAATTTTTTTTTAAACAGGGTCGTTAAAAAACATTTTTTGGCCATCCCTACGCCACAGTACACATTTTATAAAAACATAGAGTACGATTCATGATGATATCCTGTTCATCCTGAATGTCCTGTTTATCTAATTGGGTGCTATGCAAATTGTATTAGGTTGTCAACTAAGTAACATTAATTTTTTGCGATCACACATACACAAAAAATTAAGGTTACTTAGTTGACAACCTAATAAAATCTCATTAAATTGCAATTACCTAGATCAACCAATCATCACGCTTGTCTCGCCTCCACCATATCTATTGTAGTAATTACATATGTAACTCAGTAGAAGACATTGGCTTCTAGACAGTGTGTTCGCAAAAACCGAACAAACAAAATGTCCTCGACTGAAACCCCGGAAGATGTCGACCTTGACATGTATGATGAGTGGGTGACATTTGTCCAGTTCACACTTATTGGAACATCGACATTGCTGTATGTTGTGGTGGCTTTGGCGATCTGTCTGCGGCCGAGCTTGATCAAAAAGCCATTCTTGTGCATTTCGAACGCGTGCAGTGACATCTTATCCGTTATTCTGTACAACGGCATAATGCCTGTCTATTGGTTTAGAGCAACGATGGAAAATGATACGGTAGGGCTTTGATTTGCACGTGACAAAAGTGTTCGAAAATTTAATATCAACTTGACCATGATTACAGACAATTATGACACTCGTGTGGTTGCCGATGTTCTACTTGAGGCGCGTGTCGAGTCTGAACGTGATGGCCATAGCCGCAAACAGAGTGGTCGCCGTGGGCAAACCAATCGCCTACAAAACTGTAAGTATTGATGCCGTTTCAGTAGGATTGAAATTACATATTACAATATCGTATTTTTTTCTCAAAATATTCCATTTCGATATTGGATACTTTTTGGTTAAAAATAGCGCGATATGCTATGCAATATATTGATAAAGACCCGGTCAATATAATCTGGATTTCGTTTAAATTTTTTTTAAAGAGTATTATCTCTGCTCCAGTAACGATTAAAGGCAATCCAATTGCATCGTTGGGTAACCCCACCATTTATCTATCTGCACCCCCGGGGGGACCTCTGTGGCTGCACCCCTGCGGCCACAGGGACGCCTTCTGTAAATTTTTCCAACCCTACTCGATATCGATATTATATATTCAAAAATTATCAATATTCGATATTTCGATATTTTGCTTTTGGTATAGCAAGGCATATTTCAAGCAGCATATTGCATTTTCATATGGTTGCTATTGGTGCTATTGGTGCTGAAATGTGAATGGTAGTGAATTGTAACCATTTACAACAGTCAAAATGAGAAAATGGAGAAAAAATATGATGAATCAAATTGTATAAGGCAAATAACAATTGGTAGATAATACAGTTACACTATTAAGCCTATTGCTTAGTCCCTCTGATATCGATTGAACCACAAGTGCTGATATTCCAACCTGTTTTTCAAACCCTAAGTTTCAGTAAATACCTCAACTGTGGTTCTAGAAAAATTCTAAACATTTTTTTAAAAATCTGATATATTTTTTAATCACAGGGTGGAAACTGATTTTCATTTAAAAAATCAAAAGGCAAAATTTATGGTAGACTTGCACTAGGTATTTTGCAATTTTTTACGCGCAAGCGCACAATTTCTCATACGCATTACCATTGCTGGTGTTTTCATGGGTTTTGGGCATTTTTCCATTTACAATATTCATGCTATTGTGTAATAATAAGCCATGATATGCTAGTGAAGTATGTAATATCATGCCAATGTAGTCCCACATACTTCCTCAGTGTGTAACATCACTGTCAATGTACAAGCCTTCTGTACAAACCTTATTTAAGCACTATTCCATGGTGAACTTCACTGAAGTCACGAACATCCGACAAAAGGTGATATATGTAATAAGTCAATGTAAAAATGAATATTTTTGAAAGAAATCACTGCTTATAATGCTATCCCATGACTCCAGTCTAATATGACCACAATAGACATAAGAATACTCTGTCTGACATTTTGAACGATATTTAAAAAAAAATTGATTTTAAATTTAAAAATCTATTTTTTAAATACAAAAATTGATTATTATAAAAAATAAAGGCGTTTAAAGAATTAATTTTCTCCAACCCTACATTTTACAGATTTGGACAATGCGCAGAGTGCTGAAAACAATTATGATTTGCTGGTTGTTACCCACGGTCTACTTGATGCCAGGATTGTTTGAGTCGGGAAGGGTGCACTTTGTGCCTGGAGAGATGGGACACACTATAGGATCTGTTGAATTCAACAAGTTTTACAGAACCGCTAATGTCATTCTAACGACAGGTAACAGCAAATATGTTTTTATCCTGGTGTGCATGCCGCTATTTGCCCTGCAGGCAACGAGTTTTTGATGGGAGGTGTGTGTACCCAACACCCTGCCCTATTATACGACATTGGGTGGGGTCACGTGACCCTGACGGGTCACGTCACGTGACTACAGTGTGGGTCGCTGAACACCAGAGTTTTTTGACATGGTTTTTGTCTGCGTCCAGTACAGCACACAATTTTTGTCCCATTCACATCAAGTTCAGGACCCGATAAGGTAAATTCACACGAATGTAAATGACTAAGTTAACTATATTTATAATATAATGCAGCAAATATTTCTGTTCATCACTACAACAGAGAAAATGCTCCTCACCCAACCCCACCCCCAGGGGTCTCCAAGATTTTGGCCCTCGCGGGGGCTGGATAGATAGCAAATCGCTCCTCCGGAGGGATAGATAGCTGAAAATTTTTCTGGGGGGGGGGCTGGGGGGTGGCTTGGGGGGGGGGGCTCATGGTGGCAAAATATATAGGCTTTTTCAATGCATAGAAGGCAACAAGGGAAAAAATAGCTAAAAACAAGTTAAAAGTAGCTAAAATAGGATATAAAAAAATATATACACGGGTCTCCTAGGGGGGGGGGGGGCTGGGGGGGGGGGGCTGCTCCCCCCAAATCGGCCAGCTATCTATCTATCCCGGAGGCCACTCAGCTAGCTATCTATCCCGAGGCAAAATTTTTGGCTACTACCCCCAAAGAACCCCAGCCCCCCAAATCGCTCAGCTATCTATCTATCTGGAGTGGTTTTTGAGAAATTTTGCCCCAATTTTCACTCAAAATCACTAATTTTCACACCTTTTTATAGTTTTTCACCTTCAAAATTGTTCTTTCCGGCTATATACATGGTTATATACCTATTGTTAGCCATTTTATACCTACTTTTGGCTACTTTTAACTGATTATTAGCGATTTTTTCCCCTTTCTGCCTTCTTAACCTTGAAAAAGCCTATATATTGTGCCCCCGCCAGCCCCCCCCCCCAAGCCCCCCCCCCCCAGAAAAATTTCCAGCTATCTATCCCTCCGGAGGAGCGATTTGCTATCTATACAGCCCCCGCGAGGGCCAAAATCCTGGAGACCCCTGGGTATATAAACATGTGTATAGACGATAGCTGCAATTTTGAAGGTGGAAAACCATAAAAAGGTACAAAAATTAGTGATTTTGAGTGAAAACTGGGATGAAATTTCTCAAAATCGCTCCGGATAGCCAAAAAATTTGCCTCCGGGATAGATAGATAGCTGGGGGATTAGGGGGGAGCAGCCCCCCCAGCCCCCCCCCCTAGGAGACCCCTGCCCAGCCCACCCAGCCTGACCCAACTCTGCCTCCAATGGGTGGCAGACAAAAAAGTGACTTGGTTGACGGTGCCCACAAGGGGAGGTTAAAAACTTTAAAATGGCGTGAAGAATAGCCTCTCAAAAATGCCCTCCTGAAGAATTTTGATGGGGATAAATGCAATGATGTCATAATGAAGTTATTGCAGGGGCATTTTCGAGGGAATGTTCTTTACACACTTTGAAAGCTTCAACCCTCCCGTAGAGGGCACTGGAAACCAAGGTTTTGAGTGTCCAATAAAAAAAGTGACAAAAAGTCACTTATTCTGTCTGCAACCGATTGGGGGCTGAATCGGGTTTGGTTGGGAGCATTTTCTGTTATGTAGTGATGAACAGAAATATTTGCTACATGGTAATGTATAGTTACTGTAGTCATAAAAATTCATGTGAATTTACCACATCAGGTGCTGACCTTGATGTGAATGAGACAAAAAATTGATCAGATGCTGACATCATTGATGCAGACAGAAACCATGACAAAAGAACGTTGATGTTCAGGGACACACACAGTAGTAGGTCGCTGCTACCCACCCGATATATAGTAGGGGAGGGTGTTGGTTACACCTGCCAAAATTTGAGCTATCTACACCCCCACAGCTGGAATTGTGCATCCGCAGTGGGGGGGGGGGGAAATGTTACCTATTCAAAATTGAAAAGTAATAATTGATACAACTGTAACAAATTGACCCTTTGAATGTAATGCATTGCCGCACCCACATTCACTGGTTGCTTTTCAGGTATCATCACACCAGGTGCCAGCTTCATATGCTTGAAATTTACTTCATGAAATATTTTTTGTTGTTCACATTGTGCAAACAAAAAACCATCAAAGAAAGATGTTCGGATAAAATAATTTATCAGCTCTTTTTAAAATAATTCTGATTCTATAGAAATCAAATCTAATATGTACAATGCAGTCCGTAATCTAGAGCACATGAAGCATGCCACAACAGTGTTACTTGTTTTGCTCATAGCCGCGACTATCAAGGCACAACAGTATGTAACGAATAGCCAACGTTCCATGGCGGCGGCAGTTTCTGGTAAGTGATTGCGGATAGAAAAAAGTGCTGCTGTCAACGCCCGCTATCCCTATCATACTAGACTTATACTTCAAAAAATCTACAATCCAAAATTTACGAAAATAAAAGTTGATCACAGAATGTTCGCCATTGTTCAACATTTTCCTAATCTTTTCACTTGGCCCTTTTAAAAGTGTCACGTTTTGACACTTTTTTGTCACGCTGGATATCAGTTACAGCAAGAAACATAATGCTGCTACAAATTTTGCTTTAGTACGCAACATGCTTTCACAGTATGCGACTTTCCAGAAACCCAGTGACCGCAAATCCTCGAATAAGACCCCCCTCGAATAACTCCCCCCTGTTGGCGACGTGAGGAAAAACTAACTCCCCCTTGAATAACTCCCCCCTCCTGAATAACTGACCATGTGTATGAAAGAATACAATACAAAATACATATGAATATTAGCCAATGGCAGCGACAGCAGATAAATACATGATGTGTATGCAGTGTACACACATCTTTTTGTTGTTGTGTACAGTTGAATACCTGAAAAAACATGAGTTGACAGACTGCGTCAGCAATGATTTGTGTCCAAGTTTACCTTTAATCCCCCCCTGTAAATTATTGTAAACCAGCAGTACAAGTGTCTAATAAAAAAGTTGTAAAAAGTGATTTTGTGTCAGCCACTTTGGGGGAGGGGTTCATGTGGTGGGCGGTTGAGGGGAGTGGTGTTGGCGACAGATTCCCAAAATTTTAGATATTTACCCCTCCAAGAGCTGGAGGTACGGCACCCGCAATGTAAGTAATCAATTGGGGCCGGACCTGTTTGTGTGGGACACTAAAAAAGCCGCAAAAAAATTTTGCACTCGGGGGTTGAGCCAATATCTCCCCCAAGTTTCAGCTTCTGACGCGTCCTGTAGAACTGTAGATAGGACGTCAGAAGTAAAAACAAAATTGGGGGGGGGGGGGCGGACTTGATCGGGCAGGTGTTTAGTACACAAATACCTGAAAATAGGCAATGAAAAAGGTGAAAAACTATAAAAACGTACGAAAATTAGCGATTTTGAGCGAATTGGGGCAACATTTCTCAAAAATCGCTCCAGATAGATAGATAGCTGGCCAATTTGGGGGTGGTTAATGGATAGTAGCGCAAAATTTTGCGTCCGGGATTGATAGATAGCTGAGCAGCCTCCGGGATAGATAGATAGCTGGTAGACTTGGGGGGGGGTAACCCCCCAACCCCCCCTACTAAACCCCTTATGCGAACCGAAACCTCCATCATCTATTTTATGCCACTTTTCTTGCATCCGAGATTGTTTTTAGACCTTCGTGAAGAACTCTGAATGCCAGAATTATGGCCAAAATCCCGATCCCGTGGCCCCAATCTCAATCCCGAAATCCAAAAAGCCAATCCATATCCCGAAAAGTCAATCCGGTTTGAACCCTACCAACTAGTAAATATGTGGGGGACCTGTGGTGATTTCAACGCGGTCTCATTTGAAACAAAGTAATATTTGTAAATTCTGAAGAAACAGTGTCATTCTACGCAGCACCGGGGCGCCATGCGCAACAACAAGCACTGGAGCGCGCTCGCACGCAGCGCCGCTTCACACTGATCGCTGTGGTTGTGGGCGGAGCCAGTATCGCTGCCATGCTCAATTCCATCACAGCACTGGTTGTGGCGTTTGAGTGGCAGGTCAGTGAGTCACAATCTGAATACCTATGCATATTGCACTGTATCCAATGAACAAAGGACGTATCCAGGGGGGCGGAGGGGGGCTGCCGCCGGGGGTGTGCCTTAGCGCCAGTAAGCTCTCAGTCAGGGGTCTTCTAGATTTTGACCCCCGGGGGGTTGGATAGATAGCAGATCGTGTTTGGGGGGGGGGGAGTTCGCGGGGGTCGAATATATATGGTACAAACGGGACCGCGGTCCCGGTACATGGTTTAGCGAAAAGTCTGGACTGGGGCGGTTCCGGTCCCGGTCCCGACACCCCAGTCCCGGTCTCAGGGGTAGGGTAGGGTTCAAACGGAATTGACTTTTCGGGATCGGGATCGGGATTGGTTTTTTGAAATTTCGGGATCGGGATCGGGATTGGCCGGGATTGGGGTCACGGGATCGGGATCGGGATTGGCATTTTATCGGGATCGGGATTGGGGTCTTGGGATAGAGATTTTGGCCAATGTTCTGGCATCCACAGTTGTTCATAAAGGTCTCAAAACAATGTTGGATGCCAGAAAAGTGGTATAAAATGGACGCTGTGGGTTTTTCGTTCACATTTTTGCATGCAAAAACGTCATTTTTTCTCGGGATCGGGTTCGGGATTTAAAAATTTTTGGGATCGGGACTGCAAAATCCCGGAATTTCACGGGATCCGTGATCGGGATCCCGTTTGAACCCTAGGGTAGGGATGGCCAAGGTTTTTTTTCAAAGGATTTTTTTAATAAAAAACGTTTTATTTTTCAAAAAAACCCAACCATCGAAACCGTTTTAAAAAAAAAACCTTGTGCAAAATTTTACTACTAAGCACTAGGTATTTTGCAATTTTTTGCGTGCAAGCACGCAATTTCATATACATATTACCATTGGTGGTTGTTTTCATTGGTTTTGAAGCATTTTTAGTGTGAAAGCATCCATTTTTTCATGCTATTGTGTCATGATAAGCCGTGATGATACCCACTCAATGTGCTTCCATATACTTGTACAGTGTGAAAAATGACTGCTAATCAATTAGCCTTCTATTGCAACCTAATTGAAACACTATTCCAATGCCAACTATTCCATTAAACACTATTCTTAGGTGGTTATTTCGGCCCAAAAAATATATTTTTATGTCAACTTGTTACATAAATACGTTGCTTTTCATCAAATATTCATGATATCAAATGAAGCCGGGCATGGAATAGTGCTTGAATAATGTTATAAACTAGCAGGATTCTCTCCGACCTTCGGTCGGGTTTCGTAGTTCTTTAAAAATTAAAACACTAATAGAAATGTATTGCACACATCAAAAATACACTCACAAATAAAACTTTGACATAGTAACAACTGTTAGCACCTCATTCCACACCGCTGTTGTGACCAAATGGTTTAAATTTGCAACTATATTAATATAATCAAATATAAATACATTAAAACCACACACACAGCAAAAAATGAGTGTTTGGATGCACGGTGAAGCGTTGTGAAGTGTCTTCACACTGGCGCTTCCCAACGCTTCACGAACATGCTCTGCACTTCCACACGCTTCACGAAATTTTGTGTGAAGACACTTCAGGCTTCTTAACATAGTGCTGGCACACAAATGTATATGTCAGTGAAGCGTCTGGAAGCGCCAAACAGTGTGAAGTGTCTTCCACATTTTTGGAAGCGCGTGAAGCATTTGTGAAGCTAGGTGAAGCGTGTGGAAGACACTTGACCACAAATTTCAGCATTCTTGGTGAAGCATGCTGAAGCGTGTGGAAGCGAGCCACTTCACGCACGTCCAGCCCGCTTCCCAATGCATCACACACACATTTTTTGCTGTGACAAGCACAGTCACACACATTTTGTCTGCACCTAAACAAAGCTCACTTCATTCGCCTCACCCATACCTACCTTCTCCTCCGTAAGCATAATATTATATGTATAAACATAACCAATTTAAGATTAC
This sequence comes from Sphaerolaimus hirsutus, assembly GCA_964036195.1. Taxonomy (NCBI): domain Eukaryota; kingdom Metazoa; phylum Nematoda; class Chromadorea; order Monhysterida; family Sphaerolaimidae; genus Sphaerolaimus; species Sphaerolaimus hirsutus. Next base: position 11,612,651 of record OZ038451.1, read on the forward strand.
AACAAACTTGGCTAACTTGCATAAAAAACAGCATCCTATCACAACACCTATATGAAACGCTATGCACACTGCACACCATCATACAAAATTGCAAACTATTCAAATTTCAATATTGAGTTATATGTCCAAAACAATTTAAGGAACGATAGAAAAATTGATTGGAAAAACATTGCTTCATTCATATTGTTCTCCTTATTGTACTTTTTATTGTTGCTACATTACATACTGCCTTTTAAAATACATGGCTAGAATGCGGGCAAACTTAACTAAGGCACTGTATACCCTCCAATAAAACACCACACTTCTGTTTCAGAGCATGTTTACTTTTATTCTCCCTCATCAATAAACATAAATAGTAAAGACTCAGGGACGTATCCAGGATTTTTGAGCGGGGGGGGCTGCTTGTTTACGGAGGCCGGCGAGGGGGGGGGGCTCAGCCCCCCCCCCCTAAAATTTTAGCTACATAGTGGCAGAATGGTGCCATGGCGCTGGCGCCATTAGTAGGCGCCACGCCATGGCGCCATTGGCGTTGGCGCCAGCGCCATGGAACGCTGTATATGTATGTAAATATACATACAAAACAGAAAAAAGCACCACATTGGATGTATTCATCACGATTTGCAGCCTCATGGAGCAAATCTGACGATAATACCTTATGTTTGGTGAAGAATGCGCGCTTGCGCGCAAAATTTTTTACACTGAGGTTAAAAAAGTCGCATTTTCCGGTCACTTTCTGGTCTCGCCCCGGAAGGGGGGGGGGCTGCAGCCCCCCCCGCCCCCCCCCCCCTGGATACGGCCCTGTAAAGACTTGTTAAGTAGTATCACAAACATTACAGTAAATAAATATAAAGTAGATTGTATGAGTATTTATGTACTAGGTTTTTTGCATTTTTTACGTGCAAGCGCGCAATTTCACATACACTTTACCATTGGAGATTTGGTTTTGAGGCATTTTTAGTGTAAAAGCTTCCATTTGTCCATGCTATTGTGTAATAATAAGTTGTGATATGTTAGTGTAGCATATAATATCTAGCCAATGTGCTCCCACATACTTCTACAGTGTGATCCATCACTGTGAATGGATTAGCCTTCTGTTATAACCTTATATAAGTGCTATTCTATGCAAACTTTGACTTGAAGTCATGAACATTCAACAAAAGGCTATATACAACAGAAATTTTAAATTTTGGGTTTAAACTTTAAAAAAAAGCGCTGGGGCCCTTGCGCTTTTTTTTAAAAAAAGCAGTGTTTTTTAAAAAAAAGCGCTGGCCGGCCATCCCTATTCAGGAGTGCACACCAATTTGTTCATGGTGTTGTTGAAATACATTAATAGTGCGAGATGGCCAGCGCTTTTTTCAACGCCTCATTTTTTGAAGTCATTTTTTTAAATAAGCACAAGAGTCATGTCGACTCAACCATTTTGGGAGAAATTGTGAAATGTATCAAGTTTTTTGGTAAAAAGTGTGAAAAACGTTGTTTTTGTAAAGTGGGCCATTGAAAACAGTGTTTTTCCATATCACAGGGCTTCTATATCCTTGGGTCAGGCCTATTTCGCATGTAAACCCAACACGTATGTAGACCCATCACAGACACATTTTACCAAAATACGAAAGAAAGGGGGGGGGGTAAAACCATCGCTAACCGCCCAGCTATCTATCTTTCCCAGTGGCGAATTTTTGCCAACTTTGCTCTGAACACCCCCCCCCCCCGCAAAGTGTCGAGCTATCTAGCTATCTGGAGCGAGATATTTAATTCTAATATTCACCCAAAATCGCTGCTTTTCATACTTTCTATAGATTCATAGATTTTTCATACTTCATAGATTTTTACCTTCAAAATCAGTAAGTAGTGTGCTTTACTGCCTATTTTCAGCATGCCGGGTATAATTAAATTTTGTGTGTGCTGGGTTTACATGCGTGATGGCACAGGGTCTGTATCCTCGAATAAGACCTCAAGGGGGTTATTATTTTGTCAGGCAATTTGGAGGGGGTGATTAAGGAGGATGTTATTCAAGGGGAAGTTATTATTTCCCCAGAACTTTGACATTAATCATTGTATGAATCAGGTGTTTCCTTGAGATTGGCCCTCGCGGGGGCTGGATAGATAGCAAATCGCTCCTCGGAGGGATAGATAGCTGAAAAAATTAGGATGGGGCTGCGGGGAGGGGGCTTGGGTGGGGGCTGGCGGGGGCAAAATATATAGGCATTTTCAAGGTATAGAATGCAGAAAGGGCGAAAAATCGCTAAAAGTAGGTTGGAAGTAGCCTAAAACAGGTTTAAAATGGCTAAAAATAGACATATGCCCATGGATATAGGCAATTTTGAATGGCAATTCTGAATGTGAAAAACTATTAAAAGGTGCAGAAATAACCGATTTTCAGCAAAAATTGGGGCAACATTTCTCAAAAATCGCTCCAGATATTAGGGTTGGGGAACCGAACCGACCCGAACCGAACCGACCCGAACCGAACCGAACCGAGAACCAAGCACTATTTTGGAACCGAGAACCGGAACCGAGCTTGAGAACCGAACCGGAACCGAGAACCGACACTTATACCCGGAACCGAAGTAAATACCCGAAAGAGCCGAATATCTCTAGGAATCTTTAAGTTTTTAAACAGCGTTTTCAGAATTGCAGAGTTGTTAGAATTACTGAACTTTTTTAAAAGTATTTTTTTTATACTCATCACAAAGTATAGAAAATGTAAAATACTTTTTATTTACTCGTACGTACGCATAAATGTGAGTACAAATTTTTTCCCAGTAAAATGCAACTGTGACCACTTTTCTCCATGGAATATGTAGAACTGGCTAGGTTTGCAAAATACTTACCCCCCCCCCCACTCAAAATGGCCACTACAAATTACCTAATAGACCCCCAATCGAACGGGGCAGGCCTGATACGCACATCTGCCCAATACGCACATTTGCCTGTTTTTTCACTTGACACTTTTTCAAGTGATTTTCAGATATGAGTAAGGTGAAAAAAAGTTGCGCAATGACATTAGTGAACTTTTTTCACTTCACCCATATCTGAAAATCACTTGAAAATGTGTCAAGTGAAAAAAAACCAGTGAAAATAGCCATTTTTCACTGTTTTTCACTTGACACATTTTCAAGTGATTTTCAGATATGAGTGAAGTGAAAAAAGTTGACAAATGTCATTGTGCAGCGTTTTTCACTTCACTCATATCTGAAAATCACTTGAAAAAAGTTTCAAGTGAAAAAACGGGCAAATGTACGTAACGGGCACATGTGCGTATCAGTGCAGGACACACGTTAAAACAATGACTGCGTCACGCTAGAACAGGCTCTCTGTCATCTCTATTGACATACTTAGGTATATAAGTCTCTTGACTCTTATATATAACTATATACACATTTTTCTACCTCGGCGTATGTTACAAACAATGATCAGTACCGAGAGTTCGAAAAAATTCTGGCGAAGTAATAACCTCCCCTCGAAATGCCCGTTATTGTTTAACCGCCCTCAAAATTTACACTGTGAAAGAATCACCCCTCAGCCCGGGGGGGGGGGGGGGTTCGAGGAAATAGAGTAAATTGCTGTGCAGTCACCTTATAAATATGTCCCACATTGCATTCTCAGAAATACATTTTCTTTACGCGTACATGTGAGTACGTTACTTTTTCTAAAAGTATATGTAAACGTATTTACTGCGTCCTCGCATACGCGTATTTTTCCAGTAAACGTACATACCTTTTAACAACTCTGCAGAATTGCAAAATTCATCATTTGCAAAATTTGCGTTTGCAAAATGATTGCGCGGGAGCGTGTAATTTCACATATACTCCAGCGACATTATACCTTACAATGAAATCTACCATATCCCACCTAAATAAAAGAACAAACGTAAAAAAATTTCATCATATTTATCAAATTGCTTTGATAAATATGATGAAATTTTTTATGTATGTTCGTTTATTCAGATGGGATATCGTAGATTTCATTGTAATGCTGCGATTACAGCTCGGGCGTAAAATTGACTGGGCGTAAAATTGATTTTTATGGTAAAATTAATTACAGATGAATGGATAAAGATACAACATTGTTATTGCAGTCAAAGAAAGCTTAGATGCAGACGTTTCTTGTGTCCAAAGCTCATGAGTTTATTTTAATCGTACTCTGAGTTATGAATTTTAGCACAATTTTTCCAATTATGCGCTGTAACTGGCATAAAATAAGGGCGTATAATTAAAAAAATCTGTGCCAAAATTCATAACTTCTAGTACAATAAAAATAAACTGATGAGCTTTGGACATAAGCAACATCTGCACATGCGCTTTCTTTGACTGAAATTACAACACCATATCATTATCCATTCACCTGTAATTAATTTTACACCCAAAAATCAATTTTACGCCTGGTCAATTTTACGCCCGAGCTGTAATCGCAGCATAAGGTGTAATGTCGCTGTAGTATACACATTATCACTGGTTGTAGTTTTCATTGGTTTTGTGGCAGTTTTAACTGTAGTTGGCAAAAGTTATTTATGTTTGTACTCAAAATAATACGCGTACTCACTCGCGTACTTCATAAATAGGTACATTTACTTTCCTTTCAGAAAAAAATACCAGTACTCATTTACTTGTGTACTTTTTAAAGTACGCAAGTACAGAAAACTGATATGTTTGCTTTTACACTTTTTTAAATACCAGTATTATTATAACAACTCTGATTTCTGCATTCTACCATGAAATAATAAGCTGTGATATGCTCCTGTAGTATGAAATATCCAACCAATGTACTTACACATGTAAACTTGGGTATATTGTTTTTCTGTTGTTCAGCCGATTATTACCCGATACCCGGTCATTTTATCACCCGGAACCGAAATTTTGATCATTTTAGAACCGAAAGAACCGAACCGGAACCGAGGTTAAGAACCGAGCCGAGAATCGGAACCGAAAATTTTCAGGAACCGAGAACCGATACGCGAACCGAAATCTTTTGGAACCGAGAACCGGAACCGAAAATTTTGAAATTCCCAACCCTACCAGATATCTGTAGATAATTGAGCGATTTGGAGGGGGTCTCAGGAGCATAGCATAAATCGTGCCAGAATATTGGGGCCTCAATTCGTGCCAGAGAGCCACCGAGTCGGAATTGAGCGACTCTTCCAGGAGATAGGTGGTCGCCAGTCGCCACCGTAAGCGTGATTGGCATCTGCGGCGTTGGGTTGCGTTTTGAGACTGGAATTGACGCGGTTGATGTTCACGGAAGTCGTCGAGTGAATTTTGAGTTTTGCAAACTTTTAAAAATGTTATTATGACAACTAAAAATTAAATTCTGCGCTGACATCAACTGTCACCACGTCAAATTAAACAAGAAATGTTAAAATCGGGCGGCTTTCAAAATTCATGGGGTATACTACATTCTCATTTTCACTAAAATCCGTAATTTCCACCATTTTTTCATCTATTCTGACTGATTTCATCTATCTGAAATTGTTATCACCTATTTCATCCCAAATTCATTCAACCGCTAAAAAAAAAACGCACCTAAGCAGTCCTGGCGGCGTGCCAACGAGCGCGTGGACGCCCAAGGGCTGGAGCAGGACGCTGGCGCCACCGCCCGGGTTGGGCACGACGTACTGCAGGCGGCCAGTGACACACTGCCGCCCGTTCACGTACACCGTCGCCGTGCTCTGCTTCAGCACCGACCTGCGAATGGGGCTCCAACTCGACTCGACTCGACTTGTGACTCAGAGGTAAAATTGGGTGCCTAGCCGACTCGACTCAGCCCTGGAGTTTTCCACCGAAAAAAACACACCTCCTAAAAAGCCATGTGCCTCAACGTGAAGCAGTTTCCAGGGGGATTCATTCGTCCTGCGGTCATTGCGGTGGCGTGACATTCTGACGTTGAGCGTCGAATTCACACGCAGTCGTGCCACCACCGCCCCCTCATTTTTTTAAGTACATTTCTGTGTGAAAATAAAAAGTGGCTTCTTACTGTGTGAACAGCACACGAATCAGACAGGAAAACACACAAATGAGACACACAATGAAGTTCCTGTCTGTAAAGGACATCAGCAGAACATATGTGCTAATAAAAAGTGACTGCATTGTGTGCAAAAACACACGCGAACCAGGCTAAAAATGAGGGCGTTGAGGCCTGTGATTGTGCCTCCTATCTTTTGCATTGAAGCATCCTTAGCGTGCAGTTCTCTCGAAATTGTATAGGTGGAGATGGTTCAAACAAAACCGCAGTGCTGGTATACATGGTTCAGAAATTTCCAGTCCCGGTCCGGATACCTCAGTCCCGGTCCCAGTCCCGACAATTGAAAAAAGTCAGTACCGGTCCCGACATTAGAAAATTTCTGGTCCTGGTCCCGGTCCGAAAAACTGGTCCCGTTTGAACCCTAGTCACGGTTATAAAAACCTTCCCGATCAAGTCCAGCCCCCTATTTTTATTTTCACTTCGCACGCCCTATCTCTGGTTGTGGGCGGGGTGGAAAGCTAGTACTTGTGGGGTATATAGGTGCAACCCCCCACTACCCCTCATGAATAAATGGGGCAGCAGTGACTGACTATAGAGGGGGTCATTGTATATGTGAAAAATTTTTGCGGCGTTTTCACTGTCCCACACTGTCCGGCCCCCAGTCTATTTCTCACGCTATGGCTTGAAAAAGGGGCGTCAGGCACCAATAATGCCACAGGAAATAGGTGCCATGACATGGCACCACTTGGCTACCTCAAATGGCGCCAGTGCCATGGCCCTAAGCCACAAACATTCCACAAACACCCACCCCTTAAGCAGCAGACAAGAAAAAGAACTTGGCAAATTTGAAAATTCACTTTTTGCTTTTATTTTTTTACACACTTCACAGGCTGGTTTAGGATGTTTTTAAGAGTGGGGTATAAGGTTCCAAGCTGCGTAAAAAACTTTACCTCTAAAATGCCTCAATTATAAAATTTACTTGGGGTGAACTTGATGATGTCAAAATTGCGCCATTACAGGAACAAAAATTGTCAAAATTTTCTATTTTGAATTAACCCCAAGAAAATTTTTTAATGGAGGCATTTTTGGGGTATAGTTCTTTACGCAACTTGGATCCTTAAACCTTCCTCTATAAAACACCCTAAACCAGCGGGTCAAGTTTGTCACAAAATAAAAGCAAAAAAGCCTGTTAAAATTTAAGGTGTGGCATTGGGAAAAAATATCGAGGCATTGGGATTAGTGATATATTGGCGCCATGGCACTGGCGCCATTTGAGAAGGTCATTAGCACTTAGCACCATTTTCCTGTGGCGTTATTGGCATCTGACACCCCTTTTACAAGCTGTAGCATAAGAAATAAACTGGGGGCCAGACCTGTGCGGGACACCGAAAACACCGCAAACATATACAGCGACCCCCTCTAAAATGAGTTGCTGCTGCCCCATTTATTCATGAGGAGTAGTGGGGGGTTGCACCTATATACCCCACAAGTATTAGCTTTCCACCCCTCACACAACCGGAGATAGGGCATGCGAAGTGAAAATAAAAATAGGGGGCTGGACTTGATTGGGAAGGTGTTTAGTTACCCAATCTTTTTTTAAACATTTTTTATTTAAAAAAAACGTTGTTTTTTTTAAAAACATGACATCCGAATGGGTTTTTTTTATAAAAAAAACATCGGCCAAATTTTTTAGTACTAAGCACTAGGTATTTTGCAAAAATTTTTGCGCGCAAGCGCGCAATTTCACACACAAATTGACATTGGTGGTTGTTTTCATTGGTTTTGTAGCATTTTTAGTATCAAAGCAGACCCGGTCAAAAATATCTGGACTTCGTTGAAAAAATATATTTTTTTATTTAAAAAAAACGTTTTTTTTTATTATAAAAAACATCGAGTTAAAAAAACGTTTTTTTCCAACCCTACAGGGGCCACATGTTTTTATTTCATTTCATCATTTGGCTGTTGTGAACCTTGTTAAAATCACTTGTACCTAGGGTTCAAACGGGATTGACTTTTCGGGATCGGGATCGGGATCGGGATTAACTTTTTGAGATTTCGGGATCGGGATCGGGATTGGGGTTTCGGGATCGGGATCGGGATTGGTTTTTTGAGATTTCGGGATCGGGATCGGGATCGGGATTGGCCGGGATTGGGGTCACGGGATCGGGATCGGGATTGGGATAGGCATTTTTCCGGGATCGGGATTGGGTTCTAAGGATAGATATTTTGGCCATTTTTCTGGCATTCACAGTTGTTCATAAAGGTCTCAAAACACTGTTGGATGCCAGAAAAGTGGCATAAAATTGACGCTGGGGGTTTGCATCCACTTTTTTGCATGCAAAAACGTCATTATTTCACTTTTTATAATTTCCACTAATTTTTCCGGGATCGGGATCCCGGACTTGGGAGTTTCTCGGGATCGGGATCGGGATTTGAAAACTTTCGGGATCGGGATCGGGATCGGGATTGATATTTTTGAGATTTCGGGATCGGGATCGGGATCGGGATTGGGGTTTCGGGATCGGGATCGGGATCGGGACTGGTAAATCCCGGAATTTCACGGGATCCGGGATCGGGATCGGGATCCCGTTTGAACCCTACTTGTACCATTCACATTTCAGTAAAGAGATAATCAACCATGTTTACAAAATTACAACCACCTGACAATGCAATATGTACTTGAAGTATGTATGCCTTTCTATAGCACAGCAAAAAATCGAAATATCGAAAATATCGATATCGGATATCGACCATTCTTAATATTGTATATCGATATCGAGGATCCATATCGAATAACGAGTTTCGGGAAAAAATATCGAATATCGATATCGGAAAGTCATATCGTCCGAACCCTACTGGATACATGTCCCTGCCAATGAAGTCTATTTTATCTATGCAAGAAAGCGTTTGGATTTTTCACCGTTCGCAGCCAACCATGGCAAGGATTTCCTTCCTATTTGTGCAACCGATAAATCTGCTGCACAACCCCTACACGTTGATCGCCTTCTCGCCCGATGTGCGCGATGCAGTGCGCGCCTTGTTCGATGGCAGGCTGTGGACTAATTCTACACCAGTGTTTCCGATCAACGTGCATGTTACGCCTAGGGTGTCAAAAAAATATTTTTACGGAAAACGGAAACGGAAATGGAAAAAAATTCAGCGCCCGGAAAACGGAACGGAAAACGGAAAAAAATTTGCACTTGATGGAAAACGGAAACGGAAAAATATTTTCAGTGGCCGGAAAACGGAAAAAGGGGCCGGAAAAACGGAAATTGAAAAATGAAATTTGCATGGAAACAGAAAAATGTGCTGAAATTTTGCCAGAAAACAGATAAAGTTTGCTGAAATTTTGCTGGAAGTGGAAAAAATTTGCATAAATTTTGCTGGAAACAGAAAAAATACATAATTGACAATCTGCATGAATGTTTACCAGTTTGGCTGGAACAGAAAACAGAAAGTTGAGCAGAAAAAAGGTGAAATGACGCGCAAAAACAAAAAATTGAGCGAAAACAGAAAAAAGGTGAAAAAACTGGAAATTGAGCTGGAAAACGAAAAAAAAAGCGGAAAAACTTTAAATTTAGCTGGAAAACGGAAAATGAGCTGGAAAAACGGGAACGGAAAAAATTGTGACAGAAAACGGAACGGAAAACGGAAAAAAATTCAGCAGCTGGAAAACGGAACGGAAAACAGAAAAAATTTGCCTGCGGAAAACGGAAACGGAAAACAAAAAATGGAAATTTGACACCCTAGTTACGCCTAAACCGAAGTGATGCGATATGACCAGTGACAAGGAGTATCCAGGGGGTTGCAGTTATCACACAAATAGTATACTATTCTAAGATTTATTACGTCCGTGGGATTATATTTTAGCTGTAGATAATCAAAGAAAAATCAAAGATAGTGACTTCTGCTTGAGGAATCGATATCACATAACACACCCTTAATTTAAATTTGTATTCACCGTATTTGTTCTACTAGAAGAGCGCCGTTCTATTTTTTTCATTAACTTTTTTACTTGCCGTTCTATTGGAGGCTGCAATTCTATTTTTACACCAATTTTTGTCACACATTTTTCATTTGAACACAGTTCTACCAGGGGTATCTTGAATTTTGACCCTCCGAGTGGTTGGAATGATAGCAAATCGCAACTCCGGAGGGATAGATAGCTAAAAAAATTTCTGGGGGGGTTAGGATGGGGGTTGTGGTGGTTCGATATATAGGCTTTTTCGGGGCATAGAAGGAAGAAAAGGGAGAAAAATCGCTAAAAGTAGGTGTAAAATAGCTCAAAATGGGTATACACGAGCATATAGTACTTAAAATAGCTGAAAATAGGCAGTTAGACGCATGAACTAGTGATTTTGGTGGTGAAAATATGTATATACCGTATTTCCTCAAAATACCCCTGGGGGGGTTATTTTTTCAGAGTGAGAATTTTGAGGGGGGTATTTCGAGGGGGGGGGTTAATTATTTCGCCAGAAATTTTTTTGAAAACCAAGTACTAAATTGTCGTCTGAAACGTACGCAGACGTCGAAAATGCAACAAAAATCGCCATTTATAAGACTCTAAAGACTTGTTTAAGTGTGTATAATCACTGTTCTCACATAACAGAGTTATCGTTTTTAACGTGTGTTTTGCATTACCCAGATGACAAACCGCAGCCTTTGTCATTTACGTTCTCTATACACTAAATTTGGGGGGGGGGGTATTTCGAGGGGGGGGGGTTATAAGTTCATAATGTCCATTTTGAGGGTGGGGTATTTCGAGGAAATACGGTAGGTATGAAAAATAGCGATTTTGAGTGAAAATTGGGGTAAAGTTTCTGAAAAATCGCTCCAGATAGGTATATAGCTGGGCGAATTGGGGGGGGTGGTTTAAGGGGTAGTAGAACAAAATTTTGCCTCCGGGATAGATAGATAGCTGAGCGGTTTGGGGGGGTAACTCCCCCCCCAACCCCCCCCCATTCGAGACCCCTGAGTTCTACTTTTATGAAACTTGTCAACATTTTAATATCAGAGCATCAATTTGTAATTTAATATCAATATTTGAATGCTTTGAACGTTCTCGCCATTCATTTCTATATTTGTATGTGTCGTGGCACACTTCTAACGTAATATCTACCTGCCTGATAAGATGATACATAAAGTGATGTTCATGTATCTGTAAAAGTATATTTGCAACTTAAGTTCACATTGCTTGAGTGGGGTGGGAAGAGGCATTTAAAAATATTAGGTTTTATATTGAAAAAGCTCATAAAGTTTATTGGACAATGGAAAGTTTTTGCCCCCACTGAACATTTTCAGGTTTACCAATTTACTTGTCAATATTTACAATAATAACAACTAATCTATGTTGTGAATGTATAATGGTGAATGAATACATAATTGAATGGCAATACGCCAAACGCTGGTGGACCCCAACAAAAATTGCACGCCGCAAAAACTATTGTCTCAGCGCTCGCGCGGCAGGAAAAGTAGTCTAATTCAAAAAACACATACCTTCCAGTTTGGACTGCAGCCAAACGTGAGCCCTAGCTTCCGCCGCATCAGTGAATTCTCTGTTGAGCGCACGCACTCAGAACTCGTGCAGCCGCTTGCAGCCGCTTGCAGCCGCTCGTCCGCGTCCGTGCTCAACTTGTCGCCGAACACGCACAGGCTGCACAGCGTCTGCAATTGTGATGAATTGAACAGCTTTGCACCTTAAAAACATGAAGGAAAACATACAGCCATGTAAATGTCGGTTCGTCGTGACGGTTTGCCGGCTCCAGGTGCAGTTAGATCCAACTGAACACCGACGTCTGCTTTTGGATATTGCGCCGATGTGCGCACCCCGACTGCTTGCGACTTCAGAAATATGTCGTACTCTTCACAGATTTCATGCACTCGGTGCCTGAAGAGAAGCACTATAAGCATAATAAATGTACAAAGTATAAAAATATCAATACGTATACAGTATTTCAGGGGTATCTTGAATTTCGACCCTCTGAGTGGTTGGATAGATAGCAAATCGCTCCTCCGGAGGGATATATAGCTGAAAATTTTTCTGGGGGTGTGTTGGAGGGCGGGCGGGTTTGGGGGGGGGTTGTGGTTGTTCGATATATAGGCTTTTTCGGGGCATAGAAAGAAGAAAAGGGAGAAAAATCGCTAAAAGTAGGTGCAAAATAGCTCAAAAATGGTATACAAGAGCATTTAGTACTAAAAATAGCTGAAAAAAGCAAATAGGAACCAGAAATATGATTTTGGAAGTGAAAATCTAAAAATGGTATGAAAAATAGCGATTTTGAGCGAAATTTGGGGTATAGTTTCTCAAAAATCGCTCCAGATAGGTAGGTAGATAGCTGGGCGATTTGGGGGGGGGGGTTTAGGGGGTAGTAGCCCAAAATTTTGCCTCTGGGATAGATAGATAGCTGAGCGGCCTCCGGGATAGATAGATAGCTGGGCGGTTTGGGGGGGGGGGGGGTAACCCCCCCCCCAACACCCCCCCCCCCATTCGAGACCCCTGCCATATTTCCTCGAAATACCCCCAGGGGGTTTATTTTTTCATAGTGGAAATTTTGAGGGGGTTAAACGAGGGGGGGTATTTCGAGGAAATATGGTACATAAAAAAATTGTATAAAAAAATGCGTGGGCCGTTTACACGGCCCACGCGGCCTTATATTGGGGGGCATACCATACATCATTTAGACAACTCTTTGGGCTATCTTTTGTATGGGGTGAATTTTCCCAAAAAGTTTAGGGGGGGCCGTGAATGAATCGTTTTTCAAAAATTCGTAAGCGTTCAGATCTAGGTAAACGGGGGTTTATTACATGTATACCTAGACACAAAAGATGGTGCAAACGCAACGGAACTGCGCGAAACTTGATAAAAGTGAATTTAATAGTAAATGGCTAACCGCAAACTGTGATCGCTGACAACACAGACATCCCTCTCAAAATCCAGCCAAACGCAATCAACATTGAGCGTCTTATGTAGCACATCGCGCGCGTGAATCTCCACCAAAGCGTCCAAAACTTGTTTTAGGTTGAAATGGGTCAAATGAAGTCTTTGTGACGGGGGCAAGTTCCGTCGTAAAGAAACCAACTGAGCCAGGTTTGATGGCGGACTTTGAAAACGGCCAAGGTTTTGCACCAGTGTAATCTACATTGGGGCAATAAATAATGTCAGTTTAAGATAACATCTCAAACAATCAGGGAAGCATCCAGGATTTACGCGAAAATTACAGCAAATTTTCTGGGTATATTGCACATGAAAAGGGCGAGTGCTGCAGCACCCTTCTATCCCCCCTAGATACGCATTTGACCACAATTCAAGAAAAACGTCTATACCCTGAAAAAGATAAATAAACACCTTCCCGATCAAGTCCGGCCCCCTATTTTTATATTGACTTCACATGCCCTATCTCCGGTTGTGGAAGTGGTGGAAAGCTAATACTTGTGGGGTATATAGGTGCAACCCCCCACTACCCCTCATGAATAAATGGGGCAGCGGCGACTCACTTTAAAGGGGGTCGCTGTATGTGTGAAAAAAATTTGCGGCATTTACCCTGTCCCGCACAGGTCCGGCCCCCAGTTTAGTTCTTACACTACGGCTTGAAAAAGGGGCGTTAGGCGCCAATAACACCACATAAAAGTTATGTCAAGCGCTAATGACCTTCTCATATGATGCCAGTGCTATGGCGCTTATCCATCACTAAAGCGGGAATTAGAGCTCAGCGTCGATTCGACGTGAAATGATGACGTGAAATGTCGTCGTGAAATTAATTACACGAGTGTGGATCATGCTACGGGTCTACAATTTTCTAAGGATAATATATGAATCAATACCTTAATCGTGTCCAATACTGAGTGTTATCAGCCACAACTAGAGTGAATTGAAAAATTCAATTTTTATCATTTCACGTCACAGTGTCAGGGAACAACTTGACATTTCACGTCAGACTTTTGCAAGCAATAGTCTGACGTGAAATGTCAAGTTGTTCCCTGACACTGTGACGTGAAATGATGATGACGTGAAATGATAAAAATTGAATTTTTCAATTCGCTCTAGTTGTGGCTGATAACACTCAGTATTGGACACGATTAAGGTATTGAATCATATATTATCCTTAGAAAATTGTAGACCCGTAGCATGATCCATACTCGTGTAATTAATTTCACGACGTCATTTCACGTCATCATTTCACGTCGAATCGACGCTGAGCTCTAATTCCGGCCTAACCGCGACACCTCAATATTTATTCCCTATCCCATACCCTAAATTTTAAAAGTTTTCACTTTTATTTTGTTACAAACTTGACACGCTGGTTAAGGGTGTTTATAGAGGAATGTTTAAGGTGTCAAGTTGCGTAAAGAACTATACCCCAAAATTGCCTCCATTAGAAAATTTACTTGGGGTGAATGAAAAATTGAAAATTTTGACAATTTTTGTTCCTGTGATGGCATAATTTTGACATCATTA
>OZ038451.1:11627263-11848089 GCA_964036195.1 Sphaerolaimus hirsutus
CACCTGAAGTTTAACCATACAGTTCACCGAACCGATAGTTGACGCTGATCAGCAGCAAACGTGACACACCTGTCCGAGCGCCTGCTGGGCATTGCTCGTCAAAATGTCCACCAGCGCAGCCGAGTCACTTTTGAAAAATCCACACTCATTTTCCAGTGCTATCAGAGGAGCCCTAGGCAAATGTAATACAACTGTAAATCGTGAACCGGACCTGAAACAACAAAGGCACCCAAAAGACAAACTCATTTGGGTACTTGTCGCCGCACTTGAACCACAACGTAACGCTGGCGTAGGGTCTGCCGTCGCCGTGGGAATCACCTACACTCGGCGACAAATGAACACGAAGTTCTGGCGGTCGCGGCACGCGCCAGGCGTCCTTGCTACGGATGTCCGAATTTATATACTTACTCACCCCAGGAAAACAGACGCTCTCAAGTGGCTTGGGTCACTCTTTTTTTACCTTTGACCATCGACACGCATTTCTGCACATCAATAATGAACCGTCTGTTCTTGCACATCAAAAAAAACTCAGCCCCCCGAGTTCTGCTTTTATTTTGTGATTTGCATCGTCAATTTTGTGTGGCGGTACAGCCCTTTGGATTTTCCGGACCCCTACTGCTCCACGGGCCGCGCAGTTGATGCGCCGCCGGGTGACACATTTCATGGAGAGCGGTTTATCGTTTTTGAAGAGGCCGCCCGTGCCGACGGTCGGCCTCCGATACGCTTGTTTGGTGTGCGTAATGCACTGCGCATGATGCAACACTCAGATGTGTGGCTTTGTGACGGCACTTTTGATGTGGCGCCATCTGGTTACATGCAGCTCTATACAGTAGCCGGGTTTCACAGCAAAGGAGAATGCCATCCAGCTTTTTGGGGCTTTCTGCCGGACAAAACTGAGGTTTATTTAATTTTTTCGGGGGTATTTTGAGGGGGGGGGGGGGGGTATTATTTAATCAGAAATTTTCATGAAATTCATGGTAAAGAATACGCATACATGTGTATGAATATGCATACATATTTTGAGGAAATCCGGTATTTGAAAAAGTATGAAAATTATGAAAAATATTTAGCCATTTTTGACATACACAGATTACGTACACAACACTGTTCCGAGCTATCCGCGGTGAAATGGAGCAGCACGGTGGTGTTTTTCCACCTCCTGCACAGGGGATGGTGCTGCGAACTGCTTTATTAGACTTCGAGTTCGCAGCACACAACGCGTTCCGTGAAGTCTTTATCAGAGGTGATGCTTTGAGCATGTGGTGGTTGCTTAAAGGCTGTCGTTTCCACCACGGCCAGTGTGTGAGTTATAAATGAAATTTAAATAAATAACTAAAAATCAAATCAAAATAATAAAAAATTAATTGAAGGTGTGGCGCAACGTGCAAGCACTAGGCCTGGCGAGAGCGTACGCAGCTGACGAACAGGTGCGGCGAGTTGTGCAGCACATGCAAGGCATGTCGATGCTGCATGTGGAGCGTCTGGACGCTGCGTGGGAGCTGATCTTGCTTGAGATCAGAAATAATCCCCATCCAGACATTACGGTACTGTCAATTACTTTGAATTTCTTGAATTCATGTAAAATGCCCTGTAAAATGTCATGCAAAGTGTCAAAATTCATTTAAAATGTCATGCAAAGTGTCAAAATTCTTGTAAAATGCCCTGTAAAATGTCGTGCAAAGTGTCGAAATTCATTTAAAATGTCATGCAAAGTGTCAAAATTCTTGTAAAATGCCCTGTAAAATGTCATGCAAAGTGTCGAAATTTAAGTTACTACTGCACAGGTTCGGCACAAACTTGACCAGCTGTGTCAGTACTTCAGCCGCACATGGATGGCGCCGCATCGCGCACCAGCTGAGCGCAGAGAACATTTGAAGTTGTGGAACCACTTTGGGTCAACGGTGGCCCGCACAACCAATGCTTTGGTAGGCTCATTTTGCAATGTTTTTCAAAATTTGAATTTTTAGTGAATTGAAGTGAGATAGTGAAAAAATGAAAAATGAATTGAAATATTGTAAAAATAAAACAAATTTTACTTAACGTGTTCTGTACTCAAGGAGTGAGTAAAAAATCAACTAAAACTTATGAACTCTGTGTCCATATTTCATGCATATTTTGTTCATATTTCAGGAAGGGCGTCACAATGCATACAAGCATACGCACGGCCGGGGGACTAAACGCATGCTGTCTTATACGTTGCGCTGGCTGCAGGATGAGGAAATTGCAACGCAACAGGCGCTGACCTTTCTCGATGCACCCGGCACGCAAGTTTGTAATCTGTTGTATCTGTTTCACCTTAGCCAAAAACATATATATCTGTATTTACCATAAATATTTAGTTGATTACAAATCATTAGAATCCCAAAAACAGGTGCTTTTGAGAGAATATATTAAATTAACTTAATTTAATTAAATCGCCCAGGAAAAAGCGTTTCCATTTATATGTATATAATAATATAATCCTCCTTCAGGCTAAACCGCGAAATGCCGCTCACATCCAGCGCGATGCGGAGCTACTGGCTGCGGGTCAAGTTTTTGAGATGCGGATGCCCGCGCCAGGTGCCCCACTACACGTATACACGGCGGCGCAGCGCGACGAGTTGCTGACCTACTTGCGACACACGGCGCATCTGCTCGGCAGCTTTAATTGATGTATAGTGACTGCATGTGTATGTATGCATAAAATTAACGCAGTATCTATCGCTTTTGTGACCGTCTGTCTGTACACTGTGAAGTGGTAAATACATACAAATGAAAAAATATTTACATTGTTGAATTCACAAGTATTATGACAATATAAATATGTAGTAACAATATAAAAATAATATAAATACAAATACATAAGGGTACTGCCAACTCTAAACTGATTATGTACTGCACCCAGACTGAAAGAACATGGCGGCATGCTGTTGCAAGACAACAAGAAACGCCCTTTTATCTGTGCCGTCATGACCCCCAAAAAACAAATGACAAATGTACGCATCGTAAACCATTCCAAGAGAGATTACCATAAAAACTGACTGAAAAAAAAGTACCCAAGCCAATGGCGGTAGGCGGGGCTTGCCGGGGTGAGTAAGTATTTACAACGGGATGTCCTGGGTGTTAAGCGAATAGTTGGCACCTAGCCAAAAGCGCCAAATTTTTAAAATACAGGTACATAAATACATTCATCTTTGAAAACTTGATGACGGTAATTTACTAATTATTTATTTTGAAAAACATCTCTGAATTTTGTACTGTATTGTTGATGTGTCTTGTAATTGTCATTTTCCTGTAAGTTTGTATTTTTAAGTTTTACTATAAATTTACCACTATGTGAAATCGTAAATCAGAGCTATGAAAAATATGGTAAATTCTAAAAACACACTAAAAACCCTATAATAACTCTCTTTGTTAGCTAAGTAGGGAACAAAAAAACTCCCATTGAATAGCTTCTCAGTAAGAAATTTGACAAAAAAATCCATGGGGATTCATGATAAATATGCTGCAATAAGAAATGTGCCACATTGTAATGGTTAATTGAACGTTTCCACAAATGGCATGTAATTGCATATTAGCATTGTAAAAAACGACCGATTTTGAGAAAATATAATTAAATATTATCTCAGAAAATCTCTCAAGAAAAAAATATAATTAAATCTCTTGGGTCATTTTCGAAAATATAATTAAATCTCTGAGAAAATCTCTTGCAGTTCAAAAAAATCTCATAAAATATCTCAACTCAAAGTATTATTTAATTGATATTTTACGGTGTTTGAACCATTGAGAGTAGATATTAAGCACATTACATGATGTTTAACCTTTTCATTCACAATTTCATATGATAACAGCATATTGTCTACTGATGGCACACTTTGCACTACCATGTATTTAGTATTTGAATAATGAACAAAAATATGGTTAGAACACATTACTGTTAGAATGGTAGAACACATTACTTTCACATGTGATGATCCCCACAGAATTTATCAGATGACTTTTTCACCAAAATTTGGTAACTATATTTCCAAAGCATGCTGTCAACTCTTTAGTTGTTCAAACGGCTAGAACCCACTGCATAAGTTTACATGTTGCACAAGTAGCAACATCCGGTGCCAATGAACACCTGGTGCTTAAGTACAGCCCCGTACTTGAGCACTGGGTCTTCATGGGACTGCAGGGGTTTGGTATGGTTCAGGGGAATGGTTCATTTACTCAAAAATACATATACTTGAGTACTACGTGAATACATCTAAATTTCCTCTGAGAAAGTACCAGCGCTCTCTTTTATGTATACTTCTTGCAAGTACTTGAGTACATAAAATGTATTTCAGATACCTAACTTTTTTATTGGCTCTTTCATGCCATAGAACAGAAAAATGGGAGGAAAAACTACAAATAGGGGGGAAAATAGTCAAAAATGGGTGTGTATATATATATAGTTAAAAATGGGCAAATATATAGTTAAAAATATATGAAAATTGGTTAAAAAAACACATGAGCTAGTGAATTTGAAGGTGAAAATGGGCAAATATAGGGAGATTTTCACGAGAGATTTTCTCAATCGGGAGAAAATATAATTAAATCTCTCTGGAAAATCATGGAATAAATATAAATCTCAGAAAATCTTATATTTTCTGAGATTTTCTGAGATTTTTTAAATATAAATCTCCCAGAGATTTTTTCAATGCTATTGCATATATACATTAGTTAACTAATGAAAGTTTACACATTTTGTGAAGTCATAAATCAGCTTTGGGTGCATTTGAGTTTACTGGCATGAGTTTTCATTACTCTCAATCAAATAGTTTTTGAACATATGAATTCAGTAGATGTTAAAGTTTATTTATGAGTTCACAATTTTTTTAGTTAGTAAACCCTATTAAATAAACTAGTGTGTGTGCAACGCTCTCGTAGTAAGTTCAATCAACACAGCCCAGAAACATCGGCGGTACGATTACATATGATATTTACGTCAGATCTATCTACTTATTATTCTGCAGACAAATTTGCAGAATTTTGGTTTTGGCGCTGGCGCTATTGGCGCTTGGCACCATTGTCGTCTGGCGCCGTTGGCGCTTGGCGCTGGGGGTCGGAAAAGCGCCATGGCGCTGGCGCTTTTTCCATCGCTAGTTCGGAACCATGATTCAGGCATTGTTTTCACACTTGTTTTTGTTCAAAACGTTGCTCTGACATTTCACGTGTTGCCCATGTTTCATTAAAAATACTGTGTTGAAATGAAAAATTTTTGACAATGGTTGATAAAAAATATAATGGCGCCTGCAATATAACAGCAGGTAAATAGTTGATGAAAAAAAGACGGAAAAAATGAAAAATACCACGCTCTCCTATTACATGAAATATGGTAGTTTTAATGTTCAGATCCATTTTAACACTATGTTCACTGTAATTTATCAGTTAAAGTGATCGAAGCACTAATGCGGATCACTTTGCCACATCTTCATTTGCCACAAATCCCCATTGGACGACCCTAGAGCGCTGTGACTCCAATTGCGGGGGCTTCCCAGTAGTCTCCTTATAGGGATCCACTTCTGGCACTGCGAACGTCATTTCGTTTTTAAACAATTTTGACTTTTTTACGATTCAGACACACTACAAAACAATATTGTCGATTGATTTAACACATTGATCTGAAAACCACTTTTTGACCTTCAATTACCTAAAAAAATTGAAAACCCTTTTTGAAATTTTGCAGAAAAAAATCGATTTTTGGTATTTTTCACCCTGTGATTAACAAATTCGAAGAAAGCTTGAAAAATTCGGAAATTCAAAAACTTTTGCGAATTTTCAATTTTTTGCCATCATAAAGTGACAATCAATAGTGACTATTGCATTGGGTATTGGAGCGTATTGGTTATTTGAGCTAATATTAGGTTGTAAACTAATGAAGTGTCTTTTTTCGATTTCATACAAATATACATTTGTGCATCCCACATTCTTTTGTACGTTGACCGATTTTGATGCCATTTGAGTATGTTGGGGTTTGGGGTCTGGGCTATGAAGAAATGTTTTTGTTTCCTCGAATAATCCCCCAGTCCCGAGATAAGGGGGGTCTATAAAAAGGTGGTTATTTTGCATGGCCGATCTACACATTCACTTTGAACCTTACTCACTCAGCCATTTCTGGGCCAATTTGGATCGTTCGACACTTAAAATGATCAGCACAACCAGTAGATTCCATTTTTGTGGTCGGATTCGTGATGTCTAAATTACGTATGCCGATTTGACCCAGTTTTTAAACACCAAAAATAAATTTTTCTAAACATGCTATCATATACTTTAGACAATGGGGATTTATATACCAAAAAAATTATTTCAATATCTCTTTCCAATCAAAAGTAATAGAACTTTAAACTTCCGCCTCCCATACATGTATATAACTAATCAAGAACGATGAATACAATAACCTGAGCATAAAAATGAAACTTACAGGTTTGTCTGATCAGTTTAAGTGTTCATTGGTGGAAATTGGCTGAGAAATGGCCGAGATATGGATTTCTGAAGTCACATGCATTTGCTCGTTATGCAGATTTTTCTATTTATTGTTGGGAGGTGAATGTTTAAAGTGATATAAGTTTTGACTGGATATTGAAATAATTTTTGGGCCAGATTTATTCTTTTTGTCTATAGTAAACTGGTGGAAAATATAAATGAGAAAATCACGTTATTGTATTTTACAAATCCCACATGCAACCTGTTAGGCTCTCATCTTGTGTGAGGGTGCCCCCAAGTATTTACTATATATACCCTAGGGGGCACCCCCCTCAGGCCACCCTTGCTGCAGAAAAAAAAAATTTTCCACATTTTTTCTGGAAAATATAAATGAGAATTCATACAAATTTTTGTTCCTGAAGAAATTTATATTTTTAATATCTTTTTTTCTGGACATTTGAGACCAAAAAGTTTTTTTAACATTGGTAGATTGTAAGTATGTTTAACTTTTCAACCCCCTCAGAACCCCCAGAAGCCCCACACAATGATGGCGTTGTTGATCAAATCCAAAAAATATTTTTGAGAAAAACATAGGTTTGAAAAGGTGGACAATCCACTATCCCAAGCTATTCATGGAGCACATGGGGGCCAGAATTGGCTCGCTCAGTGTCAGGGGCAACATATGGCTACTCCTGGGCCCCGTTTTTGCACTTATGTATTTGTTATAGCAACTGATAAAAACAGCCCTGTGTAAAGAGGGCACTCGCGTGACAGCGTGTCCAGCACCTGCAGTGTTGTGATGCAAATCACAAAATACTTGTGCCCATTCAATGTGGGCACTAATTATCATTTAAAAACCTGTAGGGGCCAATGGGCAATGTGCCCTGTATCTAGTGTGAGTGGGCCAGACAAATAAAGAGGTCGAGTCCAGAAAATGAAAAATCACAGTTTTTTAATCACAACCACAATTTAGGTAATCACAAAGTTTAAAATCATTGTTGACATGGCTCCGTGGCACATGTCTGTATATCTGGGGTAATTTTTGTGTGGGGGAGTGGGCAGGGGGTCAAAATATACCCCCTAATTACCAGGGGGTCAAAAGATGGCTTTGGGCAAGCCACAAGGACTTTTAATTTTTTGAAAAAGCACCAACACAAGTGTATTCATCACTTGTGTTGTAACCACACCAAAAAATGGCTGCACACGTCACCACAACTATATTTTGTGTGGTTTTTTGAAACTTCTCATTTATATTTTCCGGGAAAAAATTGGCAAAAAATCTTCATCAATCTGTAGCAGCAGAACAGGGGGGTGCCATGGGGTGCCACTTGGCATATATGTAGGCAAATGTTGTGGGCACCCCCACAACAAATGGCAGCCATATTGGGCTGCACGTTTTCCTGTGAGATTGTTATGAAAAATGAGGTACCTGATTTCTCATTTAAATGTGCCACCAGTTTATATGATAGCAACTTCAAAAAAATCGTCTTGAAAAATTATAATTACGACTATTTTTCATGTTCAAAAACCGGTTCAAATCGGCATACGGGATTAACACATCACTAACTCGACCACAAAAATTGAATATGCGGGTTGTCCTGGTTATTTTAAGTGTTGAACGATCCGAATCGGCCCAGAAATGGCTGAGTTATTAAGCTTCAAAGTCAATGTGCATATTGGCCACGTAAAATGACCACCTTTTTATAGACCCCTTTTATCTCGGGACTGGGGGATTATTTGAGCAAACAAAAACATTTCATCATAGCCCAGACCCCAAACCACAACATACTCAAATGGCATCAAAATCGGTCAACGTACAACACAATGGAAAGCACAAATGTATATTTGTATGAGATGGCGAAAAAAGACACTTCATTAGTTTACAACCTAATATTTGTGATCATTCTGATCTTTTTGTTAACGGGATCGCCACATCATTCTGATTATTTTAAGCATACAGCCGTTAAAATCGGTAGAGAATTCAGGCAAATATTCAAATAGGCAATATGCCAAATGTTCAACAACCAGTGCCGTTGCGGTGCCATTTTTTTGCTGGTACTCAAGAGGTGTCAGGTGCCCTTTCTAAGGGATGGCAGGGGTGCCAGTATGCTGCGGTGCCAATTTCCCGGTGCCTTTAACATCTGCTCTCTAATCAGGTTTGTCAAATTTTGCTTAAGTATTCAATGGCTGGCAAACTTGCAGACACAGAATTTGGGAGCGGACGGAATTACAACCATATCACATCATGATCATGATCAACCATATGATCAACCATATCACATCAAAAACTCACCATATGCACACAATACCGGGTGTGCAAGACGGTTATCGCAGGGCCAATCTCCAAGGCCTGCAGGTTCACCCGCTATGCACATTTCTGGTGGATATAAGTTGTCTGGAGCTGTTGTAATGGGGGGGGGGTTCTTTGGCAGTTCGACACCATTTTCGATTAGCCTGATATCATGTTCGATTAGACCCCCCCTCGAAATACCCCCGTCTGGAATGATATACATCATGTATGCAATGTACATGATGTATTTATTGATGCCAATTTGCATCGCAGATACACATATACATACGTTAATATGTGTACAGATGTACGTCTGAATACCCATATGTCCCGATATCCTATTTACCCATGTTTATTACCGGTTTTGGGTATGAAAAAGCGTACTGTTTACTATGAATTTCATGAAAATTTCTGACGAAATAATAACCCCCCCCTGGATTAAGCCCCCCTCGAAATACCCCCCCCTCAAAATTTCCACTCTGAAAAAATAAACCCCCCTGGGGGTATTTCGAGGAAATACGGTAAGCGACAATTTAGTACTGGGATTTCAAAAAATTTCTGGCGTAATAATAACCCCCCTCAAAATTGTTCTAGTGGTATGAAGTTCCCTAATAATGGAACTAATAATTGAACCTAATTTTTTCAGTGTTGATATTTTACTGATTGAGCAATGCGATACACACTGTTAAAATGCAAGAATGGACATGCAGCAAATGTCAATGCAAAAGCCAGTTGACTTTGTGTCCAGCTGGTGAATTCCCATTGATCTTGTCCTTTTTACAAAAGTATGATTAAACTGTAGAATACCATGAGTACTGATCAAAGGTTAGAGATAAACAACTAGTTTGTACATTTGCCATATTTTCTACATTCAATGCATAACTGCATGTGTGCACGGTGCAGTTATTTTTTGTACATGACCCTATTTTATGTCTTCTCAAAAGCATAAAACAGGGCCATCCGAAAGAAAAAAAATACACTTTCTGTACCCGGGTATTTTGCTCAGGAAAGTGTAAAAAAGTGTATGGGTATTTTATGAAAGTGTAAGTGTAAGTGTAAATATAAATACCCATTTACCCGGGTATTTCGGGTAAGTGTAAATACACTTTCGCAGCTCTGCCGTGCACAACGCCTGGGGCGTTACACAGCTTTATAGCGCCCCCGGGGTGCTATGCTTGGTTTCAAAAACCTTTGCAAAAATCTTTAAAATGATGCTACACAGTAATGAAATGTCTGCCAGATTTGAACAGTTTGAATATGTGTGCCTGGCGGCACTCATGGTAATTCCGCGGCGTGCACGTTTTTCATTGAATTAGATGCACGCCAAGAATGAAAAATATGTAGTAAATACCAGAGTTGTACAAATACTGGTATTTTTGGAAAACGTAAACGTAAACGTAAATACCTTTTCCAAATCAAAAGTATAAATACTAAAACGTAAGGTATTTTTAAAATACCAAGGAATACGTAAAAAAAACGTAAACGTAAAAAATTTTATATGTGTAGTATTTGTCATTTTGCTTTGGAAAATACCATTATTTTCAGCTTTATATGAGTCAATCGCTGATTTCTATACACTATTTTTATGTTTGAGCACTACATGCTCACCAAAATGAACTGCATCGAGTCAGACAACTATAACAAATGATAATCTAACACAAACAATGATGATATAAACATCAAAATTGAGCAAAAGTTACACATTTTTGTAATACAATCTGATAAAAAACTTGCGCAAATGTTTCCATATCCCAAATGGATCCTTTTACCAAATTTCAAAAGCCCAGTATGGCTAAATGGATGCTCTACAGCACCGTTTCAGTGCATTACAACTTTTAAAATGTTTGTTTAGCCTATTTTGGAAAAATGTCCCATAAAATATACTATGACATCTGCCAAAGCTTTCTGAAGATGGAACCAAAAAATTTGTTGAATTTTTAATCGTAAATGTGACATTTCTTTCACTATTTTGTTCATAATTTGTTGTCAGTTTATGACAAAATACATTTACCTTTTTTTGACTCCAGTCAGTAAACAAATAGTGACTATGTATTGCACTGTATAAAATATTTGAGGTATTTATTGATTGCAATCATTCTAATCACTGCACTAAAGCAATCGCCACATCATTCTGATCATTTTAAATGTTCAAGCATCATAATCGGTAGAGAATTCATGGAAATATGCAGTTCCGTCCGAGGGCGCGGCCACTAAGAAAGTACAAAATATCAGAATTTTTACGTTTTCCCAAGTACACGGGTATTTCAGTCAGGAAAACGTAACAAAACGTAATGGTATTTTTGGAAAACGTAAACGTAAACGTAAATATAAATACCCGAATAACCGGGTATTTCGGGTAAACGTAAATACGTTTTTCCAACTCTGGTAAATACCTATATTTATAGGGTCCATGTATAACGCCCCCCAAAATAATGCCCAGGCGTTATACAAGTTTTCAAAAAAAGTTGCTGAAAAGTGTCTCAGTTTTGTTTAACACCCGGGCAGTTTACACGGAGAAA
Source organism: Sphaerolaimus hirsutus (assembly GCA_964036195.1). NCBI lineage: Eukaryota > Metazoa > Nematoda > Chromadorea > Monhysterida > Sphaerolaimidae > Sphaerolaimus > Sphaerolaimus hirsutus. The sequence goes on from OZ038451.1 coordinate 11,638,505, forward strand.
TACAGTAATTTCTGGCTCAGCGCACAAACCTTCGCACAATGACCATTGAGAAATCAAAATACCTCATTGAGACAAAAAAGCAAACAGTAAAAACTGCCGGTTTCAAACGTACCGCCAGAAGACCACAAATCATGTGGTATCATCTTGCGATCGGAAGAGTACCATTGATTCTTGTCTGTGTTCCCCGCGGACCCATTCGGATGTCCATCCACCCAAAAATATTTCCCTCCTGCCAATTTACTGGCTTTTTCTAGTAATGCCTTTGTACTGATAGCCAGAAGATTGCCCCCAGTGGCTTCGCACAGTTGTTTCGCTTCAATGAATTTCAAATATAATTCCATATTTGGATCGGGTGCGAGGTTTTTTATGCACGTCTGTGTTCCAGCCAGATCGAAACAGTCCAGTTCTGCGCCTGTGATAAGATTAATCCGGGAGTTTTAAGTTACAAACATTCGACAAAATGAGATACGAACAAGTTGATATCTCGAAATGTGTAAAAATTGCTCAAAGTAGGTATAAGTACATATATAACACAAAATTTGAAGGTAAAAATGGGCAAAAATGTCCCAAACACAGCAAAAAAATAACGGAGCGTGTGTAGCGTGTGGAAGCGGGTTGGATGCGCGTGAAGCGGCGCGCTTCCACACACTTCTACACGCTTCCACCAACATCACGAGCAGGGTTGGTTTTATAAAAATTATTTGTATACAAATTGTATAAAAATTGTATAAAAATGTATTTTATTTTTATTTTATTCTTGTTTCATTTTATTTTATTTTATTTTATTCCAAAATAATAATAAAATAATAAAATGGACCATTTTACAAAAATTTTACAAAAATTTTACAGAAATTTTACAAAAAATCAGAATCTTGCATGCAATGTCAGAAAAATGTGATAATTAGACCTAAACATGAAAAACGTGTGACAAATTTTTCCAATACTTTGCAAAAGTTGCATGCAGTAGGTATTGTTAGCTAGTTGCAAGTGTTAAGTTACAATTATCGATAAGAATGGTTTGCATTTTCAGTAGAAGGATTACTGGAGTGTGCTGGGCGCATTTGTAAAACATCATGCAAAGTGTCAATTGTCATGACAAATGTAGTAAAGAGTCAATTAGCATCTCAAATGTCAAGCAAAGTATAATTGTCATGACAAATGTCATGCAGAGTGTAAATTGTGTATCTGAATCTTATGTTTTGGTATCCAAACCTTATATTTTGGTATACATATCTTATGTTTTTGTATCCAAATGTTCACATAAGATTTGGTTACAAAAACAACAAGATTTGGATACAAAAGATAAGATTTGGATACAATTTGCTTTACAGTTTCCACTTTAATTTATATTTGTCATGACAATTGACACTTTACTTAACATTTTCATGAAAATTGACACTTTCCATTCCATTTCATATGGAATTTTGACACTTTACATGGCTTGGGACTGCCCCAGCTCCGCGAATGAACAGGTTGAACTATAAACAACAGCAAAAATTTTTACAAAAAATATGAATTTTTATACAATTTTTACAAAAAATATGAATTTGTATACAATTTTACAAAAATTTTACAAAAATTCGAATTTTTATACAATTTTTATTTTTATTTTGAAATTTTCCATTTTATTTTATTTTATTTTATTCTTCAATTTTCCATTTTATTTTTATTTTATTTTTATTCTTTTCTGAGATTTTGCCAACCCTGATCACGAGACTCTGGGTGAAGTGTCTTCCACACGCTTCACCTAGCTTCACCCCGCGCTTCACGCGCATCCAAGCATGTGGAAGACACTTCACGCCGCTGGCGCTTCCACACGCTTCCCCCGCGTATAAATTTGCGTGGGAGCGCCATATTAAGAACCGTGAAGTGCCTTCACGCAATTTTTCGTGATGTGTGTGGAAGCGCTGGCATGCTTGGTGAAGCGTTCGGGAAGTGTTGGCGTGAAGACACTTCCCGACGCTTCACCGCGCATCCACACACCCATTTTTTGCTGTGAAAGAATGTTCACCTAGCTGCACTCACAGAAAAAAATGGATCCGTGAAGCGTGTGGAAGCGGGCTGGATGCGCGTGAAGCGGCGCGCTTCCACACGCTTCCACCAACATCACGAAAATCTCGATGAAGTGTCTTCCGCGCGCTTCACGCGCATCCAAAATGTGGAAGACACTTCACCCTCGCTGGCGCTTCCACACGCTTCCCCTACGTATACATGTGTGTTGGACCACCATATAAGGAAGCGTGAAGTGCCTTCACGCAGATTTTCGTGATGTGTGTGGAAGGGCTTGCGTGTTGCGTGAAGCGTCGGGATGTGTCGGCGCTTCACCGCGCATCCACACACCCATTTTTTGCTGTGATTGCTGTCACGTGCAGTGTGTTTTGAGTATGAAATGGGCAAATTTGTAAATTTGAAAAAAGCCAAAAAAATTGCAGTTGTTTATTTACACCGGGTCACAACTAGTGATGTTAAAGGCACCGGGAAAAATGGCACCGCACCGCACCGGCACCTTTCCCATCGCGTGGAAAGGGCACCTGGCACCATGGGGCACCGGCCAAAAAATCGCACCGCACCGCACCGGCACCGGTGCCATACTGAAAAACATAGCACCGGCACCCTGGGGCACCGGCCGGCTGCCAGGGCTAGCATCGAAAGGCACCGCACCGGCTAAAATTTTGTGTAGTGATATTTAAAGCGCCAGAACTTCGGCGGAAAGAGCCAAAAGTGCCCTGGCGGATTTCTCGCCCCCAGCGCCAAAAATGATGGCACCAGGGCAGAATGGCACAAACCGCATTGGCGCTGCCGCTGAGCACCAATAGTGCCACAACAAAATGGCACGCACTTGACACCAAAATAGTCATGGCGCTTTTTGTGTTGGCGCCAGCACCAGCGCCATGCGCTTTCGCAGGCGCCAGGCCGCTTGTTAGATTTTGAACAATATCGATCCTTTCTGACAGATCGATTTCATTATCATCCAACTCAGAATCAATCATTGTTTTGTTAAAAATCAGTAGTTTTGTTGTTTGTCAAAAGAATAACAATGAAAGAGCGGCCGTGGGTACGTGTTCAACGTCAGAAATTGATCGGATCACTTTTTAAATGAACAGACATGTCCTGGAATTACCGTATTTCCTCGAAATACCCCCAGGGGGTTTATTTTTTCAGAGTGGAAATTTTGAGAGAAAAACGTGAAAAATGCAACAATAACCACCATTTACAATTTTTTAGAGCCTTGTATAAGGATGCAGATGGTATAAACAATGTTCTAACGTAACACAGTAAGTGTTTTGAACATCTGTTATGCATTTCCCGGACCACAAATACATAGTGCCCATTTTGAGGGGGGTATTTCGAGGGGGGGGGGGTATTTCAAGGAAATACGGTAACCATATTTCACACCCTTGAAAGCCTGCCGGTGCCGCACTTTTTCTGGTCGGTGCCAGCACCTAAAGGCACCCTCGAAAAAGGGCACCGTACCGCACCTGCACCGCCACCGGTGCTATTCTGAAAAAAATAACACCGGCGCCGGCAGGGCACCTCTGAAAATTGCAAGGGCACTGCACCAGCACCGGTGCTGGTGCCCTTTGGCGCCCAGCACCGGGGCATCGGTGCCCCGGTGCCTTTACATGACTAGTCATACCACTCTTAAGTAATGTGATTACGAACCTGCGGAAATCTGCAAAACTGCAAAAGAAAGCAGAATGATGGCGGCGGCTGAACGCGACATCTTGAAGCTGCATGCCAATTTCTCAAGTGGACAAGTTAAGTGACTAGAATTCTGCGGTTATATATGACATCACAAAGTACTGTCACCTGTCTGATTTACCTGTATATGTTTACTCATGGTCATATCTGGGAGCTTTTGAAAAAAAACGGTTTTATTTTAAAATAAAACGCTGTTTTTTAGAAAAAAGGTTGTTGTTTTTTAAACCGTGTCATGAAAAAAAACCTTTTTCCGCCATCCCCACTCGCAACCATAGCTCGAATCACGAGTGGCATTTTCTGGGGGGGGGGGGGTCCACCAGCAGGGTTGGCAAAATCTCAGAAAAAAATAAAAATAAAATAAAAATAAAATAGAAAATAAAAGAATAAAATAAAAATAAAATGTAAAATTGAAGAATACTATAAAAATAAAATACAATTTTAATAAAAATAAAATACAATTTTAGTAAAAAGAATTTTACTTAAATCAATCCTGGACACGAACTAAAATAAAAAATAAATAAAAAATTAAAATAAAATGAAAAATTGAAGAATAAAATAAAAATAAAATGGAAAATTGAAGAATAAAATTAAAATAAAATACAATTTTAATAAAAATAAAATACAATTTTAGTAAAAAGAATTTTACTAAAACCAACCCTGTCCACCAGACCTTCGTGTCTTCCTATTCTGTTGTACATTGATCGATTTTGATGCCGTCCTAGTGCTTAGTACCTAGTGCTTAATACCCACCTAGTACCTTTGAATAAAAAAGACGGTTTCGATGCTTGCGTTTTTTTAAATAAAACGTTTTTTTAACCTTTGAAAAAAACGCCAGCCACCCCTAGTCCGAGGTGGTTTTTTTAATTTGAATGAAAAACGTGAGATGAAAAATGGTTCACCGAAAAACCAATTTTACGTTTATGCAGTTGTCGAACGTTGCATGCAATAATGGACGAAAAATGCGTCAACGTACAATTGATTTGTCGCCGAACCATTTTCCATAACTTGTTTTTCATTCAATTTTGAAAATGATCTCTCACACGATAAATTTTTGAGAACAATTGAGTTTTGAACATGCATTTTGAATAAAAAAGCTTGAAAACATAGACATTATAAATTTTTAGGTGACTTTTTTACGTTTCATCTCTGATTTGTCGTTATGCCGTAACACCACCAGTTACTTATGAAAATTGTTGCCACTGGGAAATTGGTTTGTTACACTCGGTAGACCTCAAAGTATGCGCAGAACCCTACCATAATTTTATGAATAAAATTTTGTGATAAATTTCATAATTTATTATTCCATAGTAAAAACGGAATATTATGATGAAAAACTGTAAAATGCTTAGTTCTCTATTAAGATGGGTTATGGTTATGTTATGTACTATGTGTGATTAGCATTGAGAAAAACGACCTATTTTGAGAAAATATAATTAAATATTATCTCAGAAAATCTCCCAAGAAAAAAATATAATTAAATCTCTTGGGTCATTTTCGAAAATATAATTAAATCTCTGAGAAAATCTCTTGCAGTTAAAAAAATCTCATAAAATCTCTCAACTTAAAGTATGATTCAGTCATATTTCAAGGTGTTGGGACCATTGAGAGTAGATATTAAGCACATTATGTGTTGTTTAACCTTTTTATTCACAATTTTAAATGATAACTGCATATTGTATACTGACAGCATGCTTTGTACTACCATAGTACCATGTACTATCTAAAAAAATATACAAAAAAATATGATTTTAGGTACATTTTTCCTCATAATAAAATACATTACATTTACGTGTGATGACCCCCACAGAAATTATCAGATAACTTTATTCACCAAAATTTGGTCAGTATACTTGGAATGATCTCCCCTTGAATTAACCCCCCTCGAATTAACCCCCCACAAAATGGGCTGGGGGAATAATAACCCCCCCCCCTCGAAATACCCCCCCTCCGGAATAATGTACTTCATGTATGCAATGTACATGAAGTATTTATTACTACTTATTTGCATCGCAGCTACACTTTTACGCTCATTTGTGTACAGATGTTCATCTATAGCCCCAATATAACCTGTTTTCTCACATTAATTACCGTTTTTGTGTAAGAAAAAGTGTATTCTTTAGTATGAATTTCACGAAAATTTCTGGCGAAATAATAAAACACCCCTCGAATAAACCCCCCTCAAATTTTGCTGGCGAAATAATAAACCCCCATGGGGGTATTTCGAGGTAATACGGTATTCATATTTATCCGAAGCATGCATGCAAACTCTATAGTCGTCAAAACATATTTATGTTTACTCAAAAATACATATAGCTATTTTAGTGCTACTTAAATACATTAAAATATCATCTGAAAAAGTACCAGTACTCCCTTTTATGTATACTTTTTGAAAGTACTTGAGTACAGAAAATGTATTTCAGATAGACTTTTTTGGCTCTTTCATGTTATAAACAGCGTTCGGATCAGGTCCGGCAGTCAGTTTCTGACCTGACTGCTGTCGCCATAACTCCCGCTGTGGGGGGAATTAAGAGATGAAATTTGGGTGGGACGTGGCCGACATTCCACCCCTACTATACTCCAACGCAGGGGCGACGGCGACCCACAGTTAGGGGGGTCGCCGTCGCCCCTGCGTTGGAGTATAGTAGGGGGGGAATGTCGGCTATGTCCCACCCAAATTTCATTTCTTAATTCACCCCACAGCGGGAGTTATAGCGCCAGCAGTCAGGTCAGAAACTGACTGCTGGACCTGATCCGAACGCTGTTTAGAACAGAAAAAGTGGAGAAAAAGATAAATAGGGGGAAAATAGCCAAAAATGTGCATATAAGCACATATATAGTTGAAAATTGATGAAAATTGACAAAAAAGCACATGAAATAGTGAACTTGAAGGTGAAAATGGGCAAATATAGAGAGATTTTCTTGAGAGATTTTCTCAATCAGAAGAAAATATAATTAAATCTCTCTGGAAAATCATCAAAAAAATATAAATCTCAGAAAATCTTATATTTTCTGAGATTTTCTGAGATTTTTTAAATATAAATCTCTCAGAGATTTTTTCAATGCTATGTGTGATGTCCGCCGAATATACCGTATTTCCTCGAATTAGCCCCCAGGGGTTTATTTTTTCAGAGTGTAAATTTTGAGGGAAAAACGTGAAAAATGCAACAATAACCACCATTTATAAGTTTTTACAGCCTTATATAAGGATGTAGATGGTATAATCGATGTTCTAACGTAACACAGTAAGTGTTTTGAACGTCTGTTATGCATTTTCAGACCACAAATTCATAGTGCCCATTTCGAGGGGGGGGGGGGGTATTTCGAGGAAATACGGTAAATACTTGTCTGTCACTCGACTTTTAACCTTGATATAACATTTACTATCAGTTAATTTTACTACTTTTCCTGACACTTTTCCATTTGTGAAATTGGCGCTTGGTCCACGGAGAGTTCCAAGGGTCAATTTAACAAGACGGATTGCTCTTATGATTGATCGTTTACAACATTTCCATTAGGTACGCTTTTGAACATTTGCAATGGCTTTCGTGGGTAAGGAAACTGTATAAATAATTCTTCATGGACCGAAATATCAATATTTGCATATGAAATCGATGGAGCCACTTAGTTAAATGGAACCACTTAGATACATACCTACCGTATTTAATCGAATTACCCCCACGGGGGGTTTATTTTTTCAGAGTGGACGTTTTGACGGGCGGGGTTCAACGAGGGGGGTATTTCGAGGAGAGTTTTTATTTCGGCATAACTTTTTTTGAAATCCCAGTACCAAATCGTTGTTCTAGAGTACACAGACGTCGAAAAATGCATCAAAACTGCCATTTATAGTAGATGATTGAACGCAAATAATATGGAGAATTAATTCAACTCCTATTTATGCCATTAAATCGAAGTTCTACCTTGAAATAAAATACATTGAAAATTCGTAAAAGTGAATTCAGCCGTTGGACTATTGGACCGGGCCTTAAAACGGTCGATTAAAGGATACGGTAGGCACAATGGGGCGGCTGCGGGGGGCGGCGCCGCTTTAGAAGTTCTTGTCCGTGTGTAATCATGACTAGGGTGTCAAATTTCCGTTTTCCGCAGGCAAATTTTTTCTGTTTTCTGTTCCGTTTTCCGGCTGCTGAAATTTTTCTTCTGTTTTCAAGCCACTTTTTTTTTCTTTTCCGTTTTTCCGGCTCATTTTCCGGCTATTTTCAGTTTTTCAGCCTTTTTCCGTTTTTCGGTTCAATTTCCAGTTTTTTCACCTTTTTTCCGTTTTCCGCCTCAATTTTATGTTTTTCCGCCTCATTTTACCTTTTTCTGGCTCAACTTTCTGTTTTCTGTTCCAGCCAAACTGGTAAACAATTCATGCAGATTGTCAATTATGTAAAAAAATTTTGTTTCCAGCAAAATTTCTGCAAATTTTTTCCACTTCCAGCAAAATTTCAGAAAATTTTATCCATTTTCTGGCAAAATTTCAGCAAATCTTCCCGTTTCCATGCAAATTTCATTTCTCCATTTCCATTTTTCCGGCCACTGAATTTTTTTTTCCATTTCCATTTCCGTTTTCTGCCAAGTGCAAATTTTTTTTCCATTTTCCATTCCGTATTGGGCTACTGAAATTTTGTTTCCATTTCCGTTTTCCATAAAAACCAGGGTTGGCAAAATCTCAGAAAAAAATAAAAATAAAATAAAAATAAAATGGAAAATTTAAGAATAAAATAAAATAAAATAAAATGGAAAATTTTAAAATAAAAATAAAAATAGTATAAAAATTCGAATTTTTGTAAACATTTTGTAAAATTGTATACAAATTCATATTTTTGTAAAAATTGTATAAAAATTCATATTTATTGTAAAAAATTTATCATGTTGTTTATCATTCAACATGTTCATTCGCGGAGCTGGCGCAGTCCCAAGGTGTCAAAATGTCAGATGAAATGAAATACAAAGTGTGAATTGTCATGACAAGTGGTAAGTAAAGTGTCAATTGTCATGACAAATATAAATGAAAGTGGAAACTGTATAGCAAATTGTATCCATATCTTATCCTTTGTATCCAAATCTGAAAATATTAACATTTGGATACAAAAATTTTTGATTTGGATACCTAAACATAAGGTTTGGATACAAAAACACAAGATTCAGATACACAATTTACACTTTGCATGACATTTTACAAACGCGCCCAGCACACTCCAGTAATCCTTCTACTGAAAATGCAAACCAGTATTATCAATAATTGTAACTTTACACTTGCAACCAGCTAACAATACCTACTGCATGCAACTTTTAGCAAAGTAATGGAAAAATTTGTCACACATTTTTCATTTTTAGGTCTAATTATCACATTTTTCTGGCCTTACATGCAAGATTATGATTTTTTGTAAAATTTCTGTAAAATCTTTGTAAAATGGTCCATTTTATTATTTTATTAACATTTTGGAATAAAATAAAATAAAATGAAATAAGAATAAAATTAAAATAAAATACATTTTTATACAATTTTTATACAATTTGTATACAAATGATTTTTATAAAACCAACCCTGATCATGACTCAATGATGTATAATTCGACGGCGGCATGAGGGTTTTTCGCAATGCATATTTTGAAGAAAAAAACTATTACATTTCATTACTCATTTCTTACTAGTAGTTCACTACTACTTTCATTTCATTCATTCATTACAATAACATATTGATTTTTGACATAAACCAGTGTTTTTAAATGGCTTAAAACTAAGATCTAGAACAACAAATATGCTACTGTATTTAACTGTAATTAGCATTACTCAATTGTACTGGCATTACACGCGAATGAAATCTGGCATTCAGTGTAATTGTATTAGTAACTCCAACTTTGTCAATCGATTGGAGGGGGCTGGAATCATGTGATTTCATTACATTGTATACTCCGGTTACTTTACACCCTGCACGCATGGTTCCCGCTGGAAGTGCGCCAATGATGGTTAACGCGTGCGAGTTTCATAAAAAGATGACAAAATCGATTGTTGTTATAATGTTATTCATTAACATATTCACATTGATGAATTTTTTCATTTTATTACAGAAATCGCATGATTTGATAATCATTGGCACGCTTCCAACACAAGACATAAATCAGTGCGAGGGCAGAGTATCATGTACGCCGAGTATAACAGAGTTGTTAGAATTACTGAACGTTTTTAAAAAGTATATGTAAATGTAAGTAACGTATTTCCTCGAATAACCCCCCCCCCCTCGTTTGACCCCCCCCCCCTCTCGAGACCACTATGAAATAATCACCCCCCCCCCTCGTACATGACAAATACTGCAGTTTGTGTTCTGCGTAGTGCAGAACACACGTTAAAACAATGTCGTAATCACGTTAGAACAGTGTTTATACCATCTACGTACTACTATTAGTCTACAGGAGTCTATACATGTCAGTTATTGATGCATTTTTCTACCCCAGTGTACATCACAAACGACGATTTTGTACTAGGATTTGAAAAAAATTCTGGGGAAATAATAACCCCCCCCCTCGTTTAACCCCCCCCCCCCTCTCGGGACCACTATGAAACAATCACCCCCCGGGGGGTATTTCGAGGAAATACGGTATTTATTTTTTACTCACCAAAAAGTATAGAAAATGTAAAATACTTTTTTTTTACTCGTACTCATGCGTAAATGTGAGTACAATACTTTTTTCCCAGGAAAATGTAAAAGTGAGTACTTTTCCCCTGGAAAACGTAAAAGCTGCTACTTTTTACAAGTGAGAGTGGGTTTTACACTGCAAGACATAATAGATGTCATTTTTTAGTGATTGTTTAATATATTTTTTAGAGAAATGATATGATTTCGTCAAAATTTTCTTATTTTACGAACAGAAAATTGTGATTTTAGCAACAAAAATACATTTTCTCTGTACGCGTGTACTTTTAAAATGTACGCGTAAAGTTGAGTACATTACTTTTTTAGAAAGTATATGTAAATATATTTACCGCGTACTCGCGTACGCGTACTTTTCGAGTAAATGTACGTACATTTTAACAACTGTGCATTGTAAAATCATACTGAGGAGTGGTAACTGTAAGACCGTACCGGGAAGTTTTAAAAACTCATTTTTATAAACTTGTCCTGGGGCCAGTCTCGCAAGTTGACAAGTAAATACTATACTCTTGACTTGACTCCTGACTTTGCTCTTAACTTTTAACTTGACTCTTGACTTTGTCATTTGCCGGTACAAGTAAAGAATCAAGAGTTAAGTTGAAAGTTAAAAGATCAAGTGAAAAGTCAAGAGCAAAGTCAAGACTCAACTCGAGAGTCAAGAGTAGAGCACTTGTCAACTTGCGGGACTGGCCCCAGGTAGGGTCCTTATCAGGCTTTTATTGAAATAGCCGAATTTTAATTTTTTATACAACATACCAATTTGCGAGTACCGTATTTCCTCGAAATACCCCCCCCCCTCGTTTGACCCCCCCCCCTCTCGAGACCACTATGAAACAATCACCCCCCCCTCGAAATACCCCCCCCCCTCAAATTGAGTGTAAAGAGAACGTACATCACAAATATGGCAGTTTGTGTTCTGCGTAGTGCAGAACACACGTTAAAACAATGTCGGAATCACGTTAGAACAGTGTACACACCATCTACATACTAATATTAGTCTACAGAACCTTATAAATGGCGGTTTTTGTTGCATTTCTCGACGTCTGCGTACGTTTCAGACGACAATTTCGTACTTGGTTTTCAAAAATTTTCTTGTGAAATAATAACCCCCCCCCCTCGAAATACCCCCCCCCTCTCGGGACCACTATGAAACAATCACCCCCCGGGGGGTATTTCAGGAAATACGGTAGGTACATTTTGCACATCATTTGTATTTATATTGCGCATCTTAAATACTATTAAAAAACCGGTGCAATAAAAAAGAAGAGCAAGTATAATTCTTGAAACATAGAAAATTAAAAGAGAAAGTAGAAAAATATATAACACTTTTATATGAAGAAATATGGTAAACTAATTTTATTTTAAATCATGAGTAAAAAAGAATCTTAGCTCACTAAATGTAAAGCAGTAAAAACTATTGCCTTAAAGCAACGGTAATTTTGGTCCACAAAATCTTTCGAAATCAGTATAATTATTTAGCACTGGTGCTTAAGTGACGGGAGGCTAAATATAATAAAAGAAAAACGTTGGTTAATGCCCTCTAAATTAGTAAAATGAATGAAACTAGGGCTGGTGTAAGACGATACGACTCTTAGATGCAAATATTCAATATGAATAAGTCATCAATATTAGCCTTCAATCAGGGGCAGGAAATGGGAAGGTTGGGGGGATACCCCCCCCCCCAAACCGTCCAGCTATCTATCTATCCCGGAGGCAAAATTTTGGGCTACTATCCCCTAAAACCCCCTCCCCAAATTGGCCAGCAATCTACATATCTGGAGCGATTTTTTAGAAACTATACCACAACTTTCGCTCAAAATCGCTATTTTGCATACCTTTTTGTAGATTTTCACGCCCAAAATCACTAGTTCACGTGTCTGACTGCCAATGTTCAGCTATTTTTAGTACTATATGTGCTTACCGTATATCCTCGAATAAGTCCCCCGAGGAGTTATTTTTTCGTCAGAACTTTTTGAGGGGGGAGTTAATCGAGAGGGGGGCTTAATCGAGGATATACGGTATATACCCATTTTTCACCTACTTTTAGTGATTTTTCTCCCTTTTCTTCCTTCTATACCTAGAAAATCCTATATATTGAACCCCCGCGAACCCCCCCCCCTTTTTCAGCAAACTATCCCTCCGGAGGAGCGATTTGCTATCTATCCAACTCCCTGGAGGGTCAAAATCTAGAATACCCCTGCCTTCAATCAATGTTTTCCCAACATTATTCTGATCATTTAAATACATCCTTCATATCATCCCATCCAGACCATAGAATAAGCTGTCAGTTTGACTGCTTCAAAGGAAAACTCTTTCAAACACTACAACAGTTCTTAGGCAGCGCTCTAACTATGAATAGAAAAAAGTGCTTTTTCAATGGACTTCTTAAAAACAGTTTTTTAAATTAAAATCAATTTTTTTCTTTTCTAAAAAATGTTCGGACATTTTTTAATTGCTCATTTCTAGGGTGTCAAAAAAAATTTTCTAAGGAAAACGGAAAGGTAAAAATTTTTCACTTTACGGAAAACGGAAAGGTAAAAAAAATTTTCTGCCGGAAAACGGAAAGGTAAAAAAATTTCACTCAGCAGAAAACGGAAAACGGAAAGGTAAAAAAAAATTATCGGCCGGAAAACGGAATAATGAAATGCCAGAAAACGGAAAACGGAAAGCAAAATTTTCACGGAAACAGAAAAAATAAAGTGAAATTTGCACAGAAATGGACAAATTTGCAGAAGGAAAACCTGCATGCAGGTTTGCCTGTTTGGCTTTGATTGTGGTAGCTAGGGTGGCAGACGGTACGGCCTTGCGGTAAACTGTACGGTACGGTAAATTTTCCATTTTGCAGTAAACGGTACGGTAAATATTCAATTTTGCGGTAAACGGTATGGTACGGTAAATCTGAAAAGTGCGGTTCGCGGTACAGTACGGTAAATTTCCAATGTCAGAAATCTATCAATGCGTGACTACAGACAACCTTCAGTTCATAAATTGACACCAAAGTCTATTACACAATCTGATAAAAGAACACAATAACAGTATGATGACTTAAAATTACATTACCCACAACGTAGGGCCTTATTCAAGGTGTAGAAGGTAGAAATGGAGGAAAAATTTGCCAACAGTGGGTAAAAATTGCTAAAAGTAGGTGAAAATAGTTTAAAATGAGTATCTAACCATACGTCAAACATAGCACTGCCACAAATAAGCTCAAAATAAAATGTAAATCCATTGAGGGTAGCGTTTCACACCTTAAGAGCATCTTGAAGCACATGGCTCGATTTTATAAAGCACATAATACTGATGTAAATCATGACTTATAGCAATAGTGCTTGCAGAAATGAAAGGGTTTCAAACAGGAAAACAATGTTGTTAAATGTGCGCGCTTGCGCGCAAAATTTTTTCAGAACACCACATTAATTTTCATCAATAAACTGTCATATTTAAGGTCAATCTGAGTAAAATTTACGGCATTTTCTGCGGTAAATGAGTGCGGTACGCGGTACGGTACAGTAAATTTTGGAAAATGCGGTACGCGGTACGGTACAGTAAATTTTGGAAAATGCGGTACGCGGTACGGTACGGTAAATTCCTAAACGTGCGGTAAATGGTACGGTACAGTAAATTTCCCCAAAATGCGGTACGGTACGGTAAATTCTGCCACCCTAGTGGTAGCTGTACATTCTGCAACTATGGAACAAAAAATCATCAAAGGGTAGCAACAACACTACAACAACAATAAGAATTTAGCAAAAGTGAACTTTGATGTAACTGAACAGTAAAAAGTATACTCAGCGGACTGCAAAGTATGCGTCCAAAATTACCTTGTGTTTTTTACAGATTTGGATACAGATAAAAATTATGAACGACACAAGAACCTGGTAGTTAAAAACACCATAGTGGAAAAAGATAAATACAGATTGGAAAAATAATAGAAAAATGCCAGAAAACTGAAAATCACGCCAGAAAATGAAAAAATAGCCTGGAAAAATGGAAACGGAAAGGTCTAAATTTTTCAGCCGGAAAACAGAAAAATGGACCGGAAAAATGGAAACGGAAAGGTAAAAAAATTTTCAGCTGCCGGAAAACGGAAAGGTAAAAATATTTCAGCTGCCTGAAAACGGAAAGGTGAAAAAATTTCAGTTACCGGAAAACGGAAACTTGACACCCTACTCATTTCACACCTCAAAACACATTTCACGTTTTTTAAAGTGACATTTTTTAAAAATGGTTGAAAAAGCACTGGCCATCCATCCCTACTAACAACAATGAACAGTCTTCAAACATATATCTACAGAATGTAGGCTACTGAATAAAACACAAGCAAAATCTCTACAGCACTTCTAATAGGAAAAAAACTAGCAAACTGACGCAACAGAGTAATGTAAACAATGTACTTTAGACACTAACTAATGAAACAATCTAACCATAGACTCAATACTGCAGCAACAAATAAATAAACACACTTTTTTCTGATCAAATGGAACGAACACGATCACCTAAAGCGCACACCATTCACATTAGAATTAACATCAGTACCGCCAGACACTTTAATAGCAACCTGGACATCCCCCGAACGTGTCCGCATTCCAAAAAGTGGCAAAACATCGGACCTCAACAAACGATAAAGCAAAACTGCATTCACAACGCACAGGACAAACATAGACAGTCGAAATTGGGTCAGAAACCAAAAGGGTACCCTGTGCCCGTCGACAAAAGTGGCGTAGACCAAAGCGCAAAGTGGTATGATCCTCAAGGGTATAAAACTGCACAAATTTATCCACTTCGTAAATTTCACGGCAGTGGAATTTGCTGGAACACTGGCCATTTGCAAAATTTTGCGCAAATGCAAAAAAGCGGTCTGGCTTTCGATCGTCATGGCCAAAATTTGATAGCCGATACATTGGTGGGATGAAATTGTGTACAGCGCATTGCAGATAATCTGAGATTGGGGAGTTCTATTCCAAAGTGCTTAAGCACCAGCGCAAAAGTATGAATATCACCGATTCAGTGGCGTAGCCAGGGGGGCGGGGGGGGGGCGGCCGCTCCCCCCTTTCCGGGCCAGACAGAAAAGTTGCCGAGAATGACACTTTTCTATAGGGATTTTGTAGGTTGTTTATAAAAAATTTTATTATACTAAAAATTTTATTATATACGCCGTAGGAGTATAAATACAGCTACAAATCACTAAACGCGGTACCAATTTTCATATGTTTAGGTCGATATATTTTCTTATATTGTAGGCACTGGCGCCAACACCAAACACGCCATGACGCGGCGCCTTCGAATGGCGCCAGCGTCATCATAACTGCATTCCGCAACTATAGGGGGGGGGGGGCGCCGCCGCCCCCCGTTCGCCGGGCTCTGTATACAATCCCCCCGCTCAAAAATCCTGGCTACGCCACTGGACCAATTTTATATTCACATTGGCCCTAGACTAGGGATAGAAAGATGTTTTTAACAACCCCATTTTTTTAAACACGTTTTTAAACAAACGTTTTTTTTCAAAACCTCCCAAATATCGTTGTGAGTCAACATATAGTGACAGCTATGAGTAGGGTTGGCACTTGATTTTTTTAAACTGATTATAATTGTTAAAAAAACGCAAAATTTATGGTAGACAAGCACAGATATTTTGCATTTTTTTTGTGTGCAAGCATGCAATTTCTCATACACATTACTATTGGTGGTGTTTTCATGGGTTTTGAAGCATTTTTAGTGTAAAAGTTTCCATTTTGTCATGCTACCATATAATAATAAGCCATGATATGCTAGTGTAGTATATAATATTTAACCAATGTGCTCCCACATACCTCTGACTGACAACCTTATTTAAGCACTATTCCTTGCTGAACTTCACTTGAAGTCATGAATGTTCAATAAAAGGCAATATACGTAATAAGTCAAGTTAAAATGGTTATTTTTGAAAGAAATCACTACTTATAATGCTATCCCATGACTCCACAGTCATTATATGACCACAACAGACATAACAATACATTGTCTGACACTAAACATACACATAATTTTTCTCTATACCCCAAGGACGTAGCCAGGGGGGGGGCGGGGGGGGGGGCGGCCGCCCCCCCCCTTCCCGGGCCAGACCAAAAAATGTGCCAGAAATGGCACATTCAGACGACGATTTTGTCGACAGTTTGAAAAATTTTTGCGCGCAAGCGCGCATTCTCCCTTCACAACATATCTTTTTGGCTGACCAGTCTCCGCGGCCTCATAGCCAGTGAAAATGGACTCAATTTCTGTCCATGTCGCTGTATATGCCTGTAAAACACAGACGTATACTGCTGTTTTGGCGCCATGGCGTGGCGCCTACGAATGGCGCCAGCGCCATGGCGCCATTCCCCTACAACAGGGGTAAAATTTTAGGGGGGGGGGGGCGCCGCCCCCCCCCGTTCGCCTGGCTCCGTATACAATCCGCCCCCCCCGCTCAAAAATCCTGGCTACGTCCCTGCTATACCCCCATTTTGGACGATTGACAAAAAATTTGATTTTAATTTTAAAAAACTCAATGGATTTTTTTAAATCAAGCCGTTTAAAATATTGATTTTTTTCATCCCTAGCTATAGACACATCTCAGTACTATTACGCAAGCATCAAAACTTTTTTAAACCACAATAATTTTAGTACTTAACCACTAGAATGGTTCCACAGCTATGGCTATATAAATATAACATAACAGAGTACCGTCTGATATACATGTTTATGTTGACTAATAATCACATTTGGGAGATTTTTTAAAAAATGGGGTCATAAAAAACGTTTTTTCCATCCCTACTCTGAACCCTTGAAGTGATCGAAATCTACATAACACATATGGCATGCATCACCATACAACTATTTAGAATGCAAATACAGGACAAAACTACTGAGAAAGTAACAAAAAGCTGCACACCTTTTGCAATGCATATACACAGGTCCCTGTGCCATTACGCATGTAAACCCATCATTAGGGATGGCCGGTGCATGCTGGCAGGCATCTGACTATAACCAACATGCTGACAATATGCAATAAAACACATGACCTAGTGATTTTAAAGGTGAAAATCTATAAAAAGTATGAAAATTAGCGACTGTGGGAGAAAATAAGGGTAAAATTGTTCAAAGGTGCTCCAGATAGCTGGATAGCTAGACAATTTGATTGGGGGGGGGGTTGTTCATAGGAAAGTAGCCAAAAAATTGCCTATTGGATAGATAGATATTTAGCGTCCCTTTCTTACCCCTGCAGGTATAATGTGTCTATTATGGGTCTACATGTGTAATGGGTTTACATGCGTGATAGGCTTGACCCATACACAAAAGTAGCTGCACGCGTTTGACGGATATTTTCAGCTAAGTAATTGGATTGTGGAAAACTCACAGCAGCATGGTGCATCAAAATCTCCCATTTCTGCCAAAATCGTCCATCAAGAATGATATCAAACGTATCGTGCACAAAGTAACCTGAGAAAAACCAGTGTATATTGATTTCACAAAGTATTCATATAAAACAGTAAAATCAAAATGAAACCGCTGTCCAAAAAAAGAACCGATGGACAAAAAAACACACAAACAGAACAAATCAAAACTTTGGAACAAATAGTGAATCAACACACCAGTGGAGAAACATGCCAGGAGATATGAGGGTCTGTTGACAAAATGTACCATATCTGACCACATTTCAACGCCATAGAATGCAAAGCTGTGTTAGAAACATTTAAAGTAATGTATTTCTAGGACAAGACAAACTACTTGGACACGTGCCAAAAATGTGTTACCCGGCAAAATATTCTGGACGGACATGCGCGAAATGGTCACTCAAATTATGCCGATGTAAATCACAACTCCCAAACCATGTTCCAATGGTCTAAGAATGCTCAAAACTATGAACTCACCACAAAAGTGCCCACGACCCGGTAACAAACGCGTGCGTACACGAGACCAATAAATTATGCCATCTGAAGAGGTAAAATTCACATTTCCTGACGCGAACACTTTCCGGAATCGACGTTTTCACAACCAAAACGTGTTTGAATGTCATAAAGCATATTGCGAAAGCGAATATGTAGCACAGGCCGAGAATTATCGGAAATTGAGATAGAAATCTAGATAGACACAGCAAAATAGACAATGATATTGCGAAGTGACTCAAGGGAGTTTTTTGGTAGGGCGTTTTGCAGTATGGAGCACCAAAATTATTTGCCATGATATGGACCGCCGAAAAATATACGTCAAAGCATAACCTGGGAGGGAAAATGGATTTTGTAGTTAAATTCGGAGGTAAACGTGCCTTTGTATACTTACGCAGGTAAATGTGACGAAATCGCCATTTCTTTTTTAATGAAAATCCAGAAACTATACGCGCTTGAAAACTATACATTTAATGGATGGAATGATAGCCCATTCCAATTGTAAATTGTAAATTAATAGCCCCATTGTAGATTAAATACAAGCAAGATTAAAATTCAACCACCGGAAACTGTTTCAGGCAGCCAAATTCATTGTAAGTAATATGTTCACCTGCCGTCCAAATGTGCTTCTGGCAACAAGCCAAATCAATGCTGCCTGAAGTCAGTATAAGACGCTGTAAGTAAAAGCCCCCTACTCACTATTTGACACTATATGTGTCAACTCAGATTTCCGCTTTGCGTGTCGCAGAGCGATCTCAAAATGGACAATGTCGAAAGATGAATACATATTACGCCAAATTCATGGAAGGTTGTTCTGCGACACGTGAAGCCGAAATCTGAGTTGACACGGACCAATTCACACACTGTGTCAACTAATGTGTGCGCTGCCTATATATTGATTCTACTGAGCTATCGTCCGCAAAATATTGATCATCTTGTTGTATATTTTATGGCAAAACTTCTCGACTGTCTGTAAAATGTGTAAGATGTTTATAAAACTCTGAGGTCAATTCAATAACTGAAAAAAATGTGAAATAAATAAATTATTTGTTTCCTTAAGCAGGTATAAATAGTTAGACTGTAAATATCATAGAGTAGATATTTAAATACAAAATCACTGGATAATAGGTAAGAGATGTAAACATTATGCATTGAAAAATATGAGATACATATTGGATACTTTTTGTCGCACCAGTAAAAAATAGGCAGGAACATAAAGAAACACATTTCAAACAATTATATTCATACCTACCGTATTACCTCGAATTAACCCCCCCCCCTTGAATTAACCCCCCCTCGAAATACCCCCCCTAAATTTCGGCTGAGGAAATAATAACCCCCCCCCCCTCGAAATACCCCCCCCCTAAAACTGAGTGTAACGTGAACGTACATGACAAATACCGCAGTTTGTGTTCTGTACAATGCAGAACACACGTTTAAACTGATGATTTAGTGACGTTAGGGAAGGGTTTTTGTGTATACCGTATATCCTCGAATAAGTCCCCCGGGGAGTTATTTTTTCGCTAGAGTTTTTGAGGGGGGAGTTATTCAAGGGTGGGGAGTTATTCAAGGGAGGGAGTTATTTTTTCCTCATAATATACAGGAAAACTTGCAGGTAGATAGGTGTGTATACACTGCGTAATACACACTGTGCATCTGCTTTCGCTGCCGTATGCTAACATCCTTTGTATTTTTTGTCTCACACTGCACTGTAATTGCATTTCGTTTTTTTTCACTTGTTCCAGTATCCTCTCCACTCATCACAGAGGGGGGAGTTATTCAAGGGTGGGGAGTTATTCAAGGGGGGGAGTTATTTTTTCGTCAGTGTTTTTGAGGGGGGAGTTATTCAAGGGTGGGGAGTTATTCAAGGGGGGGGGGTCTTATTCGAGGATATACGGTATACAGTTATAGATGCCTATAAACACACATACATCTATGTAATTGTTCGATTTTTCTACGTCTGCGTATGGGGAATTTTCGAAAATTTCTGGCGAAATAATAGACCCCCCCTCGAATAAACCCCCCCTCGAATTATCCCCCCCTCAAATTTTGCTGGCGAAATAATAAACCCCCTGGGGGTATTTCGAGGTAATACGGTAAATTGATTTCAACATTTCTTCCAATGGCAAGGCACCTCCGACAGAAAGGTGTGTTACGCCATGTTTTTGTTTACATAAAAATAAGAGCACCCTCCAACAAAAGAGCAACTCCAATAGAAAGGCAGATTATAGGATGGAACCATGCCCAAAACAAAAAAAAATAGTGTGAAAATGCTCAAAACATCCTCAATAACCACTTTCCAGTGCTCGATTCATCGTAGGTAAAAATAGACGAAAACGTGTCGGAAATATCGTGAAACAAAAGATCAATCAAATAACCTGCTGCCAGTTCCGCAAAATGAGAAGTGAGAAGTGAAATGGCAAAGGCGAAGTGAAATGGCAAGTGAATTGGAAAGTGAAATGGCAAAAGCGAAGATAAATTAATTTTTCTTTTTTACTTCGCTTTCGCCAATTCACTTGCCGTTTCACTTCACCTTTGCGCTTTTACTTCGCCTTTGCAATTTCACTTCTGACTTCTCATTTTGCGGAACTGTCCTCAGTTTTGCCATGCAAATTTAAACAAAAAGTATGTATTTATCTAACCAAGAAGTGTCAATGCATTGGTAGGTATACTGTATTTATTCTGATAGAATGGTGCCATTCTATTGGAGACACCCTTCTATTGGAAGACGCTCTTCTATTTTTCCCCATTTTTCAGCAAATTTTGCTTTCAATTTCTGCAAATATTTGTAAAATGTTTCTTCACAGTGTCAATTGAAACAACGATTTACAGAATTTATTCAACATTTGATCTTAAAATGATGACAAATCAATCGACAAAAACAACCAAAAAAACAGCATCCATTGACATTTTATTATAATTTTTAAGCATTTGGCACAATTCCAGCAGTTTTTCACCCTTCTATTGGAGACCACTCCATCTTCTATTTATGTATTTTGTGGCCTCAAAAAGTCAAAAAGTGTACCTTCTATTGGAGGAGCCATTGTATTGGAGACACCAGCTTTCTATTAGAAGAAATACGGTAAAATATCCTAAACAAATTGATTTTTTTTGGTGAGCTGAATAACAATAAGAAGCGATAAAAAAATATCAACATCACTTAGCACCACTGTAATTTCCAAACGTCTGTTCAATATCCTTTGTCAGTTGCTTGATATGACTATCAACTAGCTGCACATCCACATAATCACTGGTGTCGGTCATCTGCGATCTGGGCCGATTTTCTGACCTATTTGCATCTGAATGGTGCCTTTTGTTTCTGCCCGTGAAGTTGTCATACTCAGGATCGGTGCTGTGCCTGAATTTGGAAGAAAAACAGTATGTAAACTTGGATAGTGATGGAACTTTGATGCCAAGCGCTACAAGCGCCATGGCGCTTTTTCGAACCCCAGCGCCAAACGCCAATGGCGCCAGAACAAAGCTCCACGGCGCCTTTTGGTTTGGCGCCAGTGCTAAGCGCCAGCGCCAGGCGCTTTGTTCCTGGCGCCACAGAAAAATAGCGCCCATAACCAGAAGCGCCATGGCGCTTTTTGCTTTGGAGCTAGCGCCATGGCGCCTTTCCATCACTAAACATGGAGGTCACTGTGCGAAAATTTGACAGCAGTAAATACCTGAAATGTCTCTCCCCATTTAAATCCCCTCCATTTCTTGGTAAACTGTTAGTGTTGTGCAAAATCCTAGCATCCAAATCTGGCGGCTTTGACCCGGAATTGTATTGGTTTCTGTTGGCTAAATCGTCCAGATATACCGTGCCGATGTTTTCATCACTCACTTTGTGCCCTTGTTGGTGGGCTGAGAATAAAATGATTTGCTGTAGTTGACGGATATCACACTTAGTATGGAAACCTACCATAACTCATGAACCACAAAGTATACTGGTTTTTCATTATTATATTTTATTTTTACTATGGATTAACTAATCATGAAATTTATCACAAGATTTTATTCATTAAATTATGGTAGAATTCTGCGCATACTTCGCGGTCCGCCGAGTGTATGGAAAAAATGGAAAACAGTCTACGCAAAAAGCTCCACTTACGTATCGCGGTATTATATCCGGGAATTGCAGTTGTCGGAGCAAAAAAGTTATTTTGTGACACATCATCTTCTGTATCAATTGCATTCTCGTAATCTGTAGCACTCGCTGGGCGCCTAAGACAAATGATCATTGTATTTGGAACTTTGCCTAATTATGTGCCATTTTTCCTCGAAATACCCGTGGGTGTTTGTTTTTTCAGAGTAAAAATTTTGAGTGGGCGGGGTTAAATGAGGGGGGTATTTCGAGAGGTAAATGTCTAACTGAAACTAGCCTGGCAAGACTCACAACAGCATCGTTATTCCTCCATGGAACCTGCTAAAAAAAACAAATTTGGTTAAAAAAAATCTCAAAGAAATACGAGATATAAAAAAGTGACACACCGAAACTTGCGCACTGCCGCCCGGTTTCGGTGTAGGGCACGTCTGCGGGAATGCGTACCTTGAGTCACCGTTCCCAACTGCCCCTCCAGTTTCTGCACAATCCAACAAGGCTGGGTCGGCACTGTGCTCGGCGAGAATCTAGAAAGATGTAGCGATATTGCCTGTTTGTGTCATGTGAAGTGAATGTAAAATGTGGATGTGTTACTGCACAGTGTATTTGAGAAAACCAGAGTTGTTAGAATTACTGAACTTTTTTAAAAGTATATGTAAACGTAAAGTATTTTTTTTTACTCACCACAAAGTATAGAAAACGTAAAATACTTTTTTTTTACTCGTACGTACGCGTAAATGTGGGTACTTTTTTGTGAGTGTAGAAACGACTATTTTTCTTCATAGAATGTGTAAAAGTGGGCACTTTTTTATACGTGTACAGCACAACGTATGTTTTTCTATATGCAAATGACAGATTATTAGTTTTCAAGATCTCTTTTATCTAGGAGATAAAAATCAACGTTCTCCCGACTCGTTTACCACATCCGTTGTCTCCACAACCATTTCGATTTGGTTGCGAATTTTGAAATTTTTAAAGGCACTACCCCCGCATATCTAAAATATTGAATGGAACCACTTCTGTAAATACATAGCAGTGTAGTGACTTTATAAATATGTCCTACATTGAATTTTCATCAATACATTTTCCGTACGCGTACGCTTTGAAAGTGTACGCGTACAAGTGCGTACGGTATTTTTTTGAAAAGTATATGTAAATGTATTTACCGCGTACTCGCGTACGCGTATTTTTCGAGTAAACGTACGTACCTTTTAACAACTCTGGAGAAAACCTATACAAATTTGGTGTTAGAACCAACATTTGTGAAGAAATATACAAAAAAAACAATTTTGCAATAAATCAACTAAAGTTAATCAATTGATGCAATGGTGCTACATATTATACGCTGGATGTCAACTAAATTTGTGTCAACTAAATTTTAGTGAATTATGTGATTTCAACTTTCCTATCTGATAATTTTACATCATGACACATCATGAATTTTCATTGTTTCTGTTAAGTGTGATGCTTTAAATTTTTCTGTGTTATTTAGTTGACACGAACTTTCGCTGTTAACTAGCGTGTATGGGCCCAATATTGTGACCTGCATCATCGCTCAGAAGCAGTTCCAGCTGGCTGACTGGACAATGGAGTGAAATTTTTCAAAGAGCATTTAACACCAGCTAGCATAGTTTCCATTTATTTACCTACTTGTTCACTTGATTGGTAAAATTCATTTCACAAGTTGAATCGTCATTTAAGATACTAACATCATGTGCGGCGGCTGCGGCAGCAGAGGCCATCACTTGCTGTCTACATCTGCTGCTCAGACTGTTCTGCCGATTTCCATTGTTGTTAGTGCCAAAATTTTGCTGGAACTTTGCCATACTTTCATCGTCACTGGATGAGTATTGATTTGCACCCATATCCATCGAGTTACTTGTGAAATTCATCTGTGCATTTTGGTGCTGATTACAATGGGTTAAATTTTGAACTGGACCCAGTGTATTTGGCTGCTTTGGCGAATTCTGTATTGGTTAGCAGTGATCAGTTAAGCCAGTTGAAAATGAGGTGAAGGTTACAATATACTGTTAATACATACATTTTGTGCATTTCTCTGTGCTTTGTGTCTCCTTGTTCTGGGTGAATTTGGCATCTCCTGGACAAATTCCAAATCTGCAGCAAGATTATCATATTCATTAAAGAAAGCTAACGAATACTTAAAACCTAATTCAATTTCGCTTTTTTTGTCAAGCGTCATACAAAATAAGCATGGTAACTCACCAGATTGACTGGTGGTCGCTGGTTCTGGCAGAGCCCTCCTAAACTTTTTCTTTTTAGAACCACCTGCTTTCTTTGTGGGGCTTGCATTTGCTCTCCCTGTCTGACTTATTTCTGGCGACATCTGCTGGTGCGCTGGCAGTTTTGGTGGCTGAAATGGGCAGTAGTGATTTCATATAAGTATGATGACAAAGATGACAGATTGTGATATACTCCAGTTACTTTACACCCTGCACGCGTGGTTCCCGCTGGAAGCGTGCCGGCGATTTGTTACGCATGCGATTTTCATAAAAAGTTGAAAAATATCATCTCTGTTATAACGCTGTATTTACGTAAACTTTTTCACAACATAATTTTTCATTTTTTATACGAAAATTCGGATGCTTTGCATCATTGGCACGCTTCCAACGTGAGACATAAATGAGTGCGAAGGCAGAGCATCATGTACGCCGAGTATAGTCAGGGACACACCTTGTGCACAACATTCAACTTTGCTCCATTTTCTGGCACATCATACACATGGGGCAACATTGATGCACCAGTGTTCTCCATAGTGGTGATGTGCTCCAAACTACTGCTTAGTGATTCTGATCCCAGACTTAGTGGGGTCATGTCCCCTTCATATGATTCCTGCATTTTATCAAGAGGCTTGTGAAAAAGTGATTCATGGAGTTTCAATCTTTTTGTCAAAATAGCTCTAGATTATACCTGTTTATGTCCTGTCGTATTTGGCACCAAAGCGCTTCTGAGCATTCTCTGCATTCTGTGAACCTGCTGAAAATCATGCCTCAAGTTATCGATGTCTAAAAGATTTTTCTTGTTTTCACTGGCTGCAGCTTTCATATCTGGCTCAGGGCTTTCTGAACTGCGCTCATCACTGGCTGAACTGTGACCTTGCTGGGCTGCTTTTGCACCATCCACCATTGAAACTTTGTTATTTCCATTAATTTGGCAAATTTCCAAGTCTGCTGTGCTGTTATTCAATGAGGATACAGCATTTTGGTCATTTTCATTGTTTGGAAGTGATGCTGGCTCAGTGTATGTGGTGGCATTTGATAATGGGCGATCTGAAAAACATTAGATAGTATTTAAATGTTTATGATTAGGTAGCACCTGTCTGAATTCTGCTTCCCCAGTTTCCTCACAAATTCACACTCTACCTTTGCATCTATGTATTTATAATGAATGAATCAACTATACTGTTTGGCATGACCTATTCTCACCCTTTCATAAGCAATTCACATGAAAGTCAAAACCCAATGCAACCAACCTTGAACTTCAACCATGACATTGCCATTCACATACCCAGCTAGGCTCTGTGCCAACAGAACATCACCATCACTGTCTGAACCAGGCAAGCTCGACTGCATCTCTTCCATAGTTCTGAGCAGCTGTTCTTTGGTTTCTGTGACACTGCCCAGCAGACTTTGTGCTGCTATCAGTGTGCTAAAAATGTGTGGAATTTAGTTGTTTGATCACATATTGAAACATGACAATCCAGCAGGTACTTACGGTGTTCCACTGCTGGACATCTGACTTTGGCTCTGTTTCATCCCGTCACTGCTTTTGAGACAATCTGCTGTTTCATCTGACACATTCATATCACCCGACACCACCCCTGTGGGCACATGTTGGTGTTGATCATCGTATCCCATATTCACTTGTGGCCCATATGCAAATGCATCTAGGGCACCAGCAGCCCCACAATGCAGCCTGCCAATGTATGCAAATAGACTGTTCCTGCCATCTGGGCTCACAGACTGTATGTCAGTATTTGCATTGGGAATGCTCAGGTAGGCTGCCCTGGAGTCTGATGTCAGTAGTGTGATGCCTGTAAATAATATTTGTTATAGTTTGGAATGGTTTTTCTACCCAATATGAATATGGGCTGAAAAACAAATTGTGAATAAGCTCTAAAAACTGATGAATCCACCTTTTGGCGCCATTTTTGCAAGGGACCTTGCACCATCACACGCAGGTCCATAAAGGTCAAAAATTGGCCTGTCAGCACCAACAACTGCAGCCACACCACCAGCCATGTGAATGCCAATTCCAATATTACTACTTGATGGTGAATTTTCTGCTGGCTCAGTCCTCTTTGGTGAATTATTTTGATGAGATTTCTGAGCCACAGAATTTTGAATTCTGTCTGCCAATGTGAGGAGGGTGGAAATTGCACCACGCCTTGAAAGTCCAATGCCATCCTGTTTGGTTTGGAAAATGTTTGCACAGGAAATGGAAACATGATCATTTCATGAATAGGTTTTTTTACAAGTTACCTGTATTTTAGTGTCCGGTGCCAAACCAATTGCAGCCACATAAACCTGCCCAACAAATTGAACTTTCTCCACACTTGAGAAGCATGTCTCTGATAGTATCTGTGTATGATGTGATACTAAAAAACTGTGGGATATTTTATCACGAATCCCAACTTAGAACACAATCGAAAATTGTATTGCAATGAAAATCGACCTTCAATGTAAAATAATTTACATTTGAACAAAACATGTCATGAAGCAACTGCTGAATATTATCGTGATCATGCTCAAAAATTATGGTGAATAATCCATGTTTTCCGGAGATTTATATTTTACAGTGATTTCAGTCAATTTTACATCATAAACTACACTGTAACATCGACTGAAAGCAACAAAAAATTTATATACCTATTCAAACACATGGATCATTCAAGCAGATTTTTGGACATCCGAACAATTGCAGTGAAATTGATGAAAATTGCAAAAAAATTGTGATATTTTTATTTCATTTTGTTTTCATCAATTTTGCGCAAATTTTCAACCCAAACAAAAACTCACACTATCCACTAAATGTGCACAATTGCTCAACAGGAGCGCAGCACTTGGAACAGTGCCAGATTTTTGTTTTGGCCCACTAATCAATGGCGGTGGTAATCGGAAATGGACGGCTAAAACGGCAACTGTGCTGTAGCCGCACGAGTAGATGTCCTATAGGATAAAGTGTAGCATGAGACAAGATTTTGCAAATATAATTATACACAAGCGCACTGAAAAGTGAACCTACTGGGGCAGAGGCGTTATTCCCAAAAAATGAGGCCACGTGGGCTGGGAGAATGTTTGCCAAAAGCCGATAGTTGGTCCTTTGTAGATCCTTGACCCTTGATCGCTCTTCCTCGACCTAAATTTTTCAAGTGTACTAGGCAGGATTGATGTCTCACGTTGGAAACGTGCCAATGATAAGTAGACAATGATATTCTTAAAAAAGATCGAAAATATATAATATCACTGTGAATAACTTCATAATAGCAATGAATTTGTTTCAACTTTTTATGAAAATCGTGTGTCTAATTTTTATGTGTTATGATTGGCACAGATCCAGCGTGAAAAGTGCAAAGTGACTAGGGTAAACTGAACATTACTCATACAATATTGACAAAATGTCACCTGAAATGTGCACAAAAACTGCACACGTCTGCATCTCTCTACGTGCATGCCAGCAGTGCAAATCAGCACAATGCAGCACAGCATTGAAGTAACTACCTCAATGCACACCAATGTCACCGAGTGCCTGAAATTTTCCCAAAATGGTCAATTTGAGGTGACACTATAATTTAGATTTAGAATAATCTCACCCAAGACTGCTCCATCGTTGGGCCATCAAAATTACCAGTGGTGCCTGGATGAGAGCCATGAAAATGGCACCTGGCACCAGTGCAAAACTTGTTCCCAATGGAGCTCCAGAAAACACCAGAAAGACGCAAATATTCAGCAGAAATGCGACAATTAGCAGGTGGATGTTGTCACAGGCCAAAACAGCACTTTGAGCCTGCTCTGTTTGGATTTTGGTGTCAGGTGTTGAACTGCCCCAAATTTGCACCGATTCTTGCCCAGAGGATGGAGCACAGCCATACTGGAATGTTTTAGCTAAAGATGTTTATTTTCTTACTAAATATTTTTGCACTCGTTTCTGTGTTAACTAACAGAATTCACCACTGCCCAGACAGAATACAGGGAAATTATCAGAAGGCAAATTATGGTCTGTCCAGCTCTGGCCCTCCACACGTACTCTCTGAAAGCCTGAGAAAATTATATTTTACATTCATTGAGGGACAAACAATTTACCTATCAACATGGTACTGATTGGGGATAGAAAAAATTTATGACCATGTTTTTGACAAAAAAAATGAATTAAAACATTTTGCTCTTAAATACTGTGTTTTTCTTCAAAAACTCCCCAATATGGTTAGGTGGTGATTTCTGGTAAAAAAAATCCATTTTAATATTGCTTTTTAGCAAATGTTCATAACGTGAATGTTTTTTTAAACTTCATCCATCCTTACCACTAATATACCGTATTACCTCGAAATACCCCCATGGGGGTTTATTATTTCGCCAGCAAAATTTGAGGGGGGGTTAATTCGAGGGGGGGGGGGTTATTATTTCGTCAGAAATTTTCGTGAAATTCATAGTAAAGAATACGCTTTTTCATACACAAAAACGGTAATAAACGTGAGAAAGTAGGTCATATTTGGGCTCTAGGTGTACATCTGTACACAAATGAGCGTATAAGTGTAACTGCAATGCAAATTAGTAGTAATAAATACATCATGTACATTGTTTACATGATGTCCATCATTCAGGAGGGGGGTATTTCGAGGGGGGGGTTTATTTTTTCCCCAGCCCATTTTGAGGGGGGGGGGTTAATTCGAGGGGGGGTTAATTCAAGGGGGGATAATTCGAGGTAATACGGTAACTTCACTCACATTGCAGTGGTCCGACAGCAAGGTAGCAATTATCAAAAACAACAGCGTGACTGCAACGATGAAGGCCACAAATGAAGCTACCAATCTGCAAACAAAAACACAATTCTGCGACTTAATATAATATATTCTCTGAAAACCCTACCGTATTTCTCCAATCAAAGCACCCCTGGTGCTTTACAAAATTGGAGCACTTTTCAAACCTCTTTTCAAGTGCTGTTTATAGCACCCTGGTGCAATGCAAATCACGGGGTGCTATACTATGTTTTGTTTCCAATTCATCATCAAGAACAAAATCTTCATTTTAGCGACACAAAATCACACAAGTGCCACTTCAAGTTGCCCTGGTGAGTTACACCAGACGCGTCTGATTTAGCCGCGTTTGATTCAGCCGCAGCAATTCAATAGGCATAAATATGTGTGCTAAAAGAACGCCGAAAGCCATGCAACAGCCATTCTTATGCAACAGATGGTATTTTGAATTTCCTCTCCACAATATTATTAATGCTAACAGATGATCACCAATTTTTTGCAGATGAGTAGTAAAGCACCCGGGTGCTTTATACGGAACATTTTGCACAGCATAGCACCCTGGGAGCTTTGAACGGGGGGGGGGGGTGCTTTGATCGGAGAAATACGGTAGTGTTTGCTTAATGAATAGATGTCAATAACGTATTTAGCGTATTACCTCGAATTATCCCCCCCCCCTTGAATTAACCCCCCCCCCCCCCGAATTAACCCCCCCCCCTCACAATGGGCTGGGGAAATAATAAACCCCCCCCTCGAAATACCCCCCCTTCTGAATGATGTACGTCATGTACATAATAAATACGTCATGTATGCAATGTACATGATGTATATTACTGTTTATTTGTATTGCAGCTACACATGGACATGTTTGAGTAGCTAATCTACGTTTTTATGTCCAAATATATCTTGTTTGGACACATTTATTACCTGTTTTGGGCATGCAAATGCCTACTATTTACTACGAACCTTACGAAAATTTCTGACGAAATAATAAGACCCCCCTCGAATAAACCCCCCCTCGAATTAACCCCCCTAAAATTTTGCTGGCGAAATAATAAACCCCCATGGGGGTATTTCGAGGTAATACGGAACTCGATCAATTCACCTTTCTTGAATAATCCCTCACCATCGTGAATACCCTACCCTCCCTTGTGGCTTGTACAATTAACCACTGTTATACGAGTGAGGAAAAAAAATCCCTGCCCACTCGAATAATTCCCTCTTAAGGCCATAGGATCAATTTTTATGTCCAATGTGAACAAAAATCTATGTTAGTGCGCTTATAAAGCATTTTTTGTAGAATGACTTAATAGAAACATGCTTGCAAATTTTGACGGAAAAAAATTTCTCCCTTGAATAATTCTCCCCTTCAAAAAAAATCTGATGAAATAATAATTCCCCAGGGGAATCATTCGCTTAAATACGGTAGTTTGTAACATACACACCATCGCAAAACACAAGAAAACAACAATACCATCTACCTGGGCATAACCAGCACATGGAATGCTGCAGCCAGCAACAAACAACTGAAGCTACACACAGCTGCCCTCAAAATATCCTTGCCACAAGTCAGCACATAAGCCCTCTCCAAATTGGCGCTATTCTGGTCACTATCACCACTGATTTTCAGGGTAAATTTGCCCAGTTGCCCTTCAGGGGGTAGCAGGGCTCTAAAATAGTTGCCCCTTGAAATGCTGTGCGCGAAAATAAATTCCGGATTGGCCGACTGCCTGCCAATGGGGGAGGAGCACGCGGTTCCGGTGCTCACTGAATTGTAGGAATTGCCCTTTGATCGCCTGTGAATATGTTTAGAATTCTAACTTTTTTTAAATTGAAGATACCGCATTTGCTTGAAGCCCCTTGAATAATTGCCCCTCTTGAATAATTCCCCCTGTAAAACAGTAAGAAAAAATTGTTCATCCCTTGAATAATTCCCCTCTTATGGGATTTGATCAATTTGATCAGGTTGTGTCCGCCAGTTTGAACACAAATAGATCGTTATTGTGTTAATACAGCATATTTCGTGGATGAGTTAACTGAAACATGGTATAAAGTTTGGATGAAAAAAAAATCCTCCCCTTGAATAATCCCCTCTCGAATAGCCCCCCCTCGAAAAAGGCTGATGAAAAAAAATTCCCCAGGGGAATTAGTCGAGCACATACGCTATATAGGGGGGACAAATGTACACATCCTTTATTCATGGCGAATTTAGGCCCACGTGGAATAGTTATCAAAGCATTTAACTATGCACAAATCCGAAAACATAGCAAAACATACCTGAACCTGAAACACTTTGAACTAGACATCCCCAGGGGTGTAAGCCGTTTCCCAGCGCCCACATGGTCGCAATTCTTGTCGCATTGATCATTCAAAACAGCCAAAACATTGGCCCTGTATTTCGTGGCGGCGCCAGGCGCGAAATTGTGCGACCCCTTAGATAATGGCAGCGGCACGGCGTAAGTCAAAGAGTGCAAGCGATTTGACAAATTATCGGTCGCTCTCGAGCCGATTATTTGCTGTAAATTTGACGGCAGCGCGGTGGACCAACGGCGCTGAAATTTAGAAGATGAATAGGTTCATGATTTGACAATCAGCTCTGGGCTGGGGGAACTCCCAGACCCTGCAAAAAGTTCTGTGAAACGCCAAATGTCATGCAAACCAGTTAGCCATTTCACAGGAGCTTGGCACTTTGCATGACATTTGCCGATTTGCATGGCATTTTACGTGACTTTTGACACTTTTTCTGACATTGGACATTTCACATGACTTTTGAAACTGTGCATGACAATTGCTACTTTACAGGGAATTTCACATGACTTGTGACATTTTGTATGACATTTGTCATTTTACAGGACATTTTACATGACTTTTGACACTTTTAATGACAATTGCTAGTTTTCAGGGCATTTTACATGACATTTAACACTTTACAGGGTGTGGGATTGGCACCTGTTCAATTTTGATGATAACTAACCACTTGTCTGTTGTTTGGTGGGAGCACAAAGTAAGTGTTGTATGGCAGCCCAGCCGTCTGCTGTGGGTTGTTGTTCACAATCAGGCGAAATTGCGTCTGTTGCAAGTCCAATAAATTCAGCACACTTTCACTGATCATCACAGATCTGTAATAGAATGTGATGGCTTTCTATGGTGAATAATCTAATCTAATCTAAAATTTGTATACGCGGCCCCACTAGAAGTAGAAGCAATTAAAAAATATCACAGAAAATTAGAAACTTTTGTGCCACTAATCATTTTTTCCAAAAATTATGGCCAAGTACAATTGCAGATAGGTAATTGAAAAACCTTACCTACAATTACAATAACATGTATTCACCGATGTTTAGCAGGCTTTTGTATTTATTTCGTCACATTTTTGCATTCTCGGCAACGTGTAAACTTTGCGTAAAGATATGCTGAATTTCCGGAAAAATGTTCTGATGAAGCCATTTGTAGAGCTTGCTGGGGACTTCAATATAACACAGTGGTGGCGGAAAACAAACAAAAATACAAGGTACACAGAAGTTCTGACCCAAGAGCTGCGGCGTCTACCATCCTCTCAACCACATTCACATCTGCCCCAATGATGTCATAGGCGCTCCTTTTACCTCCACTTTTGGCACAGTGCCAAAGGCAGGAATATGCACCAATTTCGTGTGATGCTGCCACTTTTTTGGTGACTGTGTGAACAGAAATTCTGGATCTGAGGTCGGCAAATCCACAGAGAGCTGAGGCCCAACTGAAATACAGTGCAGTATTTTTAAAATACGAGAAAAAAGGTGTGAACTTTGAAAAATGTAAAATAATCGACTTCAGTAAAAAAAATTTTAATTGTCCCATTTCTTGAAAAAATGTATTTAACTTTAGCTTTGTCACTTAAACTTTAACTTGTCAGTGGAGTGTGAAGTAGCCAATATCTAAACCAACCCCAGTAAATCAGCCGCATCAAAAGCCGCATAAACTGCATTGGCAGCGTGTTCGGGACATTTCTGGTCGGGACCACCACTCATACACAAAATTCGCTCTCCACTCATCCGTACCCGGGTACATTGGCGCGCCTGCAAAATTTTTTAAAGTTGAATTGGCAACGAGCCAAAACATTAGCATAACATTTCACTGACGAGTAGGGCCGCATCGATTCTGCCAACGAGTTCGTTCAGAAATCTTGCCGCATCCACACAACCGCATCTGAGCCACACTGCGGGCCAGAAATTGCATATTTCGATGACAAAAAGCCTGCGCGCGGATTGGAAAGTTTTTTTTAGTTCAGAGAGAAAGCCGATTATCGCAAAACGAATCTTCTATGCAAACGTGTGGCTACGTCGACTTTTTTGATGGTATGCAGCATTTTTTGCCCATCGCGGGACAGGGGGGGGGGATATTTAAGGGGGAATTTTACTTTCCTACTCACCTGATAGGTGGAACAATTCAAGTTGGGGAACGTATCAAGTTAATATGGTAAGTTAAAACACGTGTGTAAAAATGTCGGCGAAGTGAAACTCACGTGACATTCTCATGACTTTCCCCCAATGCTGGTGCACAATTGCATAAGGCTTTTTCAAGTGTATTTTTTCGACCATCTGCAGTGCATAATTTCAATCCGGACATATATTTTTGGGTAGTAGAACTGGACAACTCTGACCGAGCATCGGAAGCAATAGATTGAGGCACCAAACATGAAATTAATCGGTCCTGCGAACGACGTAAATTTGAATTTTGTCAAAAATCATGGATCCCAAATGTTTTACATCAACATTTATTCTCTGAATCAAAACTAGCATTGAAAAACTGGTGATTTTGAGAGAATAAAATTACATATAGGTAATTTCTCAGAAAATCTCCCAGGAAAAAATTGAAAATAAATTAAATCTCTCTAGAAAAACCCGTAGAAAATATAATAAATAGAAGATTTGTTTATGTTTGAATATTTAAATAAATGTAATCTCTCGAGATTTTTAAATGTTAATAACAACAGCCCCACTCACCATATTATCGTGTTCAACATCAAGATCAAATTTCAACGCAGCACAGTTTCTGGCTGCGGAAAACGCCCTTTTCATCGAGAACAACAGAGAGCACTGCACATAGGCGCCACATGCGTGCGACCACAGCAGGCAGCACATGATACCCATGGGCTGTAAGGCGGGGGTCCATTGTTTGAGTATGAACATTTGTTTTAGCTTTCTGCATAACATTTTCGTTATAATCCTGAATGGCACGGCAGTAAAATGGAAGCTACCGTATTTCCTCGAAATAACCCCCCCCCCCCCTCGAAATACCCACCGTCCCGAAATACCCCCCCTCGAAATACCCACCCCCTCGAAATACCCACCCCCTCGAAATACCCTAATTGTATGGGAATACCCTTAATACCCTAATAAAGGGAACATACATGGCTAAAGCTGCGGTTTGTGATCCGGGCAATGCAGAACAGACGTTACTTAGAACCACTGTGTTACGTCAGAACCTGTTAATACCATCTACATATGTACTTATTATAAAGTGTATAGACTCTATTACATGGTGTTTATTGGTGTATTTTTCGACGTCTGAGTACATTGCAAACGACAAATTTGTACAGGGATTTCAAAAAATTTCTGGCGAAATAATAAGCGCCCCCCTCGTTTAACCCCCTCAAAATTCTCACTCTGAAACGATCACATTCACCCCCCGGGGGTATTTCGAGGAAATACGGTATTAGTGACACAGAAGGATGTTTAACGGATTTGAAACCCTTGGTTAGATGGTTTAATCCCATGTTGCAATATGTCCACTAAATTTCCCAAAAGCAGCGCCATAGAATGTTGTTTTTTTGTCATTTTTGAGACATTTTCTCACGTTTTCCAGAAAAAGAATGGAAAATGTTTTATTGTTATGCACAAAAATGTATCCACAAAAAAATAACATAATACTACAAATACTAACTCACCAGCAGAACACTAAAGCCATAAAGTTGCTTCAGAACAACAACACCAATTGTGTAAAAAATTGTGATAAAACCAGCAGAAAATATTGAGCACAGAACAGGCTGCATGTTGCAACAATAAATAGTAATAATGGACAGGAAACACTGCCACAGCCCAGGGCAAGGTGATTGATGTTGAGCTGGGAATTATAAAAAAAATGTTTATAAGGTTGACAATGAAATTTTGGGTGAAAAAATATGAAGCCATATTTTATTCAGAATCCTACATATGGTGTTTACATTCGGGACCAGTTCATATAAAACCAAGTGTAATCGTACCGAATATACGGAACCGAACTCAGATAAGCTCATTGGGCCACACACACTAGTTGACATCGACACCAAATGTCACTTGGTTCCGATCCTAATTCAAAAATTGCAGATGAGCCAATGAACGACGTCCAAATGCAAGCTTTGAATTAGAATCGGAAATAGTTGACATTTGATGTCGATGTCAACTAGTGCGTGTGGGGTCATTAGAACCCCCCAAAAAATGTGAAAAAGTCACCCCAATCACCAAACACCTCACCAGTGATGATCTCCAAAATCATGTCAGCGAGGGCAAAAACGGCTAGCAACAAATTGAGCAATAAAGTTGCAAATATGGCACCAAAAGAATAAGTCGATCTCGATTTCCCCTTTTCATTCGGACTAGCTTGTAAATTCATCGCATTTTTGTAACTCCCCCTTCTCGAGAGATCCCGTTGTGAAAACTTTGGTGAGCAGAAATTTCTCAGCGCGGCTAAAACTGCCAACAAAAACAGTACGGCTATGCTGAGCCACACTGTGCCGTAAATGAGCGCGGTCGGTTTCGATGCGCTGTCGTTCACTTGGATTAGTTGGCTCAGTGCCAAGACGAGTGATGTCATACCTGCGAGTTGATCAGAGACTGTGTGAAAGTATTTTACACAGCATTATAAATAATTACTAAATGTTGCCATGACAATCTGTGGAGTGTTGTGTAGCATTCACATTCACCTATACTTTTACTGTAACAGTCGGGATTATTTCCAGGCATTTTGGCCAATTATCCCATTATATTTTGGCGGACTTCCGCTTATTTTCTTATTTTTAATGTTTGCATGTGCCCCGTTTTTTTAGTGTGACCGTTCATATTTTGCAAGGCTCAAGTTGTTTGGAAACAGTCGTTTCCGATTATTGAAAACCTGGCCACCTAAATAAATACTAGTGTCACACAAGTTGTAAATATGTATGCGGTGATAAAAACACAATGGCACTTCTATTCCGCCGTCGCGGCCACTTAGTGCAAGTGCCGAAAGTAAAAGCGCCTTTCTTTACCATCACCAAAAATTCGCAAAAAAAAACATTAAAACAATACAAAACAAGCTTACAGAATATGGCCATAAAGTTCGCCAGCGGTCTGCCGGAACACAGGTGCGAATGAACTCTGAACAAATAATTCAGGCGAT
Source organism: Sphaerolaimus hirsutus (assembly GCA_964036195.1). Taxonomy (NCBI): domain Eukaryota; kingdom Metazoa; phylum Nematoda; class Chromadorea; order Monhysterida; family Sphaerolaimidae; genus Sphaerolaimus; species Sphaerolaimus hirsutus. Next base: position 11,675,230 of record OZ038451.1, read on the forward strand.
CGTCTGTGAAAAATCTGCCCCACAGCCAGCCGCACTCCATTTCGGCGTGATTTAAATTAAAAGTTATAAAAATTCCAATAAAGTTAGATTTTTCCCTGAATTAATGTGTGCATTCTACTCAATATGAATGCCAATTTGAACGATAGCGCAGAGAACAATCACAATCACCTTGAAGTGAAAAAAAACGTGCAGAAAAATCCTGGTATAATATCCAACAATTGCCATACTCATTTGCATTCAATTCGCATTGAAAGCGAGAGACGGCAGCGATATGAACAAAAAACAGCTGGGTGCATAAAAATCAGCACGACCTTGGCAGTAGTGATGGAATGGCGCCAGTGGGCGCATCGCCATGGCGCCATTGGCGCTTGGCGCATTTTTACGTGACGCCATTGGCGCCCAGCGCTCCTTTTTTCAAATGGTGCCATGCCATGGCGCTTGACACCCTTTTTCTGTGGCGCCTCGTACACAGTCCTAAAAGGGCGCCACAATGGTGTAAACCTCGTTTGGCGCCGGTTTTTTCTGGCGACTTTCTATCACTAGTAGGGGGTGAAAAAAGAGAGGAAAACGCATTCGCTCTAAAATCGGCCATTTTCTATGTGTGCATTTGCAGTCAGAAAGGGTGGGAAAATGATTGACGATGATCGAAATGGAACGTCAGTGTGCATTTTTTACATGGATATAAATAATATCATCCGATAATCGGAGTTTACAATGGTGAAGATTTTCACCGACAACGAGAATCGAACACAAAAAAACTTTTAATGTGGTTTTTCGGGATCAATCAAAGAAAATTCGTAGGCCAATTGTTGTTGCGGTAACTTGTCAATGCAAGTGTAAAACTTCAAAAAAAGTCGGAATTTCACGCCGATTTGGAACCGACAGAAAATGATCATAAATATGAAGTTGCCGTAAAAGTCAGTACTGATTTTCTGAACAAAAGAATGAAACTTGCTATGTATACGTTGACATTTCATGGTCAAAAATCCACAATACATCCACAATCTATCACAAAAACAAAAATCCAATGTATTCACAGCATGTTGCAAATGCAATGAAACACAACTACATAAATACATTCATAGGTCAAATGTGCAAGTGAAAAAAAATTGTCAGCGAGAAAAAGACCACATGTATAATACATGAGTGGCATCAATCTCAAATTTCAACGCGTTTTAGAGTAAAAAAGAGAGCTTACCACCCGCCGCACAACATTTCACAAAAATGATGCACGAATGGTACAATACGAAATGTACACAAAAATGGTGTAAGCTAAAAAAAACTTTTGCTTTTTCACCACGTCGACTGGTGAATGGTGAGTGGTTTTGAAGCTAACTGAAATTCGACTAATGTGTGCATTTGAAAGTGCCAAAGTAGAGTGAGTGGCTGAATAACACAATACACGTGTTGTTGTGCTGTGATGCCATATTTTGATGGGTTCAGTGCTAAACTTTGTGGCGCTGGCGCCTAATTGAATTAGCCCCACAAATTTGTTCGGGTAACCCGCTGAAAACATACGCTGCCATATTCTTTCCAATTGCTTTGGCGGCTCGGGGGGTGTAAATGTCAGGGCACTACATGCAATTGAATAGGTTGCCCGAAAAACAGGCGTCGGGCTAATTAAATTTCGGCCTGAACCAGCTAATTAAGTCAGTTACACACTTCAAACTGTTCAAATGCCACATGTGGCTACCGTAATATGGTGTATTCTGCGAACCTTTCATTGTTTCTGATGAATGGTGAAACATGTTAACATTCGTATAAATTGTTAATTATGTGAGTTTACGATATGTAATTATAATTATAGGAGGAAAACATTATAGGTTAACAGATGGTTGTTGCTCACATTTTATTCAAATTAGTCTCGTCAAAAGGAAATGAATACAAATAAAATGCAAATTCAACATTCCATGTCCTGTTTAGCTTATATCGTAGCCGTGAGAGTAGAATATTTCATTACTGATAAGGTGAGCACGATTTTTGAGACAATAAAACAATAACAATAACAAAACAAATAGCCTAAATTTTTCACAAACCATGCCAAGTGACCTCAACACCGTTAGAAACGCGAACACAATTTGTCAACTGAACCAAGCCCCTAGTGCGTGGTCGATCAATTTTTTCACTTTGAATTTTTGAATTCTTTCTTAACATGCCCTTGCTCTCCGGAATTCTGATTTCCGGAATTGTGGCTATAGAAACCTCGCTGAAATTGCCCACGCTGGCCTCGGTTGCCGCGGGGGAAGCGCTGCACGTATCCACCGCGGTGGAAACTTGAATAGTGCCCTTGGAAATTTCCGTAGCCGGAGCTGAGAATTGAAATTGGGTCAAGGGTGGGTTGGGAAACCTATAATGTTTTCCTCCTATAATTATAATTACATATCGTAAACTCACATAATTAACAATTACAGTCGGAAAACATTATAGGTTAACAGATGGTTGAATTAAATGGACAATTCTCAGCGAACCTGCCATATCAGTATGCAAATCCCGCTGGTAAAATTTCGCAAAACAAGAAGATGACTGAGACCATAACCCTGATGACAAAACATCCGTTAAATTGGAGCCGGACCGTAATGCCGCATTCGCAGATGCTCCCCGAATGCTATGCGGTGCAAATTTGGCTGGCACCCCTGACAAAACCATAACTTGAGCTATCCAACGGCGGATAGTATCAGAAGACGCAGGTAAATGGTCCCTAGTGGATGTTAAGAACAGGGGAATTTGGCCATCTCGAAATGGCGCCGCCCTTGACAATAAACATTCAATTGTCGCCACCGGACAAATGATTTTATCAGGTAATCTAACCACCGAAATAGTTACCAAACGACCCGTTTTTTGTGTTTTATGCAAGTCTGTGAATGCAAATTCCAAACTAGTATCATTAATTTTAATATTTTGACTATCAATCATGGCCAATTCGGCTGCCCTGCTGGGTCGCGCCAAAGCCAAAAGAATTGCCGCCTTCCGCGACAAATCTAAAAACGATAACTGTTCATTATCTCGCCAATTTTCTGAAATAAATTTCAAAACTAGAGAAGGGTCCCAGGTATCTTTATATTTCGGTTGAGGAGGCTTATCTCGATAAGCACCCCGAATGAAACGAGAAAGCAATTGATTTGCACGCAAAGTGGACGCAACTTCAGAAGGCAAAAATGATAGAATAGCTGATTTTTCCGCAATAACTGTCTGAACTGATTTTACCAAATCTTTTGCAACTCGATAATCTGCTAAATAATTGATCAGATTATTCACATCTGGCGCCAATGGATCAATCTTCCATTGGATGCACCAAGCAACCCATCTGCGCCATGCAGATTGGTAATGACGTTGGGTAGTTGATGCATGTGCTCCAAGGATAGTCGTGGCAGCGTTTTGAGAAATGCCCTGGTTTTGCAAATATCTCCCGAAAGCCTCCAGGCTATCAACCTCAATTTGTCTGGAAGCCATGGGTGAAACTCGCCCAGAGGATTCTGAAGGAGAGTCGGTAACGGCGGCAACAGAAGTGGATGTGCCGTCACCAATTCTAGCAAATTCGGCCACCACCACTTCTTCGGCCACAGTGGGGTGATCAGGATCATGTCCGCCCTCTGCCGGCGCACCTTCGCTATCACGCGCCCTATCAAACAGAATGGGGGAAAGGCATACAGTAATTCTGAATTCCAATCCCAAGCAAATGCATCAAATGCAATGGCCTGGGGATCCAAATCCCATGAAATAAAACGATCCAATTTCTTGTTGTGCCTAGCTGCAAATAAATCAATTTCAGCTGGACCCAAAATTTTATTCACGCGTTCAAAAATCACTTGGTCCAAAGCCCAATCTGAAGGCTGAGCGTCAACCCTGCTAGCCGCATCAGCTTCACAATTTAATTTGCCCGGAACATGAATGGCAGAAAGCACTATACAATTTTCCACACACCATTTCCAAATGTCAATGGCCAACCTGGCCATTGCGCGATTTTGTGTGCCTCCGCGTCGATTTATATATGATACCGCGGATTTGTTGTCTGATTCAATTAGAATCTGAACGTCACGCACATCGGCAGCAAATGATTTTAATGCATACCAGATCGCCAACAATTCAAGGTGATTGATGTGAAATCCCCTCTCAATATTAGTCCAGAAACCGGAAATTGATTTCCCCTTATATACTGCACCCCATGCTTTCATCGAAGCATCGGTAGCGATAATCAAGTCCGGCGGTTTCTCAAGAATATCGCGACCATGGAATGACTTCACAGAGGCAATCCAGCCTTCCAATTCTGCTTTTGCCAAATCAGTCAACTCAATTTGACTGTTGTACGAATGAAACTCATGCAAGCCATCGATCAAACAGAATTGTAATTCACGGAATGCAGCTGCGCCCTGCAAAACCGCGCCAGCTGCAAACTGCAATTCACCTAGAATACTAGCTAAATCCCTCAAAAGTACCATTTTCTGGTGCAAAATATTCTTAGAAACTTCTAACAAGCGACTCTGTTTATCTTCAGGCAAAACGAATTTCATTGCCAACGAATCAATGACAAACCCAAGAAATTGCATATGCTGCAAACCCCTCAATTGGCATTTCTTATCATTAATTACAAATCCACAGGATCTCAATGAATGCACCGCAAATGCAACCATATTCTCTGCATCCGATTTTGACTGGGCAAAGAATGCCATGTCATCGAGATAAACAATGCATCTCATGCCCAATAATCTCCAAAATTTCACCAATGGAGAAAGAATTCTAGTGAAAGTGTGCGGTGCCGTAGCCAATCCAAATGGCAAACAATTGAATTGAAAGATCTGGCCATCCCATTGAAATTGAAGGAAAGGCCGTTCAGATTCATCAATAGGCACTGCAAAATAAGCATCAGAAATATCCAATTTTGTCATAAAATCACCCTTCTGTATCACTGAGGAAACAGTTCTCAAATTTTCCATCTTAAAAGATTCAATTCTTGTATATACATTGAATGGATGCAAGTCTACAATGGGTCTCTGTTTCCCAGATTTTTGCGTGGCGATGAAAATTCGACATACAAATCGCGCTTGTGATTCACGCACTACAGAAATAGCGCCCTTAGCCTTCAATTCCGAAACTTTTTCAGATATTATGGCAGCCTGTTCAGGCGGAAAACGAATTGGAGGCTTCCAGAATCGAGGCACTTGCTCTGGATGAACTTTCAACCCGACTTTAGCTCCTAAAATCGCATTCAACACCCACTGGTCATCAGTAATGAGTGACCAATTAGAAAATGCTAATCGTAAGCGGCCAGCGATTGGAGCATCTTCAAAAATCCATGAAATATCCGAAAAGAAATTCCATGGAAACGTGAATATTTTGTCATCAGAAGAATGAGCCCCAGAAAGACCTCCTTCCAGCAAATTTTCAACAGCTAACTCGATAGCAGGCAATTCAGAAAACTTCAAAACCGAAACACCCAACACTTTCACACACCTTTGCGGGTGAAACTGCGGTGCGGCCGGGTGCTGAAAACCGCCATATTGCTGAGCGTAATGAGGCCCGACCGGACGCCCGGTTTGACCGGGGCCATACGATTGGTAAGGGTGGAATCGACCCTGAAAATGTGCAAAACTCCTGTCAAATTACAAATTGTAAATGCGAAGAAAGAAATGTTCTTTCAAACATTCACCATGCTCAAATTACAAAGATTTTTCCAAAAATTAGAAATTCAAAATTTCTCCCAAATTAAATCCCAACTGACGCGTGAATTAACGCGACCCCTGGATTGAGCCGACTTTGGCGCAAACCGCTGCAGTGCCTTCTGCCTGCTATCGCATTTTTTGGAGTGCTCTGTCAGCTGCTCCAAATGCGAAAAACTGGACAGCAGCGGCGGCATTTTTGCCGGATCGCCCGGGTGCCCGAAACGCTCGTCCGCCGACCGAGCTGCCAATGGGGCCTCCAAAAGGGGGCGCAACTGGTCACCTGAAATGGTGACAGAAATACTATTCAAAAGACAAGAAATAGGTATTTCATCATCCAAAAATAGCACATAAATGTAAAATACATCATCACAGTGGACAAAAAATAACCCACTCTTGAATGATGTCGTGTGGAATCCCCGCTGGGAAAGTACCGCGATACGCCGCACCGACTGCAACTGCAGTCGCGCATCAGCTAACGCAACCAGAGACCACTCCACTGCCGCTTGCGCTTGCTTTTCGACCCTGAAAGCAAGTGCCAATAGATAAAAAGAAAGCAGTATCCACATGGCCATTCTATGAAAAGCACCCACTTTATCAGAAACTCAAATAAATGAGAAAGAAAATGATCAAATATTAGATTCCCAAGAAAGGTACCCACTTTGACATTTCCAGCTGGCCAACTGAATCCTTCTGCGCCTCGATGCGATCGACAGCATAAAAAAGAGGCCTTCTAGCAATATTTAAAGTTTCGTCAACTTTTTCCAGGCGTTTGTCTACCATGGCTAACGTGCTCGCGGGCACATGTGCCACTTTATCCAAGCCATCGTACAAATTACGAATTGTGGCTGGAAAATCTGCGGTTGGGTTGCCAGTGGCACCATACCGCTTGCGCAATTTAGAAAAGCCGGAAGACATGAGCTCCAGACCGCCAGCTTGTTGCGAGATTAGCATTTGAACGCGGTCAGATTTGTACCGCTCCAAAGTATCAGCGGTCGATAAAACTTCCGTAGGGCCCAGAGTCAATTCATCATCAGGATCCTCATCCTGAGCCGCCGCGAAGCCCGAATTTTCAGAATCGTAGGAATATTGACCCTCCTGCCAATAATCCGGATTATGCTCTGATGGCAACGCCTGATGCGAAGCCAACCAAGCTTGCATAGTAGCTTTATCATTTTCCGATAATTTTTCCAAAACCGAATCAATTGGAGTTTGAATAGGTTGAGCACTAGATCGGGCACCCGGATTTTTGAAGACACTGGAACCAGGGGGTGAATCCGAACGAGAATTCCGAGACGAAACCGAATGCCCAGACTTAGAATTATCAGAACGTTCCGAATTTCGGCTATCCGAACGATCTCTCTTGGGCATTTTGCCAAATTTTTCTCGAAAAATACACCAAAAACCGTCTCAAAAATCAGAATGAAATATTCTACTCTCACGGCTACGATATAAGCTAAACAGGACATGGAATGTTGAATTTGCATTTTATTTGTATTCATTTCCTTTTGACGAGACTAATTTGAATAAAATGTGAGCAACAACCATCTGTTAACCTATAATGTTTTCCGACTGTAATGAAGCATCATCGTGCTGAAAAATGTTTCTTTTAATTTTTTGCGTGCATATCTGAATCAACTTCCTCGAAGTCGAATAAACAGCATATAAATATACAAAAATATAAACAAGAAAGCCGATCATAAAACCGCAGCGCGGTGCCATCCAAATCCAATGCAAAGTGCAGCGAAGTTCATAATTTATTGGCCAATAAAATTGCAAATTGTTTGTGAGAATTCAGAAACTTTTCTAATGAGCTAAACATGGTATTTACGAATGAAAAAAAACTCGTGAAGTAAATGTGCCCTTGGCATTTTAAAAGATATGACTAAGCTCACCTCAATAAATAGCGTTCCCATGGTGTATATAACTCCTTTAGAAATGTACCGATATAGAACACAAATTGGAGTGTAGCACATACTCACATAAAAACAACAACTGCTCAATATGTAAATACAAATGAATGTATTTACTTGTCGTGTACATAATGCTCCATACCAAAAGAATATGGAATAAATATTTGTGTAGAATAAGTAGAATGGACATCCTTAGTGCCATTTATGGCTTTTGTCGCCTTATTAATTTGTTGTATTCTTTTAGTTTCACATATGTAGTGTTCATTGTTTTCCTATAAAAATATAACACTAGTGTTAATGCCCACTTTTCAGGTTTGCCTTGATGGAAGGGAGTGTTGTGCCATGCCAAGTAGTATCACTAACAGAAGTAGTATCAGAATTACCATCCGTTTTGAACATGTTTGAGTTTATGTGAGTGAGTTATTTTATATCTTTGTCAACTGTAGTTGAAAGGCACCTATTTCTGGTAACTCAAATGAATTGAAAGCAGATTTATAAGCACCTGAATTTATTTAGTTTACTTCTGTTAGAGAACTAGTGTGTGCAGTGCCAAGGTTATTTTGAGGAAATACTGACAGCGTGACAATCATAGTTGTTAAAACATATTTATGTTTACTCAAGAATACATATACCGTATTTCCTCGAAATACCCCCAGGGGGTTTATTTTTTCAGAGTGAGAATTTTGAGGGGGTATTTCGAAGGGGGGGGGCTTATTCGAGGGGGGTTATTGTTTCTCCAGAAATCTTGATAAATATTGTAGTAAAGTATGGGCTTTTTCATACCCAGAACTGGCAATAAACTTCACCAAATGGGATGTATTAGAACATACAAATGTAGATAGCTATACAAACTACTCTATGTATAGCTGCGATGAGATTTGGCCCCAAATAAATACATTATGTACATTGTACACATGATGTATATCATTCAAGAGGGGGTGTTTCGAGGAGGGTATTTTTTCCTCAGCTCAATAACACCTTGGGGTATTTCGAGGGGGCGGGGGGGTATTTTGAAGAACTTGAGGGTACTTGAGTACTGTGTATATACATTTACATTTTCCTCTGCAAAAAGTACCCACAAATACTTTAAATTAATGTTTATTTTAGAAAAAGTTCAGTACTTTCCACAACTCTGATGACAATCCTCATGAATGACACAGACATATTATTCAGCTGAACTGTGTAAATTGTAACTACTTATTTTTTGGTGTATTTATGCATACAAAAAGGATTGAACATTGAGCACAGGAGCAATTAGCACTAAAATTTGTTGTGATCTAGTGAGTATAATGTTTGTATCCATTTTCAAAACTACTAAGATAAATACCCTTGAACCTGGTCTTGAGATAGAACAGGTCTTGCAAATATGGGTCTACCTAATATGGGTTACACGAGTAAAATTTTACTCGTAAGCAGTACCCAACCACTCAACAAAAAGTGTTCTATGCTTCAGTTGTGCATAAAGAGTCAGTCAGAACCGCAACAAAAACACATAAATAAACGGCTTCACTTCTTTGCTAGGATGCAATAATGAGTGACAAAATGGGCGCCAACTGTTCAAACTTTGAAGATTACTATGTAATTTTTAGTCGACATAATGACTAAAAAGTAGAAATTTTCACATATTCTCTGCCATATCAACAAAGATTCTACACATCGTGAAGTAGAGAATGCAATCCCTCACAACGAATATACCCCAAATTTGAGTGAGAATATTGCACAACAGCCCACCAGTTATAGTGGCTATATAAACATCAAATTCATCTTCAAAAAAAAATGTGGAGATATAAAATGCTACGTGAAATATAGAAACAATCAGTGAAACCCACTGTCCATACCAGTGGACATTAACATAACGGTACTCATACAGCTGCAGACCTCTGATCATTATGCCTGCATTGAACAAATTTGATATGTGTAGTAAATTGATAGCAGGATCACTTAGTCTACTCATATTTGTTTTAATTTGACTGAATTTGGTTAACCCTGGTCTGGAATTTGTTTAGTTTTGGTTTACCCTGTCAAAGTTTAGGTACTCAAATACCCATTCAAAAAAAAAGTTTAAAACAGTTGTGTGTATCAGTTTTATTATATAAATTGTGTATCAAAAAATATAAATTTTATTTGCAAATTTCCTTTTTACTATTGATACTCTCACAAATTATCAAAATAAACCAGCACTCATTAAAAAACAATACCGTATTTCTTCGATTTTATTGACTGTCAATGTATTGTTTCGTAAGCTCTTTTTGGGGGCAATGTAAATGAGCATGGCAAAGTGAATGAGCATGGCAATGTATATTCCAGAGTCTATTTTTCAAGTGCATTTGTAAAGTAAATATGAATATGAAATATGTTTAATGTAAACTCCACGTTACATTCATCATAAGTTAGGTAAATTGTCGCAGCGGTGGAGTTGTCAGACTCCTAAAGTGGCAAACATAAAATGATAAATGGGATAATTATACATCGATATTTTCATACGCCAATGTATTTGAACACGGCAATGTATTTTTTGGATGCCCCACAGACCCGGCAAAGTAAACGAGCAAGCCAATATAAATGAACAGTCAATAAAATCAAAGAAATACGGTAAATAACACATGGTCTAAATTAGACACTCACCAAAAAGCACAATAAGCGCCAACAAATGTAGCAGCACAGCAGCGGTGGCCGCAACATCACTGTATGCATACACCATCATTATGATGTCACTTTTCTCAGACACCGCTTGCTGTTGGCGTCGTGCCAACATGCTCATGAACATATTCCCGTGGCCTTCAACTTTTTCCTGAATTCGAATATCACACTAAAAACAAAGTAATTTACAATATACCTACTCATTGGACATCAGGAATAGCATTCAAAAAAATCACCAATTGTTTGGAAAATATATATAAATATATCACCCCAAACTTGGAAAAAATATAAATATATATAAATCACTCAAGGTCTTCAGAAAATATAATTAAATCACTGAAAAAATAACTCTAAGCTCAAAAAAAATCACAAAAAATCACTTGCGGTTTATTTCAATTACAAGCAAAATTGTGGGCTATTGCGGGCTCAATTTACCATTTGCAAGCACAAAAATGTACTCTAACATCCCACAATCTATTTATTATTGTTTCACATGCAGTATTCATTTCATACAATATTGACAAGTGAAAATATCACGCAAATATCACAACAGAAAAATTCAACCTACAACCTCAATGACAACTTCAAAAACATTTTGCACTGCAAACATGTTGCACTGAACCTATAGTGCCTGTTTGTGGCAGTGATGTTTGACTAAATCGGTGCTTATTACTTGCAACAGGGCCAGGTATGCCGAGGAAGTTTAGTGCAAATTCACTTACCATATTTCCTCGAAATACCCCCAGGGGGTTTATTTTTTCAGAGTGAGAATTTTGAGGGGGTTAAACCAGGGGGGTTATAAATTCATAGTGTCCATTTTGAGGGGGGGTATTTAGAGGAAATGCAGTAGCTCATGCAATCATCTAGTGTTTTAAAGAGCTACTTTTTCAACAGTGGTGAGCTGTGAAAACTCAGGGCACACAGCTACATGTTTGGCAAAATTTTGGTGACATTTTGGTGACACCATGGTGACAGTTTTCCACAGTTGTCCCCCATATTTGATAACTGGCAACATTGGTGGATGTCACCAAGTGTTGCCAGCTTTCAAAAGTGGTGAAGTGAGTTTTCAATTACTGTAGATCATTTTTGATGACATCAAGCAGGTGTTTTTGATTCAATGTTATGTTTTATTTCAGAAAAGTATGTTATAAGATAGAGAGATGCTTTATACACTAAAACGTGACAATACAATTCATAGCAGGATGACATAAGAAGTTACTAAAACAGTTTACATCATTGTCACACACATAATGAAGACCAAGTGATGGTGATATCACCATTTGTCATCATTTGAGTTTTCACATTAGGTAAATACAGTGGCAAACTAGTGACTTGCCAAAACAACCCCACTGAAATTCACGCTATTTGTGAAAACTGAACATCTACAACATTCTATTGTGGAAAGCTGGATGGTGACATGTCACCATTTTTGGCCATTTCAGTTTTCAAAAAGTCATGGTGAAAACTAGTGTGAGTACAATATTTACTGATTTAACTAGCACAATATTTACCTGCTTCAAACACTATTTTAATTCAATAATGCTCTACATGAGCAGATGAGAGATTTTCAGGAGAAAATTCTCTTGCACAAATTACATGTTTTAGTCATGAAGTGCAATACTTGCACCACAATGTATCTAGTATGAGTGATTTTCTCAGTGATTTTTTTTCCAATTTGAAAAATATATATAAATATATCACTCAGAATTTGAAAAAAATATCAATATATATAAATCACGGGTTATTTATATTTATTGTGATTTTCAAAAATATAAATCACAGGTTATTTTTCGAATGCTAATCAGGAAACAGTAGACGAATAACTCAGACGAACTCAGTTGACATCATGAAGTCATCATTCATAAAAAAATGTTCCAAAAAGAAAAGAAAAAACGTTCTGGGAAAATATATTTGCCGCTTGTCCGCGACCCCGCTCTTCTATTTTTTTAAATAGTTTTCGTTTTGTGAAAGTGCGTACATAAGTATGTGCTCGCGCTTTATCGACTAGGACATAAGTAATTTTGGGCGCATACATCGCAGTCCGCCAAGTATACCAAAAGACAAGTGATTGGCTAACATCCGATCCCAACTGTTGAACATGTAGCACAGCGCCGAGTAAAGCTATGCACAGGCTGACACATTCCATGAATCCCACTGCCATACAGCCTTCTCTGATCAGGCTCGATTCCAGGCAGCACAATGGTTCCATGGCGGCCTGGGGCGGAATTCGATTAGCCCGACACGTTTTTATGGTAGCCCGTTTCAGTGTATGCTTTAGTGACTATAAACCCTGCATGCGTGGTTCTCGCTGGAAAATTGCCAACGATGTTGAACGCGGTGCTTTTCATAAAAAGATGTTCAAATTCATTGTTGTTATAACTCGGCGGACATAATACTCTGCGCTCGCACTCTATAATGTCTCACGTTGGAAGCGTGCCAATGATTATAAAAGATGCGATTTTTGTAGAAAAGATTTAAAAAATCATTGATGGAATAAGTTAACGTATAGCGTTACAACAGAGATGACTTTTTTCAACTTTTTATAAAAATCCCATGCGTAAAAAAGTTGTTGGCACGCTTCCAGCGTCAAGGGTATGAAGCGACTGGAGTATATGACGTGTTACGTTCACTTGTTCACAACAAGAACTTTCCCAATCTTTTCACAACAATCGCGTGCTTTAACGCGGCACGCTTCCAACGTGAGACGTGAAAACGACGTTGTACGCCGGCTGATAGTGTGTTTCTGCCAACTTCTGTGTGAGTTTAGTTTAAACCTGTATGGTGTATGGTACCTGTAGACCCACAAAAAAATCAGTTTAGACCGGAGGGCATAGTATTTATTCATATCATTTAAAATACCTAGGTAGGTATATACCTAGGTACACTGTATCGGGCTGCCGGAGAAAACGTAGCGGACCAATTAATTTTCACACCTGGTGTTCTGTGATGCTGTGGGTAGAGGTTTATTTTAAACAGTTTCCCTGTCCTTTTACATGGAGATAAATGGACAGAAAGAAACAGTTTTACCTACTTTTGAACACACGGTGATGGCCCTGAAATGAACTTGTTGCACGGTGCACATCCGCAAAACCGTGACTTCGCTTTGCTCAGAAGTGTCGGTTTCTTTTCACTATTTTCTTTTGATTGTGTGTTCGGCGATACCTGCAGGTAAATATAGCGAATAAAATTTAGTTACTTCAAATTAAAATTCAACTTTACTTTAGTTCTACAAATTGAAGAATTGTTCTCACGTGCGATTTCCTCTCATTTAACCTCTCGGTAATTCTGGTAGCTGAGCCTCTGCGTTCCTTCAGCTTTTTCCACTTTGAACCGTCCTGTGTGTTTTATGGAATTGCTAAAAACATCTACCGTATTTCCTCGAAATACCCCCTCCCCTCAAAATGGGCACTATGAATTTATTAGCCCCCCCCCCTCGAAATACCCCCTCCCCCCAAAATGGGCACTATGAATTTATTAACCCCCCCTCGAAATAGCCCCCAAACAAATTGAGTGTAAAGAGAACGTTTCTGGCGAAATAATAAGCCCCCCTCGAAATACCCCCCCCCCTAGGTTTAACCCTCCCCCTCGAAATTCTCACTCTGAAACAATCACCCCCGGGGGGGGGGGGTATTTCGAGGAAATACGGTATCGTGTTTTTACTTTTCGAAACTGTACTCAAATACTGAAAAACTTAAATCAATATTAAAATGTGGTTCAAATATACCTAATAAAAAATTTATTGTATTTTTTGCCTTTGTGCATTTCATTTGACAAATTTGTTTTACATATTTATTTGTATTTGATGACATTGAATTTTCACCTACAAGTCAATTTTTATAGACAACAAATTTTTTATGTATTGTAAATAACCACACCTTCGGAGTCCGGAACTGTGTGTCTATAAAATAATCGACTGAAAAGATGTAATTAATATCTAATTCAATACAAGATTTTTTTTATTTTGCTCACCTTTAAAACAACTTTAGGCTTTGGCTTTTCTTCCTTTTTCTCCTCTGTTGACTTTTTTTCGTTCCCTTTCTGTTAAAACATTGGTTTTGAAAGCAAATTTTTTTATTCACCCTTCCAATTGTGGGCATATCGCCATAATAAAATGTACCCTCTAAATAATGTACAGAAAAAGTGACGAAATCAATTGAAGGTATACCTACAATTGGAGGTAATACGGTACTCTCGAAAAAGTTATGGAAAAGTTCAGATGTGGCGGTGTTCAAAGATTTATTTACCCGGGTCAACGTTCTCGTAAAACATTTTTTTAGAAAAATCAACGTCAATAAAACTTCAATTAACTAATCAATGGCGAAAGTTTCTGTGTATTATACATGATGATTTTTTACATCCGATTGATTTGGGGATATTTATTCAATGGTATTTTATTAAATTGAAGTTTACTTGAATTGATATTGATATTTGAAGTTTCGTGAAAGTTAGAATGCAACCTGGATTTCTGCTTGAACAACTTTTGACTTTTTGGATTTCATAATCGTCTTTTTGCCTTCCGCTTTCGACTTTTTGTTCTGACTAGCGTTTTCCTTCTTTGTGTCAGCATTTTCCTTTGTATTCGGATCGGAGTTTATATTTTTGTCGTTACCCTTTGGCGACATCCTTTCTGGTTCAAATCATTCACGACAACCGCAAATAAATCTGCGGTGAAGCGTCCTGAAGTTTCCACAGTCATTACGGACAATCAAAACTTCGCGGCAAAACTTGACAAAAGTGAGCGGATATGCGATCATAAATGTGAGGTCGGATGCGCTTTTAACTAGGAGAAAGAGTGCGAATATTTGGGAATCGAACCCCCGAGTCTCGTATAGAACGACGTAGGCAGGCACTCTAGGCATGTAAACCCGCTCGGCATGTAGAATCGTTGCACGGATCTCCAATGAGGGGGGGGCTGCCCGCCCCGCCCCAAATCGGACAGATATCCATTTTATCTATCCCAGAGGCCGTTCAGCCATCTATCATTCCAGTGGAAGATGTTTGTGCCGTTTTCACTTGAGCCCCACCCCCCCCCCCTCCCTCAATCGTGGGTGAATCCACTCTGACATATTGTCTACCCTAACATATTGTGGAAACTGACATACCGCGGTGGGGATCTGACATAATGTGGAATCTGAAATACCTAAAGCCAATGGTGAAAGTGACATGCCCACGCCCAGTATGAAATAAGTACAGGTAAAGCAACAATGAATTTTCAATGTAAACTTAAAAGCAAATGTAAATATGCAAATATAACAGCAAAATGTGCAAATAACAAGATATCTTTCACAAAAGTGACCTGAGAAAATATCACCATCACAATCTAATTCATTCTCAATTTAAATATTTTTCATAACAGATAGGTGAAATTTAGTGTTAATTAAATAATAATAAATTATGTTCATAATTTTACAAAAAAATTGTATTTACTTGGGAACACGGTGCGCTCATCAGGCCTTTGGACGTGGGTATGCCAGTTTCACACTGGGCATTTTCACATTTGGGCATGTCAGATTCCGCATTATGTCAGATTCCCACCTCGGTATGTCAGTTTCCACATTATGTTAAGGTAGACAATATGTCAGTATGACCACACGCTTCTATCGTTCAGTTATGAACATACCTATAAATACCTATTTTCGGCAATATTTTACCTACATGGCGAGCGGGTTTACGGGTCTACACTACAGGCACCGGGCCATTTTTCGCTATGAAATCGCAGTAGCTTTTAGTGAGCAACTGAGAAAGCAAAAATATACCTGCTTAAGTGGCTGAAGAAATTTCACGACCAAATGCAAACCGCTGGTTTTGCACTTAATTTTATCACCAAAGCCATTTAATTCACCACCCACTGGGTTAAATGCGTGCCTCTATTGTGTATGTGCACTGCGCTGAAATACAGAGTTGCTAAAATAAATGGACGTTTTTCAAAGTATATGTATAGGTATGTAAAATACATTTTTACTCGCCCCCGAGTACGTAAAATGTAAAATACTTTTTTAATCAATGTATTATACTCATGAATACATGTGAGTATTTTGTGACTTTTGAAGTGCCTACCTACATGTGATTACTTCGAGGAAAATGTAAAAGTTGAGTACTTTTTCATAGAATATGTAAAAGTGGATACTTTTCAGAGGAAATGTGAATGTATTTTTTATCCAGTCCGATACTCTAGTAGGTATTTGTATCTCTTGAGTAAATGTAAATATATTTGAACAACTGTGTTGAAATGACCGTTTGCATGTTCGATGTGTTGAAATGTGTCGATAGATCGACATATTGTAGGCTTGCGACTAGCTGCATGCGAATCGTATGTAAACAGTTTAATCGGGTTTTATATGACAATGGTTGATTGTCATTGATGTATGACTTTTCTTATCACTCGTCTGACTTCGGAATTGATCCAAGGCCATTCTCACTTGAAGCATCGCACTGCGTGCTTTCTGAAGTTGACTAATATGGGCCGATTGAAGCATGTTACTCAATTCAAACAATATTTTACACGCGGCACATGTCGGTTCCACGATTTCATGATTTGTTTTGCGATCGTGCTAGATCGCGGTGTATCCAAATATATAGAAATTACAAAAACAAGATAAAGCGAAACTTTGAAACACAAAATTGTCATGGCGTTATCCAAAGTTGGAAGAGCGGCCCTTGCTGCCAGATTATCGAATTTCGCGCCATGTTGGGAATATTGCCGCGTCTGCTTGGCTACTAAAGCAACCAAGAAGAAAACAGAACCGGTCTGGCTCTTTTGAAGATATTGCAGTTTTGGCCTGGTGCCAACTACGCTCATCTGCGCTGCGGTGCCCCTTCCGTACTACAGGTGTTTCTCTCATCGTTTTTCACACACTCAGGACCACTTTCCACCGGATCCGCGCATAGCGACGCCAAAAGAAGAGACCAAATTCGGTTCCGAACAACGTTCAGATGCACCGCCGGAAAACGAGCCGAACGTTGAAAGCGAAGAGGAACGTTTGAAACGGCAGGAACGTTTGGCTAAAAACGTTAAATATTCCGGCTATTCTCTGGTTGCGGCGAGCGCTGGCGCCGTGGCCTATGCGTTGATGAGTTATGGTGCGTTTTGCGTCGCGTTGTACGTATGTGTGGATTTTTTACCGTGATTTCGGTCCCATGTTTTCGTGAGCCTGTAACGTTTTCTTTGGGCAGCCCGCCAGGGTTTAGAATGTATGCCCTCCCACTTGTTTTTTTTGCTGCCATCTATCTTTAAGACCCTATTTTTCATCCATTGTATAGTGGGTAAAATGCTGCCTGCCTTCCTGATTGGTGAGTTTGAAGTTCGAAAAAGTCTAAAAATGCGAATATCCTTTTTGCAGGTCCGCCCCAGATCGATGAAAATGGACAGGTGGTCGTGGATGAGTTTTCACACTGTCCGTTTTCGTGCTTTTGTGGTTTGGTTTGTTTTCATTTTAATCGAGAATTTTAAAGAAGCACTGGTATTGAAGCTTTTTCTTTAATTTTTTACAAAAATGTCTGAAAACACACTTGGATACCGCGGAAGTGGCATAAAATGTATACGCGAGATTTCCGTTCACATTTATACGTGTATTTACCAAAGTATTTTGCAAATTTTTCAGGGACCGGGTTTAGGGAATTTTGTGATAGTGATCGGGATTTGAAAATTTTGGGATCGGAATTAGCTTTTCAAATTTTCTGGATCGGGACTACACAATCCCGCAAATTATCGTTTTTCGCGATTGAAAACCCAATTGGAACCCAAAATTATGCCCACTATTAGGGTTCAAACGATATATCGTATCGAATATCGGATATCGACCATTTTTTAATATCGAATATCGAATATCGATATCGAAAATTATGAAAAAATATCGAATATCGAATATCGATATCGAAAATTTTGAAAAAATATCGAATATCGATATCGAATATCGACCATTTTTTCGATATATCGAACCTGTATTGTGTCCCCAAATCTACTTTTCATTTTCATTTTGAGATGTTTATAGTTGATCTGATGTGCTTATAGTATTGTATTTGATGAGTAAAAGTACAGTATTTATAATGTCATTGTTGTTGGAGTGCTAAATTTGAAGCCAGAAAACGCTGATGTACTTTTTTTTGCAACATGCCCTTAAGCAATTAGGTTAGGATGAACTGTAATATCTACGTATTGTTATTTGTCTGATACACTTTGATTCATCATGTTTTTCTTCTATTTTCTACCATTGAGTGATGTAAAGCTTGTTAAAATCACTTGTACCGTTCAAATTTCAGTAAAGAGATGATTAAACATGTGTGCAACCACATGAAAATACAATATGCCACTTGAAATATGCCTTGCTATACCAAAAGCATATCACAATATCGAATATCAAAAATATCGAAATATCGAATATCGACCATTTTTCAATATCGAATATCGATATTGAGGTTCCATATCGTATCGATATCGAATATCGAGTTTCAGAAAAAAATATCGAATATCGATATCAAAAATTTTGAAAAAATATCGAATATCGATATCGAAAAGTCATATCGTTTGAACCCTACCCACTATCCGAATTTTCTATATGGATTCCTTCATTCCTCAGTGCCCACTATCCGGCAGTATTTCCTGCGAACCTGGCGCGAGATAAAATTCTGGAAAACCGTTCGTTTGAATGCTTAATTTCTTGATATTGACATCCGCCACCATCACACCCCAATGTTATTTTCTTAGTGGATAGCGGAACCTTCTCGATCGAAACTTCTGCCCGACCCGTTGCCTGAGCCGTACATTCAGCCCAAATACACGCTGGTGATCGAGCTGAAGCACATTCTGGTGCACCCTGAGTGGACTGTTAGTTCGGTTTTGTTGGCGCGGTGCTGATTTTTTGTTGCTGAGCGACGTTTCTGTAATGAGATTGTCATCTGTTTGTGGTGAAAATGGAAGATGTGACTACTTGACTATGGTTTGGACGATATGATTTTTCGTTATCGATTGAGGACATTTTAGGCATTTTTTGTGATATCAATACGGGCCCTTGATATCGATATTTTTTAATTTTACGTTACGATATGCGATATAAAAATAATCGGTATTCGACACCAGGGCAGGCACCCCTTCCCGGGTGAGACCTGAAAAACATGAGGAAAATGCTACTTTCGGTACCATTTTTGGAGGAGCCATAAAATTTTTTTGCGCGCAAGCGCGCATTTCTTCATCGGTCACAGGGACGTACGCAGGATTTTTGAGCGGGGGGGGGCGGATTGTATACAGAGCCCAGCGAACGGGGGCGCCCCCCCCCCTAAAATTTGGCCCTATAGTTAAGGAATGGAGCCAAAAAAATTCAAGGTACCTACAAAATCGCTTTACAAAAGTGCCATTCCTGGCAAATTTTTATGACCGGCCCGGGAAAGGGGGGGGGGGCGGCCGCCCCCCCCCCCCCCCCCCCTGCGTACGTCATTGATCGGTCAGGTATTATTATCAGCAATTCGGCTCATGTACACAAATTACCTATAAAACACACCTTTTGGCGTGCTTGTCGCTCTGAGAGTTTTTACTGTTTTCAAATTTGTCCTGTTTATTTTATTCGTTAGGCGCAATCGATTTGCAAGAGTAAGACTAAATTTTTATGACACGGAAGATGAAAAATTAAAACATTTCAAAAATAAAATATAATCTGTTTCCAGAATGTGTTGGTTGGGCGCATCGCCCCAGACTACGGTGTCAACTTTCCGCTTTCCGCGGGCAATTTTTTCCTTTTCTGGCAAGTGCAAAAAAATTCCGTTTACGTTTTCTGGCAAGTGCAATTTTTTTCCGCTTTCCGCGGGCAAAAATTTTTCCGTTTCCGATTTCCGGCAAGTGCAAAATTTATTCCATTTCCGTTTTCCGGCAAGTGTAAAAAATTTTTGTTTCCGTTTTCCGTAAAAAAAAATTTTGTTGATACCTACCCCAGACCCGTGTGTAGGGTTCAAACGGAGAAATCTAGAAATTGCGCCCAACTTTAATTTACATTTTACCACGCAGTACACGACGGGTTGGAGGTTCAAGAAACGTCCCGCTATCGATTATTTCATCAGACAAGTGCGTTTCTCCAACTTTTGATTCTAAACTTCATGAGTGTCCCTGCAAACTAAATAGTCTGTATGTGCAAACTGAACTGAACTGAAAATTTTTAACCGCGCCCCGATAGTTCTGATCGGAAAAACTTAACGTCAAGTCAGGAATAAGAACAACAAACTTGATTAAAATGTATCGGTATGTTACGATTTTTTGTCGGTGTCTATTGTGGTTACTTATCAGGGGTCTTTCATGGGGGTACCCCCAAATGGCCCAGCTATCTATCTATCCCGGAGAAAAAAGTTTTGGCTTCCATCCACTAATCCCCCCCCCAATGGCCCTGCGCACACTAGTTTTCACACGAAATTTCGAAAACTCATAAATGAGTTTTGAACGTGTTTGAGTTTTCACCAATGAGTCATTTTTAATCTCCGTCAACTGCAGTTGACGGCCACCTCATTATAGAAAACGCAAATGCGTTCTAAGCTGATTTGTGAATTTTCCAAATTTCGTATGAAAACTAGTGTGCGCAGGCACAATCATTCAACTATCTAGCTGTCCGGAAGCGATTCTTGAAGGTGTGGACGTTTTGATCGAAGTCGCTTATTTTCATGCCTTTTGATAGATTTTCGCCTTCAAAATCACTAGTTCATATTTATGTTTCATGTTAACGATTTGTAAAATATCGAACCCCCCGGAGAGTCAAAATCAGTAATACCCATGGAATCAAGAGAGGAGCAACATAATAGAAAAAAAAATATTTTTTTTCAACTAGCTGAAAATAGGAGCGAAAATTGAGGTAAAATTTCCTCAAATTGCACCGGATGGGTTGATAGCTGGACGATTGGGGGGGGGGGGGTTAGGGTTCAAACCGGATTGACTTGTCGGGATCGGGATTAGCTATCTGAGATTTCGGGATCGGGATTGGGGACACGGGATCGAGATTGTTTTTTTGCAGATTTCGCTATTGGGGCCACGGTTTCGGGATCGGGATTGACAGTTTTTCGGGGTTGGGATTTGGGTCGTGGTATCAAGCTTTTGGCCGAAATTCAGGCATTCAGAGCATAAAAACACCCTCAGATGCCAGAAAAGTGCCAAAAAAGGGACGCTAGAGGCATACGGTATAAAATGGACAGCCCCAACCTCCCCCTACAATACCCTGACTCGCATTGTTTGAAATAACACAGAAATTATGTGTAAGACCCCCAAATACCCAGGCAAACATCAGTTCTGTGTTGTTTTTCCCCTCATTAAACCCCATCACATTTTTTCAGGTCGGCTACCCTCACTTTGAAGTCGTGATCTACACTGAAGAAACCGGTCTCACAGCGCATCCGATAGTGGATGGATTAGACCCTGAGCAGAAAATCATGTATCGGCTTTATAGGGACACGACGAAGTTCGATGGGAGGCATCATGTGAAGGATTTGGATAAATTGAATAGACCTTTGCAGAAGTCAGTTACGTTTCTATTGTTCGGTTGCCTTTCTGTGTTCATTTGGGCTCACACACACTTGTCAACTGAATTTTGGTTAATCATGAGATTTCAAGTTTCCTATGTGATGGAGCATAGTTTAAATTTTATATTTATCGTGACACTTAATTTTCATTATGTTTCATCTGTTAAGTGTGATGCTTTAAAAATATTGTTTTTGTGTTTTGAGTTCAGTTGACTTTTGTTTGCAATGTCAACTCGTTTGTGGGGCGTGGGCCCTTTATGTTGCTTGGGTGGCGGTCATGATTCCAGATATGTTTGAGTTCGGGCAATTTTTGCGAAGTTACTATTATTCATTGTGTGCTTCATATTCCATTTGATATCTGTGCGCAAAATTGAATCGTTTTCCAACGAACTCCGTCCCTGTACCGGAACAGGAAAATTTTGTCCCGGCATGGGTGTAGTAGGGGGCAGTTTGGGGTTCCTCCAAACCCTCCAGCTATTTGTGTATGCGAAGGCTAAAAGTTTTGGACTGCTACACCTAGGGTTCAAACGGGATCCCGAATCCCGAGAAATTTCGGGATTTTGTGGTCCCGATCCCGAAATCTCCAAAAACCAAAACCGATCCCGAAAAGTCAATCCCGTTTGAACCCTAGCTACACCATGACCCACCCCCCACCCCGAATCGACCAGCTATGTATCTACGTGGAGCAAATTTTGCTACAATTTTCATTCAAAGATCGCTAATTTTGCACATTATGGTATTCTTCAAAACCAAGCGCAGAGCGGACGCCCACAGACAACAAATTGACAACAAATTTTAATCACAGGGTGATTCACATTGACTGGGATCCGATGGCATGTTCAGCGCGGCCGGAAAATGCCCTACTTTTACCCCAGTGGGACGGCGGCGATAACGATACGGATTTAGTCGATTTGGCCAATATGTTGAAAGGTAATTTGCGTATTCGTAGAATGGTGCAAAAGTAGGGTGTTCCGGGGGCTAGGTACAGTTACCATCCCAATGGAAACAGACGCCAACAGACGCGCACTCAGTATCGGGAAGGTTTCGTGTATCGAGTCCCATTGATCTAAGTTGAATGTGCGTGTGCGTGCATCAAGGTTGCTTCTCATAGGATTATCTGACATTGTCTTCACGTGACCTTTTGTGCAAAGGCATGATTGAGTGGCATGAATGAATGGATGGTTCCATGACGTTGGCGCTAATGGCATTGCATGTTTTTTTAAAAATAAATGCAAATTTTTCATAAATTGCACGTTTTAAGTACAGATACATATTTGTAAATATTTACACATTACTCACTGCAAAATTACAACAAAGTGAAGTTTTTTACATCACCAAAAATTAGCAAAACACGAAAATTACATCAACGATTCCGCCTGTGCACGTAAAGTTCATATAAAGACTGTAAGATAATCCCATGCGATTAAGCCCTTGATGCATGCCGCCTCTGACCCCGCAAACCCACATGTCATTAAGGCGGAGCAGAAACATGTGTATGTCCCGGTTCCTAAGTGGGCGTGTGCGCTTGTGTCTGAGATTGGGATGGTAACTGGAATTTGCCGTTCCGGGTAGGGTTGGAAAAAATCGATTTTCTTTAACGACCCCGATTTTTTTTTAAAAATCGATTTTTTTAAATAAAAATCGCTGGAGTTGAAATTTGCCCCAATTCTATCTAAAGTGGTCTCTAAAGGTAACAAAAGCCATATAAATTGATATGCAGTGCACAGTCTTATGCTTTCTGTGGTAATACAAGTACTGTAGAGTTTTAAAAAAGCTTGAAAATCAGTTATTTTAAAGTTTAAAAGTAATTAACTGGTTATATTTGCAGCGTAAATTCCATCTCATCGATCATTTGCAATTTTGTTTGCAGAAATTGCACGTTCTTGCTGAGAACAAAATATAAATCATCTTGGGAGTTAACATGGGGGCAGTCCCAAGCCCTGTAAAGTGTAAAGTAAAGTGTCAAATGTAAAGTAAAGTGTCAAGTCAAATGTCAAATGTAAAGTAAAGTGTCAAGTCAAATGTCAAATGTAAAGTAAAGTGTCAAATGTAAAGTCAAATGCAAAGTCAAATGTCAAAAGTAAAGTCAAATGCCAAGTAAAGTGTAAATGTAAAGTCAAATGCAAAGTAAAGTGTCAAATGTAAAGTAAAGTGTCAATTGTCATGACAAATGATAAATATACACGAAAAAAGAAAAATAATAAAAAGAAAGTCACGAAATCCATGTGAAATGGATTCCGACAGGGACAGTATCGTGTCGGATGGTGATCGCAAACCAAGAATTTCAACTTATCGGCCGCAGCAGAATTATGGGGCAGAAAACGTAGAATCTTTCAAACAACGCGATTTACGATTTTTTGTAACAGCGCAATGCATTGATCCTCATTCATTTAGGTCTGAAGCGACATTTCGAAACACCATGATTTTTAATATTTAAATTGTTGATTTGGATCGCAGACCTTATATAAACTTGGCACGCTTCCAATTCACCATTGTATACAGTGGAGTAATGTACGAATGAGAATTAAAGGCACAGCATTTGCATTCGCATCACCAATAATGACCGCGGAATGTGATAAAGCGAACGAAAATGGTCGCTAATGGCGGCGGACACACTAGTTGACACACATATGTAAACTGATTTCTGAATGGTATACAAATAGGCGTAAATTGGTATACAAAAAGCCTTTTGGGAAGCTGCCAAGTTTATATACGGGTTATCCTGGAAAATTATCTGCATGGGAACATGGCAGCTCGCAAAAGCAGCCGTTTGGATACACTGCTCTGTACACATACATGTGTCAACTAGTGTGTCGGCTGGCATGAACGACCATCCCCGGTCAATTAATCGTATTCCGCAGCCATTATCAGTGACGCGGACGGAAATCCCGTGTCTTTTACTCTCATTCGTACAATATCCAATTGTATCCACCAATATCCAATAGAAACTTTGAGTTGGGTTACGTTCCCATACGTCACCCGATCTGTTATCCCCCGTTGATTTTGGATACATACCACATTTATGATCTGGAACATGCCACAATACGATATTGTGGATTCACGATACCGCCGACATATACTATCCATGTCGGAATACATTTCACACGGATCTCGTGAATTTCCTTTTAATATTTTTCTTTTTTCTTCAATATTTTATGTTTTTCATCATAATTGACATTTGACTTTACATTTGACACTTTACTTTACATTTGACACTTTACTTGACATTTGACTTTACATTTGACATTTGACTTGACACTTGACTTTACATTTGACCTGACACTTGACTTTACATTTGACACCTAACTTTACATTTGACATTTGACTTGACACTTGACTTTACATTTGACATTTGACTTGACACTTTACTTTACATTTGACACTTTACTTTACACTTTACAGGGCTTGGGATTGGCACATGGATGCATTTGCATAAATGTTTTATGTTAAAACACATATACCTAATAACTATGAATACTTTCCAAAATCATTCAAAGTCTACCTTACATGCTTCAAAGCACGCAGAAATGGGTGCTACACCACCGAATTAGTTGTAAAAGTTATGAAAAAAAGCAAATGATGGATTGCTTGCATGAAAATGCGCGCTTGCGCGCAAAAATTTTGCATTTTACCTAGTGCATGCGTACCAAAAATTTTGGCCAGCGATTTTTTTTTTCGGTACGGGTGCTGCGATTAAAACAAAATCGGAATAAAAAAAAAATCGCTTAAAAAAATCGCTTGCCAACCCTAGTACCGGGTCCCAAAAAACTGAAGAACAACTGAAAAAAAAAATGAAAAAGGTGATGGCGATCCAGATTGCGGCAAAAAAGGAAATTCCAGTCCCAACAATTTGCTGAATTTATTCAATTTTCAGTGTGATATTATACATCATCTTCCACGAGTCACCCCGCCCAAAAATTAAATCGGTTCAGAAAATTTAATTCTATCTGGACTCCGACTGGAAATTTTTTTATTTTTTTTCTCAAAAATTAGCCAACTCAATTTTCAGCGATCGCGGCCGCAGACGAGGACGACGTGCGTCCGGTGCTCGCATTTTATAATCAATTCGATAACCCGGCCAAGGAATTTCGACAGAGATCGCACCAGTTGAAGGTGGGGTTTAGGGTGGGAAAGTGTACCTACCTACTTTAGGCACTCTGTGGTGGGGAATTGACGGTTTAAAAACATTTTACAGACGGTTTTTGGTTTTGAATTGACGGTTTTTTAAAAACTGTCCAACGATAGGTAGGTGTAGTGTTGGCCGATTTTTTTTAAGGCACCCCGGGCTTTTCAATCGATTTTTTTTCGAATTCGACTTTCTTTTTAAAAAAATAAGCTCTCAGGGGAAAGCAAAAACTGTATGGTAAATGATAGCAACTGTAAATACTTTTATTTTTCTCTTTCATATAAATACTGTAGAGCACTACAATGGCATGAAAATGTTGTGGTTTTTTCAAAGTAACGAATTTCTTATATTTGCCGTGTGAATTTCAGTCATCCGGAGGTTCGCCCGGTTCGGATTCGGATAAGGAATCGGGATTCGTCGGGAAATACGCCGGCCGACTTTTTGGTTTCCGCAGACACGCAACTTCCTAGGATCTTATATGCGTCGGAACGTTTGTGGGTATTTTGGGTTGTTTTGTTGCCCAGTGAACTATTGTTCTGGTCAAAATTGTTGGCGTTTTTTAAGGCGTGGCAAGTAGCAGAACTTTTCATATATTTTCAACTTGCTGATGTGTTTTTTTTCCTGCGTGCCGCTGAGTAGTTTGGTATAATTTTTATAGATATAAAAATTAGTGTTGTGTGTGTTGAGTTTTGTAAATATGTGAAAATGGTAGATTATCATGTTCTAGAAATAGTTTAGCCAGATTTTTGCCAACGTCCATTGAAAAATGTATTCAAAGCTCAATTGTTTATGTTTGTTTTCTATAAATTGAAGGAAATTTCAGTAAATTGACAATAATCAATCAGTTTTCTTTCTGGACGCTTTATGTATACTCGGATGACATTACGCCGTACATTTTTCCGGAGGAAACACTCCATCATGACGTGATCACTTTCGTCGCCATCATCATTCTCGCCATCACTTCGTCGTCATCACGCCTTCCATAAGTTCTCTGCTGGCCGTCTGCCAGCCGAAGAGATAACTCCTATCTGTTTGTAGAGTATCGTGTCTGCCGAGTATACATACAAAACCGTCCAACTTGGTTATAAAGTCCAAGTCGGATATAAATATGCAAACGCAGCGAAAGTCACCACTTTGTAGACCCATAGCCTGTCGAACAACAGGGCACGCACGTATTTTCTTTTTCATTAGTCCGCTCCGCTATCGATTCACGCGCAATTTTCATTCGCACTCTAGCGCCTCACTTGCAGTTTAAGAGCGTTCGGTCAGGCTTGCACGGGCTCAGTTTAGCTTACGAAAGATCACAGAGGTTTGTATGGTAAAAACGTCGATACTAGATTCGCGCGCGGGCGAGCATTTTTGCGTGCGGTTTGGAAATCTTCAAGCGGCGATTACAGCTCAGCGTGATTTTGACGTAAAATGACGCCGTAAAATAAATTACATGAGTGTGGATCATGCTACAGGTCTACAAATTGTTATGGATAGTATATGAATCAATACCTTTATCGTGTTCAATACTGAGTGTTATCAGCCACAGCTAGAGCGAATTGAAAAATTCAATTTTTTTCGTTTTACGTCATCATTTTACGTCGGAACTAATTTTACATTTTATGTCAATGGCTGCATGCAATCATTGACGTGAAATGTAAGATTAGTTCCCTGACGTAAAATGATGATGTAAAACGAAGAAAAAATTAATTTTTCAATTCTTTCTAGCTGTGACGGGCCTGTGCCTCTGTGCATGTTTACCCGCTGTGTATGTCAGGAGTATTCAAGACTTTGACCCTCCAGAGGGTTGGATAGATGGCTAATCGCTCCTCTGGTGGGATAGATAGCTAAAAAAATTTTTTGGGGTTTGGGGGTTCGTGGGGGTTCATTGTATAGGCTTTTTCATAATGAGGAAAAAAGGTAGAAAAATCGCTAAAAGTAGGTGAAAAATTACTAAAAATGGGTATATAAGCACATATACTACAAGAAATAGCTTAAAATAGACAATAAAACAAATGAACTAGTGATTTTGAAGGTGAAAATGTATAAAATGGTATGAAAATGAGCGATTTTGTGTGAAAATTAGGGTCTACATGCACAGCGGGTAAACATGCACAGAGAGCCTCAGTCGCTGTGACTGACAACACTCAGTATTGGACACGATTAAGGTATTGATTGATATATTATCCATAAACAATTGTAGACCTGTAGCATCATCCACACTCATGTAATTAATTTTACGTCGTCATTTTATGTCAAATTCACGCTGAGCTGTAATCTCAGCTTCAGGGGCGTTGGGCACATGCGATCATTGATACTCTACACAGGAAATTGTGCGTCCACTGTAACCCAAAATTTGTGTGAGGTGGAGTGACCCAGCCTTTTGAACTTTTGTAAAGTTGTCCTAAACTAGGTCCTTTATTTGTCGGAATTTTGCTTTGCGGTGGTTAGTGATGTCATATTACCATCGGCGTTTGGCGCCGCTTATTATTGGCGCGGAACCCTCTCAAATATGGCACCAAAAGACTGTGGCGCCATTTAAAGTTTATAAACACGTCAAGCTTGTGTCATTTTGAAGAGTCATGGCGCCATTGGCGCTTGACCCCCCCCCCCCCCCACCGCTTTTGTGGCACTTCTCTATCATTAGTGGTAGACAATGAACTACCCGTAGGGTTCGAATAGAATCAACTTGGGTGCAGCAAATGTGATTTTTTTGACCTCGACCCCGACAAATTCACTGCTTATCTAGTTCTCGGCGATTCGAAGTGCTGGTCACTAATCCCGGTTTCCATCATTGTGAAGTACCTAAATATAATGTTTTGTGATGTTCCTACAATTTCCAGATAAATATGAGACAATCAGAACATCAGATAAAAATATCAGATAGCATCTGACTTATACAAATATTTTCTAAAAACGTGTTTTTGGTGTGTGTTTTTTTGAGATAAAGCCCATTGTATTCACCAAATTGGGCGTTTCTGAAAGCTGATTGCAATCTGCATTAAAAAATATACCAGTAAATAAAAATTAAACAGTGCATAGATAAGGGAGTAACGCTGTGTAATGCGCATTATACACACACGCAAAGCAAACTCATTTTAAGCAGCTCGGTCAATTTTTATATTCAATTTTCATTTTTTTATTTTTCACATTGCATCAAGGAAAATTTAAGTAATAGTGAATAGAAAATTACTAAAATATGGTTGACTCGGACTTTGCGGGTGGAATGATATCTATGGTAGTGGCAACTATTTTTTTCGGCAGTATGTTTGTGCCAATCAAACCATTTGATACCAGAGATGGTTAGTGTGCTTTTTTGGATTTTTTAACGATGAGTAAATCTGTATATTTTTTATCCAAGATTTTCTGGGGTTGGCTTTTTCTGGAGCTGTTGCAAATTGCGCACTTGCATGGATACAGAATTCTATTTTGAATAGGTTCGAAGTTTTACCATCCC
This sequence comes from Sphaerolaimus hirsutus, assembly GCA_964036195.1. Lineage (NCBI taxonomy): Eukaryota > Metazoa > Nematoda > Chromadorea > Monhysterida > Sphaerolaimidae > Sphaerolaimus > Sphaerolaimus hirsutus. Next base: position 11,704,495 of record OZ038451.1, read on the forward strand.
AATGACCAGGGGTCTCCTAGGGGGGGGGCTGGGGCAGGGGTCTCGAATGGGGGGGGGGGGGGGTTGGGGGGGGGTTACCCCCCCCAAACCGTCCAGCTATCTATCTATCCCGGAGGCCGCTCAGCTATCTATCTATCCCGGAGGCAAAATTTTGGGCTACTACCCCGTAAACCCCCCCCCCAAATCGCCCAGCTATCTACCTATCTGGAGCGATTTTTCAGAAACTATACCCAAATTTTCGCTCAAAATCGCTATTTTTCATACCTATATATAGATTTTCACCTCCAAAATCACTAGTTCATGCGTCTAACTGCCTATTTTCAGCTGTTTTAAGTACTATATGCTCTTGTATACTCATTTTGAGCTGTTTTACACCTACTCAAGGACGTATCCAGGGGGGGGGCGGGTGGGGGGCTGCAGCCCCCCCCCTTCCCGGGGTGAGACCTAAAAAGTACCGGAAAGTGCAACTTTTCCTATATATTTTTCGATGTTTCTTAAAAATTTTGCGCGCAAGCGCGCAATTTATTCCCCATGCAGTGTATTTTCAGCGGATCGTCCACTTTAAACCAAAATCCTTAGAAATGAACACATTTTTTGCAAATTTCGCTGTATATTATGCATATTTACATACATATAAGCGGTTCCTGGCGCTGGCGCCAACGCCAATAGCGCCATGGCGTGGCTCCTTTGTATGGCGCTTAGCATTGTAAAAATCTCTGGGAGATTTATATTTAAAAAATCTCAGAAAATCTCAGAAAATATAAGATTTTCAGAGATTTATATTTTTTCCATGATTTTCCAGAGAGATTTAATTATATTTTCTCCTGTTTGAGAAAATCTCTCGAGAAAATCTCTATATTTGCCTAGTTTCACCTTCAAATTCACTCGTTTGTGTGCTATTTTACAAATTTTCATCTCCTTTAAATGATATATTTGCTTATATACCCATTTTTGGCTTTTTTCCTGCTATTTGTAGTTTTTCTTCCCCTTTTTTTTGTTCTATGGCATGAAAGAGCCAATAAAAAAGTTATCTGAAAAACATTTTCTGTACACAAGTACTTTTAAGAAGTATACATAAAATAGAGTACTGGTACTTTTTCAGGGGAAATTTATATGTATTTACTTAATACTCAAGTATATGTATTTTTGAGTAAATGTAAATATGTTTTTAACCCCTGAACCATACTGAACCCCTGCAGCTCCATGAAGTACTTAAGTATGGGGTTGTACCTAACCACTGGGTCTACATTGGCATTGGCTGTTGCTACTTGTGCAACTGGTAAACTTATGCACTGGGTTCTAGCCATTTTTACAACTAAAGAGTTGACAGCATGCTTTGGAAAGATTGTTACCAAATTTTGGTGAAAAAGTCATCTGATAAATTCTGTGGGGATCATCACACGTAACAGTAATGTATTCTACTATGAGGAAAAAATGTGCCTAAACCATATTTTTGTTCATTATTCAGATACTAAATATAGGGTAGTACAAAGTGTGCCATCAGTAGATTATATGCTGTTATCATATGAAATTGTGAATGAAAAAGTTAAACAATGCATAGTGTGCTTACTATCTACTCTCAATGGTTCAAACATCTTGAAATATCGATGAAATCATACTTAAAGTTGAGAGATTTTATGAGATTTTTTTGAACTGCAAGAGATTTTCTCAGAGATTTAATTATATTTTCAAAAATGACCCAAGAGATTTAATTATATTTTTTTCTTGGGAGATTTTCTGAGATAATATTTAATTATATTTTCTCAAAATCGGTCGTTTTTTTCAATGCTAATGGCGCTAGCGCCAAGACGCTTTTCCGTCCCTATATAGGGAACAGTTTTAGGGGGGGGCTGAGCCCCCCCCGTTCGCCGGCCCCCGTAAATAAGCAGCCCCCCCGCTCAAAAATCCTGGATACGTCCCTGCACCTACTTTTAGCGATTTTTCTCCCTTTTCCTCCTTCTATGCCCCGAAAAAGCCTATATATTGAACCACCACAACCCCCCCCCCAACCCCCCCCCCAGAAAATTTTTCAGCTATCTATCCCTCCAGAGGAGCGATTTGCTATCTATCCAACCACTCGGAGGGTCAAAATTCAAGATACACCTGGGCTGGGGGGGCTGCCCCCCCAAATCGGCCAGTTATCTATCTATCCCGGAGGCCGCTCAGCTATCTATCTATCCCGAGGCAAAATTTTTGGCTACTACCCCCAAAGACCCCCCCCCCCCCAAATCGCTCAGCTATCTATCTATCTGGAGTGGTTTTTGAGAAATTTTGCGCTAATTTTCGCACAAAATCACCAATTTTCGCACCTTTTTATACTTTTTCACCTTCAAAATCGTGCTTTCCGGCTATATACATGGTTATATACCTATTTTTAGCCATTTTATACATACTTTTGGCTACTTTTAACTGATTATTAGCGATTTTTTCCCCTTTCTGCCTTCTTAACCTTGAAAAAGCCTATATATTGTGCCCCCGCCAGCCCCCCCCCAAGCCCCCCCCCCCAGAAAATTTTTCCAGCTATCTATCCCTCCGGAGGACCGATTTGCTATCTATCCAGCCCCCGCGAGGGCCAAAATCCTGGAGACCCCTGCCAATGACCTCAAACCGTTGTAGAAGTGTTACAGGAAAAAAATTCCTGCACTTTTTTTGTGTGGGAGTGGGTCATGAGTGCCATATTGGATAATATGGAGGGATATAAATGAATACATGAATATTCTGTAAATCAAATAACATGGCGTTGAATAACATTGAAATGAGCCTATCTACCGATGACACCTCCGCGCTCTTTATCTACTTTGCTGCAATGGGCAGGCTTTTTCGTCATGTGGATTCAGTCCGTCGGGATATTTTTGCTTGGCACAATCGTGAATGCGATTTGTTCATATCCACAATTCTACACTTGGGCCGCAGTGGCTGGCATGATTTGGGCGACAGGTGGGGCGTGGTGAATTTTTGTGTTATTTTTGCGCTATTTTTAATTTGATAGTCTGCCAGGGAACATATGTTGCGTGCCAATAATAAATATGATCGGCTCCGGGTTGGGCTATCTTATCTGGGGCTCAATTCAGATCACCTTTGGTTGGGCAACTGCCAGGTTTGATTTTCTATCACTTAAAATATTCGGCTGGACAAAAATCAGCAGAAATCACAGGTTTGGGTGGTTTGGTTTGGATGCGGAGGTTCCAAAAAGCGATTTGCTAGAATATGCTGGTGTGGCTCTAACTATTATCAGGTACTGTATAACTGAAAGTTTTGAATGTATGTTCTTTCAACTCGACGCTTTCACTTTTTTCTTCCAGTGCTGTACTTTTTGCTTTTGTGAAAAACTCTGACAGACATGAAGATGATCTACTTGATGACATGACAACTATTAGCTACCAGAATTCGGTGTGTTTGAAATCCTGTGATGAGCATTATCTCAACTGAAAGTGTTTATAATGATAATTTTGCAGAACAGTATGATCAATGCTGAAAGTCTAGCTGTTGATACATTGCCTCGTGGTGATAGTATACCCAAGCAGTTACCAACTGTATTGAGAAAAGCTGAGACAGGAAATCCTAGCAACTTGAATGTCAAAATATTGTTCGTCAACAAAATCATTGCCTTGATATTCCGTGTATACACAAGCCAATTTTCAGTGCAATTTGCCTAGCTATTTTCTCTGGAATTGTCTATGGTGGCTACATGACTCCAATAACTTATTTGCAGACTAAAGTGGAAGGTGCACCAAAAGAAGGTCCTTATTCATGATTTGCATCTTCCAATTTAATATGTTTATGATGAAGGTCTTCACAGGCTTGCACTATGCATTTTCTTTTTCAACTGGCACTCTGTTCATGGCCACAATCTATTTTTCTATTTACACTGCATTGATGAAAAATCGACCATACATCAATGTGAAAACTGCTCTGCCTGCTTTGGCATGTTTTTTTTACATATAATTGTGTTTATATCAAGTCAGGCATTGTCAATTTCTTTTGAATCAGATTTATGGACTTATTTGGGCTGTGGCGCAATTTTCTTGGTTCTATGGAAACAACAAAGTTTCTCAATCCATCAGTTATCCAATAGTAACCAGGGTATGAATTCCTTAATGGATTGCTTAATGGATTCTTTTTGGAGGTAATCATAATTTATTTTACATCATTTTAGGCACCTGCAATTTTGGCTGCAATTTGGGGTGTCTTCTACTTCAAGGAAGTTCATGTTGGTTGATTGCATTATCTAGTATACTGCACCAGCTTACAGTTCACCATATTACGGTGAAGACCACTATTCCAAATTTCAGGGTTCAAGGAACTTGTTGATTCTGGGCGTTGCGTGTGTAGTGGCTTTTGTCGGAGTAGTTTGTGTGGGACTTGCCAATGAAGTTGATATCTGATGTTTATTTTTTTGTTCCAACCAATAATGTGCACAGAAGTGAATGAAGTGTGATGATTGTTTAAAAAGAATTTGTCAACAATGGAGCCATACAATAATTTTCTTCCATTGATGTGCAGTGTGATTTATTCATTCAAAATGACCATTGGATTGATATATATTGAGCTTTGGGATACCACTGTTATAGATTTCCCAAACATGGAAGTATGGCACTGCATTCGGATTGTTCTTGACAAATTACACACTGAGGAATGTTAATTCATAATGTCCTGTCCAAGAGAAAAAGACCAAATAACACCCCTTTTCTGTGTACCAATGACGGTGGCATCCATGAAATGCTCAGTTTAGATTTGTTGTGCTTTATGCACCTACACTCTGCTTGGCTGAAAAAAAAAAACAATTCACAAAAAAACACGGGGTTGGGTGACAAATGCATTGCAGTGTGAAAGAAAAAAATCTTGGAAAAAAAACATTGGGCGATAGGGGTAGTCACCAGCTAAATAAATACAACACACAGTATTCATGTTCAACATAGAGATATTTATGTCTAAAATTAGTAACATTCATTATATTTTTCACAAATTGTGGGCTTATTCTTTGGGGGGCGTGGCAGTAAGTATAGCACAGTGAAGATAAATCAAAATAACTGTCATCAACTCTAATTGTCATGAAAAATGTTGTGTTATATAGCTGGTGCCAAAAATCACTGCGCTCCTGTGGTAGTTGTCGACCGCATCTCTCTGCCAGAGAAAACAAAGAAGTAAAATGAACTTTATCGCACTATTTTCCATTTTGAGACCATTCCTCTCCGCGTGTCAGTAACCATCTCCCAAATGTCTTGCAAATTTTTGAAGTCTGTGCCTAGAGTTGAGGCCATTCATGAAGTTAAAATAGTTATCCATTGCGGGTCCTCCCATGTTGCCGGCCTGTGTTTTCTTTAACGTGAAATTATGTCACCCAAAAAATATTAAATACACGCGTAAATATGTGATAACATGCCTCCACATGGAGTGACCGCAAAACATCTGCATCTGGTCTGAACGGCCTTGCTCCTGCCCCGCCTTTTTTGACACCTGGTGGGAGTTGGTGAGGTAGTTGATTTGATGGGCCAACACACACTAGTTGGCATCGCAAATTCATGTCAACTTTGTCAACTAAATAACACCAGAAAAACTTTAAAAGCTTCGGCTAATGTCATGGTGTGAAATTAACTATGCTCTAACAGATAGGAATGTTGAGATCACATCATTCACTAAAATGTAGTTGACACGAATTCAGTTGACATCCAGCGTGTGGCGTCAATGCCAGAAAAATTTTTATGAACAGTGATATCAAGTTAATGATTCAGCAGTGTCACCTGCATGCTTCTGCTTGTTCTGGTAGTACTTGTTCAAAAGCGTGCTCCATTTCTCCATGTTCTCGTTTGCTCTCTGCATCAAACCGAAATAATGCTGCCTTCTGTGGACCAATCCATCTCCTTTAAAAAAATAAAAAATAAAAATGGTAAGTAAAAATAATCAAACAAAAGGGGCGACTGCAAAGCCTCACCTGTCACACCCAAGATCGCTATTGAAAGTAAAAATGCTGCCCTCGGTAACATCTTACAATGTCTGTGCTAGTGCAACTACTGACTGATTCTGATTTTGAGCTACCTGTCTCAAATAGTCCATCAGTTTAATGAATGCTTCATCCAGATAATCGTAAATACCTAGTAACATATACTTTCGATAATTAGCACTGTAGAAATGCAGACATTCGATTGCTGTGAGACGCAACTTTTAAATCCTTTGTTTTCAAGTTGGAAGATTGCAAGAATACTACGGGTGCACTATAAAACATCATGGCGCCTATATTTATGTATGGAAGTGCATGTGTACTGCTCTGCATACTGTATTACCAATAGAGGGGCACCTCCAATAGAACGGCAGGTTTATGCACTTTTTTACCCAAGGCACCATTGAACCACAGCCTCCAATAGAACGGCGCATTAAAAAGTTGACAAAAAAAAAACAGAACGGCGCTCTTCTATTAGAAGAAATACGGTAGCCAAAGCTGAGTGGTCGGCATGCAAATTGCTGGCATGCTCGGACGTGAGTAATTGCCAAGCTTTGTGTGAACCTGCTGATGAGTTAAAACGTAACAATGCTTCCTAATCACATCACATTCATCCCACAACAAGATAAACCAATGTTTGTATGCAAAAATATGCAGATGAGTTTGCTTTTATATATTTTACGACGTAGGGAGATGAGATAGCTGTCATGTGTTTAGCGTGGTTACCCATTTGTTATGGCGCCTATTTTTTATGGCGCTGGCGCCATTTCGAGCTGCCTCGAAAATTATGGCACATTATTTCGGTCAATTGTTACATTCATGATGAGAAAACATTTTCATTCCAATACCAAAAATTTTATGTACTGGATTGCTTAACCTTGTTTGTCTATTTATTTATGAAACGCACACTTGGGTGAGTGTTTATGTAAGCAGTTACCTACTTTTACTTATTAAAAATGTGACATTTGATGAAATTTCACCATATTTTCTGCGCTTCAATTTGTCATTTCTAATCTCACCATTCTAGCACTATGGCGCCATTCTGTCACTGTGTAAGGTCAGGGGCTTAGCTTTGACGGAAAACAGAAATGTAAAAAAATTACCTGCTGTAAAACTGAAAAATGAAATGCTGGAAAATGGAAGACCGTGAATTGAACGAAACAGAAAAAAATTGTAGAAATTTTGCCAGAAACATTTCTGTGATTGAAAACGAACCTACAGGCAGATTTGCCTATTTGACTCTGATTGCGGTAATTGTACAGTCTGAAACTATATAGTGTCTCAGTGTACGTGTACCTTCACTTGTAGTTAACATCTCAACTTAAGCAACAAATAAAAATCATTACAAAAAATCGTAGGAGCGATACTCGCAATTTAGCAAAAAGGGAACTTAAATATAACGTAACAGTAAACCGAAAGTTGACTTGACACCCTACTACACTCATTTGAACTATTGAAAAACATGTAATTATAATTTAGTATTTACTCCTGAATAGGGTTGGAAAAAAAACGTTTTTTTTAACTCGATGTTTTTTTTAAAAAAAACAACGTTTTTTTTTAAAAGCTCCCAGATATGACCTAGTGTCAACATATATAGGTAAATCAGACACTGGCAATACTCTGTGATGTTAAATATGACCATATAATGGCTGTGGAGCCATGGAATAGCATTATAAGTAGTGATTTTGTCAAAAATATCCATTTTTCGTCGACATATCGTTCGTATATCGCCTTATAGTCGAATGTTCGTGACTTCAGGTAAAGTTTGGCACGGAATGGTGATCAAACAAGGTTATAAAAGGAGGTTGTTACTTTGGGAGAGAACTTACACATTGTGGAGGTACATGGAAGCACATTACCTCAATATTATATATTACAGCAACATATGGCGGCTTATTCACCCATGGTAGCACATAGAAATGGATGTTTTGATACTAAAAATGCAACAAAACCAATGAAAACAACCACCAATGTCAATTTGTGTGTGAAATTGCGCGCTTGCGCGCAAAAATTTTGCAAAATACCTAGTGCTTAGTACTAAAAATTTCAGCCGATGTTTTTTTAAAAAAAAAACATTTCGGACGTCATGTTTTTTTAAAAAAAAAACGTTTACAAAAAAAAAACGTTTAAAAAAAACATCGGCCAACCCTACTCCTGAAGGACATTCATATATTTACTAAATACATTGATAGACTTTCATTATGATGACGAGCTTTAAAATTTTTGCTTTTAACTATAGTCACTCCATTTTCACCTAACATTCAACAAAGGTCAGGGATAGTGATGTAAAAGCGCTGGCATCTGGCGCTAGCGCCAAAGCAAAAAGCGCCATGGCGCTTTTGGCGCTTGGCGCTATTTTTGACTGGCGCCAGGAACAAAATGCCTGGCGGTAGCGCCAAAGCAAAAAGCGCCATGGCGCCATTGGCGCTTGGCGCTAAGGGTCTAAAAGCGCCATGGCGCTTTCGGCGCTCTGTGGTAAGTGATTGGTGCCATGTGTGCACTTAGGTTTTCTATTTACTCAATTGATGAATATTTCAATTTCAATTTTAAGTCTTCTTGACACTACAGCGATTAGAGTGTAGATTCCCACAATCCTCACAACTTACCCAGATCACGGTAATCACTAGGTAATCTGTACGCTTAAACTTGACGTAAAGTATTTTGATCCAAGTATGAGTCAGATCCGATCTATGCTCTTAATCGTCATGCCTTCAAACTTACGCAGAAATGACGATGTTGGACCTTTGACCATGTGATTATTGTTGGATACGCTTAGGGTTGGAAAAAAAACGTTTTTTTTAACTCGATGTTTTTAAAAAAAACAACGTTTTTTAAAAAACAACAACGTTTTTTTTAAAAGCTCCCAGATGTGACCTAGTGTCAACATATATAGGTATATCAGACACTGGCAATACTCTGTGATGTTAAATATGACCATATAATGGCTGTGGAGCCATGGGATAGCATTATAAGTGGTGATTTGTGTCAAAAATATCCATTTTTCATCGACATATCGTTCGTATATCGCCTTATAGTCAAATGTTCGTGACTTCAGGTAACGTTTGGCACGGAATGGTGATCAAACAAGGTTATAAAAGGAGGTTGTTACTTTGGGAGTGAAGTTACACACTGTGGAGGTACATGGAAGCACATTACCTCAATATTATATATTACAGCAACATATGTCGGCTTATTCACCCATGGTAGCACATAGAAATGGATGTTTTGATACTAAAAATGCAACAAAACCAATGAAAACAACCACCAATGTCAATTTGTGTGTGAAATTGCGCGCTTGCGCGCAAAAATTTTGCAAAATACCTAGTGCTTAGTACTAAAAATTTCTGCCGATGTTTTTTTTAAAAAAAAAACATTTCGGACGTCATGTTTTTTTTTAAAAAAAACATTGTTTTTTTTTTTAAAAAACGTTTAAAAAAAAACATCGGCCAACCCTAGATACGCTTGTCCCTGGCGAGTTCACAAAAAATCCAATCAATCAGTTTTATTTGCGGCGCGCACACTAGTGTACACGTGTGTCAACTGGCCGTGTCAACTGCGTCAACTCAGATTTCGGCGTGTCGCAAAGCGATCTCCAAATGCACTCCAAATCCACATAAATACATTGTGCGGCAATTTAGATGCCCCCCATAAGTTTTCAAATAACTTGTCACTGGGTGGTCAGATTGATGTCAAATTTTAGGTCAATATTAACAACTAAATAGGAAAGGATCCCGCACCAATTCGCTATGCCCATAAGGAAATCGGCGGGCGCTTGCGTAATTAGTCGTAAAGCTAGGTGGTGGAAAACTGACAATTACGCGTTTGCATGAATAACTTATATATACCTATAATACCTAAACTAGTTATACATAATCTAATAAATATAAAATGGCAGCGCAATTCTTAATTATAACCAAAGGGGAGTGAACAAAATGAATTAACTAGATAGTCAACATAAAACATCAAAATATACACAGTGAATTTTATGGAAACAATAATTGCACAATCGAATGTGAAACCTAAAGATGACACTAATTAGTGATATGATTCTACCTAATTAATAATACAATAATCACATGTACTCAAGCTATTGAAATAACTTCTGTGGTCAACACAAAATAATTATTTACACAACTCATACGTGTCACTTCAATGTTTTGAGGGGGGGTTTTTGTTCAAGGATTCAGGTAACTAGCTGAAAACTTGCAAGCGCAGGTGCTTATCACCTTCAATGCCGCGGACCAATATTATGACTGTCCGGCTGGCCCGCACCCGTGAGAAAGGTTTCAGCCCACTGGCTTCGCCCTTCTGAGCAAGGTGGAATATTTTTGCTAGGGCGGTGAAAATGTTTTTTCAGACTGCGACTTGTCACTATGGGGCGTGATCAGGAGCTGTCTCTACTACCCACCGATACCAGATGACACTGTCGACAATCTGGCCAACATGGAGAGAAACTTGGAACATAATTTGCTATGTAAAAATGTCTATTTCAGAAAAGTCATTGTTCCATACTTCCTGGTTGCCACCTAGTTTTCAGCCGCAGTCTCCGCCTAGGCCCACAGATAGATAATTGGAAATGTGCATTCGGCCGCCCAGAAAGTCACAACACCACGCCAACAACTTCAAAAGTGCCGCACGCCACGCTGCCGCATTCTTAGCAAAATGTGAAATTCCCCTCTCACCTCGTGAAACATGGGATGTTGTTTACGTGCAAATTGACAATTAAAATAATTAGTCTTAATTAAAAGATGGTACATTGGGAAATTAAATTAATGAATGGAAACATTGCGCAGAGGACTACAACTGCTATGAACATGGAAAACTCAGTCTGCCAGTGTAGCGGGGCATTGCGCAGCCTGCTGGATGGCTGCACATGCCGCGCAGGCCCCGTAGGCTACCAATAGCTGAAAGAATATCTGATGGGGTTTATTCAAATTGCTAGTGTACAAAGTTAACTTTTAGTTTACATCTTATGAATTATTATTGCATTTGGTGTCTAAAAATTTGTGGGGTGGGTCTTTTTCCATTGTAAAAAACTGTCTTACACATTCAGGATTTGGAGTGGGATTATACATATCCATACATAGCATGCATGTATGCATATGGATTTTTTCATCAGAATATTAAGAATTGACAAATCGGTTGAGAAATGGCCGATTTATTGAATTAAAATTTTTGCATGTTTGTGGCAACACCCACACAATTTGAAAATCTAAAAAATGCTTTCTTCAGACCAAGCTTATTTCCAATCATGGGTCTCCTAGAAAAGTGCCTTTGATTTTCAAGCTAATCCCGGCATCAAGCCATGTCACATTTAAATTTTATAAATTTTGGCCCAGCGGTTTCCGGGAGTTATGTTTCGTGGCAGACCCCCCACCCCCCCCCCGAAAAAAAAGACTTTACTCCAGTGATAGTGAACTTAAAAATGCTTCCGGCTTCTATTTATGGGAGGCTTACTCTTCTTTTTAAATTAGACGAAATAAATAACTAGGTATCTAGCTGAAAAAATGTGTAGTTTTTCACGTCTTTGAAATTTGCCCACCTTCCCGAGCCTAAAGTTGTTATTCTAATTTTCTGCTTCAACTCACCCAATCCAATCCAAAGTGTTGTGAATTTCGCGATCACATGCAGTAATTTTTGATCTAATTCTCACAACAATCTATTATACATGATGAGAGAAAGTAACGCTGTTGACATCGGTATTTAGTATTCGGTGATCATTGGTGGAAAAGTTTTGGGGAAATGGAAAAAAATACTGATGGTATTCAGTGCATACTTTTGGTATTTATATTCTGCCAATGATGTTTTATTGAATGGTGGGCGTTTTCACTTCGTACTTTACAATTTTTGTTTTTATAAGGCCATGTGCCTAACATTTTTTTAGGTGTTATTTAAAGTTACAAATGGAAGATTACCTATTTTTATCGAACCCAAAATGAGGCAGTTTGTTTTAGGTATAAAAGAAATGGAATTCCACCACACAACAGATAATCGCGATTTCATCTATGGTTAGTAATGGAATCGCGCCATGGCGCCATCGACGCTTGGCGCCATTTTTCTGTGGCGCCATCGGCGCCCTCCGCCTGTTTCCGAATGGCGCCCCTGGCGCTTGGTGCCCTTTTTCTGTGGCCGTTTTCCACCATAAGAGGGGGTTCGATATTAAAAGTCAACGGGGGTTGTTCTTCGATTTTTTCCAGCGTTTCCTCTATTACGGTAAGTTTAACACATTTATTACTGGACACTGGAGTACGCACGTCAGGAATGTGCGAAGAAATTCTCTGTAAAATGAAGTCAACCATGGGCATTCTGAACCGCCATTAGTGATGGATAAAGTCACCGAGAAAAATGGCACCGCACCGCACTGGCATCGGTGCCATTTCTCAGAAAGGGCACCTGGCACCTCGGGCACCGGCAAAAAAATCGCACCGCACCGCACCAGCACCGGTGTCATTCAAAAAAATAGTACCGGCACCCTGGGGCACCGGCCGGTTGCCGGTGCTAGCACCGAAAAGCACCGCACCGGGCTGAAAGTTCCGAAGGATTTATCGGGTATTTTCTTAGAGGCCGCACCTTCGGAAGTGCATTTTTCCATGAATTCTCTATTGATTTTGATGTTTGAGCATTCAAAATGATCAGAATGATGTGGCGATCACTTTATGAAACAATTATAAACATTACAAATGATAGCTCAAATATACATACCGGTAGTCACTATTGTCTACTGTCTGGGGTAGTTATTGTACAGGAAATGTTTTATATCTTGTCATATACTGGCAACAAATTATGAACAAAATGGCAAAAGAAACGTTATATTTATGATTGAAGAAAAGACAATAATGTACTCAGACTCTTCAGAAGGGTATGGCACATTTCAAAGTAAATTTGACATTCTAAAAATGACTAAAAACAGTTGAATCTAGAATATTGATATTATAAATTTGAATAAGCATACCTATGCCGTTGACGAAATTTTGCACACTATTACGACTTGGCTGGTGCCTTTCCCGGTGCCTTTTACTTTGGCCATGGTGCTAGAACCTTTGGCACCGGCTGAAAAATGGCACTGCACTGCACCACCACCGGTGCTACTCTGAAAAAAATGGCACCGGCACTGGCAGGGCACCCCCAAAAAATGGCACCGCACCGCACCAGCACCAGTGCTGGTGCCCTTCGGTGCCCAGCACCGGGGCACCGGTGCCCCGGTGCCTTTCGATCACTAGTCGCCATTGAGGTAACTTTTTTTGCTGTGGAGAGTTTTCGGAGCGGAAAAAACAACTTGTGGTTGTCGCCGCTTAGGTAGATACATGTTTTGCGAAAATAAAACAACCCAACTACCCGAGCTCTCTAGCTCTCAACCATTTTTGTACGGTTTTGAAAAGTTTTTATCTGAAAAACGTTTTAAAAACGCCAGTTATTAAAGACGTTTTTTTTTCTATCCTTTATTTCAAAATTCCGTTTGATGTCACTGATTCCAAAAGTTATCATGACACTGACTGAAGTGTTTTTTTCACTACTGCCAACACAGCGCGCACAACGTTGTAACTTCGCTGTCACTACGCATTTTCAAATGTCTTTGTCGCAATAATTACCTGCAATGATCTGTAATCGATAGTATTCAATCGACTGGATAAAACTTAACTGGGGCCAATTGCGAACCTTGCCAAGTGTCAAGGTTCAGGAAATACTAAATGCTATGGCAAGTAGCATATAATCGAAGTGTTGTAATATATTCGGTGGATAGTTGACACTCTGTAAATCAAAAATCTATGTGAAGTAAGAAGCATGGTGATAATTTATAATTGCGGTATCGTAATCACGGTGCCTTTTTCACTGAATTCTTTTCACCGTATTTCTGATAATAGAAGAGCGCCGTTTTATTATTTCGTCAAGTTTTTTAACGGCCGTTCTATTGGGGCTGCCGTTGTATCGGAGGCTGTCGTTCTATTTTTTCATTAATCTTTTTCACAGATTTTTCATCTAAACATAGGTAGTATTCATTTTTAATGAAACATAAGCAACGTGTTAATATCAGAGCATCAATTCAAACAAAACCAAATATGAAAACAACCCCTAATCATAAATCGTTCGGAACAACTTAGATGTTCTCACTACCGACATCTCAATTTTTTTTGTGTTTTGGCACAGTTCCAGCGTAATCTATACTTTCGTAATTTCTTCCTTTTGGCGGCTGCCGTTCTTTTATTCGTTGGTGAAAAAGTGCCAAAAACCGGCCTGTCTATTAGAGGTGCCGTTCTATAGTAGGTATGCCGTTCTATTAGAATAAATACGGTATATTTATCTCCCTCTTGATGGATTCTTGATGTCGCGTAATAGCGTAACGCAATGGCAATACTTACCTAGTGTAAATGTCTGCTATTTATAGCGCCGTTGGCCCTTTTGGCGCCTGTCACCACACAGATCGCAAAAGCGCCACTGTGCCACTAGCAAAAAAGTGTGGCTTTCTATCTGGTAAGGTTAGTCTGGTAAGGTTTCGAGGGTGTCGTTAAGTTATTTACTTGATTTCATTTATTTCTCAATTTGTTTAATGGACAATGTGGGGAAAGACGCGTGCATGTGCATTTTATTTACTTTCACTTTTTTTTGAAAATGTCGTCGTATGAACTTCTGAACAACCCAGCGATGGAAGTCTGCGTGAAAATGGCTAATAAATCATAATTACCAACTATGTAATATTTATTTATGCGACAATAGTCATTCTGGTTTCACGCGTCCATGCATCGATCGTGAAGAAATGTATGAAGACGTTTTCAGAGGGTCAAGTAACACCTTCCTCGAATAACTCCCCCCCTCTGAACGAAATGAAAAAATTACCCTTTTATCAAAATACTGAAATTTCTCAAAGTAAACGTAAATGGTAAGTGTTTTATTTTTACGCATCCCTGCCCTGAGTACAGAAAACGTAAAGTTAAATTTTTACGTTTACGTTGCGTAAAAGGTGAGTATTTAAACATAAATACCAATATTTTACTCATGGAAAATGTAAAAGCAATATTTGTGTCCAAGTTTTTACCTAGGAAGATGTAAAAATTTGTGAAAGTAAAAGCGAGAGTCGTTGCTTATCGCAACAACTTATCGTTTACGCTGTCATTTTTGTAACCGTTTCTATTCGTTTGAGTGGTTTTTGCTTTTTATACACCCAAAAGTGAGTACTGGAGGAAACGTAAAAGTATTTATGCAGTAGTTGAGTACACGTATTTATCGAGTACCCGTAAGTTCGTTTTTACAACTATGCTGTTCATAATGAAGTGCTTCGAAATAAAAATCCATTCCAGTGAAATAAAGTGCTCAAAAATATAAATAACCTTCAGTTTGCGAGAAGACTGTCATTCTCGTTAATCCCCGTCATGTTTCTACATTGAAAGTGTGCAGACTGTACACACTCTCATTTTATCCCTTACTGCCGTTTATCTAGATCGATGTATCGTTCAAAGTTCAGACAAAAACGTCCGTGTACCCGAGAAAATATTTTGCTTTACCTGTCAGTGATTAACTGAAATGTATGACATCACATCACCGATAAATATTGTGTCTGTGCTGACAAAACTTGTGCATATTACTGTTTTATAAACATCGAATTATTAAGACCAAACTATTTTTGAAGCACTTTTCGAAAAGCTAGGTAACCCGATTTGTTATTAATTAGGTACGTTCACCACTTGTTTATAGCCATGGAAATAGGTATACTCGGCTGACCACAAAGTATTTACGTGCAGAATCATACCATAATTCAATGAATAAAATTTTGTGATAAATTTCGTAATTTATTATACCATAGTAAAAATAGAAATATTATGATGAAAAACTGTATCGTTTTTGGTTCATTATTCAGATCGGTTATGGTAGGTCTCCATACTAAGTGTGATGTACATACGGAAAAATATCATATTTACCACCAACCGCGCGAAAACCGCACCGATCCAGTAAAATCTTCAGTTTTGTGCCGAAATTATGCCAATTTTTACACACCCAAAATTTCACCTAAAACAACTCGTGCTTCACTACAGTCTGGTGGCGGTGTTTTTGCATATTTTATTACAGTTTCCAGCATGCACCTTTGCCCCAGAAAGTGTAATCGTCTTCGTTTTGTCGACTTCCAGTTAGTGATGGAATGGCGCCATGGCGCTGGCGCCATTTTAGAGCGCCGTGCCGTGGCGCCGTTTAAGGATGCCGTGCCGTGACTAGTGATGGACAGGCGCCGGTGCCCCGGTGCTAGGCACCGAAGGGCACCAGCACCAGTACTGGTGCTGTGTGGTGCCATTTTTTGAGGGTGCCCTGCCAGTGCGGTGGCATTTTTTTCTGAATAGCACTGGTGTCGGTACTGTGCGGTGCCATTTTTTTGCTGGTACCAAAGGTGCTAGCACCAGGACGAAAGTAAAAGGCACCGGCCAAGTGTTCATGGGGTGTAAAATTTTGTCTACAGTACATGCTTATTCATATTTTATACAACAAAAATGATTACTCCCAACTGTTTTTGGTCTAATTTGAAAAACATCCCATCAAATATACTTTGAAAGCTGTCATACCCTTCCAAGGAGATAACAAAAAATTGAGTTGTATTTTTTTCATAAATATTATTTTTCTTTCACCTGTTTGTTCATAATTGTTTGACAGAAAATACCTAGTTATTTTACATTCTTTGTAACTATCAATCCTGGTGAGTAACAATATGTGACTATGTGTATTGGAGTGTATAAAATATTAGAGCTATCATTCATAATCATTCTAATTGCTTTGTAAAACAATCACCACATCATTCTCATCATTTTAAATGCTCAACCATCAAAATCGGTGAAGAATTCATGGAAAAATTCAGTTCTGAAGGTGTGGCCTCTAAGAAAATAACAGATGAATACTTCGGAACCTCCAGCCCAGTGTGGTGCTTTTCGGTGCTAGCACCAGCTGGCCGGTGCCCCATGGTGCCGGTGCTATTTTTTGCCGGTGGCCATGGTATACTCGGCGTACATGATACTCTGACCTCGCACTGATTTATGTCTCGTGTTGGATGCGTGCCAATGATTATCAAATCATGCGATTTCCGTAAAAAGATGAAAAAAATTCATTGATGTGAATATGTTAATGAATAACATTACTCCAACAATCAATTTTGTCATCTTTTTATGAAGCTCGCGCGCGTTAACCATCATTGGCACACTTCCAGCGGGAACCATGCGTGCAGGGTGTAAAGTAACCGGAGTATACCAGGTGCCCTTGCTGGAGAATGGCACGGTGCCGGTGCGGTGCGGTGCCATTTTTCTCGGTGCCATTTTCGGTGCTTTTTCCATCACTAGCCGTGACGCCATTGGCGCTTAGCTCCCATTTATGTGGCGCCGTTAACGCCGGGCGCCATTGGCGTTTGGCTCCCCGTTTATGTGGCACCGTTAGCGCCTGGCGCCCATTTTCAAATGGCGCCATAGCGTCCTTTTTTCTGGCGCTTTTCCATCACTACTTCCAGTGGCTCACGCGGACGATTTTCGTCGCGGCGGCAAATTATTGACACCAGAAGTTTTTAATACACGTTTGTGTTGATGTTTTCACATCATCCTCAAATTGTTTGTGTTTTGTTGTTAATTAACTATTTTTAACTGATCTACCGACCCATTACAGAATGATACTTTTTGCGTAATATAATCACATTATTTTGAGTAGGGGCTGGTGAGATCTTCCGAAACTTCTCATAAATTTGTACCTTTGCATACTAGTTCGCACCGTGACTACGGTGAAAACTGGAATGGCCACATGTCGCCATCCAGTGTACAATTATTGTATATTGTATATTATTGTATATTGTATACATTGTATATTGTACATTATAATTGTATGCATTGCTATATGTGTTTTATTTTCAAATTTAAACTTTCATAAATTTAAATTCAAATATTGAATTAAATTTAACCATTCAACTTGATTCATTGGAATAATTAAAATTAAGGTTTCACAGCAGTCACGGTGCAAACTAGTGTGCGCAGTGCCTATCTGATCTGTATTTTCATGATCTAGAGAAATCTTGATTTTCATGATGCCTGTTAAAAGTGCGCTTGCCGAAAATAGTTCCCCCTCTTAGGTGGATATCTGTCAGATAATTTATTGGCGAGTAATTATGTCACAAACCTGGGGATGGGGGGAGGGTTACCCCCCCAAACCGCCCAGCTATCTATCTATCCGGGAGGCAAAATTTTTGGCTACTATCCCCTAACCCCCCCCCCAAATCGCCCAGCTATCTACCTAACCGGAGCGATTTTTGAGAAATTTTGCCCAAAATGTTGCTCAAAATTGCTACTTTTCATGCCTTTTTATAAATTTTCAATTCCAAAATCGTTAGTACATGTTCATTATTGCCTGTTTTCGGCTATTTTGGCTATACCTATATGTGCTTATATACCTATTTTGGCTATTTTTCCCCTACTTTTAGCGATTTTTCTCCCTTTTCTTCCTTCTACACCCCGAAAAAGCCTATATATTGAACCCCCGCGAACCACCCAGAAAATTTTTCAGCTATCTATCCATCACCATGGTGGGTTTTAGTAAAATTCTTTTTACTAAAATTGTATTTTATTTTTATTAAAATTGTATTTTATTTTTATTTTTTTCATGTTTCAGTTTATTTTATTTTATTTTATTCTGAAATGTCATTAATAAAATAAAATGAAATCATTTTACAAAAATTTTACAAATATTTTACAAAAAATCGGAAATCTTGGATGCACGGACATAAAACAATGTGCATGCTGGAAGCATGCAGATGAATACCAAAAAAAATTTATGTAAACTTTTGACACGAGTTGTGAGGTCGGCATTTTGTATTTTGACCCTCTGGAGGTCCTGGATACATGCATCTAATTGCTCCTCCCAAGGGAAGATACCTAAAATGTGGTTGTGGTTTTTTGGGTGGGGGGAGGGCTTGCGTGGTTCAATATATAGGCTTTTTTAAGGTATGGAACGAAGAAAATGGGAAACAAATCATATAAATTAGTGATCTTTAAGGTGAAAATATTTTTTTAAATGTGAAAATTTGCAATTTTGAGCAACAATATGTTTCAATCACAACTATGAAAGATACAACAAGGCACTAGTTCTGCAAATTGGCAGCTTGGAACTTAAGCAACATGATAGAAAACTTTCTATAGAATTTAACAGACACTCGAGTTTTTGTAAAATTTTACTAAAATTGTACGAAAATTCTAATTATTGTACAATTTTACTAAAATTTTACAAAAATTCGAATTTTAGTAAAATTGTATTTTTATTTTTTTAATTTTCCATTTTATTTTATTTTATTCTTTGATTTTCCATTTTATTTTTATTTTATTTTTATTTTTTTCTGAGATTTTGCCAACCCTGTCCATCACAGCAAAAAATAGATCCGTGAAGCGTGTGGAAGCGGGCTGGATGCGCGTGAAGCGGCGCGCTCCCACACGCTTCCACCAACATCACGAGATTCTGGGTGAAGTGTCCTCCACACGCTTCACCTAGCTTCACCGCACGCTTCACGCGCGTCCAAGCATGTAGAAGACACTTCACGCCGCTGGCGCTTCCACACGCTTCCCCCGCGTATAAATTTGTGTGGGAGCGCCATATTAAGAAGCGTGAAGTGTCTTCACGCATTTCTTGTGATGTGTGTGGAAGTGCTGGCATGCTTGGTGAAGCGTTCGGGAAGTGTCGGCGCGAAGACACTTCCCGACGCTTCACCGCGCATCAACACACCCATTTTTTGCTGTGCATCCCGAGGAGCGATTTGCTATCTATCCAACCCCCCGTAGGGCCAAAATCTAGTAGACCCCTGGTCACAACCTACTTTGAGACCCTTTGAAATATACACAATTTCATAGAAACAACAGAAAAATGGCTCATCTACAATACTTTGCAGACAGGTCGACTCCATCAGTCGATTACCACAAAATTGACAAAACACGAAAATCATGACATTATTTTCACTTTTGGCGGTGATGTCGATATGGCTGCTGCCACAATTGGCAGTGTGCCAAAACAGGGAGAAAGCCGTGCAGCTAGATAATCGGATTGAGGCGGAACACAGGTTGTATGCTTATGATCCTGCTGAGTTGGAAAAGACCGGTTTGTTTCTGTGGTTGTTGGTGTGTTTGGGTTTTTGTATACTTAATATGGTAAATATTTCACTGCTTGGTATGAGCCTGTATTTCAACCTGTGTTAGTGTCCGGTGGCCACTAGTGATGTAAAGCCACCGGGGCACCGGTGCCCCGGTGCTGGGCACCGAAGGGCACCAGCACCGGTGCTGGTGCGGTGCCATTGCAATCTTCAGGGGTGCCCTGCCGGTGCCGGTGCCATTTTTTTCAAAATAGCACCGGTGCCGGTGCGGTGCGGTGCCATTTTTTTGCCGGTGCCAAAGGTGCTAGCACCAGGCCAAAGTAAAAGGCACCGGGAAAGGCACCGGCGAAGGCTTCATGTGCTGTGCAATTTTGTAAATATGTGCTTATTCATATTTCAAAAAACAGCAATATATTTACCCAACCGTTTTTTGGCTTATTTTGTAAACATCCCATCAAATAAATATATCTACTGTGAAATCCATTATACCTGATACGTGATCTGATGAGCGAATCTCAAATTTTGTTGAATTTTAAATCATTTATATATTTTATATTTGTTTTACTTTTTTGTTCAAAATTTGTTGTCAGTTTATGACAGAGATAGTTCCGTTCTCTGTACAGCAACGACTCCGATCAGTAGACAATAGTGGCTATGGGCATTGTAGTGTATTTAATATTTTATCGTTCATTTGTAATCATTGTAATTGCTTCATAAAAGTGATTGCCACATCATTCTGATCATTTTAAGTGCTTAACCATCAAAATCGGTGGAAAATTCATGGAAATATGCACTTCCGAAGGTGTCGCCACTGAGAAACTGCCCGATATTTACTTCGGAAATTCCAGCCCGGTGCGGTGCCTTTCGGTGCTAGCACCAGCAACCCTCCGGTGCCCTTCGGTGCCGGTGCCATTTTTTCCAAAAGGCACCGGTGCCGGTGCGGTGCGGTGCCATTTTCTGGCCGGTGCCCCAGGGTGCCAGGTGCCCTTTTCATGCGTTGGCAAAGGTGCCGGTGCGGTGCGGTGCCATTTTTCCCGGTGCCTTTAACATCACTAGTGGCCACCGCTGTCCCTGTCAAATGTCACGCAAGTGTTAAGAATCTTGTAAAATATCAATTTTTGCTGTACATTTGACATTTTTCATGACATTTTACATGACTCTTGAAACTTTGCATGACATTTTACATGACTCTTGAAACTTTGCGTGACATTTTACATTTTACAGGGTTTAAGAGTGGCGGCACCACTAGTAAAAGAAAATATGTGGGAATTCTGCTTCAACGCTGGGCACCAGTCAGTGTTATTTGTGTCATAAAGTGGTCAGACATGATGAAAAGTTTCATGAGCTGACGAATAACTTTTGTCCTTACATGATGCTGTCATTGTAAATCAGTATGCAATACCAAAGCATTTTACAGCAATAAGTACTCACTCATTCAACCCCCCCCCCCCACCCAGAGAGGTGTTGGATCGAGGGAAAACCCCTGGACATAATGTTCGTTGTCGATGCGTCAAATTCGGTCGGCGACAAGTGGCCAGAACAAGTGAAATTCATCGAGGATATCATAGATAGGGTTGCCATCGGGTGGGAAAAGACCAGAGTCGCCGTGGTTCAGTTCAGGTGCGATTTGGGAGTTTGCCAAGTTTAAAACTAATCGGTACCTCCTGAATATATTGATTGAAAACAGTGGTTGTGGGTGGGGCCAATCTTACGCAGTATTCATTTGAGCATGAATTTTGGATGATCTTGGTGGTTTCTATTTTACTTTGTGGAGCCTTTTGCATCGTCGTGCATCATATTTCCACACAGGGGTGCGGTTGGGGAGTGGGGGGTTATGCCCCCCACCATTTCCCAGTTACCATTCCTAGCATCTGGGCTCTAAGAAAAGTCACACCTAGATAATTTTTTTTGTTGCGATTTTACATTCACTTCTCCACCAGACCAGGTAAATATTGCTATGCGTAAATATTGCTAAACATCTCAACAAAATAAAAATTTTACACCTTTCACCCCCTAAAAACGAACCCCCAAAAATCGCAGCAACAACCCCCTGGTGCGTTTCTCATTCAATACATACTCGCGGAAAAAGGACCTTTTGGCTGCGGTTGGAGAAATGCGCACGACCAGGGGTAACAGCAAATTAGGCAAGGGTCTGTGGAGGGCTATGCAGGAAATGACCGCTGAATCTGTTAGATTGGCCGGGGGATTTTCGGGTGTTATAGGTTCAAATTTTCCTTTTTCTGTGTGTGGGTATTATTTTAGGGTGCGGGGGGCTGTTCTAAACGCCTACTTCTAGCTACATTCCGAAATACTGAAAAATAGCCTATGAATAGTTTTGAAAAATATCGACACCCACATCGGGAAATAAATAAAAAATCTCTCTAAGGTTCGAACGTTCTATCGAACCAGAAGATAGAGATATCAGGTATTCGCATCAAAAATCACATGCCGTATTTCTTCTAATAGAAGAGCACCGTTCTATTTTATTACTCCCCGTTCTATTGAAGGTGCCATTCTATTGGAGGTGCCATTCTATTGGAGGTGCCATTCTATTGGAGGTGCCTTTCTATTGGTGGTATGCCGTTCTATCAGAAGAAATACGGCATTCGAGATCGCAAATCGAAAAATCGCAAAACAATCAATCATATGAATATCGACATCAAAACTTGACTTCCACATAGTTTCTTCCAACCGCACCAAACATCCACAGGGCATGCGCGGCCCCGCCGTGCCGAAAGTTCTATTCGTCGTTTCCGACGGGCGCTACACGGACAACCCTTCGAGGCCGGACGAGTATTACCCCCACGAGGTGACCGATCGAATTCGGGAGGAGTTCGGTTTTGAAATTTACGCTTTCGGAGTGGGCAGACCCGATTGGAACGCACTGAAAAAGATCAGCCGTTGGTTTTTGTCGAGTGTTTTTGCTTTTTCGTACCGTATTTCCTCGAAATACCACCAGGGGGTTTATTTCTTCAGATGGCAAATTTTGAGGGGGTTAATTCAAGGGGTGGGGTATTTCGAGAACATACGGTATTTGTTTTTGATCTTGGAGAAGTCGCCTTATCCTAATTTTTTTCATCAGCATTTTTGCAATTATACATCATCATGCAGGCAATCCCGAATACGTTGTGAATTCTGACAACGTGACTGATATTTTCAACGTATTCCAGAAATACATGGGCGTGCGCATTTGCGAGCAATTGCCAGGTCGGTCATTGATTTCTCAATCAAAAATTTTACTGAAATTCTATTGGACTGACGTTTTTGAGGGCTGCCACATTGCTTTTATCAAAAATTAGAAGCTGCACGATTCAATCAGGATAAACTTTGGCACCATGTATCCCTTAAATGTGTCTGCTCGACTAAATTTCCTGCCGGTGCTGTCATGCATCTTACACTGACCGCTCACTTTACAATGAAATGTACCACATCCCATTTGAATGACAAACCACAAATTTTTATTTGTTTTTATCACATTATAAATATTGCTCTCATTACGGGTGACGTCGGCGCACAATCTTCCATGTGCCTATAATAACTTTATTCAGCAAAATACGGTAACATTCTTTGCGTAACATTCAGTCATATCAGTTTACCAAATACATTCACCATCACGATCAATTATCACCCAACTATCAATACTGAATTTCCCAGTTTGCACGCCGGGCGAGCACAAGCCACTGGATCTATTGTACATTGTTGATTCGTCTGGTTCAGTCGACGATACATTCCACACAACGCTCAACTTTGTTAGGAGATCACTTTCCAGCATTTATGTGCACCCGGATGTGGTCAGGTGGGTTGGAATTTGGATAATACCGTATTTGCTTGAATAATCCCCATGGGGAATTATTATTTTGTCAGACTTTTTTGAGGGGGACTATTCGAGGTAGGATTATTCAAACGGGGGATTATTTTAGCAAATACGGTATCTATCGCCTATAGCCTATCTATAGCTTAGAACGTATCTATCGCCGGAGAAAACCTTCACAGTTCAAGAGTGCCTTCACAGTTCACAGACGTATAATACTAACGTATAATATAATTGCTTCACAGCTCTTCACCAGCTATTTAGTCTTCTTCACAGTACTTAACGAAAATCGTGATGCCTGATTCAACTACGTTCGTTCATGTTCGTGAAGCACCGCGTAGGTGTGTGTGCCCCACTTCACTGAATTTGAAGCACAATGGGGTGAAGTGAAACTAGGTAGAGTGAAACTAGTAGTTGTAGAAAAGCGCTAGGAAAATATGGCCCGAAGGGCTAATGGCAACAAGGTGAAATTAAAATGGGTACCGGCAAACAGGCGCCAAGCGCCAGTGACACCTTGGCGCCGTGGCACCATTCCATCGCAAAAAAAACTGTGGTGATGCTTCACCTCAATTCAGTTCTAGCGCAGATAATAAACCCGATCCTATGTATGTCAGACAAATGTGTTTTTTGTGTTTCAGGCTCGGTTTGATCAACTACGGCCCATTTCCCACCATGGACATACGTTTTAATGAGCTGAAAAATAATGAAGATGTGCTGAACAGATTGAACACTGTGAGACCTAAAGGAAAAACAACGAAAACGAGAGATGCTCTGGCACTCGCTGTGGACACTTTTGCGACCAGCCCCACTGTGAGGTGAGTACTAGTAGCCATGTATGGCCCTGTGCTCATGTAGTGCTTCCCAGTGCACATGTAGACCGGGTTCTGTACGATGTCTGGTATGCCCGCACAGGAGTATGTATATATATATATATATATATTATATATATATATATATTATATATATATATATATATATATATATATATAATTATATATGATGTTATACAGTTCGCACCCTCCACTCAAAAATCATGGCCACGCCCTTGTGCACCGGGTAGCGCTACATGAGCACCGAGTCTACATGATAACCAGGTTTACATGTCCGGTTCCCAAATACAAAACACCAACATTCTGGTGCTGGTAGGAAAAGTTCATTTTTCAGGAAGCAGGGTAAAAATTCTGGCTGAATTAAAGATGGATCTCCTGAAAAACATTGGGCCAGACTGCCAGTCCCACATGGTGTAAAATGCTTCAAAATTTTGTCCTGTAAATGCAATGTTACATGCCCTGTATAGGTAATTTTCGTTCATTTTACATGACTTTTGGCTTGGAATGTTGCAGAGTATTCGGGCCAGTTTTCCTGACATGATAGGCTAAAGAATTATCCTGCCTGCATAACGATGACACCATAAAATTCTCATTTACTGATCTCACAAGAAACAAAAATTCAGAAATAACAAAAAAAAAACATTTATTCCACACTTTCAGACCCCTCTCCACTGTTCCCAACCTAAAAAGACTGGTTATACTAATGACAGATGGAAAAGCTTCGCCCGAACAATCGGGTACCGGTTTGGCGCAACATTTGCAAGAGGAATTTGGTGTGGATATTCTCGTGGTAGCGTTGGGTACGAGGGGTGAGGTGAGTTCATTGGGGGGGGGGTTGAGGTGTTTGTTTCTGTAAATTGGTAAAGATCAAAGTGACAAAATTTGAGTTAGGTGTGGATCTGATCAATAGGTATCATTCCTGAGATACAGGTTGCCAAACTCATGCCATTTTTATGGAATGGTGCTAGGGGTGCACCATTTTAATTTTTTTAGGTATTTGATGAAGCTTTTAATACTTAAAAAATTATTTAAATGTTTTTTTTATATTTTAAAATCTTTTTTTTCACAGTATTTTTAAAAAGTCGTGATTTTTTTAGTTTATAAGTTTAAATTTTTTGTGTGATTTTTTAAGTTTTATTCGTAGTGTATCCTGAAAAAACTCTTGATAGAGACAACTTCCTCGAAAAACTCCTGCTGAAATAACTAAACCATTAAAATTGTCTCTTTATTGGATGAGTTTCATGATTGCATCAAATCAAATCTGATTTTTTTCTAGGTGGAATATGACCAACTGGTTGGGCTTGCAAACAATAAACCCAAAAATGTGTTCATTGCTGGTAGAAATTTGATAAATTTCGAAAGGACACTCTATGAATATGCGGACATGAATTGCATGGGCAGAGATATCAATCTTACACCTGATGGAGCTGCCTCTGATTCACAAGGTCTGTTAACATTTTTTGAATCAAGTATACTTGGCGGACATCAGACTTAGTATGGAAACCTACCATAACCCATCTGAATAATGAACCAAAAATTGAACCAAAAATTATACTGTTTTTCATCAAAATATTTCGTTTTTACTATGGAATAATTAATTGCAAAATTTATCGCAAGATTTTATTCACTAAATTATGGTAGGATTTTACGCATACTTTGCTGTCTGCCGAGTATACTTGGCATTGGAATGCATAATATTTATATTTTTGCTATGATTTCATATAATTGCCATGTGATTATTCCTAAAACCGTTTTAGGTGAAGATGCGGCTCGGATGTGGATGAACCCAGTCAGCAGCAAATGCACATCAGAGGGCATTGTCATTGAAATTATCACAAAGAACCCATTTTATGGACAGATTTTCGTCATTGGACACGATGAGGTTTGATCGGGGGTTTTGCGATCTATGTAACATCAGCCAAAAAATACTAAGCGCATTTTTTAAACTCATTTTAACACAGGATCAAGAATGCACTACAACCAACTCAATAGACAACTTCCACCTGGCCGAGAGTACGTCAGAAGAGTTGAGAGGCAGAAAAGCAAAAATCGTGCTCAGAACTGGCACGTGTGGCATGGAATTGCAAGCGAAAGAGGATGTAAGTTTGAGCATTTTTTCTGTAGGTTTCGTGTAGGTTTCATGCTCGGCTGATAAATATATGCAGCTGATGAAGTGCATAAAGAATAGCTATTGAGAGCTAGTAGTACTAATCGCAGGCGCCGGCACCTTCATGTACCTCAAATCCTCTAATTAGACCCCCATTGAAAAACTCCCCCTTTGAATAAGTCCCCACTCAGAAACTCTGATGAAAAAATAACTCCCTTCTTTGAATAAGTCCCCACTCAAAAACTCTGACGAAAAAAAACTCCTTTGGAATCTTATTCGAGGATTTGGCGCATTTACATATCGATACAATATCATTCAAATATTGAATTGAACATAAAGAAGTTTTCGTATCAGATATCGAATATTCCACATGGATAACTTGCAACAATATTCAATTAGGTATTCATCGAAAGTTCTCATTGACCCGAACAACCTACCATTAACTTCCAAAGGAAATTTTTCCTCCGCAGGGCTCTTTCGAATTCGACGTGACTTTGGGTCTGCGCTTCCATGACAAGGTTTTCACCACCTCCGATTTGAGCCAGAAAGTCACATGCTCGTTTGAGCCCAAAAGTGATGAGGAAAGGCAGACTTTGACTGTATGTTTGAGATTTATATTGTTTTGTTTTGTATAACTTAAAACTTCATTCACGTGGTTAACGCTGGAACCGTGCCAATGATATTTAGCACATGCAACTTTCATGAAATGATGGAAAAATTCATTGTTGTTGTACGTTTTTCATGTCAAGAACTGTTTTTGAATTTTTACAAAAATTGCATGCTTTAATTATCATTGGCACTCTTCCAACGTGGGACATAAGTAACTGCGAGCGCAGAGTGTCATCCCACTGGAGTATGCCAATGTCGTTGTTGTTGTGTTCTATGTCTTAAATGTGCTTTGGAACAAATTATGGCTCTGCTTAAAATCGCCTGTCGTTTGTGAACACGCAGACAAAAGCAATTCCAATATCCCCGGCAATTTTTATTAAGTTCTACACTTTCAATTAGGGTTCAAACGGAATACCGATCCCGATCGGTATTCCTGAGGAATTTCTTTATTTTGTGATCCCGACACCAATCATAACCCCGAAGCCACGATCCCGATTCCGCTCCTACTACCTGATCCCGATCCCAAAATCTCAAAAAACCTACCCCAAATTCCACTTACAGCCGCACATCACCGCTGGTCCCAATGGCGCCAATCTCATAGTGGGCAGGGCGACGTTTGCAAAACCGGACCAACTAAAGTGCGACTACAAAATCACGGGCCACGACAGGACTTGCGAACAACTCGACGCCAGGGTGGGCGAGGTGTTGGAGCACAAGTGGAGTTGTGTCGATGAGAAGAGCGGAACTTTGCGTTGGTGTACAATTTTGGGGTGTAATTGAGGGCGATTTGATTTTGATTTTGATTTTGATTTTGAAGGATAGTTGTAAAGTATAGACTTTTACATATCCAAAACTGGTGGTAAGTGTAGACAAACGGGCCAGGCCTATTTCGCACATACGCCTGTTTCGCACAAACGCCCGTTTCGCACACGCATGATACCTGTGTCGCACAAACGCTCATTTCGCACACGCATGATACCTGTGTCGCACAAACGCTCATTTCGCACACGCATGATACCTGTGTCGCACAAACGCTCATTTCGCACACGCATGATACCTGTGTCGCACAAACGCTCATTTCGCACACGCATGATACCTGTGTCGCATAAACGCTCATTTCGCACACGCATGATACCTGTGTCGCACAAACGCTCATTTCGCACACGCATGATACCTGTGTCGCACAAACGCCCGTGTCGCACAAAAATGATGCCTGTGCGAAATGGGCCTATGTGCAGAACATGCGTATGTGTGACACAGGCGTCTGTGCGAAACAGGCGTCTGTGCGTGTGAGTCGAGCGTGTGACCGGGCACCCCAACTTTACCCCCCCCCCACCCCAGCACAATTGGTTCCAGGCGGTGCTAGCTGGCTGTATATTGCGCAGACAATGCAACATCTTGAATGACGCAATGGGATAGGGTTTCAGTCTCAAAAGTCATGGAAACTCGGTTGCCATTTTGCAGGGCATTTTCCATGACTTTTGACCGTGTAAAATGTCAAATGTCATGCAATGTGTCAAAAGTCATGGAACATGCCCTGCAAAATGGAACCTCAGCCAGACGGCGCCACCTGGAACTCATTGCGCTGCGGAGAAGGGGGGGTATTCTGGGGTGCACGCACAGTCACACGCACATAGGCATGTTTCGCACAGACGCCTGTGTCGCACATACGCCTGTTTCGCCCATAGGCCCGTTTCACACAGGCATCATTTTTGTGCGAAACGGGCGTTTGTGCGACACGGGTTTCATGCGTGTGCGAAACGGGCGTTTGTGCGACACGGGTTTCATGCGTGTGCGAAACGGGCGTTTGTGTGAAACAGGCGTATGTGCGAAACGGTGCACCCTCTAGACAAACATGATATATTTAAACGTATATAGCTACATATATGTCTACATAAACTACCTAGTTTATGCGATGCAAATTGGCAGTAGTTAATACATTATACCTAAGTACATTGCATACATACGGACCATTTCAGACGGGGTATTCCGATGGTGGGTTATTTTTTCCTCAGTGCGCTCAGACCTGGCGGGATTTCGAAGGGGGTTCAATTCAAGGAGGATCATTCGAGTAAATACGGTACACGCGTACAGTGGGCGACCTAGAATGAATTCACATTGATCCACCCAACAATTCACCTCTGCTCGCAGCGGGCAACCTGCGCTACCTGGTGCACGACTGCGTGGCCAGGGCGGGCGGCGACCGCATCACCTCAGAGGCATTGCTGCTGCTCGACAACGACGGGTGAGGCGATGTTCATTTATATACCGCTGACTGCGTGCATTTGTGTGATTGAGACACTCCATCGTGGCGTCGTCGTTGATAATATAGAAATTCGTCCAAAAAAGACGAGCATTTCGCGCACGAAATGAGTACTTATTCAAGAAATCAGACACAAGTAAAGTAAAAAGCGCCGGGACTTCGGCGCCAAGTGCCAAAAGCCCCGCGCTTTTCCGAATCTCAGCGCCAAACGCCAATGGCGCCAGAGCAAAATGGCGCCCAGCGGCAAAAGCGACATGGCGCTTTTTGCTTTGGCGCTAGCGCCGTGGCGCTTTTTTGCATCACCAGACACAAGTATTTTACGTGCGCATTGATACTGTGCTGACAGCGGGGTATACCGATTTTTCATTTTTGGCACTGAATGCAGTTGAAAAAAAACGTATTTCCGCGTACCGGAGATTACCATTCAATGCCGTCGTAGGGAGAAAGTAGTCCGTGGTTTAAAAATCGTCGCTTCCCAATTAATTACCTCTCTTGTCTGTTTCTTCCCTTTTTAATTTCCTTCCCTCCCCCACCCACAGCTGCAACACGGACGCCACCATAATGGAAACGCCAATGTACAGCCTGTCCTACTCGGAGCACCACGAAACAGCCCTGGATGTGTTCGCATTCGCGTTTCCCAGCTCCAGCGCTGTGAGCTTTGAGTGCCTCATCAGTGTTTGCGATGTGGAAGCTGGTGAACAGTGTGAGATGGAAGTGGTTGGTTGTTTTTGGGGTTGGGGAATAGTCTTGAGGTTCTTGAGGTTTGGGTTCCAAAGAGCCCACACACACTAGTTGACATCGCCAATAAATGTCAACTAAATAACACAAAAATGATTTTAAAAGCATCATAAATACTTAACATAAATAATGAAAATAAAGTGTCACGATATAAAATTTACTATGCTCTGTCGCATAGGATACCTAGTTGAAATCACATTTAATTGAATTCATTTTACACGAATTTTGATCTCAACTAGTGTATGTGGGCCCAAACATGTGGGTTCTCTTTTGCTTGGGATATTTTTCACTTGGGGGTTATTTAAGGGCGTATTTCTCCGTCAGAATTGTTATACCAAAATTCATCAACAATTTTAGTTGAAATGTAATTTCATTTGGATACACACTGGTCTATGTAATATGTGTAGCAAATCTAAAGCCGATCCAGGCGCCAATACTCCATTATTGAATGAAGATAAAAGCAAATTAACCGCCACTAATTGCCAATTTCAGGTGCACCCTCGAATGCGGGAAATAACAGAACTACCGCCGAAGTGCTTTGTGCTGCCCGAATCGCAAGATACACTCAATCGATTCACATCACCTGATGACTTGCCAGATTTTGATAGAGTTTGTTGGGGGGGGGGGATTGAGTCATGCGTGTATTTAAAAACGATAGTCAGAAAATAACGCTAGTGAATTTTCATTGCGTTTGGGCGTTCTCGAGCAATCTCCATACCCGGTGCCAGTCCCGCAAGTGGACAAGTAACGAGTCAAAAATCAAGAGTAAGGTAAAATTACAAATGACAACTTGCAAAATAGTAAGTTAGTCAAGAGCATCGTCAAGAATAAAGTACCTACTTGTCCACTTGCGTGACTGGTCCCAGCACTAGATAAATAAATATTTAGTTCCAGCTGAAGTGATGAATGAAGGCTGAAGTATGCCATGCATAAAACGGTCTTGGGTTCAATGCGAAACCGTTTTGCTACATTCATGTTAAGATCATATTTTGCGCGATATCCTTCTTCGATTTGGCACGAGTGCATATTGGACTTTTCACCCGCTAGGTTCATTATTTATCCAATATTACAGGTCTACACCAAACGTGGCTTTCAAGCGACTTACAAAGTTAGATCAAGAACTGTGAATATGCTGCCGCCCAGAGATTTTTCCATCACGGATAAGGATGAATTTTGTTCAATGTTAGACCTAAAGTAGGCTGTTTACTGTTCATAAAATATCGATATTTGCATGATAATGCGTTGTTCAGTCAGTACAAGTTCAATTAATCACATATTTTTGTTAACATTTTGCACTCAAAAACTTCTATCCCAAGATCCAGGGCGCTAGCTCAGTGCATAACGTTTAATGACAGTTAGACACCTGCTCAAATATTATCAAAACATTTATTGCCGGCGTTGTGGGGGGGGGAGTTTCGACCATCCATCCATACACCCTAAAAACGATATCTAATGTATCTATGTATAAAAAATTTATGTGCCCCCACAAGTTATTTTGGAGACCTCACCAAAGCGCCAGAAAAAAATGGCGTCTAGCGCCATGAGCGCCATGGCGCTTTCTAATTGCGCCATTCCATCGGTACACTGCAAAAATCCATAAATTTTTGTAAAATACATACTGTAACAACTGCACAATGCATATTTTACTAATCATGCCGCTTCCTTTATGATGATAAAGAGAGCGTCTCTGGATATTATCACATTCTTCATACAATTACTCTGATATTATAAGTTCATTTAAAATGAATAATTATGTGGATATTGCCCCTGGCTGTTTTTCGTTGACGATGCGACAATTCTAACCATATAATCTTATCGATAACTTTCGTTGTAATTTTTACTGCTCTGTGATCTAACTGCTGAATTTCAAGCAGTATCCAGGGTTATTTACGTTTATTACAGTACTCATTTCGTTTTTTTCATATTCTTTTTTGTCTAGACTGCTCCGACCAATTTGTCAATTGCAGAACACGTTTTTATTGTGAAAAATGCCATTTTAAAACACGGGTGTCGCTGATTCTGACAAGTGACATACAATATTATTTCATGCCTTCATTTTTATACCTGACAAGAGGGGCTAATTCACCGGTTCTCAGATATATATGCTAAAAATTTTTTTAAATAAAAGACTCGTAGTAAGATACTAAAACAAGAAATGTATTTCACTACACTAGATCTATCAAGTCAACCCAAAAAAAAAATCGGTATGGCAGCGCGCCAGATATTTTCATTGAAAAAAATTGTTTACCGTGTAAAGACCCGAAATGCGACATGAAACACTGACTAGAGAACTAGATTTGTATTTACATAAACAATGAGTATGGTTTGTATTCACATAAACAACTGCGGGCTGAGTTCATCCACATGATCAATCTATTGATGTCAGTGAAAAAAAGAAACCAGTCAAAATGAAGAACACAATATCAAGAAGGGGAAATAAATGTAAATACATGGAAAATACTACCAGCTGATATCAATAAAAATTTGAATTTAATTACACCTCATTGCCAAATGTGTTGTGTTGTAAAAATGTCCTACCTTAAACACTTCGCTAGAGAGCAGCAGAGCAGAAGTTGAACACCTTTCTGGTGATAAAAAGAATTATTTACACAATACCACCACATCATGATTTGCCATTGTGCTAGTGTATTGGCTATTTTTACATCACTGTTCCATGTAATTAATAATATCCAAAATGTTTCAAGGTGTGACCTCCAATATTTTTACATCACAAATACACACACAACAACAGTTGGCTTGGAGTGCAGCCATCTATTTTTATACCTATTTTACTAAATATTATAACAAGAAAAATTATTTTTAATTCCTTTACTGCATTGGAAACACAGTCAAATAAACATGTATCTAAAAGTCTCTTAACAATATCTGATCGAGATACACCACATAGATATAATATAGTTTCCTATGAGAAAAGTCTCCAAAACTACAACAAATGTGCATCTCAAGACATTGCAAAAGGGTCTACCTAATAAATACCACACAATATAGATGAGGTCTTTTAAAAACATACATACAGGTCTTGACAATTTGAGATTACCTGACTCAGGAAACTCAGACATCATCTCAGGGTCTGGATGTGAGATTCATGAAAATCTCAAAAGACATTACACACAGCTGTCACTTTAATGTCAAACACTGATGAGCTGAAGTGTGAGAAAGAACAGGGTGCATGTAACAAAACATTCAGAAATTATCCCTATGCATATTTTGAATGCAGTCTGAGAATACAGGGGTGGGAGCACTGCAAATCTCATTGTATACATGGTATGATATAAAGTATTGTCACACTTGTATTTTCACAGGAGGGAAAAATTGGAGAAGTGCCCCAAAACAATGTAGAAAAGAAATTGTACACAAAAAGTTTCTGAGAATTTCCATACTGAGCAGAAATGACATCACCAGTTGCCCAATAGCAGGCCATTACTTCACTATCCAGCTTCCTTTCCTCCACTTTCAGTTTCACTCACTGAAAAATATTCAGCTGTTAATAATCTTTTATTAAAAACAACAATAAATTCAAATTTCAATTCACTATGGCCGAAGGCATACCTTGAACAGTCTGCTGCCCTGCACCAGCAACACATTGTTGTTGTTCTCCACCAGTGTCAATTGGCATGATGCCAACTGTTGGATTGGCAGTTGCACTTGTATTACTTTGTGGTTGCGATGCTTGTGATTGTTGTGGTGCTGCAGCACCCAAAATGTAGTAGCCCTGGAATTAGTATTTTTCACATTATTTGGCTTTGAATGGTGGACACTTTTGCTGTTTGTCAAATTGACAGTGCCATGTAAATACAAAATACAAAGTCACCTGCGCATTCTGCACAGGATAGAAAACCTGTTGCTGTACACCAGCGTCAGTGTGTTGTCCTGCAGACGAATTCACTGCTGACCGCCCAGTAGCAGAAAGTTGTTCCTGTGAAAATGGGCCACTTGGTTTTTGATGAAAGATATGGCTATCGTTCAGCTCTGTCATGTCATAAATTGAGGCGATTTTTTTGCTTTTCAACTAGAAATTTCAGCTAGGTATCTAGAATCTAGATACCAACGTCTAATACTTTAATTTCATCTGATGGATTCCATTACCAGGCATTATGAATCATTGGAAGTTTCATTACTGATAATTGTACAGCGATAAGTCACTGAACTCTATATTCTACAATTCAAGTGTCCACTTCCAAAAGTTGACAACTCCAAAATTTCAATGAGGCTTCAATTAATTTACTGCAACAATACCCTGCCCACAACTAAACCATTGACTGTGCATGTCCAAAACCCTGGTTGGTTCCCACTGGAATCCCAGCGCCTCCACTCCCGGAACTATAGGGCTGTCCATAATAAGTGGGACAAGATGTATAGTAGCCGCTGGCAGCAGGTCCCATTGTTGCTGGTGACATGAAGATTGGTGAGGCATACCCTGATCCTGGGAAAAAGTGGACAGTGGAGTAAACCTGAATGAGAGTGTGCGAGGGGATGTCTGCTATACTCCAGTGACATGATACTCTGCATGTGCAGTTATTTATGTTGGAAGCATGCCAATAATAATTAGAGCATGCAATTTTTCTGAAAATACAAAGAAAAAATTGTTGTGAAAAAGTTAACGTAATATGTTAAGCGGGAATTAGAGCTCAGCGTCGATTTGACGTGAAATGATGACGTGAAATGTTGTCGTGAAATTAATTACACGAGTGTGGATCATGCTACGGGTCTACAATTTTCTAAGGATAATATATGAATCAATACCTTACTCGTGTCCAATACTGAGTGTTATCAGCCACAACTAGAGCGAATTGAAAAATGCAATTTTTATCATTTCACGTCATCATCATTTCACGTCACAGTGTCAGGGAACAACTTGACATTTCACGTCAGACTGCTGCTTGCAATAGTCTGACGTGAAATGTCAAGTTGTTCCCTGACACTGTGACGTGAAATGATGATGACGTGGAATGATAAAAATTGAATTTTTCAATTCGCTCTAGTTGTGGCTGATAACACTCAGTATTGGACACAATTAAGGTATTGATTCATATATTATCCTTAGAAAATTGTAGACCCGTAGCATAATCCACACTCGTGTAATTAATTTCACGACGTCATTTCACGTCATCATTTCACGTCGAATCGACGCTGAGCTCTAATTCCGGCCTCATAACAGATCAATGAATTTTCCATGTTTTTATGAAAATCACACGTTAAATATGGTTGGCACGCTTCCAGGGAGAACCACTTGCTCAAGGTGTAAAGTCACTGGAGTATAGCCATATCTGTAGTGTAGCCATCACAAAACCAATGATCACCAAAAGCCATACCCCCTGCCAACTCACCAGTAGCCTGAGGTGTCATTTGGCCAGTTATTTGACCCCCCTGGGAAACATTCATTGGCCTTGGGTGCAAAATCACTGCATCCGCAGGCACCTGTTCCAAACTGGCCACAGCACAGATTATGGGATGAGAATATGGTGCTGTAGGGATGTAGTAGCCCCCGGGGGGTACGCCCGCCAATGGGGTACCTGAGCCTGTGAATGCAATGGTGCACTTTCTTTGCATGTGAAATGTGAAAAAGACGAAATTGCCCATATTATATGCCTTACAAAGTGATAATTTGCACTTACCATAACCCATAGCACCCTGTGTGTGCAATGGACTATTTGAGTCCCCACCTGCCGAACCCACTGATGGTGCTGAAGACATATCTGAGCGAGCATCTGCGCAATGCAATGATATGATGTATTGTTATTTGATAATTAATGTACTGTAATTCTTTTACCCATGGCTGTCAAGTTTTCGAATTATCTTTATTGTAAATATTTTTTTAATTGGATGGTATCTTTTGAGAACGCGCCATGGTGACATGGCGTTTGGCGCTTGGCATTGCTTTTCAGTGGCGCCATTTATAGTAAAGTACCCTGGCACGACATCCTCGGCGCCTCTTTTCATGGACCGATAATCATTCGGTTATGATAACAAAGACCGAAAGCCACCACCCACCAGTATTCTGCCTTTGCGGCTGGCCGACGTAACCCCTCACATAGCCGGCCGCCCCCGTGGACGGGGGTACATCGCTCTGCGCAACGGGGGTCTGCCTGTAAATCACTGGCACACCGCCAAATGAGTTCGCCTTTTGCGACAATGTAGGCACGCTGGCGCGCAAAGTGTGCTGCTGTGATGTTTGTGCCTGATTTTGCGGATGGGTCGGCGCGCGGAATTGTGTTCCTTGCGCAGCGGTGCCCGGTGGCTGCGGCGATGGTGAGAATGAATTTTGCGCAAATTAAGAGCCAACATCATACCGTATTTTTCTTATAGAATAGTGATCTTTCGATTTTTCGTCAACTTTTTTACCTGCCGTTCTATTGCAGGCTGCCGTTCTATTGTTTTCGTGAGCTCAAAAAGATCCTAAAACCTGCCGTTCTATTGGAGGTATGCTATTGTATTACAAGAAATATGGTATTCCAATTTTATTTACAATTTGAAAAGTCACTCGCACCTGCTGAATTCCCTCGGCACTGCCATGGTGACTAGCGACCTCTGCACTGCTCCAGGGCCTAACGGCCGTTACTGCAGCTGCACCGCGGCCCATAGCGACAGGGGGGTTGACGCCTGTCAGTGGTGCTTGACCCCCGGAACTGATGGAAACCGATAGGAGGCCACCTGAATTGACGATGTCAAATTAGGGGAAGAACTTGGAGTAAAGTGAATTTTGCGGGCCATGATAAATGCAATTCTATTTACCATATTTCTTCTAATTACCCCCACGGGGTTAATTCTTTGCAGAGTGCAAATTTTGAGGGGGTATTTCGAGAGGGCTTTATTCTTTAGACGAATATTTTTGAACCCGCAATACCTTTTTCGTCGTTTGTAACGTAGGTATGCAGAACGTGAAGCACTGTCCTAACGTAACTCACACATGGTTTTCAACGTTTGTTCTGCATTGCACCGATCATAAACTGCACTTTTTGGCAATTATCTTCTCTTTACACCTATTTCCGGTGGGGGAATTTC
This sequence comes from Sphaerolaimus hirsutus, assembly GCA_964036195.1. Lineage (NCBI taxonomy): Eukaryota > Metazoa > Nematoda > Chromadorea > Monhysterida > Sphaerolaimidae > Sphaerolaimus > Sphaerolaimus hirsutus. Next base: position 11,741,897 of record OZ038451.1, read on the forward strand.
GAGGGGATCATTTTTTCATAAGCTCACTAAAACCTGGGGGTATTTCGAGGGGGCTATTCCGAGGAAATCCCTCCACACATGCCACGTGTCTCGATGATAAGGCGCGTTATTCCACAAAAAGTTCGAGCAATCCCAACAGAAAACCCGTACCCATAACCTGATGCAGTCTGCGACGCGGTGGTGGTCGTACTGGACACGTGCTGGAGGTCGGTGCCGCTGGCGCACGAGGTGGTCCCGCAGTCGCCCGAAGTCGTTGCTGAACTCTCCATCATGGAGGATGACTGTAAGTGGAGGGGCGTGGTTTAAGGTTGAGAGCTTTCGGCGCTTTTGGCGCTCCGCGCTATCTTTTGGAGGCGTCAGAAACAAAAGCGCTAAGCGTAGTGATGTGAAAAGCGCCAGGAAATTGGCGCCAAGCGCCAAAAGCACTATGTCGCTTTACCGACCCTCAGCGCCAACCGCCAATGGCGCCAGAGCAAAATGACGCCAAGCGCCAAAAGCGCCATGGCGCAATTTTGCTTTGGCTTTAGCGCCAAGCGCCAGCGCCTGGCATTTTGTTCCCGGCGCCGGGGAAAAATAGCGCCAAAAGCGCCATGGCGCTTTTAATGGGCATGGCGCCACAGCAAGATAGCGCCAAAAGCGCCATGGCGCTTTTACATCACTAACAACGTAAACAGTGCCATGGCGGTTTGGCGTTTGGCTCCATTTTACTGTGGCGCCATTGGTGCTTGACGCACACGGTGATAAATAGTTATGGAAGAAGCGCCATGAGTTTGGCGAAAAGCGCCAATGGCGCCAGAGTAAAATAGCGCCAAGCGCCAGAGCGCCTGTCGCTTTTTTGTTTGGCGTTAGCGCCAGGCACCAGCGTCATGGCGCTTCTCCATCACCAATTATAAAATCACCATGGTGCTTTTGGAGCCTGGCGCCAAACTTTTGTCACTTTTCAAACCACTACCCCAACCCCCCCCCCCCCAACCAAACCAACCTCCCCATGCCCCTGTCCAAGTCCCGGCTGCGCGTGGTGCCAGGCGGCCGCGCTCGCCGCCGGCACGTACACCATCCTGTGGCCGGACATCGACCGGCCCGACTGGTACAAGTGGTACGGTACCGAGATTGGCACTAGTTGGACCGGTGGCGCTGGGTTCTGAGCTGATGCTGTTGACGATGTGGCTGCTGCTGAGTTGGGCTGCGGGGGGGATTTGTGTGAGTGGGATGGGTAAAGGGTTATTCTTGGGGTAATATTGGGGCAAGGTGCAGTGGCACCAAATGGCGCTATTACATCGCTAGTTCGAATTGCGTCTGCTTATTTATTGTGAAAACTGGCCGAGTCAAATATTTTTGCAATGTTTGCATTTACAATGCAATGTTTACAAAAACACCATTTCCAACTTCTACAAACTATAACTTACCGTATTTCCTCGAATTACCCCCCGGGGGTTATTTTTTCAGAGTGAAAATTTTGAGAGAAAAACGTGAAAAATGCAACAATAACCACCATTAATAAGGTTTTACAGCCTTTTATAAGGATGTAGATGGTATAAACGATGCTCTAATGTAACACAGTATAAAAGTGTTTTGAACGTCTGTTATGCATTTCCCGGACCACAAATTCATAGTGCCCATTTTGAGGGGGGGGTATTTCGAGGGGGGGGGTATTTCGAGGAAATATGGTATCCTGTCACTATTACCGTATTTCCGTGTTCACAAAAATTTCCAGCGAAACAAAGAAGCCTAGAATAAGCACCCCTGCTCGAATTAACGCCCCTCAAAATTTTCTGGTGAAATAACCCCCTGGGTGTAGAAAATATGGTAAAGCCCAAAATCGCTCAAACACACTCACTTTTACCTGTAACAAGTGCGGCTGGGCGGGCGGCACCGTGCCGGCGGCGCTGCCAGCGGCCCTGCGTTCAGCGGCCGCCGCGGTCGCAGATCGCTCGTCGAATGAACGCACTTTGCGGTAGGAGCGCTGCGAAAAGTTTGGATGAAAAAAAATTGGATGAAAATACTATTTGGCCAAATGCCAATTCACCTATTCGACACTTGGCTCAATGCTGTGCTCTACTACAGAGTTAGTGGAGCTGTGGAAGTGAATTGGGTGTGTGGGTAGGCAATTAGCGATAACAAACACCCTCAAAAACTATGTACAGTTTAGCACAATTAGAAAACATAAGAAAACCCCAAACACCTTAAAAAAGAAGAGTTTTTCTTCAAAAATTTTGCAGAAGTATTAACCTAATAATTGTGGTAAAATTTTGCAGAAAAACTCAACTAGAGGTTTTCTAATATTTCCTAATTTTCCCATGTTGTTCTCTATCGTTAGTGATGGTATTTAGGTAACGAGCAATAGACAAATAAGTCTGTCTACTAGTTCAATCGCAGCGCGCTCGCTCAATTTGTTCTAAGTAAATTGCATGTTGCTTGTGAGTTGATTAACTATTGGATAGCCTATTTAAAACTTTTGCGCAGCTAAGTGAGCTTAAATGATGCTGTACAACGCAATCGGTCCGATTCCGGATTTTGCCAAGTTTTTCAATGACAACGCAAATGTCAATAGACAAGGGTAGACAACGACTGTACAGTTTACTCGCGCACTAATTTATGTCTCACGTTGGAAGTGTGCCAGCTTATACAACTCGTGCGACTATCATAATGTGGCTGTACACACTAGTTTACCAACACGGCACGTCGATCAAAAATGTAAACTGAAACGCGACGCGTCGCGCGTCGGTTTACATTTTTGATCGACGTGTGTACTTTAGTTTACGTTGGTGTTTCACTTTCTGGGGTTAGTGGTTTCGGCAAGTCACAAAAGTGCGACGCGTCGCACGATTACACACGAATGTGACACAGCTGGGTAAACTGGAAGTGACGATTATGCGACGCGTCGCATTCGTCGCGCGACGCGTCGTATGCGACTCGCGACGCGTCGTACAGCCAAAAATAAGGAAGGATTTATTCCCCGAGACTTATCAGGTGAGCAGTAAACTAATTTTTTTGACTTTTCAAATTCCCTAACGTATCTTTGTTGCGAAACGTAGACAATTTAGACGTGACAATTACGTTTGTGTGTGTCTGCTAACATTTGTTCTTTATCGTGACTGTTGATATTTCGTTATTTATCGTGACTGTTAATAATTCGTTTTTGTTACTTTTTACTTCAATTTACAAATTGAAATGTACCTAACAGATTTATTGCGTGATTTCATCATGTTGTTACGGATAGAAAAATTAAAAATTACATGGACACGTGATTTGTATGGAAGTTCGACAAAAAGAAATGCAAGTGCGACAAAATAAAATCCAAACTTTGTACTCGCGAATTTTCAATGTATATCTAAAAGTGTAAAAAAAGAAATCATTCTCCTTCTTGCTTCGACAAAAAGAAAGGAAGTGCGACAAAAAAAAATCCAAACTTTGTACTCGCCAATTTTCAATTTAAATCTAAAACTGTAAAAAGAAATCATTCTCCTTCTCGCTGTAACAAAAACTAAGAAAAAACAAAAACAAGACTATATTGCTGTTGACAAGAGTTACACTTTTGAGCAAAATTTAAAACTTGTTTACCTATCTCACAATGCGAAATTTGACAATTGTATACGGAAGAAACTTAAAAAGTACATAACGTTTTCACTTTGAAATGTGATAATTTGCGAATGATGGAAATGTTACAAAAAAGGAACTGTATGAAAACGTAAAATGATAAGAAACTGCATTAAAACGTATTCACTACTTTCAGCACTTTCACATGACTGAAGCCTTCTGTGCATGTAAACCCAGTGTGCATGTGGACCATAATTTTAACTCAAATTCAACAATTTCCATAACTTTTTATATATTTTCACCTTTGAAACGACTAGTCCATGTGTTTTATTTGTAAGAACTATCAATTGCTCCAGAGGAGTCTACCGAATCCCCTGGAGCGTCGTGGAAAGTCAACATGTAGAATACCGCTGACATGCACATGGGGTAAACATGCACAGAGGCACACGCCCCTTTCACATTACCAAAAAAAACACATTTCAATCATCAAAATCCTCCAGTTCCTCATAGTAGTCTTCATTGATCGCCTGAGAATGTGTGCAATTTCAGTATACCGTTCTATTTGTTAAAAAGAAGTAAACAGTTTACATCTATGAACATCTGTAATGGTAAACTTATAGAAAAGTTTCCAACTGTTTCCCAGATATATATATATGCACACTGGGGACTGTACATATCAATTACTGTAGAAATACTAAAGTCTAGTAGACACTGCACATAGAAACATGTACAACACCGAAAACCACAATTGAACCCAAGACGTACCGCCAGTCGTTTTGCGTAGCCCTCCTCATCCAAAGGGCAATTGCGCGGCGTCGTACCGGCGCGCGATTGGCGGATCGGCTGTGGCACGGTACGGCGCTGTTCACTGGTCGGCGGCGGTTCGCTTGTCTGCACATTTTCATACTGTAAACATAGATTACAGTACGAAGCAAAATATCGAAGCAATTTTCTATCCTAACCGTTTTGGTCCCGGCAGCCGCTTGCTCGCTCTTCTTTGCACTTTTGCGCGCGCTGGCCGGGGAACTGGCAGCAGTCTGATTCTGAGTTTATATTATCATTTTATAATGGCAACAAAGTTGTACAACAGAAGCACTGCAGACAGAAACTTACTGTCAGGCGGTACCGCTTCGCAGCACATTCTGTGTCCGGTACAGGCTGGCCAGTGCGTTTCTGGGCACTTTGCAACAGCACGACGCCATCGTCGTTCTCGCAGTCCATTTCAGCGGGCTGTAAAAAAGCGGATAGAATTTACTTGCTTCTTAACACTGAATTATAAGTAGGAAAAAAAAACAGAAACTGTCAGTCACCTCGGCATACTGCAGCTGTTGATGCTGCCGCTGCGGCGCCTGCGATGCCACAAACGAGTACGTGATGCCGTCTTCAGTGGCATCGACCTGGTGGCACGACTGCGAATATACATGAGAAATTTCAATTTGCATATGGTATTGCACATGAAGAAGTAATGAAATGTCTTACTAACGTTAACGTTTTGCAGGGCTTGCTGCAAGTGCTGCACTTCAAAGCGGGTCGCCTGAAGCTTGGCAGCCAGGGCAACCTCGGAAGCCTGCCTTTGCATCAAGTGTGCGGCGATGGTCGTCGCTGTGTTCACATTCACCGGTGACGTGTACGGCAAACTCGGTGCTTGCACGTTCTGTTGCGGAGTCGGCAATTTCTGCACCGTGGGCAATTTGCCCTTTTCCGTCGGCACGGATTTCTTGGCTTTTTTCATAGACCCGGCAAGTTGGTCCAGTTGTTGCGTCGGCTGTAAGTACGATATGTCACTTTATCATAATCATAAAGAAATGCACTACTACAAATAAGTACCACTGTGCACACTGATTTACCGAAATATGTATAAGAATGTGTAAATTGGATTTCATCAAAAGTAACAAGAAGTAAATCTTTTAAATTACACATTTTCAATTTACGAAAAGATGCATCTTAAGTAGTTTGTTGACACAAAAGAAAGAGTGCAATCCTCACAATTTGAGCCAGGTATTGTACCAGACTGTCATCTTGGTCCGGTTCGGCAACTTTTGCCTCCTGCTGCGGAAACGCAAAGTTGCCCGGGTTTGTTTTCTGATGTAAGTAACATTAGTAGTTAGTACAGGGTTGTTAGTTACATGCTGTTTACGTACATCATGAAACACCACCGTTATACTCACCTGCACCGGCGTGACGTTGTAGTCCATTTCCGCGTTCTTTTGCGGCGCGGCGAGGGGCGACACAACGAGCCCGCTGGTCCTGCGGCGGCGGCGTTCGAGCAGCGCACTGCCAGACGGATTGGCAGGCGGAGCCGCAACGATCGGCAAACTGGTCGTTCCAGTATTGGCGGATTCCTACGAAAAGTTAACATCATTTACGAAACGTTTCAAGTAAATTACTTTTTCCTACTTTTAAGTGGTGACGTTGAGATACGTTCAAGGCAACAGTCCCGAAAACACACACACTCCATTCTCAAAATGTTTATCAATCAAATAACCTGGTTCATGATGAAGTCCTCGATCATGTCACAGAACTTGTTCATATCGGCCTTCAGCAGCGTGTTGATCACGCCGATTTCCTGCTGCACCACGCCGATGAACCGGATGTTCTTGATGAAGGAGCAAATGCAGGGCAGTTTGCTGCGCTTCACGCTGTCCGCATTCACGCTTGTGCTCTGCAAATTAGCACATTTGAAAGATATGGTAGAATTGACTGAATACATGACAATAAAGAATAGTTTACCGATTGGGTGCACTGCGACAGCATCCTTTCCATATTTTGGCGCATTGCACGGATCGCTGCAACGTCCATCTTGTCGATAATGGGCGCGAACTGTTTCAGCACGCTGTGAAACTGGGGGTTCCTCAACGGCTCGTGCTCGCGGCATGTCTGGCGGTGGTTACGGCAATTTAAAAAAGTGTATATTAAAAACGGAAAATAAAACTAAAATGGTCAAAACGTAACAGTTAACAAAAACAATTTACTATTACACTTTAACGTTAACACAAAGTACATTTTTATTCACTCCTTACAATTTTCCTGTTACATTCATGCAACTCGCACCTGGTTGTTGTCCTGCGCCATGATGGGCGCGTTGTCCTGCGCCATGATGGGCGCGTTGTCCTGCGCCATGTCGGGCGCCTCGTGAAAGTCCTCCGGCGGTGGGCTATCGACCGTTTGCACCGTCCCTGGCGCGGGGGGAACGGCACTCGCAGCCTGTTTCACTCGGTAATCCACGAGTTGCACCGCCATACTTTGCGGCTCAATTTTCTCCGGCGTGAACGTGGTTTTTACCAATTTGCCCAGCATGATGTAGAAGTTTCCCTGGCACACGTTGTGCCAGTAAACTTGCATTGCCCGGCGCCAATCGGTCGCTGTAAAGTGCACAACCACTGCTACAAACGTACAAACATAAAAACAACATTAAATGATACATTTCAGTAAACCAACATCTACTGGCCTTTCCGTCTTTGAACACAATCATGGGCATGGTGGAGAACTGGATCATTTCTTCCGCCAGTTGCATAGCCTGGGCCTCCGATTGCCGCATTTGGTGCACCAGGGTAAACACGATGTCCGCCTTCAAGTCGGTTCGCACCTTGTCCAACTCGATTTTCCACGCGTAGTGCCCCAGCTCGCGCCGGCTGATCTGAATAAACGTGTTGAAAAGGTTAGTACTGTTCCCCAAACTGTGATAATTCACTGACGCAAGGCTTATCTGAATCAACCTGGGGCAGTTCTCCTGGCGCCACTTTCGGAATAGCGGCTTTTTGTTCAGCGGTGCGGCCCTGACTGCGCATGCGTTCCACGATGTCGGGAAACACTGAGTAGTTGTACCATTTTTGCGTAATGCAAATGCGAAGTTTACATCTACATGGCCCGGAAAGGGTAAACTCACCGGACTCGTCTGCATAGTAGTCCATGTGCTTCAGAGTCGCGAAATTGAGCTCCATGATCCTCTTGTAGTAGTGCGCCCCGAGGTCCTCGTTTGACACGCCGCTCAGACGGCCGCCGTAAAGTATGCACGCTTGGGTCAACGCTCTCTGAAAGGACAGTGAAACAGTGTTACGTGTACGGTGTAAAACAAAGTTGCTTACTTGAAACTGAAAGTAAAAGATTGTTTTCACTTGCTGTAAAACGGAAACTGAAAGCTGTTTGCACTTGCACAAAAACAAATACTGCGAAATGTTTTGCACTTGCCAGAAAAGGGAAACAGATACATTTCCCGCACTTGCCGTAAAACGGCATACAGAAATTTGACACAGCAGTACTCGTCAACTGTAAACTGAGAAGTCTAAAACATGGTTAACCTTGAACTGCCGCTTTTTCGTGTCCCACATCGACTGCAACATGCCGCGGCGGGCCACCAGAGCGTTCTGGTTTGTTTTGGCGGACTCGTTCGCCACCTCGCGGGTCAACCACATCTTGTTGTCGGGGTAGTTGTCGTACGGGGGCTCGAAGTAGCTCTCCCTCGTGAAGTTGTTCCACGACCTGTTCACCGCCGGGTGATCGGACCGCTGAAAAAAGAAATGAAAGAATGGTTACAGAAAGGAATCTTTAACTCTCAAATGAAAGTAAGCGGTAAACTGCAACTAACGTTCGTTTGCCTTTCCGGGTGATGCAGGTCGTACTTGGTGCACTCCTTCATGCTCCAGCACCTGTGAGTAATGTACGTGTTCACAACGTCCATTTACTTGTGTGATAAAAAAATACAAACAGAAACAAACAGCGGGTATTTCTGGAACAGCTCGTGGAACTTCTCCCAGAATTCTTCCGATTTCTCGGCCGGAATCAGCACGCTCGGCCGGCCTCCGACGCCGACGCGGCTCACATCGCCGGTAATCTGAGGTCACTCACACACCGTCTTAACTGTCCAGTATACTGTTTCCAGCCATGCACGTTTGTAAATATCCTGTTAAATACAGGTAGCCTTCCGGCTAACCGTTTTATCATGATATTGTACGAATTGCAAGGCAAGCAACAGTTTACATTTACTTGCAGACGGTGTGTGACTGTCACCGGTTTTTTCGGTTTTTTCCCGGCCACTTTCAGCTTGCTCGGGCGCTTTTCAGTCTTTGACTGGGCCACCGCCAGCGACCGCTCATCGTCATCGGATGGCGTTTGCGACCCGTCGTTGGGCCCGCGGCCGCGCGGCCCCAACGGATTCATTTCCTGAGTTACGGGAGGTATGTGAGATTGTCACGTAACTGAAAATGTATGGGAAAGTCACAATTATGCACGATCCGGAACTATCCAAACCGAAGGGGTCCGAATCGTAAGCTACCTCTTGGTCATCATCCTGCTGGGTGAAGTCCTCCACCCAGTCCTTGTCCTTCTGTGGATCGTCCTCGTCCACTTGGCCATCCTGAAGCTGTTTCAGTTGCTTTGTGGCATTCACGCGAGAGCGGCGCACGCTGCTGTTGTTGCGGCCGATGACTGGCACTTGCTGTATACAAGAAAGTGCTACTGTAAATGCAAACTCTTCTTTTGAAAATGTCAAAAACGGTCATTTAAACGTACCACTTTAGCGACCTGTGCAGCCAGCGCCCTCGTTTGCTCCTCCAGTCTCTTGGCATTTTCCTTCCTCCGCCTTTCCATTTCCACGTCCACTGCGCTCGGTGGCGACTTGGCGGTCTGACTGTACCTTGGCGTGATGAAGTCGTCATCATCGTCCTGCAGTTTACAACGCTAAGTTTACTGTTTCATGTAAAGAGAACTTAAAAAGAAGTTTACTACATCTGCGCATGCACATGGTAAACTGCAAACTTTGTGCTTGTAGGCATTCATAAATGTGTTTGGAACGGATTGCAGTTTACTTGAATGAGTTATGCCCCAGTAATTGCGTTTGACATATACATTATTTTGGTGAACTGACATGCATTCAAAGCTGATTTATGACGTTTCCAGCACACAGTTTGCAGTTCAGCGTGTGTACCCAAGTTAAATTAACCTCCCAGTCGTCCCACTTCACCTTGGCGCGCCCATTTTCTTTTTTCACGCGTTCTTCGTGCAGGCTCCTTTTGCTTTTGGACGCCTTGCTCTTCAGCGCCACGTGTCGCTCGTACTCGAGCTTTGCCTGAGAGATATTTCAAAGTAGTGTTTTGCAGTGACAATTACACAGTGTTTTAAAACACAGTGTGTTTCAAATTCATGTATACAGCAAGACTCGCTGGTGGATTTTAGAACGGTACAAATCGTGGAATGTGTCTATATAGTTACTGCTTGAAAGATGAAATGTGTGGGTTCAAGCAAATCATGTTTACTGTGAGAACCCATATCCCGTGAAAGTCTGGGGTTTGGCATTCCCGATCCCCATCCCAATCCCAATCCCCATCCCCATCCCCATCCCGATCCCTTCTAAGTAAATTCCGTTTTAACCGTACTGAAAATAACACACTGTTTTTAAACACAGTGTGTTCCAAATAGAGGATGCATTTATGTTCTGGCAACCCATAGCAACGCTTGGTTCGCTAGAGAGTTTTGAATATAGAAATAGTGCAACGTGTGTATATAGTTACTGCTTGAAACATGATAGATGTGGGTTCAAGTCCCTATCCCGATCCCCATTCGTATGCCGATCCCGATCCCCATTCGTATGCCAATCCCGATCCCCATCCCGATCCCCATTCGTATGCCGATCCCGATCCCCATCCCGATCCCCATCCCGATAAGTAAATTCCCTTTGAACCGTTTTGAAAATAACACACTGTTTTTAACACAGTGTGTTCCAAATAACGGGAAGCTTGCCGTGTGGGCCTACACACAACTCGCTTGAATCTGTTGGAGAAATCAATTTGTATTGTAGAAATAGTGGAATGTGTGTATATAATGTGTGCTTGAAACATGAAAGAAGCGGGTTCAAGCAAATCACGTTTACTGTGAGGAACGTGATTCCCATCCCGATTCCCATGCCCATCCCGATCCCAATCCCGATCCCGATCCCGAAAACTCAATTCCCCTTGAATTCTACTGACAATGACACACTGTTTAAGTACAGTGCGTTTCAAATAAATTTTCGCTGTAATATTTTCATGTAAATACACGAATATTTGCACAATTTGTTTTGCTGTATGGAAGAAATCGTGCAAGGTGTCTACAGTGTGTGCTTGAAACATGAAAGATTTGGGTTCAAGTCCCTATCCCAATCCCCATCCCGATCCCCATCCCGATCACAATCCCCATCCCGATCCCCATCCCGATAAGTAAAATCCCTTTGAACCGTATTGAAAATAACACACTGTTTTTAACACAGTGTGTTCAAAATATTGGGAAAGCTTGCACGTGTGGGCCTACACACGAATCGCAAGAATCTCCATTTGTACTGTAGAAATAGTGGAATGTGTGTATATAAATGTGTGCTTGAAACATGAAAGAAGCGGGTTCAAGCAAATCACGTTTACTGTGAGGAACGTGATTCCCATCCCGATCCCGATTCCCATGCCCATCCCGATCCCAATCCCGATCCCGATCCCGAAAACTCAATCCCCTTTGAATCCTACTGCCAATGACACACTGTTTAACTACAGTGCGTTTCAAATAAATTTTCGCTGTAATATTTTCATGTAAATACACGAATATTTCCAGATTTATAGTGTTTTGCTGTATGGAAGAAATCGTGCAAGGTGTCTACAGTGTGTGCTTGAAACATGAAAGATTTGGGTTCAAGCCAAAAATGTCCAAAACATTTCAACGTGAGAATGACACACGGTTGTTAAAAACCGCGTGTTTCAAATAATAGAAGGTAACTCAACCTGTCAACTGCACACAGGTATTTTTGGCATGACATTCATGTGTACAGTGCGTGCTTGAAACATGAATGATGTGGGTTCAAGCAAAAAATGTCCAAAATTTAAATGTCCAAAATTTAAATGTCCAAAAGTCAAACGTCACCTTCTCAGTCAGCGTCAGATCATACTCCGATGGCGGGCGGGCAGTCTGAAAAAAATTTAAGTCGGAAGTGCGCACACGTGTAACGTGTCATACAACAGAATAAAAGCAGTATGCCTAGCCTAACTGAACAACTTAATTCACTGGCAGTTGGGAACAAGAGCGTCATGTCGCAGCAAGGGCAGCAATCCAGCGGGCCTTACGCTGCGCAACAGTCGCAGTCCGATTTCAGTCGCACTTTCTCACATGGCATGTTCCAGTTTCCCGCCACAACGAACACCTCAGCCTACCCCTTTCCACCACCGCCCCCAAACAGGTGCTTGTGTACACATTTCAGTATCGTTTCTCTAAAGCTACCTGCCTATCAAGAACCAATTAAAATTTAAACAGCACATTCTAATAAAGAATGTGCTCCAAATAGTGACGTATGATCGTTTTGGACAAGGATTTACGCAACAACATTCTGCTTGAGACTGCCACCAAACACTAAAAATGCATGCCATGATCATTTTCCCTGAAACATGACATTAGCGGGTTTCACTTTTCACACTGCTAAATGCTTTTTGTGATTGCAGGTGCAGCAAACAGTTCTTATGTGATAAGGTTTGTGTATGAGAAAATGTAACAGTGTGTACACAAGCACAGTTTTCGTTTTCCGGTACCCGGTGCGTCTACACCCAATCAAACAACACAAGTGCAAAGCGGAACTTCAGTGTCCACAGCGGAAGGCATGAGTATTGACAGGAGTGAGGAGGATGCAGGCCCCAGAATGACACCATTTCAAGCTGTTAGTTTACAGTGCAGTAAAAACTGACCATGTTGACAAAAATTTGTCAAAGTTGATCACGTGTTATTCTTCAAGAAATACGGTTTTTTCCCATTTCTTTCAAAATGCAGATGGATGAGCTCATCAACTTCACGAAAACCACCGAGAACAACATCGTACACGTGAACACGCAAGTGCAGAAACTGGTGAACACAGTGAACCAGTTTACGGGCAAGATGCATATGGCCAGTAAAGCTACGGAGGTTCTGTTGGAACACACTAAGTTGCTCGAAAAGAAAGAGAAGGCTTATGAGCGCATGGTGACAGAGCTCGTTCCGCGTGACCTGCAGCGTACCCATCCTGTCAATCGCTACATGTGAAACACTGAACCAACTGATTCCCCCCTTTTATACAGAGAACTGTGATGTTCAGAAAGTACTGCTTAAAAGTGAACCGTTCTTGTAATAAATGTCTCGGAAAGCGCAACAGAACTGCAAACTCACTTTACTATTGTCAAAATTCAAATTTCGCTTCACGTCGGACGCTGTGGGCGTGGCTGTGTCAGCGGGTTTGCCCGGCGGTGCGGTCCGGACAGGCTCGGCGGGCTTGGCGGGCTCGGCGGGCATGTCGGGCTCGGCATTCTCGGGTGGGTTCTGCTTATCCGCCCACCACGGAACACGCTCGTTTGCACCCTGAAAAAATGAGAAATGTTGAAAGAATTTTGCATTAGAAAAAGCTGTAAAGTAGGCAGTAGCGCATGCACACGCTAGTTTACTGCCACATGTAGGTAAACTGATAAAGCAGCTTTGAACGCATTTCAGTTCACTGAAATGGTTTATTCATTGACTGCAGTTGCCAGAGACATCACTGTATGAAACGCAAATGCGTTATAAGTTGAGGTATCAGTTTACAAAAATGTTGCGGTAAAGTAGTGTGTGCATGACCATTAGTACAACAGAAGCTGGATTACAGGGAAGCTAACTAACACCAAAGAATGACACCGAAAATGAGGGAAAAAAGGTATAGATGGTGCATGTACTTAAGCGATGTACATGCTTAATAATTAGTTGAAATCAGAATCCACCTTCCTTTCACCAACACCGGGAAAGTGCACAGTTAATAGTCCTAGAAGCTACAAAAAACTTTAAATGGTAAGTGCCACTTACAGTTAAACTTACACTGTCGAACGGCCTACCTGCCATTCAGAAAGTTATTCGAAAAAAGTTAACAGTAAAATGGTAAACAGTGTCGGGCTAACGATATCCATCAGGCGACGCGGAAGCGAATTTGTGCGGTGGTAAATTGGAAAGGGGCAAAACGGGCCCGGTGTCCTCGTCGTGTGCCGAATCCAACCGTCGTCACCGGGACCCGAGTGAACCCAGCCCTGGCCCTCGTCCAAAACATCTGCACAAAGAGCACGTTACAATGAATGTTTCGTTTCCATGTTAAACTGACAGTTAGAAAAGAGTACCGTCTTTGTACATGGCCGGCAACGGGGTAGTGCACGTGGGCATGGCCAACTCGTTCCGGATTTCTTGCAGGGTCTGCGAAATAGGAGAAACATTTTGAGAAAATGTTTTGCAAAAGGAAATTAGCCATGTAAAATTTTGTAAATACAAAATTATAAAATCAGAGCAGTTGAAGCCAGTTTCGATTCAGCCAATGTAATTCTCACTTTGTAAGAAACAATTAAAATTTTAAGACAGTGAAAAAGTGGGCATTTTGATCGCTGAAAAATATATATATGGCACACACTGAGACATTTTTGATTCCAAGAATATACACCTTTCTAAGAACCAATTAAAATTGTCAGCCAGTGAAACAGTGAGAAATTTGATGGCTGAAAAATATATATATGGAACAGACAGAGACATTTTCGATTCCATCAATCTACACCTTTCTAAGAACCAATTAAAATTGTGAGCCAGTGAAACAGTGAGAATTTTGATGGCTGAAAAATATATATATGGCACACACTGAGACATTTTTGATTCCAACTTCTGATGCATGAGGTGAACAATTTTAAAAAGAGAAATATGGGAAAAAGTGATTTTACAGAAGGATTTTGGTATAACAAAAATTTAAATATGGAACCCACTTAGACATTTTTTGATTCCAAACATACCTGCAGAATGTGCAAAATTTTCAAAACAGAAACATGGTGAAATTTTATTTCACATGAAAGATTTTGGTTATACACAAATATAAATATGGAAGCCACTTAGACACTTTCGATTCCAACGGAATATGCAGAAGGTGAAAAATTTTCAAAAGAGAAACATGTGAAAAATGGATCTCACATGAAACATTTTGGTTGAACAAAACTATATATGGAACCCTGTCAGACACTTTTTGATTTCATACATATACGCAGAGTTTGCCAAAACTTAGAAACGGAATTATGGGAAAAAGTCATTTTACATGACCGATTTTTGGTATAACAAAAATATAAATATGAGCCCATTTCCCTACTTTTTTGATTAGTATACGTCTCCATATTTCACCAAAAAACAATCTTACTGAACTAACTTCGGCGGTGATTGTGCCCTTCACCTTCTGCACGCCACTGCTTTTCGGTTGCCGGTCAGTGCGCTTATCTGGCACGATCGGATCGCCATACTGAAATACGTAAGAGTACATCTATTGAAGAATTTACCAAACTGAACATTCTTATATTGAAACTTCCGCATACTTAAAATTTACATTTAACGAAAACAAAGTGCAAAAAGGATGAAAGTAAGGAAGTAAACTTACTTCATTCACAGGGGCAGTTCTGTACTCGCACGTCCTGTTGTGCTCCTCCCTCAAGCGCTTCTTTTCCGCAATCTTCCCGGGGCTTTCCGGCGGAATTGGTAGGCCGGCCTCCATCGCCGCGCGCTCTTCCTCATCCTGCAACACATTCAGAAACGTCTAAAACATGTCTCAAGAACACTGAAAGAATTCTTACTGAAAGTAAACTAACATAAATACCGTGACACCGCGGCTTGTCACAAACGAAGAGCGCCCACTTTCGCTTTGGCTTCTCGGCTGCGGCAGCGTCTTGGCCAACTGTCGGCGTCGAAGGCTTGGCCTTCTCGGCTGTGGCAGTGTCTTGGCAAACTGTCGGCGTCGGGGACCGCGAACCCCCAACAACGACAGTTTTCACGGGCAATTCCTTGGCGGGCGGTACGACGGGCGCGGGCGCGGGCGCGGGCGCGGGCGCGGGCGCGGGCATGGACACGGAAGCCGTAGTGCTTGCAGCGGGTGCAACCACTGCGGACGGCACAAGGGGACCACCGTACACGTTCGTGGCTGCCTCACGTGCCTGCCGTTGCAGCTCCTGCTGCAAAGTGACAGTGTGTGTGTGAGATCAAACTATCAGTTTACATCTACATGTTACATAATGGGTAAAAGGTGCTACAGTATGTCTGTCACAGTGTGCAAAGTTACACTGTCATGGCAACATCAGTTTACATCTACTTTTTACATAAGTGGTGAAAACAGCAACAGTAGTTCACGTTGCGCAAACTTTCATGAAAGTGTACAGTGAGGTAATGCCTGAAAGAGAACGTATTCAAATAAAGAAAAAATGACAAACCATTTTTTTCTCTTTCAATTGCAGCCTCTTCTTGTCTCTGCGCCGCTTCGCCCCGATTCTGTCATTTTCCAACTTTCTCAGCCTTCTTTGCTCCTCCATCGACAATTTCTGCTGGCGCGCTCTTTCCTCCTCGCGCGCTTTTTCCTGCTCCTCCAAACGGTCACCGTCAGCCGGGAGTTCCGGCTCAGCCGGAGAGTCCTGACTCGCGAACAAATCCTGAAAAGGAACATTGTGTACACTTTTGACACGGTGGAAAGAGAATTCCGCATAGTTGAAACAAATGAAATGTGAGTTTACGAAAAAGCACAGAAGTTTGCTAAATTAGAAATGAATTTAGACAAATTTCAAATAAAGAATAAACTGTGTGTGTAGAAAAAGTTCAGAAACCCATACAAATATAAGTAGCAAACCTGCGACAAAACCCTGCCAAACGAATGTGCGAGGTGATCGTCGGGGACAAGCACGCGCTGCGGCTCGGAAATGTCGCGCTGAGAACTCTGCGCAGCCTGCCCTCTGGTGCGCATGTTTGTGCCTCGGCCACGCACGGGCGGTCCAGTCGGAACGGTCTGAAGTGGGGCAAACGATTTGTAAACATTGGTTGGCTTATCTTGGATTGTAAATATCGCGTTGGCTTGTAAACATTCGCAAATTGTAGATAAATTGGCAGATGTCCAAAACACACTTGTACTCAAACAAAAATGATAACTAGAAAATGAATGAAAAGAAATGGTCAGATAACCAAAGAAATCGGATGAGTAACCTGTTCTGGGGGCTGGCTCTCACTTTTCTGCTTTGGCGGCCGTCCACGTTTGTTTCCATTTTTGCCTTTGCCGCCATCCGAAGTCGTTTCCGCGGTCGCGGAAACGTTTTGCGATCGGCCGCGCGCCATACCGCCCAAAGTTCGGACCATTTTCGACGCGAAATCAATCAAACGGTCTATTTTTCACTTTTCCACAAAATTTTCGCTTTTTATTTCTTATCTGTGAAAGATATGGATTTGTGACAAAAAAAAGTGACACGTCGTGATACAATTTTATGTTATTCATGGTTACTTTTTTTAATGACATGTTTCATTTCTGGCTACATGCCAGAAATGTCTGGCATATGGCCAGAAATCTGAAATATCGATTGACAAAAACTGTCCCCAAAAAAACGTTTCAAAATGGCGCAAGATGAATCCATTTTGGGACAAATGCAAAGAATGAACGAAGCGCTAGAGCGGAATTTGGATGGAACTGCGCCACTAACGCACAATCAGAAGAGACAAATTTTAGCCGCTTTTTTGGCAGTCGGGAACACGTTGTTTTCGTATGATGTGGACAACGACGACGAAGAACAAGAGCAGGAACAGCAGAATGCCGCACAAGAACAGGGTGATCAGGGCAGGAAAAAGTACATGACACCGTATTTACTAGAAAGGGCGCGCTCCAGGGGCAATTACTGGCGAGCTGTTATTGCCTGCAAGAACACCGATCCAGCATGGTTTTACAAACTGTGCAGGGTTCGTTGTTTCACAATTTCTGTTATTTACGTAAAATATACAGACGTATATAACATCACTTACTGTGTTGTGACATTTTCATGTTATTGTTTACAACAACATTGCAATCGAACAGTAAACTGATATGTATGAATGAACTCAGTTTACCGATAACGTTCACAATGATTACAAATTAATTACAGCTGTGGCCAACTGAATTCGAACAGCTGCACGCGATGCTTACAGCTGTCGACCCTGAAACTGGTGAACAGTACCTGAGAACACGAGATGAAAGAAGACACATCGCTGTAGTGACAACAGAAATGCGACTGTTTTACTTTCTGTATACATGCGCAAACGGCCGGGAAGTTGAAGATTGTGCCGGCCAGTCACAGGTGATACCATTTTTCATGCTTTTAGATTGCTTTATAGTTCATTGTATTTTGGAAAAACATTTACAGATTTCCGGCGCTACGATTAGAACGATTATTGACGAAGTGTCCACCGGAATAGTGAAAGTTTTGAAGGACCACTTGAAACCTATGGGGAGTGATTTAGGGCAAATGAAAGATTTCGCGCAGCAATACTGGAAACTGTGGCAGATGCCGAACTGTGTGGGGAGTCTGGATGGCAAACACATCCGTATTCGCAAACCCGCTGGTAAGTACATATCATTTTACGCATTCTACTTTTGCCCTCATGTGTGTTGTTTCCAGTAAACATAAACATGGTGAGTCGTATGCAACGTCACGGTAAACTAAGCGTCGCATTTGCGACGCTTGCGACGCTTGCGACGCGTGCGTCGCCTTCAATCAGAAATAGTCGCCAGTTTACCAAGGTTGCAAATTTTTTTGTGAAAACGTCGCTTTTCGTCGCATTTTGCGTCGCAAACGTCGCAAAATCGTCGCTTTTGCTTGAGTTTAACCGCAACCCCCACCGATTTGAAAGTAACTTCATTTGGGTCATGGGAATGTTGTGCAAATGATTTTTGGATGTACTTGTAGAGAAAAAAATTGCGCTTCTTCTGACGTACCTGGCTTCTCATAAAAGTGATCCAAAAAAAAGTTATGATTTTTTTTAAAAAAGGGCCAAATTGCGCGACGAAATGGCGACGGTCTGGCGACTGTAGAAAAATGACTAAATTCACAGTGATGGGAAACTGTGCAGTGAGGTGGAAATGTTTACAGTTACAAAAGTAAATGAAAAACGCCTTGCAGAGGGTGGAACGAGATACTGGTGCTACAAGGGCTTCTCGTCGATTATACTGTTCATCAGCGCCAGCGCAGATTTGAAAATTCAGTACGTGGACATCGGTATGCCGGGGTCACAAGCAGATGGTGCTGTGCTGATCACGTCTGATTTCGGGCAGGATTTGATGTGAGTTTACATCCTTTTTGACATGTTCCAATGAGGTGCTATACATTTACACATGATAAAAGTGATACATTTACACAGACATGGCAGAATGCTTATGGCGCCACCGTGCTTGCTGCCCGGTGCAGATGCCAACGAACCTGCAAATACCATTCCGAGTTATTTTGTGGGTGATCAAGCGTTCGCGTTGCGCAAGTGGTGTATGGTGCCATATGCGCTGCATGCAGATGACAGCCAGCGACACTTCAACTATCGGTGTGTTTGAATATTGTGAAAGAAGCGTTGTTTGGTAAAACTGAAATCTAAATTTGACTGCAACTACTGCAGCTTATCCCGAGCTAGGCGCACTGTCGAATGCGTCTTTGGTATTTTGGCTGGCAGATGGCGCATACTGATGACCTGTATCGCGATGGAACCGCCGCGCGTACAAAGACTGGTTATGGCCTGTTGCCACCTGCACAATTGGCTGCGTGATATCCGCGGGGAAAGTGCTGCCAACCAATTTGATGAAAATGGCGATGAAAAACCACAAGATGACCCGAACGACACTGTTGAGCGAAATGTAAGTTTACCTTGCATATTCACTGTTACAATTCAACATCACATAAATTCATTCCCATACACAGCTGCAGTGGCGACCAGTGTACGACAACATGGATACGATCGATAACGTGCCAATCCGAAGGGACGTTGACGAAAGAGATGCGCGCCCCATCAGGGATGCAATCAAGGAGTGGATGATGACGGACGCCGGTCGTGTTCCGTGGGTGAATCCCGCTGACTGCTGAATTTGCAACTACGTTGAATATAAAAATCAAACTGAAATATTTCCGTTGCAGTGGCAGTTAGCATTAAAGTGGCACTGGAATGGTAAACTGATGTAACAAATACAAAAAATTCATTTTCATGCTATCTGCTACAGCTACACTTCATTTTTCGATTGCAACCGGTTATAATGGTTGTTATGTAGTACACTGTCGTTGAATGGACAATTTTCATTCACTATTCGATTTTTGGCTGATTTTTTCTTTTTTAATTGTGATTAAATCATAATTCGCAAAGTCTTTCGTTTCACTCCCGCGAAAAATTGTGTGATGTGTGCAGCTAATGTTCCTCTTTCATGTGTGATTTTTTTTTCCGGATTCGGGCTTTCCGTTCACGTGCTAGTGATTTATTTGCGTTTAATTGAAATAAAATCATAAAAAATCGAAAGTTTATATTTCATGTCCGCTGTGTACACCAATCGATAGCGCAAAGAAAACTGATAATTTAGAACGTTTCAATAAACGAAAAAACGTAACAGGTGATTTTATAAAAATTTATTTCCACAAAAAAATGATAAATTCAATAAAAAATCCAATGTTGCACTTAAAAATATTTTAAAAATTTTGACAACATCTACACAACATACTGTACACGATGACGCAAAAAAATTGCATAAACAATGCTCCGTTCTTCCACAATTAAAGAAATTAGAAATTAATGTTTACAGCGTAAATTCACATCACAGGCAAACTTGAAAAAAATAAAGATGGCGGCCTAAACTCCGCCCACTTTTACTATGCGTGAATTTAGCCGGTAAACTAAAAAATGGAGTTTACCGCCAGTAAACTGAAAACGCCAGTAAACTAGTGTGCGCGGGGCCATTGAAAAAGTAACCATGAAAGTGCAATGTTATTTTGCAACAATCGCATGCGCTAGTAGGTAATTGTTTTTGCTCACTGTGAACCGCGCGTACAAATTGTAAAATCACTAGAGTAGGTAAATAAGTGTTTCGCACATTGGGGTTACGCCATAAAAACTTGGGGTAACGATACTTCACGAGCGATTTGTAGTTGTTTTAAAATGTGACATTTAACATATTTAACGCCCACGCTAAAATAGGCAATTAAAATCATAAGCATCGCAAAAATACATCATTTTTTGCTAAATCATTTACTAAAAGTTTCAACACACGTATTTACCTGGCCAGTCAAAGAATGACCCGCCGCAGCTGACGCCTCGCTAACCGGCCCCAAAGCGTAAAGACAGGTGCCATCCGCCACCTGAAATATCATACACAATGTTTTCTGATCGACTAAAGTGACGAATTTTGGCAAACAAAATTGCATAGCGTTGCGAATGGATAGTATTTTTAGATACAGGGATCGGTAATTGAGTTCTGAAAAAGTGGAGGAGAATAACAACAACGCAGTGGCACTGTTTCGACCCAGTTGGAAGTGGGTCAGAAAAAATATATAAATGCATTGACTAGATACCGAGTGGTATTGTCTTCATAAAAAAACCTGTCCTGTGGGCAGTCCCCAGCCATGTAAAATGTAAAGTCAAGTGTCAAATGTCATGTAATATGTCTATCAAAAGAATAACAGATTTTATTACTTAACATTGCTGGACAATTGGCAGTTTGCCTGGCACTTTGCATGAGAATTGACAAATTTTACATTTTACATGACATTTGGATTTGACACTTGGCTTTGCACTTTACAGGGATTGGGACTGGCACCTGAAGCATAGGATCACTGGTATATCGACACACTCCAGCTTAGATTACGACACTGAGATTGAGCTAAAGTTCCTCTAGCGTACAGATCCTAGTCTAAGCACGCCTGATACAGTCACTATTGAGGCACACAGCGCTTTGACAGTTTAGCACAACATTGGTGGAAAAAGTCAACAAAGAAGAAAAAAATTTAAAAAAATTGATGATAAAATTTCTCGAAAAAGTGCAATTTTTTTTACCTTCAGGCTGGCTGATTTATTGATCAACAAAATTAATCAAATGGCCTATTTTCATATTAGAAGAGATAACAAAAGCTACACATTCGAATCGAATTATGTACCTGAATTGATTTTTTTAAATTATGACATCAGTCAGCCTGTTCAAAACGAAAGAAATATCTGAAAAGGCAAGCGGCGATTACAGTAATGATACGTGCTGTCTGGGCACTTTGTGTTCTGTGGCAGTCTTGACCTTGAGTCAAAAGTGTTCAAAGTGACGTCGAATATGTCGGGTGATGTAAAAGCGCCATGGCGCTGGCATCTGGCTGGCGCTAGCAACAAAGCTTGCGCCATTTTGCTCTGGCGCTGGTCGCGGGTGGTTGGAAAAAGCCGCAGCGCTTTTGGCGTTTGACGCCAAAGTTCTGGTGGATTTGAATCCAGGGAAAAAAATTTTTTCCATCATTACTGTAGGCACCGTGCGGCTAACCAAAAAAGAGATCAACACGAGTCATTGCAGTTGCAAGAGTGCTTACAGTGAGAAAACCGTGACCGGAAAGTTGAGTTGGCGAAGTGCCAGGTACACCACCGCTGGTTGAAGCCTAGTTTGAGTATGAGAGAGGATTTGGCCCCTTGACCGTGACTGAGGTGACTGTTGTGCGAATTCATATAGAGAAGTGTAAAAAGAAAAGCACCCATATTCATTTGTTTGTTTTTTCACAAAGAGGATATTTACCACCTAAATAAACGTTTTTGAACTAGGTAATTTAGTTTCGCGGCAAAAAAATGTCAGAAAATATGATCGGAAATGAGACTTATAAATATTTCAAAATGTATAAATATAGTGCAAAAGATTGTGCCTAACCTGAATGACCTCTTCACAGCTTTGATAGTCGCGTCGCAGCTGGCGTCTGGCGTCGTCAGCAAAAACGTCGCTGGCAATATAACTACCGAATTCAACGTCAGGCCTGAAACGTGGGATGGGGGTGGTTTTTTACTCGATATGTTGACGTTTTAAGAGACTTTATAAGACAGGTTTCGGACAGACGTTTTTGGCGGGTTTCGTGGTACCTTAATCTGTGCAGATGTAAACGCCCATTTTTACTACGATCCGTCACGAAAATGTCTGGCGAAAAAATTACCCCCTTCTAATAAGTCCCCCTCGAATAAAACCCCCTCAATAATAAACCCCATGGGGGTATTTTGAGGAAATATGGTAAATTTCGCGCCAGAAAACTCACAATCTGGTATTCTGCGTTTTATTGACGACCACCGCTTGGCCGGACTGATCGACGTTGTGATCGAGTCCGAAATACGCGGCCGTTCTGTGGATCAGCATTCGATTGTAGCTGGACATTGGCGGAAACTTGTGCGCTTGGCGGCTGCAAATTTAAACTCGATGTTAGCTTGGGTTGAATTGAGAATTTTCACAGTGAGTCACCTTGCATCCTGCACGAACGACCGCATTTCCCTCTCCAAATTCAGCAGCGTCTCTCTGTCCTTCTTGTTTTTGTGCAGCGTGGCGCAAATGAACTCTTCCAAATTGACGCCCGTAGAGTCGGTGTAAGGTTCGTGCGAAGCGTGCGATTCTGCGCGTGCAGAGAATGGGTAAATTTCACGTTTAGGCACCTTTTGAGCCTCTTTTGTACCAAAAACTTTCAAAGTTAATGCGATGACTAGTGGTGTAAAGGCACCGGGGCGCCGGTGCCGTGGTGCTGGCACCGATGCTGGTGTGGTGCCACTGTAATTTTCAGAATTGCCCTGCCGGACGGACGCCTGTGCCGGTTACATTTTTTTTAAAGAGCACCGTTGAGGTGCCGTGCCCGCTTTTTGCCGGTGCCCAAGGTGCCAGGTGCCCTTTCTAAGGAATGACAGAGGTTCCACTTCCAGTGCGGTGCGGTACCACATTTCCCGGTGCCTTTTCCATCACTACCAAAAACCAACCGCCACTAGTACCCCTGCTCAGCGAACTGGCGCAACTGCCAGTCTTGCTACTACTCTGTTTATTATCCGTTCCCTGACTGCCAAGGAAGGCTCTGTGTGGGTTCAGCCGGGTATCATCATCCCCGCAAAGGGCCACCGACCGCATTAGGACTTTCCCACCGCTAGGTGTTGTTGCCAACACTAGGTAAGGGGGCAGGGTGGGGATGGGCTGGTTTGGCTGCTGGGTTGTGCCCCCGCTGCTGCTGATGGCGTCGCAGCTGGAGCCCAGTGAGCCTGATGAGCTGTGTTTGGGGGTGGGTGGATTGGTGGAATGGGGTTTGGGAGATTTGTTGTTGAATACATTGTGTGTGCCCTGTATAAACGTCACATGTGTGTAAAACATACTTTGTTGAAACTTTTCTTGCAAAAATAACTCCACCCTTTCAATAACTCCCCTCAAATAACCCCAAATCAAAAAGTCCGATGACAAATGATGGTGATTCTTCATCCTACATACTGACTAACAATAGCGCTGAGATGCACAATTTGGTTAGGCACCACTGGCATTTGGTGCTGTACAATGTATCACTAAAACTTGGCAATTTTTTACTGCTCAAATTCAACCCCAAACACCAACCCCATGTTGTGCCTTATCAGAGGTCTCCTCCCAATAACTGCCATTTCAGCCATTCTCCTTCCTAAGCCAGAATCCATACTTTGCTGTGAGACAAACTGCATCTGATACTGTCCTTGTTGTTCCAGTACCAAATTGGCATCCACGCCAGATTGATCTGACATTGGCACAGCTTGTTGTTGATCTGAACCCATTGTGTTGCTGACAGGCATGGTAGCGTTTGTGCTGACTGCAGCCGCAATTATACAGGATTCTGATTGTGTTGGCTGTGGATTTGGGTTAATTGATGAGCCATTGTTTGTTGAGTGTGCCTGCAACTCTAGGTCATCAGCAGACTCAATCCTGGTCTCTGGGATTGGCATCTGGGCAGATTTTGGCAGGGTTGATGCAAGTTATGCTCCAAATTTTTAAATAGAAAATCACAAAAATCGACCTTGTGCACAGGCGTGGCGCCAGAAACCACGTGATGCTGCAGCTCGTCATCATCTAACTCTGCTGACTGTTTTATCAGTTTTGATTTGCTTGTTCTTGAAGCCAATGGTGGCCGACTGCCTGTAAATGTGAAAAAAACATTAATAAAAGTGCCTTGGCCATCAAAAGTTTTTCTTCCACCTAGGTAGATATAGTGCAAATGCAGAAAAATTGGTTATGGTTGTAAATAGCTTACCTGCAACTGGTCTGGTTGGCTGTGGTGCAGTTGTGACACTTTCTGCTGCTACATTTTTTGATTGATTAGCTTGATGTTGTTCACTTTGTGCTGCACCTTCACTGTCAGCCATTTTGGCACATCAATATTTGATAAAGAAAATATTTTCAAAATTGTCTTTAAAAATAATTGTTTTCAATATCAGTGGTGTAGCTGAATAGCAACAGCATTGTAAATGATAATAAATAAATACAAGTATCTAGAATGATAGTTTAAATTGAATGAAAGCCCAAGACATTGATAATTGAGTAGGTAAGTAAATACATTTGAGTGATTAATTCTATAGACAGCTAAAAACAATTTTCTTGGATCAAGTCAGAGTAGTTATTATGTCCTGTGGAAAAAGTAAAAGTAGAAATGTCATAAATAAACTGTAGATGGCGTGAAGAAAAAAAATAATTATAGAACTTTGCATTCTTCCAGCAATTACGCTTTAAAAAATTTTATTAAATGTACCTCTATCCGGAAACATCAGGCAGTGTCAATGCGCATTTTTTATAAATAGTTACTGCGGTTATTCACGTTCCAGCTCCAGGTGCCTTTTAAAAGTAGTGATAACTGTCGTTTACCGTGTAAATCCGTCATATTATTGCAAACTTAGATGATATGACAATATAGGCATGTAGATTTAAATTGACGCGTGTAAGAAATACGAAAATTGAAAAGAAATACGGTATACGACTTCTCAGGACTCTAACATAGTTACAAAATCGCGAGTTCGAATATAGGTAAGCCCTATTTTAGGACAAGCCTCTTTTGCTTGAAACCGCTACACACGGTATGGTTCAGTTTTCCTCGCAACTGCAAATAGGAGATAGCGCTATGCTGGAAACTGCAAAAACACGCACACCGCCATAATGGAATAAGCTGGAGCTTAAGGCATACTGTGTGCTTGGAGCGTTCCGGAATGGTTCATCGTTGGGCGTGAATACCGTAAATTCTCGATAAGTCCCCGGGGGAGTTATTTTTTGTCAGAATATTGTGAGGGGGGAGTTAATCGAGGGGGGAGTTATTCGAAAGAGGGGTTGTTCTTTCGTCAGAATATTCTGTGCATAAGTACGTACGTCGCCATTTTAGGTAAAACATTCTTTTGTGTTCTTCTGCACTGCCTTTGCATTTGATGAACTAAACCATGGCTTATTTGATCTGTCTGGCTTTATCGAAATGGTTTTAATTATTTTAGTAATTCAATCAAATACTACATATGACATTAACTCATTATTTGCAACGAGGGGAGTTATTGCGAGACGTTCTATTATGAAAGTGCGAAAGATTTGGCAGTAGGATGGTTCGATCACATTCTCTGAGCCTACATAAGGTTAAAATTGATCTGTAAAAAATGTTTGCGCAAAGCTCAGAAATCAGCGTGGGGTGAGTTATTTTTTCCTCGCGTTCATAAGAGGGGGAGTTATTCGAGGGGGCTTATTCGAGAGGGGGGACTTATTGGAGGAATTACGGTAAATATGAGTTTGGGGCATAAATGTGAGAAAAATTCGGTACTGATCATTATTCAAAATTGGAAAGTTACCTGTATACCAGAGTGAAAGATGTGATGGAAAAGTACAGTAAACTTGTGTTAAAGTGTGTGTTCAAGGCTGATTTCTGAGTTTACGCCAACATTTTCTACAGATCAATTTTAACCTTGCGTAGACTCACAGAATGTGATCGAACAATCCTACTGCCAAATCTTTCGCACTTTCATAATAGAACGTCTCGCATGTTCACAAACAATTGAAGGGTGCTTCTAAATGTACCGATCTACAAAAAATCGATTTAGAGATAATCGCAATTGAAAGTTTGGAGTATGCAATACCCATACATGGGTATTGGGTATGGGAATTTTGGGTATGGGTATTTCGGCCATATTGTTGGGTATCCACATGCATGGGTATAATCATTGTTTATACACATAACACTAGCTATATAACATTTAGTGAATCGTATTTTTTGTAGTACAGTACATTTTAAAGGAAAAAATTGGTAATAGCATGTAGATCAGTACCTTTTAAAGCACAAAATCAGATAGATGTAGATCGGTACTTTCACCCATTGTAAAAAAGCACAAATTGAGTTTTTGCTGCTGATGATGCCAAGCTGAAATCGGTACTTTTAGAAGCACAAAAAATAAAATGCAGACTGGTACATTTAGAAGTACAATTTTGAAAAATGTGTGATGATCGGTACTTTTAAAAATACAAAAGCTGAAAAAGCTTGTAGATTGGTACTTTTAAAATTTAAAAAAACTGTATTTTGCGATTTTTTTGCTTTTTTCGACCCCCCAGATCTCAAAATTGAATTTCGCACCCACCACATATTATATATATTTTTGAAGCGCATGGGGACCCCAAAAATGATCCTAACTCAAATTTGAAAAATTTGTAGATCGGTACTTTTAGAAGCACACCCTTCAATTATACGATCGCTCGCAACTTCTAGAACGCACAGGCACAAGTACCTATACAGAAGCACAAACGTGACTGACAGTTTATGCGAGCGTCCGCATACCTATACGTGTGTACAAAAATGTTGGTACGAGGTATTGGTTTGTAAGCGCTGGTAATTACGGCCACTGGAAATCTGAAATGCCCTTGTGCAGCTAAATATTGCACGATCTTTAAAGGAACTAAGGTTTCTATATTTTGGACCGGTGCACTGCAAGCGACAGCTGAAACACACACCATACGCTTCAGGCAAAGGGAACTTTCATTCGCATATTTCCGGCTTTTTTTATTTGTAAACTGAACTTAAGGGCAAGTTTCAGGTTGTGGAACTTGTTGACACTCTCTAGAACCTACCGTATTTCCTCGAATTACCCCCACCCCCCACGTGGGGTTATTTTATCAGAGTGGACATTTTGAGGGAGGTAAAACGGGGGGGGGGGGTATTTCGAGGGGATTATTAATTCACCAGAAGTTTTAACGTGTGTTCTGCGTTTCCCGGATCACAAACCGCAGCTATTGTCATTCATTTACGTACTCTATACACTAAATTTGGTGGGAGTATTTCGAGGTGGTTATAAATTCTTAGTGTCAATTTTGAGGGGGGGTATTTTCAGGGCGGTATTTCGAGGAAATACGGCAAATCGCAGCGCCGGTTCGATATTCAAATATAGAGATAATAGATAGAGAAACCCGAGGAAAAAACCCGCCGGGTCAATCAGACCACTGCCGAACAACATCTACCCGCGAGCACAAAATCGAATAGGATTCACATGCGACCAATGTAAATTTAGATAAGTGCAGAAATGGCTCCAGAAAAGAAAAAAACCCTGAATGCGAGCTCAGTGGAGACTTGCTGAGTTCCTGCCGGTCGCGTGCCGCCATCCCCGACTGTATGGCATAGTTGTTAAAACTTATTTACGTTTACTCGATAAATACGTATACTCGAGTATTGCGTAAATACGTTTACGTTTCCTCCCGAAAAAAATACCGGTACTCACATACTCGCGTACTTTTTGAAAGTACGCGAATACATAAAACGTATTTTAAGGGGAAAGAAAATGTCATTTTGCCAGACACAAATTTTTGTGATAAAAATACCACTTTTACGTTTTATGTGAGAAAAATACCTATTTTTACGTTTTCCCTGGAAAAAAATACTCAATTTTAAGTTTTCTCTGGAAAAAACTACTTTACCTACCTTTTACGCAGTGTAAAAGTAAAAATAGAATACTTTAGGTTTTCTGTACTCAGGTGTGAGTAAAAAAAAATTACTTTACGTTTACGTTTACTTTTAATCAAGTTCAGTACTTTTAACAACTCTGCTGTATGGACATGGACGTGCAAACAGTTGGTGAGCGGGCACGCGCGCGACTGGGTTGTGTTCTGTGGTGTCAGAGTTCTTGGCTGATTTGTTTCTGTGTTTTGAGTTGACAAACTCGTTGTTTTTGCGTTGTCAAATGACGATTTCTTTTTTTTAAGGAACACGGCTGGCAATAGCGCTGTTCCGTTTTACACTACCGTATATCCTTGAATGTATTCCCTGGGGCAAGTCCCAAAAGTTGACAAGTACTTTACTCTCTTGACTGTTTACTTTGCTATTGACTTTGCTCTTGGCTTTGCCACTTGCTGAACCAGTACCAGAGTCAAGTCAAGAGTCAAGTTAAAATTCAAGAGCAAAGTCAAGGGTAAAGTCAACAGTCAAGAGTAAAGCACTTGTCAACTTGCGGGACTGGCCCCAGGGGAGTTATTTCTTCATCAGATTTTTTGACTGGGGAGTTTATCGAGAGGGGAGTTTTTCGAAGGTGGATTTATTTATGTTATTGGAATATAAGACATTGAATTGGAAAATAAAATAGAATTTTGGAATAAAAATCCATTCGAGATAACGTTAGAACAATAAATATTTGTTTCATTTAGTAAAACCTCTTTTGAGTTGTGAACGTTTCACGCTTTGCCGACACGTTACCCATTTGTGTAACCCCCAAAAAACATAATACTGTGTTTCGAATGTGTTATTTTCACATCATTGTCCGGGGGGGGGGGGGGGTTGTCATGTCTCTGTGTTGACATGATTAAATTTTTAGGATGGTCAAATGGGGTAGCAAAGGAAGGAATGCCTCGTGAAACATCGTTCCCGCGGTCCCTACCTTAAATAGCCCCCACTATTGGCTGGCTGAGGGAAAAAGAACCCACTGTATGAGGGCTGAGGTATACAGTAGAATAGGTTACTCTAAGTAAAATATGTGAATATATTATAAGGTTATGTGCACTTACCCGCACATGACCAGAAATATGATACATATAGAATATGTTTTTACAGGTTTCTGTCAAGTATATGTTCGGTAGACTTTTGTCTATTTTATGGTAATTTCTAATGAGCAGGATAATTCTCTAGAATAGTAAATACCGCAAATTTATACAAAAAAGTTTTCGTTTGACTACACTTAATTGCAAAATTCTGAAGAATTCTAATTAAAGCACTATCGAAAGCCGATAAAAAAGTACTCTAATGACATGGGAGATTGGACTCAAGTATTTAAGATTTCTAAAAGCTACTCATTGCTGCTTCCTCGCCAGACTCTGCCAAAAAAAACACCTCAACATGACATTTTTTCTATGGCCATTGAAAACTGATTACAAAGATCGAAAGGTGACAAACGAATAGATTTGAAATATGGCACTTGCCCGTCAATGTGCGCGCAGTACAACATGGGTGGCGTGCTGAAAGGACTCACGGACGCAAGCATCGAGTTGCATGTAGAGTTGAGAAAACGTGTTTACTTTTACCCGGAATACCCGGATATTTTGGGTATTTATACATACGTTTACGTTTCCTAAAAAAATCTTTTTAGGTAACGTAAACGTAAGTAGCGCTTTTATGCTTTCCCGGCCAAAATACATGCGAAAAAGTAAAAATGACGAGAATACTTTTTAAAACACGTAACGACATGTGTGAAAAAAATGCAAAATGAACCCAAATTATGTGCTTTTTTGTAACTTTATGTTATTTAGATCAATATATAAATATTTTAAAAACAAAGTGAGAGAACGAAAAAGTGCAGTTATGTACATATGTATGTTTCATATTTGTTGAAGCAGAGTTGTTAAAAGTACTGAACTTTTTCAAAGTATATGTAATTGTAAAGTATTTTTACCCCACCAAGTACAGAAAACGTCAAGTATTTGTTTTTCTTTTACTGAAAGCATGCGTAGAATACTTTTTTTCCATGGAACACAAAAAAGTCAGTATTTTTGAGAAATTTTTGCACCAATTTTCACACAAATTCACTAATTTTTGTATGTTTGCCCTTTTCATAATCAAATTCACATATTTTCAGCTTTTTTGGTTTTATATGACCTTATATAATAAATTTTTGATATTCATTGTTTTAACTGGTTTTCTCACCTTTTCTCCCTTCCATGCTGTAAAAAAAACTATATAAACACCAATCAGAGATATGTTTTCTGCACTCAAAAGTATATGTAAAAGCATATACAGGAACTTTTTTCAGAGGAAATGTACCTAGAGTATTTACTCTGTACTTAGTATAGGTACATATTTATGACACACCTGACACCTTTGGTACTTGGTGCTGTGATATCAGAAAACGCCATGGTTCTAGTGTCTCATTGTGCCATTGGCTCCTGGTGTTGTGAGTCAGAAAAGCACCATGGCTTTTTGGCACCAAACCCTTAAGCAGCGTTTACACTGCATTTTGTGCCGACAAAAAAAGAAGACA
Organism: Sphaerolaimus hirsutus; assembly: GCA_964036195.1. Classification (NCBI taxonomy): domain Eukaryota; kingdom Metazoa; phylum Nematoda; class Chromadorea; order Monhysterida; family Sphaerolaimidae; genus Sphaerolaimus; species Sphaerolaimus hirsutus. The sequence goes on from OZ038451.1 coordinate 11,772,665, forward strand.
AAAAGTTTAATAATTCCACAATAAAGTTCCATATCTGCAAGACAAAGCAGTGAAGTATACTCACTAGTTGAGTGTACACACATGCCAATTTGCAGATAACTCGGGCATGTTGTTCAAGACTTAAAAACAAATTACACTTGTCGGTTCGGTTTTTGTTTTGAAACCGAACCGACAACTGTAATTTGCTTTCAAGTCTTGAACGACAGCCGCAAATTACCTGCAAATTGGCATGTGTGTACACTTGACTAGTGAGTATACTTCAGTGCCTTTCCTTGCAGATATGGAACATTATTCCGGAATTATGGAACTTTTTCACTCGTTTTTTTTTGTCAGCACACGAAACCGTGTAAACGCCGCTTTAGTGATTTTTACATCACTAACATGAATCATACATATTAGGTAAGTTCTATGGCTACGGACTAATACATTTTAATTTGAAATTGGAATATTGCAAAAAATTGCGAATTGCTTTCTTCTCATTATGGATTGAAGGTAAATTTTGCTGAAAAGCTTCATAGAAAATCGAAATCATGGATATGCACATGATAGAAAGAAACAGTGGTGTCTTTAAAGTCTTGGGAGAACTTCTTAGAATTTTAAGATTTACATTCTATCTAAGCTTACCTGTCTGTTCAAAAATATATTTTATGTAATAATTTTCCATTAGCATACTTTCAGTGTTTTAATCTAATTATCATAAATACTCAAAATTAGCAAAACGTATTTACGTTTACTTTTTCCAAAAATACCAGTATTTTCACAACTCGAGTCGCATGCACGCGTGCATGAGACAGACGGCCGCCCATGCGCCGACATGACGGCCGCGCTGCATTCAACGAGACTGGTGCGTCGGAGGTTGGAGCTAATTCATTGTGTTTGAGATAATGAGAATGCCGTCGACTCGCGGCATTCCCCCCCTCCCCCCCGCCAGACTATCGATGGAACGGGGCGGGCGGCGTTCCCATTGTTTCAGATGGAACTGAGGGCGGTGCGGCCTAGTGCCAATCCCAGACCCTGTAAAACGCCCTGTAAAATGTCATGCAAAGTGTCAAAAGTCATGTAAATTGCCCTGCAAAATGGCAACCGAGTTGCCATTTTGCAGGGCATTTTACACAACTTTTGACACTTTGCATGACATTTTACATTTTACAGGGCATAGGCATTTTACAGGGTCTGGGCGTGCGGCCTAGACAGCCATGGGAGGGCGTTGTTTCACTCCTACCCTGACATTAAGTTTAATTAAATAATATGTAATACACTGATTGGATGTAATGTGACTTATCCGTCATCAATGCTAAAAATAAATGGTAAAAATAACACCAAAACACATGTGGCAGCAGTTGATCAAAGTTATCTTAATTACCTACTACAAACTACCTGTCCAACAACTGTACATGGATTCGACTCGATGCATAAAATTAGGTTTAGGTATCGAATTCAGAATTGGGAAACAGAGGTAAACGATAATTTCAGCTGAAAAATGATTGATACATTGTTTTCAACATTCCCGTGTCAAAATGTACTTACCACTTTTTCAATGAGCGAGCATTTTGGAGGCGCAATGTCGCCAAACAGAAAAGCCAAAAACTGTCGATAAAATGAACAAAAACAACTGTTCTGCTAGCCAGCAGCTGAACGAATAAAGATATGGTTGCCATTTGACAACTGAAGAGTCTCATTTCAAAAGTATTACATATGTCCACAATTTTTCTAAAATCACATTTTTAAGTTTGGAGCTGGTCCAAAAAGTGCCATGTCCAGAGGGTAGATATATGAACTTTCAGAGAAACAAAAAAATTGAACCTTTTTCCCAGACATTGATTGCTACAGTGCATCTAGTTTGATCTGAACATGCACAAAACCAATTTGTGACATAAATAGCCACCGCTGTATCCTCAAGCGTGCACAGCAGAAATAAGAATATGGAGTACCTGACTCAAGACAGATACCCAGACCAATTTTTTTCTAGACCAAAGTAGGATGGTCCTTAACCTGCCACAAACGCAACGTCACGTACCCAAGTCTTTGGTTGGAATGACAATGTCACACATTTACATAAAGTCGGCAGACGTATCGCCCTACAAACATTTGCGTCAATCTCTCCAGTGGAGAGTGCATGACGGCATTAGGTATTGTGACGCAATATTTTAACGATTGGAATAGATCGGGTGACGTATGAAAACTTGGCCCTTATCCCAGTTACCAGTTGCGTATTATCCAAATGAGAGAAAAACGTGAATGAAAGTTAGCTAAAAATCGTTAAAATTTGCTTAGCTTTGCCAATTTCCACCTTCACAATCTCTATGTTTGTTTATATACATGGTTATATGTATAGCTATTGTGAGCCTATTTTATTCATATGAATAGAGGATTTCGAAATTTTGGCTGGCTGCCAAGTTCTCTTCTGTTGGAACGGAGTCAACGAATGAAAAATAAAATAAAAACAAAAACGGTAGTTTGAACGGTGAAACGGTAGTTTGAACGGTTAAATTCTTTACGAGCAACGTTGAAAATGTAGATAACTAGGGCGTGGCACGCACGGTCTCAGAGAAACGTCCATTTTTATTTTAATATGATTTTTTTTTCAATTTCTAGCGTCCGCGTGGGACACAAGTTTCGTTGTTCGCTCTATTCACGAGCGAATTCTAACTCTCCGATTTTGTAGAGTGAAATGTCCGCCGACTTTACATATGGGTATTTCTAAGTGAGAATAACATCCGACATCTGTGAAGCACCATGATCCAATGTGATTTGCTCGCATTAATTAGTGTCGCGATGTTGCCGTTAGCTCGCGCGCGCTCCACATTCTTACAAGCTAATTTGGTCTCTGCGGGTCTTGCTAACTAGGTATATAAATAGGTACTGATACTTAACGATGGCAAAAAAATATTCGAAAATTTGAAAACATTTTCGAGTTTTCGAATTTTTTCATAATTTTCGAATTTTTATTTCACCCCTAGAAAAAACACTTAAAAATCTATTTATTTTTCAAAAAATTCAAAAATTCAAAAATTCGAAAATACTTTTCGAATTTTTCAGGGAATTCAAGGCAACAAAACGTACTCTTAAGTTCAACGTGCTCAATAAATTGACAAGTACGCGGTGCGTATGAAAAAGCGAAACAACAAAAAAACGTCCAAAAACGTTGAAATGTAAAATGCCCTGTAAAATGTGGAATGTCATGCAAGTGTCAAAAGTTATGAAAATGCCCGGGAAAATGGTTGACATATTTGCAATTTTCCACAGCATTTCCATGACTTTAGACACTTTGCATAACATTTGACATTTCCCAGAGCATTTTACAGGTGTCTGGGATGGCCCATAGGAACTGCACATATTTATAAGTAAAAGAGATGGTATCAAAGATATTATCAAAGAAGAGTGGTTTGAGAAGTATTTTACTGTATCTTGTGAAGTTAGCACTGTATGCACTGAGTACGCTCAGTGCGCTATACTCGGGTAACATTACACTGTACATTTTTCTGGAGGTAACACTCCATCATGACGTCATAACCGCAGTTGGCAGTGAACTTACGGCTCACTGAACCGGTTCAGAGTTGGGATGAAGTGGAGTGGAGTGGGGAGTTGGTTCACAAGTTTTCGGTTGGCTGTCTGCCAGCCGAAGACATAAATCATATCTATTTGTAGAGTATCACATCTGCCGAGTATAGCCACTTCCAAAACAGTTCAAATTCTTCATTTAAAACTTCAGATTCAATATTTTTACAAAAAAAATTCGAAAAATAGTCAAAAAAATTCGAAAATTGCCAAAAAAGATTCGAAAATTTGAAAATTCAAAAATTAAATTCGAAATTTGAAAATTAATTTCAGGAAAAATTCAAAAATTCAAAAATTAATTTCAGAAAAAACACTTAAAAATTTAAATACTTTTTTTGGAGGGTTTGCCATCGTTACTGATACTGAATAAAAAGCTTCCTTAAAGCCGGCCTGGTAGCGTCTACTCGTGTTACTCGCGAGTAGTGATGGAAAAGCGCCATGGCGCTGGCGCCTGGCGCTAGCGCCAAAGGAAAAATCGCCATGCCGCTTTGCGCTATTTTGCTCATCGGCGCTTGGCGCCACACCCATAAAAAGCGCCATGGCGTTTTTGACGCTTGGCGCTATCCATGCCTGGCGCCAGGAACTAAATGCCTGGAGCTGGCGCCAAAGCAAAAACCGCCATAGCGCTTCTGGCGCTTGGCGCCATTTTTCTCCGGCGCCATTGGCGCTTGGCGCTGCGTTTCGGAAAAGCTCTATGGCGCTTTTGACGCTTGACTCCAAAGTCCTGGCGCTTTCTCCATCACTACTCGCGAGGCAATTAAGGTGTTTCCATCCATTATAAATACCACAGTTACTAAGCACTGACATGTGCACATTGCACGTGTTACGCGGTCCCGGGTGGTTCGGATTCCGGAAGCAAACTAGGTAGATGCCAAATTAAATAGAAAGTTTAAATAAACGATCTGGGAATAAGTAAAAAAATCTGCAGCATATAATTTTACGTAAATTTGGCGGACCGCATGCTGTGCATTTTTCGAAACAAAAAAAAAACATTCCATCATGACGTCGTGATTGAAAAAATGAAAATAGTTTCAACAAACGACAAAACAACGGTCCAGGAAAAAAACATTCGAGGCTTGTACGGGACTCCACATAAAAACCGTGTTCGTTTTTTTGTGAAAACGCGTGCATAAGTATCCTGCGACTAGGTAATCGACGAATATCGACTAAGACATAAGTAATTTTGGGCGCATACTTTTCGATCCGTCGAGTATAACTGTGTCATTTCATTCATTCGGCAGAAACTTCAGTTACCCATGCAAAGCGCCACAAATCGAAATGTAGAAAGTATATTAATTTTAAATATCTCACGTGAATAATTAAAGCGATGGGTCCGCTGGAGAAAGCGAGACGATATAAACGGAACAGGAAAAAATTAACAATAATTACGTAAATGGAAGGACCAGAAACTTTTCTAATTAAATATTTGCATATAATACTGCAGAGTGCTGATTGAAATTTTCCAGTTTCCTACTATGAAATCTAAAATTTTTGATCTTCATCAACAGTACTTGACAAAATCTTCATTCCGGTAAACTCAAAAACATTCACAGCTCCATTCATCAGGTCTGGAAATTTCGGCTCTAAAAGTACACCCATGTTCATATGAGTTCGGACACTGAGAAAATTTTTATAAAAAACTTTATTCCGCCACAACTATATAACTCAGAACATTTTGGCTGGTACCCAAATAAAGCCCAAACATTTGTCTACAAAAGCCATGGGACACCCCCCAGTATAATGCCATGTGGGCCGCCTAAGCAGCCCACACATTTTTTATACAAAATTTCGTTGCTGACTTGGGTTCGGACACTTCCTTTATGTTGAAATAAATCTGTCTTTCAAGGCCAGATTTTGGCTTTGAAGAGTCTGGCTAGTTACCAGAGTCCAATTCCTTTAATAAATCAGATTAGGATAGACTTTTATTACCTCATGCTTCTCAATATATGTTATGTGAGTTAACAATCATTTTCCTCAGTTCCCCACACATGTGCATTACTCAAGCACAGTTTGCATGCGATTTTGGGAATTCAGCAGTGTGTAGGGCACTGGAAACAACCAGGACAGTTAGAGAATAGTGTGGGGATGTTTTTATTCTCACCCCCATTCAAGGAAACCTCCCAAATTCAAGACGTTTAAGAGCAAAATGCAAAATTCAAAAAATGCAAAATTTAGTAGTAAAAAGGTAGGACAAACACAATATTTTTTTGCACTTAAACGCCTCTAGTTTCGGGAGATTTCCTTGAGTGTGGGTGTGTATAAAAGATTCCCCACAACCCCCTCTGACTGTCCTGGTTGTTTCCAGTGCCCTACACACTGCTGAATTCCCAAAATTGCATGCAAACTGTGCTCGAGTGATGCACATGTGTGGGGAACTGAAGAAAATGATTGTAAACTCACACAACGAATATTGAGAAGCATGAGGTAATAAAAGTCTATCCTAACCTGATTTTTTGAAGGAATTAGACTCTGGCAACTAGCCAGAGCTTATTTCAGTTTTCAAAGCCAAAATCTCACCTTGAAAGACAGATTTATTGCAACATAAAGGAAGTGTCCGAACCCAAGTCAGCAATGAAATTTTGTATAAAAAAATGTGTGGGCCACTTACGCTGCCCACATGGCATTATACTGGGGGGTGTCCCATGGCTTTTGTAGACTAATGTTTGGGACTTATTTGGGTATGAGCCAAAATGTTCTGAGTTATATAGTTGTGGCGTAATAAAGTTTTTTATAAAATTTTTCTTAGTGTCCGAACTCATATGAACATGGGTGTATGTAAATACAAAAAAATATGCGAACATTGTTATTTTATCAGTCCTCTCTCGTTTTTTTGAGCCACAATAAACTCGGCGGACTTAATGGAAGTCAATGGTCTAAGGAATTTGTTTCATGTCTGCCGAGTTAACCTATTTTGCTATGCAACGGAAACTGTATTTACCGTAAGTTGTTTTTTAAATGTTTAGTACATACAAAAACTGAGACTGAAGCCAATACGAGTTCCACTAAACTGTACACTGGAGGGTGAGCGCTAAACAGTGCGCAGAAGAGGCACTCTACCTTTTTATTTGTATCCAACAGACAGACACGCTGATAAAATGCATTTTAGCCATCCTTTAAAGGATCACTAGGTACCCAGGAATATTTATGTATTTACTATCCAATTACGCCCTCTATTTACGCCAACGCCTACAGACTACCTATTTAAGTACATAACGGTTTTTTTAGCGAATGTATTCACCTATTATATTAAAATGTGCGATATATTTAGCTAGTATTTAAATTTCTCTAGATCTTCTACACCCACCAGTTTTTTTAACCGACATTTCAAAAATGCGAAAAACTCATGCCCCTGCTTTGAACGCATTAAAGCCGTCATGAACCGTTCTCAATCTCCGTCAACACTAGTTCACGAACGGCTCATTCCGGTAAACTCAAACGCGTTCAAAGCTGATCTACCAGTTTCCCAATTGTTTCCCAATGTCGCCGGAAACCTAGCGTGCCTAGAACCAAACCAACGCGCGGAAGTAGATACAGAAAACAAACGACAAAAATCCGGGCGGAAAAATGTCCCTCCAATCATCCAAAGGGAAAACTACCTAGTGTAAGCGGTGTTGTTTACCTGCGGTCGAGCAGCCACTGCGCCCACTTAGCGGAGCGCCGGTGGCCGTGTGTCCATAAGCGACTTTTTCTCTTACCGCAGCTCAAGTCGATGACGAGTTTCTTGCCCACTTGATTGTGGGGGGGGGGGGATATTTGGTCACTTTCTAGGGAAATTGCGCCATGGCGTTTCTGGCGCTTGGCGCCATATTGCTGTGGCGCCATTGGCGCTGCCATTAGGGTTCAAAAAAGCGCCATCCCTTTTTAGGCGGTTGGTGCGAAACGTAGGCGTTTTACCATCACTAGTCAGGACTAGTGATGGAAAAGTGCCATGGCGCTGGCGCCTTGCGCTAGCGCCAAAGGAAAAAAAGCGCCAAGGAGCTTTTGGCGCTTGACGATATTTTGCTGTGGCGCCATTGGGTTCGGAAAAGCGCATTGCTGGAGCTGTTGGCGATATGACATATTTGCATAGTTGATAAGGTGTGTAGTTTGGTTGTGTCAAACCCGCGATGTTTATGTTTCACTGATTTTTGACTATGCCACATTTTGGTTGTATAAGTAGTTCAGTCTGATTGAGTGGGATAGAAGATATTCATGAGCAACTGAGAAATGAAGTTCAATATTGAGATTTGAGTATCAGTTACAGCTCAGAAACCAGATCAACTCAGTCCTCACCCCTTAGATCAGTTCCCACAGCCACTGGACTGCTCACGGTGCTCACCCTCCACTTGTCAGGAGCTGAGCGGCCCATGTGACTTTGCCATATCAGCTTTGAGCGGCAAGTTACTGTACTCAGTAGTTGAACCCTCACACTTGCTAGTGAGTGGCTCAGTGAGTGCACATGAGCAGTGAGTGACAGTGGTTGAGCGGCAGCTGAGCGTCAGTTTCACCTGAGCGGTGGTCACTGGGCAACTCATCGCTTCTCGAGTGCCACAGTGCTCTCACCTCGTGAGCAGTTCACCGAGCGAACCGCACAGAGCAGCATCTGGACCTAGTTATCACTGATTTGTTCATGCATGCAGTATACACATAGAATATCGGTAGGTATATTTATGTGACCGCATACATAACTGACTCACGCAGCCAAGTGTCGCAAAGCAATTACAAGCACTAAAATCGCGCCGCCAAGTGAGCACGCGCACCTCAATGCCGCATGCACGCATGCGAGCGAGCAACATGTCTTCTCGTGGAAGTCTGAGCGGGGCGGGGCGGGGGCCCGGCGGCAGACTCCCGTCTCTCAGCGGCATATACACGCTTTACTTCGCCTCACTTGGCCGTACTAGCCGCCAGTGGGCGTCTGAATGCTGCACGCGCTCGCGCGACGGCGCTCGCGGAACGGTGCAACGCGCGCGCACCGCACTACTTTGAGGCGTGTTTCACATGTGTTGGGACGGCTGGATGGACTTGCCGCCGCTGCGTAGTGATGTTAAAGGCACCGGGAAAAATGGCACCGCCCCGCACCGGTGCTATTCTGAAAACAATGGCACCGGCACCGGCAGGGCACCCCTGAAGATTGCGATGGCACCGCACCGGCAACGGTGCCCCGGTGCATTTACATCACTAGTTGCGACGCTGCCAAGTTGGCTTTCGTGGGGCCATGCGAAAAGTGATGTCTTGGGGACCTTCCGTTTGGCGGGTTTTTTCTTCAATTTGAGTGTGTTTTCTATGATTATGGTGTGGAAGGGCTAATAAAGCTTTGTGTCGATGAAAAGTAACAGTCTTAATTATATTTACTATAGTTCCCTATTCACGAATTCAGATTAGGTATTTTTATTGTGGGAAAGCCTTCAGACAGCACCCGTTAAGCCGGAATTACAGCTCAGCGGCGTTTGACGTGAAATGATGACGTCGCAAAATTGATTACATCAAAATATACATAGGTACAGCGTTGAAATTTCAGAATTTGATAGTTCTAGTAATTGTGTGTAATGTCCTAAAAAAAATTAATAAAATAATTATTATTTAATAAGTTATTAATTTTATGTCAAAATTTACACATTCTACGTCAACATTTCACGTCAAACATTTTACATCACCAAAAAAATTTGACGTTAAATTAATAACTACTTAAATATTTATTATTTGATAAAAATTTTTTTGGGAGATTACACACAATTACTAGAACTTTCTAATTCTAATCTTTGTCTATTTTGATGTAATCAATTTTACGACATCATCATTTCACGTCAAACGCCGCTGAGCTGTAATTCCGGCTTTAGAGAGAAGATGTACGTAAATAAATACAAAAATTACTTCCGACAAATTTCCGAATACCTAGGTAACATTATTTTAATTACAAGTATTTCGTGCAACTACGGAAGTACATAAATAGCTAGGTCGAAATTGGAAGCTGGCAAAGACTTATAATTGATATTACAATTAAACTGGTGGAAAATATAAATGGGAAAATCACTTTATTGTATTTTACAAATGCCACATGCAAGCTGTTAGGCTTTCATTTTGTGTGAGGGTGCCCCCAAGTATTTACTATATATACCCTAGGGATATATGAGGGACACCCCCCTCAGGCCACCCTCGATGTAGAAAATTTTTTTTCATGTTTTCTTCTGGCAAATATAAATGGGAATTCCATACAAATTTTTGTTCCCGATGAAACAAACATTTTTAATACAATTTTTTCTGGACATTTGAGACCAAAAAGTTTTTTTGACATTGGTAGATTGTAATTATGTGCAACTTTTCTATCCACTCAGAACCCCTGGAAGCCCCACACAATGACGGACGGCATTGTTGACCAAACATGAACAACTTTTTTGAGAAAAACATGAAAAAGTGGACAATCCACTATCCCAAGCTATTCATGGAGCACATGGGGGCCAGAATTGGCTTGTTTGCAGTCAGAGGCAACATATGGCTGCTCCTGGGCCCCGTTTTTGCATTCAAGTATTTTTTATAGCTAACAATAAAAATGGCCCTGCATTAAGGGGGCACTTGCGTGACAGCGTGTCTGGCGCCTGCAGTGTCTTGATGCAAATGACAAAATACTTGTGCCCATTCAATGTGGACACTAATTATTTGATAAAAACCATTAGGGGACAATGGGCAATGTGCCCTGTATATAGTGTGACTGGGCCAAACAAATAAAGAGGTCATACCCAGAAAATTGAAAATCACAGTTTTTCAATCACAACCACAATTTTAATAATCACAAAGTTTAAAATCATTGTTGTCATGGTTTTGTTATCCATGCCTGCTTGCTGGGAGCAAGTTTTGTGGGGGTGAGTGGACCAGGTGCCAAATTATGCTCCCAACTGACCAGCAGTCAAAAAATAGGTGTGGGCAAGCCATAAGTAATTTTTAATTTTATTGAAAAGGCACCAACACAAGTGTATTCATCACTTGTGTTGGCAGCAGAAAAAAAAATTGGCTGTGCACTTTACTGCAGCTGTATTTTGTGTGTTTTTTAAAAATTCCCATTTATATTTGCCGGAAAAAATTGGAAAAAAACATTCATCAACCTGTAGCAGAAGAACAGGGGGGTGCCAGGGGGTGCCACTTGGCATCTATGTAGGCAAATGTTGTGGGCACCCCCACAATAAATGGCAGCCATATTGGGCCGCACGTTTCCTTGTGAGATTGTTATGAAAAATGAGGTACCTGATTTCCCATTTATATTTTCCACCAGTTTACAACAAACAACATTAGAGATACGAATCGCCGGCATAGGTAAATATGCACATTGCAACGCTTTGAAAAGAATTACAATAGGCATTTACATATTATTCAATTCTTAGACTCTAAATACTACTCACATTGTGCCAGTTCATCGACATGCAAACCTTCTTGCTAAAACCCGCAATCAAATCGACCTAAATACTAGGGTGTCAAAAAATTTTTTTTACGGAAAACGGAAACGGAAACGGAAAAATAATTTCAGCGGCCGGAAAACGGAAAAAAATTTGCACTGGGCGGAAAACGGAAACGGAAACGGAAAAAAAATTTCAGCGGCCGGAAAACGGAAAAAGGGGCCGGAAAAACGGAAACGGAAAAATGAAATTTGCATGCAAATGACAAAAATTTGCCGAAATTTTGCCGCAAGTGGGAGAAATTTGCGTAAATTTTCCTGGAAACAGAAAAAATTCACATAATTGACAATCTGCATGAATGTTTACCAGTTTGGCTGTAACAGAAAACAGAAAGTTGAGCCAGAAAATGGTAAAATGAGACGGAAAAACAGAAAATTGAGGCGAAAAATGAAAAAAAAGGGGGAAAAACTGGAAATTGAGCCGGAAAACGGAAAAAGGCGGAAAAACTAAAAATTTGGCCGGAAAACGGAAAATGAGCCGGAAAAACGGAAACGGAAAATTTAGTAGCCGGAAAACGGAACGGAAAACAGAAAAAAAATTTCAGCAGCCGGAAAACGGAACGGAAAACGGAAAAAATTTGCCTGCGGAAAACGGAAACGGAAAACGGAAAACGGAAATTTGACACCCTACTAAATACTGCCGTGTGCCAACCCAGATATCGACCAATCAATTACGGGTGAAGTAAATACGTCTTCATAACTATATTTACATACAGCGGTGCCAGCCAACGATGGGTAAGTTCTCAAATGACGAACACTTTCTGTGTTTTGAGTTTTTCAAAAATGAATACCTGTGTTTTGAGTTTTTTCATGAAAAAAGACTTGAGTTTCCGTGTTTTATTTCTGTTTTGTTTTGTGAAAACTCGATTTTCTTGTAATCGGTTTTCTTGTAAAACCTCAAGTTTTTTTTTGTAAATACTCAAGTTATTTTGGTAAAAACTCGAGTTTTCTTTGTTGCATTTTACAGCATTTTGATGCGGAAACAGTGGTTTTCTTATCATATATAGGTTTTGTACACGTTGGTGTCCACATATTGATCTCTGCAAATTCGTTCATGTGTCAAAAAAGTCCACAAAAATGTTCACAAGTGTCAACAAAATCAAAAAACATAAGCATGTCCACTCCACAGCATAAGCATTAACAAAATGTCAAAAAACGACAATTTACACTGTATAATAAAATACTTCAATGGATGTGCACTGTATGTTAGGCTTAGGGTGTCAAATTTCCATTTTCTGTTTCTGTTTACTGAAGGCAAGTTTTTTCCGTTTTCCGTTCCGTTTTCAGGCCGCTGATTTTTTTTCCGTTTTCCGGCCACAATTTTTTTTCCATTTCCGTTTCCGTTTTTCCGGCTCATTTTACGTTTTCCGGCTAAATTTTCAGTTTTTCCAGCTTTTTTCCATTTCCAGCTAGATTTTCTGTTTTTCCACTTTTTTTCCTATTTTACAGCTAAACTTTCTGTTTTTCCACCACATATTCCCTTTTCCCGGCTCAACTGTCTGTTTTCTGTTTCAGCCAAACTGGTAAACATGCATGAAGGTTTTCAATTATGTAAATTTTTTCCATTTTACATCAACATTTCAGCAATTTTCAGCATTTCCAGCCAATTTCAGCAATTTTTTATATTTTCTGGCAAAATTTCAGCAATTTTTTCCATTTCCATGCAAATTTCATTTTTCCGTTTCCTGTTTTTCGGCCTTGTTTTCCGTTTTCCGGCCACTGAAAAATTTTCCATTTCCATTTTCCAGCAGATGCAATTTTTTCCGTTTTCCGTACCATTTTCCAACCGTTGAATTTTTTTTCCATTTCCGTTTTCCGTAAAAAAAAATTTGACACCCTAGTTAGGCTGTGGAATTGATTTCAACTGCAAATATACTTGAACATGCACATCCATTGAAGCCTTTAATATATCTGACTGAACTACTTACCCATCCCAAAACACCTCATATTAAATTTCAACAAAAAATCACGTTCAAGAGAAAATGGGTTCATACGGAGTAGGCATCTCCGTATGAAACCATTTTCTCTTGAAAATGGGTTCAGGGACCCTACACGCCTGGCTTGAGGGACCCTACACGCCGTCAGTGGACACTGGCATGCTAAGTACACCGCCTTGTCACCAAAACCACACCAAAACTTGACAGCACCAAAATCTTTTTCGTCATCAAATCATCACATTCTTTTTGCAAAAACCGTGTCAGCCCATCAAATCAAATCAACTTTATTACCTTAACTTTAATAGGGTAGTAATACAACGTAAATACCAGTTACCTGTTTTACTCTGGGAAAATGTAAAAACAAGAATTGTTTTCGATTGTGTGCAGAGGAAGATGTAAAAATGACTAAAAGTAAAAACGGAGTCGTCGGCTTCCCTACCAATCCCAACTTCTATCATTTCCACTGCAATTTTCGCAGCCGTCAATTTGTTTGAGTTGTTTTTGCTTTTTATGCAACCCAAATTTTTTTCTCAATTACGTTTTCTGTACTCGCGTACTTTCAAAAAGTACGCAAGTGAGTGAGTACCGGTATTTTTGGGGAAAAAACATAAACGTATTTACGCAGTACTCGAGTATACGTATTTATCGAGTAAATGTAAATACATTTTAACAACTATGGACATTATGTAAGTAGGGTATGTAGAACTCGCATAAATTAAAATGAGAACTCTGGAACAATCTGAAAAACTTATGACACACCCACTGACAGCTTTGCAAGGTATGAGGGCTCAACTAAAGCAATTCAATTATAGGTAAAATACTTATACCTAACAAATGGATAAACAGAAATTAATGTTTTGTTTTTCTATTTTAGAGGCTATGGCGATAAACAATTATGATTTTCCTACACAATCATCTCGAAAACGCCGCATCCACACTTGATATTTTATTCAAGGTTTTTTTTGCTTACAGCTACCGTTGTTTACAGAAACACTCTGCCTAAATGCCACCTACCTAGAAACCAAATAAAAAGCCACATGAAACAACAGCTCATACATGTATATACACTTTTCATGTACCATTTGTTGGCTAATACATACATATCTTCGTATTATATTTATGTAATGCAATGGATATACACATGAGCTGCAGGGAAGCGCTTTTCCAAAAGTGCACAACTGTGCAACTATACATGCACACACGTACATAAAGAGCCACCGTATTACGTCCAATTGTAGGTATACCGTATTTCCTCAAAATACTCCCAGGGGGTTTATTTTTAAAGAGTGAGAATTTTGAGGGGGGGGTATTACGAGGGTCATGTATAAGACTCTACAGATTTAAAAAAGTATGTAGACGTTATAAAAACTGTTCTAATATATTTAAGTTAAATAATTTAACACAGTCATTGTTTTTAATGAGTTTCCCGGATCACAAACCGTAGCTTTTGTTATTTACGTTTTCTATAGACTTTATTGGGGGGGGGTCATTAATTCATAGTGTACATTTTGAGGGGGATATTGCGGGGGGGGGTGGGGTATTTCGACGAGGGTTTATTAATTCACAGTGTCCATTTTGACGGGGGTATTTCGAAGGGGGGTATTTCGAGGAAATACGGTATATACAATTGATTTCATCACTTTTTTCCTGCACTTACAATTAAAGGATTAGTCTTATTAAAAGGAATTTCGCCAGATTCCGCAAACATCCGACCAACAATGAACAACAACGCGATATTCATTTTATCAAACTGGAATGTGACAAAGCGACAAGCCACGCTTACCTAATAAAGTTGATACAGTGGTCTGGGTGCCGTTCGACACAGCTTTGATCGTTGTCAGCCATTTTTGGCCACAGTTTTTACGAATTTACGCGATTCTGGCACGCTGCCAGCGATGCCTCTTATTGAAGGCATAGTTCTTATTTGAGAGGTGCAGATAAAATTTGTCACCACATTCAAAAATGCCAAAATAGCACCACTTATTCGAGGCCACTTAACGGAGGATATACCTAAATACAATTCGAAGTAATACGGTATGTTGTGTTTGTGTGCCGCTGGGGCCATCACCCGGGCTCACATTTCTGCGTATAATGCACTTTTCTAGCCGCCTGGTCAACTGAACTAAAAATAAGTTCACCACAGCTTCATGTTTAGTGTTGACGTATTTATTCACTAGGCCAGTTTGAAATTCAAATTGGAATTACCTACCTAGTTTAGCGTATGATGGATTTACTATATGATATGCTTACTCTCTACAGTGAGGCTATTTTTAACGATATGTCTGAGTACTTTCAGTTGAAAAAGACCTTTGTACAATGATGAATGAGATAATTTAATGTCCTTAATTAAGAGCTTCGTAAAATACTAGTGTTAAAAGTCAGAGAGTGCTAAAATCTGTTAGATCTTTAAGCCTACCTAGATATCCGTATTTTGACAAGTGAGTTGTTAAAGGGGGAGTTGTTAAAATTTCTTAACTTTTCTCACAGTATGTATTTAGGTATACTCGGCGGACATGACACCTAGTATGAAAAGCTACCATAACCCATCTGAATAATGAACCAAATTTTTTAGTTTTTTCATCACACTTTTTCGT
Source organism: Sphaerolaimus hirsutus (assembly GCA_964036195.1). Lineage (NCBI taxonomy): Eukaryota > Metazoa > Nematoda > Chromadorea > Monhysterida > Sphaerolaimidae > Sphaerolaimus > Sphaerolaimus hirsutus. The sequence goes on from OZ038451.1 coordinate 11,788,177, forward strand.
TTATACCATGGAATGATTAATCGCGAAATTAATCACAAGATTTTATTCATTTAATTATGGTAGGTTTTCATACTAGGTGTGCTGTCCGCCGAGTATATATGTTAAACACCTTTTATACTCACCCCTGAGTACAGACAATGTACAATACTTCTTTTCACCTATACCCATGAGTAAAATACCTACATGTGTGTAAAATGTTTTCCAGGAAAATCTAAAAAATCCAAAGATCTACACAAATTGCTATTTGAAAAATTTCTGAAATACACTTTCTGTACACATGTACTTCTGAAAAGTATGCATACAGGTGAGTACCTGTACATTTTAGAAAGTATATGTAAATGCATTTACCCAGTACTCAAGTACCGTATTACCTCGCATTAACCCCCCCCCCCTCAAAATGGGCTGGGGAAATAATAACACCCCCCCCCCCGAAATGATGTATATAATGTATGCAATGTACAGATGTTTTTTGTTACCGCTAATTGACATTACAGCTACACATAGACAAGTTTGTGTAGCTATCTACGTTTTAATGTCCAAATATACCCTGTTTGGACACATTTATTACCTGTTTTGGGTACGCAATCGATTTACTAGGATCCTTACGAAAATTTCTGACGGAACAATTTAGCCCCCCCACTCAAATTTTGCTGGCGAAAAAAACCCCCATGGGGGTATTTCGAGGTAATACGGTATATGTATTTTGAAAGTGAATAAATATAAATACATTTGAACAACCGTGGTCATCTGAGAGACGTCAGACAGATGCACGATAAATTCAATATCAAGTCATGTTTTTTAACACGTGCTACGAATTATGTAAATAAAGCAAAGTAAATGGAAAATGTGATAGTTCGCCATAATGGAATTGCAAATGTGCATCGTTTGAGCTGTAGGGTCGTCATCAGTGCTGACACCTCAACACCAAGTTGTTAAAAGTACCAAACTTTTTCAAACTACCGTATTTGCTTGAATAGTTCCCTCTTGAATAATCCCCCCTGTAAGATGAGTGAGGAAATATTAATTCCCACCACAAATAATCCCCCCTTAAAGATATTTGATCAATTAGTTGTGCTTAATTTTAACGAAAATGGCACGTTTTTTGCGTTAAAAATGCATATTTCGTCAAATGACTTGATAGAAAGATACTCAAAAAAATTTTGACGAAAGAATAATTCCCCCCACCCTCGAATAGTTCCCCCCTCAAAAAAAGTCTGGCGAAATAATAATCCCCCAGGGGGATTATTCAGACAAATACGGTATATGTAAACACAGAGTACCTATTTATTTTTACTCACCCCCCAAATACAGAAAACGCAAGGTAAAATTTTGGGGGTGAAGGAATGTAAAAATGGGTAAACATTAGTAAAATACTTTTTCCTTTTTTCTCCAGCTCACCCAGACATGGTTTATTTTCGAGGCTGAGGGTTAATCAAGGGTGAGTAATTCGAGCAAATTCGGTATGCTTTAAGCCGGGATTACAGCTCAGCGGCGTTTGACGTGAAATGATGACGTAAAATTATGTCGTAAAATTGATTACATCAAAATCGACAAAGGTACAGCGTTGAATTTTCAGAATTAGATAGTTCTAGAAATTGCGTGTTATGTCCCAAAAAATTAAGAAAATAATCATTATTTTTTACGTCAACATTTTACGTCAAACATTTTACGTCAACAACAAAATGTTGACATAAAATTAATAACTACTTAAATAATGATTATTTTATAACAAAATTTTCGGACATACACACAATTACTAGAACTATCTAATTCTGAAATTTCAACGCTGTACCTTTGTTTATTTTGATGTAATCAATTTTACGACATAATTTTACGTCATCATTTCACGTCAAACGCCGCTGAGCTGTAATCCCGACTTTATAGGGGGAAAGCAATAATTTCTCACGGGATAGTATGTATGTATATTTTATTCACTCCAAAAATTAAATTAAATACTAGATTAGGCAGCCTGTCTTGGTTATGGAAGGGAAAACAGTAAACAACGAAAATGTACAGTTTAGATATTCATTTTAATTTGTGTTCAATCTTTAATGGAAATAGTTTTGTACAATTTTTAATGCAAATAAATAGGATACCTCTATACTCGCACTTCTCAAAACTATCAGTATCTATAAATAGGTCAATGTTATGAAAAAATAAACGGCACAAATTACGAAAAGGTGAATTTAGTTTGAGAATATCATCAACCATCAAAAATTGCTGTAAGTTTACAACATCGATGCCAACTGTGAGATATCAACAGACAATTTCACAAAATCGGGAAATGACATTTATCTGCAAGCTCTAACAACGACGAAAAAGCGAGAAATTTTGGGACATGACAGGAATGAACGTCAAACAACGAAACATTAAAACACATGATAAATAAATAAAAATAGCAACCCATAATATTTATAAATACAAACACAGCCCGCCTAATCAGTCATCATAATCATCAGCTGCATTCAATGTGTCGTCCACAGGACGCGGACCCCTGTAATTTCAAAATTTTGTCAAAATTCAAATGCATTCCAAAAACAGAAAAAAACATCCCACAAAGGAAGATGTTTAGTTAACTCGATCATTTTACCGGAAATTATATTCTGCCTGATTTAACGCAGTTCTGGGAACAATCCCGCACCCTGTAAATTGTCAAGTGCCATTCAAATGGAAAATGTCCTAGTATTTCGTTAATGTCATGAAAATGTCAAAAGTTCAGTAATAAAATGATTTCTTTTTTTAATAATTCACAAGGACATTTTACACTTTACAGTGGGCGGGACTGCCACCAGATCGTCAGCCAAGCTACCAAACCGAAACCATATTGAATCGGGCACCATGAACATTCAGACACAATGAAGCGGGTTGCCCGACAAAAAATCGGGCACATCAACCCCTATACCCGACCTCCTTTGCCTGAGTTGCCTACTAGTGGGGGCGGCCGGCCTGGGCCTGTCGCCGCCTGCAGGAGCACTTTTGCCGTTCTCCCCATCGCTGTCGTCCAGCACGACGCAGTCTTCAGAGTCTTCCGTACTGTCCGGGGTGGATGGACGCCTTTTTTTTGGTGGGGGGGGGGGGTTAATTTATGTTTTTTTGAGTGTTGAATTTTCTTTGAAAGCGACGTAATATGGCAACTGAATCGAAGGGTATGGAATGTGGAATGGGGATGGCCGGTGTTTTTCCCCCCATGAATTTACGATTTCCTCAAAACAGTACTCGATAAGAAAACGCCAAATACCTACACAATATCACCTTTTTACGTGGATATTGGACATCTCAAGCTGATATACTCGGCAGCAAACTATGTGCAGAATCCTACACTAATTTACAGAATAAAATCTTGTGATAAATTTCGTAGTTGCTCTATAGTAAAAACGAAATATTATGAAAAAACTGTCAATTTTTAGTCCATTATTCAGATGGGTTACGGTAGGTTCCCGTACTAAGTGTGATGTTCGCCGAGAATACCAAATACTGTTTATCACGATATTGGATATGATTTACGGTCCAAACCCAACCCCAGCACAACCCCGCCCACAACCAACCTAACTCTCTTAGCTGGACTCTGCCCAGCACCAACTGGCGCGCCGGGCCTCTGCCCCGGCAAGTGTCTCTTGCCACCCCTCCTGGCCATCCTGCCCGGCACCACGGGGGCCCCATTGGCTGTGGGGGTGACCCCCCTGCTGCCCATCTGCGCTGCCGCGCGCCCCTGTGCAGCCGGGTGGGCGCCGCGCGCGCTCGCGGAGTGCACCGATGTGCGTGAGGGTGCGGGGGAGGGGGAGTGCGATGGCTGCGGGGTGTGAGGGGTGGGGTTAGATTGGGCGGGTTGGTTTGTTTTGAGATGGTGTGTTAGCGATGGATTGCCACCATGGTTGTTAAAACGTACTTACGTTTACTCGAAAAAACACGTATATTGAGTAGATACGTTTACGTTTCCTCCGGAGAAAAATACAGGTACTCATCTTTATGCGTAAGTTTAGAAAGTACACGAGTACCGAAAACGTATTTTAAGGGGAATTTGCAGCCATGGCCAATGGCCAAAAACACGAGAAAAAAAGAAACCTTAAAAAGAGAATTTACATTCCTAAAAAATACATATCAAGAACAAAAACACATCTCTGATGTCTTCCGGAGTAAAAAAATGACTCAGGTTCACGTTTTCTCTGAGGAAAATTACTCAGTTTTACAATATCTGTGAAAAAAAATACTGAATTTGAAGGATTCTGAAAAAAAAGTACCGATATAGATTCAAATATACTCACCTTTTATGCAGAATAAAAGTAAAAAATTCAGCCCACGTTTTCTGTACTCAGTGATGACTGATGAGTAACATAAAATCTTTCACGTTTACGTTTACTTTGAAAAATGTTCAGTACTTTCAACTCTTAGCTGGCGGCACTGAGAACCCATGTATCCCACAGTCCACGTAGTGGCACATCGAAGAAACCAAAACCCAAACTCACCACCCTGCCATTCCTCAACGGACCCTGTCTAGCCCCAACAGCCACCCGCTGCGGCTGTTGTTGCTGCGGCGGGAGTTGCCGCGACGGCGGCTGCCGCCTGGCCGCGTACGCCGACGCCATGTTGTCCAGCTGCGCTTGGAACTGCGGCGCTGCAAGTGCCCCCGGGCCTGGTGATGGTTGTCCGTCGGCCGGCGCGCCCGCCGCTGAGAAGTTTCTGGTGGCGCGTAGGGCGGCCGCGCGGACTGGTCGGTTTGCTGGTGTTGTGCGAGGAGCGCTGTGGGGTGGATAAGGGTGGCCGAGGGTTTTTTAAAAGGTTTTTTTTAAACTAAAAACCCTATTTCATGCCCAAGTCACGAACATTCGACAAAAGGCGCTATACGTAACAATTCGACGTAAAGCGGATATTTTTGACAGGAATCACCACTTATAAGGCTATCCCATAGCTCCACAGTCATTCTATGGCAATATATAACATCACAAAGCACTGCCAGGTGTCTAATATATAAATATTTTTCTGTATATGTTGACACATAACCATATCTGGGAGCTTTCGAAAAAACGGCTTTATTTTAAAAAAACGTATAAAAAACTTTTTTAAACGGGTTGTTGAAAACATACTTTTCCATCCCTACATGGGGACATTTTATGACATGTTGAAACCATGCTAGCTATCCGCCATCCAATTTTCGAAACAAGTTTATAAACCGAATACACAGCAAAAGAGCACCCCCCGCCCAACCTGGCACCCCCGGCGGAACCCCCAGTTCCCGCTGGGATCGATTGCGCCCCGTGGCCCACTGGCCAGGTGCTGATGGCGGCAGCGGAGGCCAGCTGAGACAGGTCACCCCCGCCGGTGGCCCGCCAACGGGCGTACTGCCGGAACGCCACTGTGTACACTTGGATCTGCGCGGGGAGGAAAGTGGTGATTATGGAGAAAGTGAGATGACTTGCCTGGTGATAGTGAGTCAGGGCAGTAAAAAGTGACACTTTTCACATGTTGACATTTATTTTACATTTTTGTCAGTTTGAAAAGTGATAAGTGAAAAGTAAAAAGTGATTAATTTTTACTTTTTGACATTTTTTTTGCTTTTTTCACTTCAAACGTGACACAAATGCAAAAAGAATGTCAGAAAGCGATGAGTAATCACATTTTACTGCCCTGTCCGCTGGACATGTACGACCCAGATACATGTCGACCGGTACTACATGTCCACAGGCACAGGGTCGCTCAGACTTGACAATCACATTTATCTCAGGCGAGAACCCCCCAACCCCACTCAATCCCCTCACCTGCATGCCAGGATGCTGCCTCTGCGCGTGCCGCCTCAAAGTGTCCGCGTTGGCCTGCGCCTCGGGCACCCACACGGTCTGGCACGCGGTGCACAGATGCACGGCGCCCGTGTCCGCGTGCGTCATCTCGTAGTGCGACGCCAGCTGCGATCGGTTGGATGGGAAGTTTACAGGGCGTTGTTTTTTTGGATTCTAAATTAGTTTGTGTCCGGCAAGTTGCTTCCCACACACACAAGGTAACACAAGGATAGTGCATGGGTAGGAAAAGGGGGATTGGGGGTAACGCCTAAAGTCGGCATTGGGGGTAAACCCTCCCCCAAATCAGCCAGCTAACTATCTTTCTGGAGCGGTTTTTGAGAAATTTTACCCGAAAATTTTACCATTTAAATTTTTCCTCATATTCCTTATTTTCATATTTTTTTATTTATTTTCCCCTTCAACATCATTCTGCCTTCTATTTACACCTTGAAAAACACTATACATTGAACCAGCGCAACCCCCCCCCCCCCCCAACATTTGAAGCTATCTATCCCAACGGAGGGGCGATTTTCTATCCATCCAACACCTGGAGAGTCAAAACCTGGAAAAGACCCTGGCATTGTGTTGGTTTCTCAAGAAAAGCTGAATTTCTCGCAAATTCGAGTATCACCATAAAAGGGCTCTTAAACAACCCAAAACGCACATTCATGGGGAACCTGACGAGAGTGTTGCACTGCGTGTGCGGGCACTGGACGCCGTCGATGATGGGCACCCAGTGCGACTGCAGCTTGCCCTTGGTGTACATGCGCAGCCAGTGCTGCACGGGCCCGTTGTAGGGCTTGCCCGTGCGCAGGTAGGACGTCGCCTGTTGCAGCAGGTTCTGCGGGGGGGGGGTGTTGTGATTTGGGAAGGGCACCGAATTAAAGGCGCCACTTGAAGGTATGAGAGGGAGCCGCGTGGCGACACAGCGCATTGGCGCTTTTTTCTGGATGGCGCCATTAGCGCTTTTCCGTCACCGCTAGCGACTACTTCAAACCAATGTGGCAAATGCTACACCAAACATTTTCCAGGAGGCAGTTCCAGACCCCGTAAAGTGTAAAGTAAAGTGTCAAATGTCAATCAAAACAAAAATAAGAGATTTTATTGCTGAACTTTGCACGACATTGGACACCTTACTTTACATTTGTAAAGACAATTGACACTTTGCATGACATTTTACATGACGATTGACTCTTTACAGTATCAATTGGAACCAGGGCACCAGGTCACAACCCACGCAACAGAACCAAACGCCACTAACCCCCTGTCCATCCCCAGCGCTGATTGGCTGGGCACCGTCGGGCGCGGGGGGCGCGCCGGTCTCAAACCTCCCCCTAACAGTCCTGCTCCTCATGGCGGCCGCGTGCGCCGCCCTACTGGCCGCCCCATTCGTTTCCGGCGGCATTTGACCGCCCTGGGGGCACTCCCAGAGCCTGTAAAAAGCCCTGTAAAATGTCAAATGTCATGCAAACTGTCAAAAGTCAAGTAAAATGCTCTGCAAAGTGGCAACCAAGTTGCCATTTTGCAGGGCATTTTACATGACTTTTGACACTTTGCGTGACATTTGACATTTTACAGGGCATTTTACAGTGTCCGGGACTGGCACCTGATTCACAACGGCGTTGTTTTGTACCGGCATGCTGTAAACGGGCGCCTGCACGTTGGGAGGGCCCTGGCGGCCGCGCTGCCGGGCGGCTGTTGCCGTTTGTTGCTGAGCTGGTATGGCTGCGGTCGGCGGCGGCTGCTGCGGAGACGTGAATTTTTTGGTGGCGTTTTGAATGGTGCGAAATTTGCTACAGGTAGGTTGATAGTTGAGCTGTTTGCCTAGGGCTATATGAATCGCCGAGTAGCCTTTGGGGTAAATAAACAGATGACGACCCCCAACCCCCCATTGGAGATCCCTGTAGCTAGCTGATTGAACAATTACCGCACCATACGGCGTAGGGACGTATCCAGGATTTTTGAGCGGGGGGGGGGGCTGCTTGTTTACGGAGGCCAGCGAGCGGGGGGGGGCTCAGCCCCCCCCCCCCTAAAATTTTACGTACAGAGTGGCGGAATGGCGCCATGGCGCTGGCGCCACTAGTAGGCGCAACGCCATGGCGCTGGCGCCACTAGTAGGCGCAACGCCATGGCGCCATTGGCGTTGGCGCCAGCGCCATGGAACGCTGTATATGTATGTAAATATACATACAAATACAGCAAACAGCGCACATTTGCGTATATTTATAAAGATTTCGGCCACAGGGAACAAACCTGCTACTAGTACATTACGTCTGGTGAAATATTTTTTTACGCTGACGTTGAAAACGTTGCATTTTTCGGCCACTTTCTGGTCTCACCCCGGGAAGGGGGGGGGCTGCAGCCCCCCCCCTGGATACGGCACTGATACGGCGATTACCACTAATGGGCACTGCTTCCTTAGCCCCACAGTTCCCCCCACCCCGCAAAAGATGCATTCTTTAAAAATGTCGACCTGCTGCATTGGAGATCGTCGATTCGCGGCGACAGATTGTCGACTCACTACTGTGGGCACGCTGAACGGCATGGAGGGGCGCTGGTGCGGCGCGGACGCCACTGGCGGTTGTCCTGCGGGTGAATTGAGACTTGCAGCGATGCATTAGGTATCTGTGACCATTCAAGCGGAGAGGGTTGGGTTTGTGTACACTTATTTTTCAATGTCCTTTTTTTACAGCCAGACCAGGTGCCAGTTCCGCAAATGCCATTTAACTTGGCATTTCAGTTCTCACTTCTCATTTTACTTCACTTTTGCCATTTCACTTATCACTACTCAATTTAGTTCACTTTTGCCATTTTACTTATCAATTTACTTTTCATTTTACTTGGCTCTTGCCATTTTACTTCTCACTTATCAGGCAGTTTTTGACGAAATTGGCCCCAGGGCCAGGCACTTACTGACAACTACAACTACGATTTTCACAAAAGCGGTGTCACCTCATTAAAAGAAAACCCCCAAACAGCCAGCGCAATCAAATTTTACCCAACGCAAACGAACCTCCAAACACAGCGGGGTTAATCGGCGCGCCACTGTACACATTTGCGCTGCCGCCCACCCAAGTCGCTTGCGGGGCTTGAACCCTGGCATTGGCGTTTTGCACGCTGCGCATGCTCTGCTGTTGGGCCGTTTGAATGACGTCATTTACAACAGCGTTGATTGTGTAGGAGGGCGACAATTGGGGTGCTGGGGGTTGTGTGCTCTGGCCAGTTGAGGGGGTTTGCATTTGCATCTGCAGATTTTGATGGGGGGGTATTTATCTGACTGAAGTTTCTTTCTGTTTCAAGTAGCGACTGAAAAGTAACAAGTGTCGGTAAATTGATATACTCGTATGACATTACGCCGTACATTTTCCCGGAGGAAACACTCGATCATGACGTGATCACTTTCGTCGCCATCATCATCTCTCGCCATCACGTCGTCTACATGACGTCATCACTTCGTCATCATCACGTCTTCCATAAGTTCTCGGCTGGCCGTCTGTCAGCCGCAGACATAACTCCTATCTGTTTGTAGAGTATCGTGTCTGCCGAGTATACATGGCTTTTGTATATTCACTTGACACTTCACTGGTTTATGTATTTGCCAGTTTATGTCGAATTTCCTTTAAATTATACTTGAAAGCTACTTGTCATCAAACTGATATTTCTACATCCTAGTCTAACAAATTCAACTTAACATGCTACAAGATTTGGTTAGACAGCGTTCACACTGCATTTTTGTGACGACTCCGACAACACTTGAAAAAGTTCCATAAGTCAGTGAAAAGTTTCATGTTCATGAGTGAATGTGGTAAAGTATACATACCACCTAGGTGTATATGCACAGTCAAATTTCAGATGAATCGTGTGTGTTGCTCAAGAGTTATATTTACATGTTTTTTAAAAAAATTTGCCACTGTCGGAGCCCGAAAGGTGCGCCGACAATTTAAAAAAAGTGGTTGTCACATTGCGCGAGTGTGTCAACAAGTAAAATATTTGATCTAGTCGTCACAATGAGCATGGTTAAAAAATAGTCGCCAATAACGAGGCCGACCAGTCGTCACACTCATGAAAATCTGCTAAAAATATGTTTGTCAGGACAAAACGGTTTGTGACGAGTAAGATCCATTGTCGTCACACAAGTGCAGTGTGAAAGGGGCCTTACAGTATTTAGTCACAGAAGTAATTAAATATGTATGAAACTACAGCAAAACACAAATAAACATTTAGCACGTGAGCAACACACCTGCTGTATTTGTTGCGGGTTGGTGTGCAGCTGCAAGTCTGGCTGGAAGCAGCCGGGGAAACACACGTGATACAACCCGGCCATGAGCGCCGTGTCCGCCGTGCGGGACAACGCCGCCATGGTCGCGTCGCCCGGCAGCGAGGCGCACTGAGCGAGACACAAGATTATTGCACCACGGGAGGCTGGCAGTTATTTTTCAATTTATCTATAAAAAGGTAGGAAAATTAGTTATTTTGAGCAAAAATAGGGGTATAATTTCTCAAACATCGCTCCAGATAGTTGGTCGATTTGGGGGGGGGGGGGGGGGGTTCAGGTGAATGTAGCCAAAAATATGGCCTCCAGGATAGATAGATAGCTGAGCGGCCACCGGGATAGATAGACAGCTGGGCGGTTTTGGGGGTCGCCCCCCCCCAACCACCTCCCTTGCGGACCCCTGAAAAAAGCCAACATAAAAAAGTCAACCCAAAAAACAGCGCACCTGCATTCTAAACATGGCGCAATGTTGCAGCACGTGCGTAGTCCTTTCACCAGGCGTAGCATACATGTGCCTAAAAGCGGGGCCGGACATAACCGCGCAGGTGGCGCACGAGCGCCTTCCAGTGACCACTGGTTGTTGCACTTGCAGCACTGTGCTCGCTGCGTTCGCTGAGGGGGTGCTTGTGACGCCTGGAAATGGGGGGGGGGGGTTGAGAGGGGATAAATGTGACTATAGAACGTGAAAATGTGCGACCACTGCGCATATTAGGTAGGCAAGCGAATTTGCAAATCCGATTGTTTTTTCTACATCTCAGCGCCTGATACGATTTTTTAAACCGCTCGCAATTTTTTTCAGTCGCTGAAAACACTCGCATGAAGCTTTATAATATATTCAATTTCTAGTGGCACACGATTTAGATATTTTGGAATCTTGCCAATTCCCTTCAATATCTCTAAAGTGGGTGTAAAAGTCACCCCACAGGTTTTTTTGTCTGGTAAACGTTTTTGAAATTTTGCAGAACCTAAAATAAGCCAAAACAACACGCAAAAAATCCTGGAGACAAACAAACACCCACCGGTAGCGTGTGCCGCGCCAGCCGGCTCCCTCTTCACAGCGGCCCCGTCCACATTGGCCCGCTGCACCACCGCATTGCGCGCAAATTCCGCAGTTGGCACGTCGCCAGCCGCGTCGGGCGGCGGCGGGTGATTGAAACATGTGTGCGCTTTGACGGGTTGATCGGGGTCGATAAGGTAGAAACGATCTTTGCGGCCGGTTCGGATGGTCACCTGGAAATGGAGAGTGTAGTGTGGGGTATGTATAAAATTAGGTTTACAAGAAATATAGTACTAAAAAAGCTGAATATAGGCAGTTTAACACATGAACTGGTGATTTTGGAGATGAAAATGTATAAAAATCTATGAAAATACAGCAAAAATGTGGGTACAATTTGTCGAAAATCGCTCCAGATAGCTAGATAGCGCCGATTTTGGGGCGGTGGGTTTAGCGGATAGTAGCCTAAAATTTTGACCTCCGCGATAGATAGATATATAGTAGAGCTCCGGGATAGATAGATAGTTACTGGGCGGTTTGGGGGTGACCCCCACCCCCATTCGAGACCCCCGGCCACAGTGCCACATGTAAAGTTGTGGAAACCCGCACCCTGTCTCCAAGTTTGGAGCAATCTATGCAAATCCACATTGACTCCTCCTTGTTTTTTCCTCGCTTTTTCAAAAATCTGAATCGCAAAACCCTATCATCTCCGGTAGCCTTCGAACGATAAAACACGATTTTTTCGCTGCCACTGTCGTTGGAGTTGAAGTTGGCTATGGCGGGCCGCCCGAATTGTTGACGCAGCGCTGGAAAATTGTTGATTTTTTAACAACTGGATTAATTTGGAAATTCCGAAATTTGGCCCAATTGCAGGATACACCAATATAATGATTTGATATAAAACAGGAAATACCTGTCTCCATCCTTCGTTTGTATACCCCCACTAAAACATTTCGCAAACACATTCAAAAGGTATTTCACAATATAATTATCCAAACCTTCTTCCTCTTTCTTCCTATCGCTAGTGGCGCCTTTACCCACGGGCAGCGGGGGTTCCCCACATAAAAATCGGACCATATTTTCGACCAAATTAGTGACGACATTTTCATCGCTTTCATCCTGGTCATTTTCCTGATTCTCAAGGGGGTCCTTTTTCGTTTCGCTCAGATTGTCGTCGTCGACGGTAAAATCGACCATAAAAGGTGACTGGTGCACATTTTCGTTCTGTGTTGAAGGTTGATGAAATTAAATGGGCGGTTGTTATCCGTTTGAATTGTGCTTATACTGTGCGGGGCGCACACTTTGCGCGGTTCCCACCATAATTTCATGCATTTAATTAATTCTTGTGATAAAATTAATTTTTCCACAGTAAAGACGAAAAACTATGATGAAAAAATGTATAATTCGTGGTTCATTATTCAGATGGGTTATAGTAGGTTTCCATTCTAAGTGTGATGTCCGCCAACTATAGGAACAATGGCGCCGGGGGTCTGTCGCGCACTCTAATCTAGCAACACAGATTTGATTTCCAGGTTATTTGAATCTGTTTGAAATTTGTCGATTGGCCACATGCATTGACAGGGTGCGGAATTAACCACAGGCGACACCTTTGTAGTCAGACGAAGGGACGTAAAAATTTTTTTTTAAACATTATAAAACGTTTTTTGACATTGATTTCAGAAAAGTTCCCAAATATGATTTTTTAAGCCATCCAACACCCAACACTAACAAACCATTTCAACGGTATGCAGTAAATGTCGCACCAACTCTCGCACTGATTCTTCCACATCGTCTCGATTTTCCGGCTGTGATAAATTTCCGCCCGTGTCATCCGGATCTTGATCCATGGCTTCCGTTTCATCGACGCAACTGAACGGCGCGCTGTTTGTTTGATTTTCCGCCGCTGCGGTTGCAGGCTGGTCGTTTTCCGGCGGCTGCGAAAAAAAATAGATTGAAAGTTTTGTGGGCCACACTGTAGGGGGAGAACGCGCACTATTTAGTGGTGTGAAACGCGAACTAGTGGTCGGAAACTTTTCCGGCGGGTATTTTTGTGCGCCTTAACACTGCCAGACTGTTTCAACACATGAATCGACGAAAATAGCTTCGAAATTAGGAAACCGGGTTTTTCGAATAGTTTTTAAAAACATTTTTAAAATATTTTTAAAATTTTCGAAATGGCCAGTACTTCTAGCAGTAAAAATAGGCAAGCGAAGCGACAGCCACAGATTTACAAAAACATAAAAGACCACAAATACACAAAACAACGCGAAAGGAGAATTATTGGAAGCTGATTAATACGCAAAAAATGCACCTTTTGCCCGGCGTCATTTGTAGTCGAATCAGGAACTGAAAATGGTCCATTTGCACTTTTGCTACCCTGATTATCTGCTGCGCTGGTAGAATTTCCATTACATAACGTGTCAAGATGTTCCAATTCACTCAATACGCTCATTTTGTCAGACTTTTCCCCGGTTTTTAGAAACGACTGCAGACACTAAAATACAAAATGTTCAGAAATGAGAAATTCGTGCGGTGAAACGCATTGGCGCAAAATGCACACTATCAATAAAATGTGACAGCAGTAGGAAAGCAGACTGTAGGGTGGTCGGTCACTTTTTATCGCACACGACATAGCACAACGTGAAAACCCAGAGCACCATACTACACTGCATAAGTGCAGCACCAGCATAAAACCCAATATCAAAAGTGCATTAGATAACCATACAATAGACAACCAAATATTGACTTGGTATGCTTGACATTTTTGAAAATAATTTTATCATTCTGTATCAATTTGTCAAGAAGTTATAGTTAGGATATTCCATGATTCAAATTCATGACAAAGGGAAGGTAAAACCTTTATTACTAAGAACAAAATTTGTGAATACTCATTCAAGTTTTTTACCTTATACTCATACATAATAATTACGTTTTTACAAACGCACCTTCAATTTTAAAATATGTGCAAAATGTGCAAATTGTCCACCATTGCACAAAGAAAATGCAAAATAAAAATTGAACGATGTTACCTTAAAAGCCTCCCGCAAATACTCAAACGCATTTTACATACACACACCTAACACACACTGGCCCAGTAAAATGTCGGGCTCGGTCAGAAACGTGAGCGAGTACCTTCAAAAGCAATACATATACCCAACGTGTGGTATTCAACTAGGTTTTCCATGTGTCTGCGCGTCTAATGCAAACGCAGGGTGCAAGGCTGCTCGCCTGCGCGCACGAGTACGTACTTACTCACTTTGTATGCACATAGTGTGCTGATGTGCACTGTTTTTCGGCTGATGTGCGTGAGGTGCATATGCACATCCAAAATGTGCACAAATTTGCCGGAAATGCACGATTGGATCGATGGTCTATGTTCAAGTATTGTTAAAAAATGACGTTGCACGTCATTATTGCACGTAAATGGAAGAGGCTATACGTGTCAAGTGACTATGTACGTTGGCCGAAATACATAACAAATTAGATTTCATGATAAAAAATGACGTTTTTTTATGTTGGGTAGATACACATGTTTGTTGAAAAATGTTGAGAAACGCTGTATTTAGAAAAAGCCCCGGTTGATGTGCCATAGTGGAAATCAATAAAACCGCCACATCACAGCTAGGGGAAATAGTGTAATTTTGCAGAAATGTATGCACAGTAAAATACCATGTCTATTTGCGTTACTTCGCATGTTTTGTAGCATACCAAAAAACGCATAATAATCACCTCATGTCAAAAATAAAAAATGAAAAGAAAACGATTTTTGACCGGTTATTTCACTTAACATGCCTATACACAATTCCACTTCATGGTGACATGAATGCATAAAAATCTGTAGGACAAACAGTGCAGATGCCACTAGTGATGGAAAAGTGCCAGAAAAAAGGGAACTAAGCTCCAATGGCACTATGGAGCGATTCGGAAAGATGGTAGTTTTCTCGTTTAGTGCGTGGTTAGTAGAGTATAAAAAACTTCTATTTTGAAAGATTCAAGCTAAAAACTGCGTTTTCTTTTCAACAAATAACTTACAACGAACATTGCAAATTGTACTTCAGATGACTGGAGCTTTTTAACCATTTACAAGTACTTTATTCCATCCCTGGGTACAACACAAACCTTCCAGTATTCAGACAATTTCGGCATACGAAATCCAATCACTTCAAATATCCATAACATTGATTCTGATGAACTAAAGCAACAAAAAATTTCTCCACTTTGCAATTTTTCCAACCAAAAATCGATTTTTGACACATTTAAGTTCTCAATTCTAGTGTTTTTACTCACCATTAAGCCATGTTGGCACCATTATGGCGCCCTTTGAGGATTATGCGCTGCCCTTTAAGGCAGCCACAGAAAAGGGACACAAAGCACCAGAAAAAAAGTGTGCCTAAGTGCAACAGACCCATGGCGCGGCACCCTCAAATGGCGCCAGTGGGGTGGCGCGATTCCATCAGTAGCATAGTTGTTAAAACGTATTTACTTTTATTCGATAAGATACCTTAATACCTAAATACGTATACTAGAGTACAGCAGTGTTGTTAAAATACTGGTATTTTTGGAAAACGTAAACGTAAACGTAAATACGTTTTCCAAATTAAAAGTAAAAATACTAATACATAAGGAATATGTAAAAAACACCGGTATTTTTAAACACCAAGGAATATGTAAAAAAATGTAAATGTAACAAATTTACCTATATGCATACTTTTTGCCATTGTGCATTAGAAAATACCATTATTTTAACCTTAAGATGGGTCAAAAACTGATTTAGATGGGACAAACACACAATAATGCATTTTTATGTAGCCCATATTCTGTATACACATTTTTTCTTTTTGTATACATTTTATGTTATTGTAAAAATGTTGTTTGCTGCGCATGGTGCGTCCATTTTAACCATGCAAACGTGTCATGGATAGGAATTTTTTTATGTTTTTGCCAGTACCCGGGTATTTCAGTCAGGATTCAGGAATACATAACAATACATAACGGGGTTTTTTTCCAAATACATAAATGTAAACATAAATATAAATACCAAAATACCCGGGTATTTTGGGTAACCATAAATACATTTTTGCAACACTGGAGTACAGAGTAAATACCTCTGAAAAAGTTACCTCTGTATACTTTACATTAGCTAGGTACTTACTGTTCACTCTTACATATACTTTTGGAAAGTACTTGAGTACATAAAATGTATTTTGATAAGGGTTTATACAGGGTTTTTTCACGGTATGGAAGGGAGAAAAAATGAAAAAGGCTATATATAGACAGAAAAAGTTGAAAATAGGCAAATTTGAAGGTCAAAATTGCCAGAAAATATTAAGACCGGTGATTTTGAGTGAAAATTGAGGAAAAATTTCTCAAAAATATCCACTTTTATACTTGTCAGGGAAAAAGTATTTTATTCACATTTACTCATGAGAAAAAGTTAAAAAAATTACTTTGTTTTCTGTGCTCAGGGTAGAGTAAAAAAATACTTTACTTTCACGTTTACTTTGAAAAAAAGTCAGTACTTTTCACAACTTTGATCAGCACCTAGTTGCCACTAGTGCAATTTTTAGCAGGTGATGCTTGTGCGGTATTTTCTTTCACCGGTGCCCATGGGACGGAATAGCTCGGGTGCAGTTGCGGTGGCATATTCTCTGGTACCTTATCATCACTAGTCGCTACTAGGGTTGGAAAAATGCGTTATCTCAAGGACCACAGACAGAGTTATTTCGATTGAAACTATTTACCGTATTTCCTCGAAATACCCCCCCTCTCGGGACCACTATGAAACAATCACCCCCCCCCCCCCAAATTGAGTGTAAAGGGAACGTACATGACAATAACTGTAGTTTGTGTTCTGTGTACTGCAGAACACACGTTAAAACAATGTCGGTGTCACGTTAGAACAGTGTACATATTTACCATCTACATACTAATATTAGTCTACAGAACCTTATAAATGTCGGTTTTTGTTGCATTTTTCGACGTCTGCGTACGTTTCAGACGACAATTTCGTACTTGGTTTTCAAAAATTTTCTTGTGAAATAATAACCCCCCCCCCTCGAAATAGCCCCCCCCTCTCGGGACCACTATGAAACAATCACCCCCGGGGGTATTTAGAGGAAATACGGTATGTAGAAACATCCAAAGAGTTTTGCAATGAAAATAGAAACATCCAATCAGAAAATTCCAAAAGCGTCTATGATGCCGCGTGAGGAAAAAATAACCCCCTTGAAAAACTCCCCCCTCTTGAATAACCCCCCCTTTGTGATGGGTGGAACACATGCTGCAAATATATTTTTTTTATGATCGATCTAGTCAGACAGACCAAAAAAGCTACGTCTGGGGGCTGATTCATTGAAAACAAATTCAAATGCAGTGCAGTGTGTGAAACGAAAAATACAAAAGAATGTTAGCATGCGGCAGCCATATGCCTCGTTTTTTGTTGAACTATTATAGGTACCGTATAAATGGTAGGTACCGCACCGTAGGTACCGTACCAAAATACCCCCCGGGGGTGATTGTTTCAGAGTGTGAATTTTGAGAGGGGTTAAACGAGGGGGTATTTCGAGGGGGGGCTTATTATTTCGCCAGAAATTTTTTGAACCCCCAGTACTCCAAATGTTGGTTGTAACGTACGCAGACGTCAAAAAATGACACAATAAGCACCATGTATAAGGGTCTATACACGTATTTTAGTATGTAAGATGGTGTAAACCCTGTTCTGACGTGACACAGTCATTGTTTTTAACATATATTTCGCATTGCCAGATCACAAACCGCAGTTTTGGCATGTATACATTCTCTGTACACGCTATTTGGGGGGGGGTATTTCGAGGGGGTGGGTAATTATTTCATAGTCGCTATTTTTAGGGGGGGGGGGGTATTTCGAGACGGGTGGTGTTTCGAGGGGGGTATTTCGAGGAAATACTGTATATCTGGATTACATGAGTTGATGAAATGCATTGGTACAATAAGTCCAAGTTTTCCTGAAACATCAATACTAAAATACTCACGGAAAAAATACTCACGTTTACTCATGAGTAAAAGTGAAAAAAATTTCTCGTTTTCTGTACTCTGGGGGTGAGTGAAAAATAAATACTTAACGTTCACATATACTTTGAAGAAAGTTCGGTACTTTAAACAACTCTGTAGTGAACAGGCTTCTGTGGTGAAAAATTCACAAGCGGTTCACAGCGCATTGGCTATTGGCTGGCACGCAATGGTGAAATTCCTAAATTCAAATTTCTGATTCTAAATGCCATATTTTGATTTTCAAAATCCTTTTGAAAAGTTTGTTCGAAAAACCTTGTTGTTTTGTTTGTTTTTTTTTTTTTTTTGGGGGGGGGGTTGTCGACCTTGTGGGTGCACACCAGAATGCTTCAGTGCAAAGAAACATTTCTATTTTAAATAAACATTTAACACGACAGCGTTCGGTAATTACAAGCCTTTATTACAGGAGTATAATTCTAAAAAACCTGAGTTTTTGAGTGTTTCATTTGAATAAAAACAATTCGAAAATTACTCTCCAAAATGATGGAAACACCAAACAATGACAATTTATTAAAAATCGTTTTAAAAAATTATCAAAATTTCCTATCAATAATCGCGAGAAGTTTATTCAATCACATATTCATCGAACTCCTGGTCGGCTGCAGCAGCGAGGAGTTGGTCTGTCTCATTTTTAGAATTTTGCGAGCTGTTGTCTTCAAATTCAACCTGAAAAATTGGCGTATCTCCCGCAAATTATTGTTAAAACACTTCCTGACAGGTAAAAACTATTTAGGTAATGAGATACTGATAAAAATGAAGGCTGCATTCAAGACGAATACGATTTATTCTTGAATAAAAGTCCCTATGCGGGAGGTATTTTTCACAAGACTACCTATTTATGTTCACCGGGGAACTATTAACGGAAATTTTTCAAGGCTATACAAAGTACCGTATTTACTCGAATAATTCTCCTAGGGAATTATTTTTTCGTCAGACATTTTAGATAAGGAAATTTTTAACTACGTTTCTTTCTACTCATTCCGCAAAGTATGTTTTAATAACACAATATCATCGCATTTTTGTTGAAACTGCATATAGCGCACCTTCACAATGCCAAAGTGCAGCGCGGCGAGCACGGACAGCACGGCGGCGGCGATGCCGAAAAGCACCTTGTCCGTGGTGCCGAATTCATTGTCCGAGTCCGGGTTGGCGCCGGACGTTTGCGAACGAGTCTGATGAATTTTTTTTGGGGGGTTTTAGGGGTGGCCGGATTTTTTAAGACGTTATTTTTGGAAAAAAAGCTGGCACAAAATTCTCAGTACTGATTCGCTAGATACTTTTCGATCTTTTTGCGCACAAGAGAGCAATTCCACATGCGGATTAATATTGGGGGTTGTTTCCATTGGTTTTGTTGCATTTTTAGCGGCAAATCCTCAATTTCTACATTGCTACCACGCAACAATACTTCGCCTTAAAAACGTAGTGGCTAAAAAAACAGGGAACAGCGAAAACACGAACCCTGCTGCCGCTACCCTTTCTGCCCTGTTGACCCATCTCTTCCTGCCGCATGTCCTGGGCCCGTTTTAATCTTAACAGATGCTGACTGCCGATAGAACGTTGATATTCCCACTCGGAGGCTTCCAAACGTTGACGGTGCATCTCTGCGAATTTTTAGAAAAGATTTATTTCTTCCTCACTCGTCTAACAGGGGGGAATTATTCAAGGGGGGATAATTCAAGAGGGGGGAATTATTAAACTTAATACGGTATATTACCAAGAACCAAGGAAAAAATATACCCCATCCCCTAACCTTCCTCGCAAATTGGCATATAAACACTGAGCACACTTTCTACCAGTCTGCACAAATTCGGGCTAGCCTTGACGTGCACATTCAGCTTGTCGCTGGGTAGAGGCAATTTGAGAAGTGGCGCGCAGTATCCAAATGCTATCGCGTCCAGGGTAGATGGCCTCAAACGGGGGGGGGGGGGTTAGAGGACAAATACCGTATTTGGTTCCCCCTTGTTAGACGAGTTAGGAAAAAAATAATTCACCCCTCGAATCACCCCCCCCCCTTTAGTGATATGATAAATTTAGTGTGTTTAATTAGAAGAAAAACGGCATGTTATTTCGTTAAAAAACATTTCATGAAATAAGTTGAAAGCTACATGCTTGAAAATTTTGATGAAAAAATAATCCCACCTTGAATAGTTCCCCTCAAAAAAGTCTGACGAAACAATATAGGTGGGTTGTAACGGTAGACATTTCTAATATCGAAGTCTACAAAACCATTGTATGGTATACTATCGAATATGACGCCAATGGCTGATGCACAATTTGTAACGGCATTCTTACAATTAACGCCACTAAGTAGGCGTGTTTTCAATTCGCAATTTTTGCTGCAAATCCCGCTCTTCTGTACAAACATTTTTAAATCCGAAATGAGACAAATATTCTGTTAAAATAAGAACTTACTTGTTCCCATAAAAATACTTTTTGTCGCCCAATTTAGTGGACAGGTCATTTGCGCATAAAACAGCCATTTTCATCACCGCATACTCAATGTCTCTCCAAGTCACATGCTCGCCAGGGTACAATTCCCTGAAAATCGAGAAAATGTATAGAACAAACTTAACGTAAACCGAAACCGTAAAAGTGGAAAACGTGTTTTTTTAATACGTATCTGCCTGGGGGTTATCCAAAAAACATCCGTAAAATTTGGCCGGGTCACATTTCAGTGTTTAAAACGGAATAATACATATGGAAGGTTTTTGTTACCATATATTTATATCAAAATGTGTAAATTAAAAAGTAAGCAAATTAATCCCTATGTGTAATCAACTGAAGACAACACCCTTACCCTGATGACTATACAAGTGCAAGAAACATCTAAATACAATATTTCACATCTATTTACTAAAAACGAACCTTAACGTTTGCATAACACTGCTGCGCATTTTACTCACATGCGACAAATTCCATGGAAAGTTCAGATTTTTCATGTGCCATCTATTGGTGATGTAGTTGAAATTGCATTCGTCCACCCACAGTGTGTAAAGCTGAGTGTAGCCGTGTGTCAAATAGGAATGCTAGTAAATATTTTTGTGAATTTACCTAGCTGTTTTAACGACTACCAGTTGGTGCTTGAGTAACGACAAAACTGTATACCTATTAATCAACTTAGATGATAATAATGTATTACTTGCTATGGTAAAATGTTTGTGAAACTTACATAGGCTGGCCGCAAACGGGCAGAAATTGACCGCGCATAAACATAGGCGTCGCTTTTTTGCGCTGGCGTCAAGTGACCATCCAGCACAACATCCTGAAATTGGCAACAACATTGGATAAAAGGATGATTGTCGTGCCATCGTGGATGATCAGAATATTTTTTATGTAAAATTGGAATAAAAAGATAATTTACCGCCGCGTGACTTTTCAGATACTCTGCGAATGTGTCAAAACTGGAAATGGGTGCACCGCCGTCAGTCCGGTACAGCACCGGCAACTTGCCTGCAAATTATACATTTTATCAATATTTTCAGAAATTTTTAGAGCGGCGGAAAACGAGAGTACATAACACTTGTTTGCCATTTTACAGGGCATTTTACATTACATTTAAAACTTTAATTTTATTACTGATACTTTCAGTGCCATTAAACATTTTTCAAGGCATTGCCTCCAAAAGTCGAGTTTTGGTAAAGAGTTAAATATCATTAATACATATAAGGGAACATAAAAAAGGCACACAGGAACGTGGCATATTTGCCATGCAAAACACAAACCGGTTTTCGAGCTCCATGGTCTGCTCGAATGCACGATCGATATCGGGGCAGCGCAGAATTTCGCAGCAGCCTGCAAAAAAAATATTAAAAAAATGACAGTGATAAAACTAAGTTGAAAGTTATCCCCACCATAAACTGGAGACAATCTGCATTCATGGAAGGTAGACCCAAATCGCTCGGATACACAACTAGTTCCATGGTTGTATTCAGGAATCTGCAAGTTATGCTAGCGTAACTGTTGAGTTGCTATGGGCCGAACTAGTTGACATAAAAATTCGAGTCAACTAAATTCAGCTAAATTTTTGTTAATATGTGATTTCAACTTTCCAATGTATAGTTGATTTTATACCGTGACACTTTATTTCCATTTTTTCCGTTAGGTTTAATGCTTTTAAAATTTGTGTGGTGTTATTTGGTTGACGTTCGGTTGACACGAATTTGCGATGGCAACTAGTTGGTGGGCCCAATTGGTGAGAAAATAATGAAGTAAAATACGCATAAACTGTCGGTTTCTGAAATAAGTGTCACAACTAATAATTCGGATCCAAAAACAACAATATACATTTATGGTTTTTATTTAACACTCGAATCACTGGACCACAAAAAGTTGGCAACATTTGAAAGCATATAAATGAATGTTTGACTATTGAACTGAAATAAAGTTCGAACATAAACTCCCAGGGAATGATTGCCTAGTGATACCGATCAAGTAAATACATGAATCTAAACACGACCAAGACCCGGTGCGCATGTAAACCCAGTGCACATGTAGACGCGGTGCTCGGGGGGGGGGGCAGGGACATACCCAGGATTATATTGAGTGGGGAGTAGGGTGTCAAAAAAATTTTTTTACGGAAAACGGAAACGGAAACGGAAAATTTTTTTCAGCGGCCGGAAAACGGAACGGAAAACGGAAAAAAAATTGCACTTGGCGGAAAACGGAAACGGAAACGGAAAAAAAATTTCAGCGGCCGGAAAACGGAAAAAGAGGCCGGAAAAACGGAAACGGAAAAATAAAATTTGCACGGAAATTTGCTGAAATTTTGCCGGAAAACGGATAAAATTTGCTGAAATTTTGTTGGAAGTGGAAAAAATTTGCAGTAATTTTGCTGGAAACAGGAAATTTTTCACATCATTGACAATCTGCATGAATTTTTACCAGTTTGGCTGATCAGAAAACAGAAAGTTGAGCCAGAAGAAGGTAAAATAAGGCGGAAAAATGGAAAACTGAGGCAGAAAATGGAAAAAAGGCGGAAAAACTGGAAATTGAGGCGGAAAACGGAAAAAAGGCAGAAAAACTGAAAATTTAGCCGGAAAACGGAAAATGAGCCGGAAAAACGGAAACGGAAAAAAAAGTTGCCGGAAAACGGAATGGAAAACGGAAAAAAAATTTCAGCAGCCGGAAAACGGAACGGAAAACGGAAAAAATTTGTCTGCGGAAAACGGAAACGGAAAACGGAAAACGGAAATTTGACACCCTAGTGGGGAGGGGCTGTTTGTTAACAGAACCCATAGTGAACGAGGGGGCCCAGTCACCCCCTCAAATTTTACTTATTTACACGGTGACGGAAAGCGGCCATGGCGCTGACGCTATTTGCACCAAAAATCACTGATATGTAAATATGTATAAATACATACGTGACGAGCACGCCATTCGGTGTATTTTATAGAGAATTGACAGTACGAGGACCGATTTACATAAAAATATCAGTGTGATGGAAAAATGAGGGGAAAATGAGCCTACATGTGCACCGGGGTTACATGCGCTCCGGCACAGGGCCGGAGACACTACCACATGGCCACAGTACACACATATGCAAAAAATGATTCCCTAATGTAGAAAACGAACTTATTATTATAAGTTTTTAAAAACTTTATTAGGATTTGAAAAATCGAAACTACAAAAGTAAACATAATTTTACATAGACTTCTGTGACCTGTCTAACCAACTGGTAAATCATAGACAAAAATAAAAAACAATTTCAAAACACCAAGCTACTTAAATATTAATCTGCGATCACTACTACTTTGGACGACACGAAAATATATACCAAAAACAAAAAAAAACAATAATTGGTTCAACATCTTAAAACTTAGATCAATCACTCTTCCCCATACCCGATGAACCCTGCATCTGACCGCCCCCAAATGGGCCACTCTGTACACCAGAAATCTGGACCCTGTCAGCAAAACCAGCCAATGAGGGCCTACTAATAGGTTCCAAGCGCTTCCAACTTTCAACTGGCCCTTGACCCCCGCTTTGTCTAGTCATAGTACTCGAGTACATTGTACTCGAGTGGGCGGAGTTTTGGCACTGTTCCGACGTGGGTGAACTGAGCGCTGATTGGCTCGAACTATTGGCGGGCGGGTGCGGGTGTGTGGATCGACTACCTGAAAGGTCAATAGAAAGTGTATTGGTTGGTTCTAATCGTGGATCAGCGCGAGAAAATGAGCATCTACGCCGAGGGCATCAGAGTCTCCTGATAGCAGATCGCACCTCCGGTGGGAAAGAAAGCTTAAAGAAAATTTGGGGGCGGGGGGTTACCTCCCCCAACCCCCATTGGAAACCCCCGCGAACCCACCCCCGTCCATAATAACAACAACTTTTTTCAGCTATCTATCCGATTTGCTATATATCGAAACAACGGGGGTCAAAATACTGGAGCTCCTTGGAGGGCATCAGAGTTATACAGTCGTTAATCGGAGTTCGTTAACTGGTTACTGACATTTAAAATGTACAAAAGGCGCCACGGCTCCATTTCACAACCACCTAGATCGTAAAGGTGAGGACTCTATGCGCATGTAAACTCGGTGCCCATGTAGACTCGGTGCGCATGTAAAGCCCCTTAGATGGGCACCGGTAGCATGCGCACCGAGTTTACATGGGCACCGGCACAGACCCATCGAAAAGCCCCACCCCCCTAAAAAACAGGGACGAACCAGCTGCACTGCACGAACTGGACACTTTGAGCGGATTTGCGCAAACCGTCCCTGTACTGGATGAGCTGCTTGTGTACACTTGCTTGTTTTGCTGCGGCGCCGACAACATGCTGTCCAACGAACGATTCCTGCAAGCACTGTGTTCTTGAATTTGACAAATGCTAAATTGACTAAACCGTATTTACTGGAATAATTCCCTTCATTTGAATAAGACTCCCTTCCACTTTTAAACAGTTGAGTAAGAAATAATACTCCCACTCGAAAAATTTCCCACGAATGATTGATGGAAGATGCTTCAAATTACTTCTAAAAAAAAACAATCGATGAAGTCAAACCAAGCAAAATAGCTGTGTCCGGTACAGTACATTCAGGAAAAAATGGTAAATACAAAAGGGAGTCCTAGAAAATTCACGCCTCCCTCTCGAATACTCCACTCAAGAAATTGGTCACAAAAACCGACTTGAATAATAACCGTTCAAAACAAAGATTGTCAATCCGAAAGGAACATCATCAGAAAATCTGCAACTTACAATTGTTTCATCTCCATTTCGCAGTTATCCTTATAACAACCCCCATCGCAGCTGTGGCAATGTTTGCAACAAGCGAACGAATTCTGCCCACCGCTACCGTAATCGTTGGAATTTGAATACGCACTGTTCATACGGTAACTTGTCTGATTGTCTGGTCCATTTTCGTATAAAAGAATGTTCATAGCTTCCTCGTATATTCGGGCTTCGGGAAATTCAACCTGCAGGGTAACGTTGACGGACATTTCACATTACATACAATTGAGGCGTCTAATTCTAAAAGTCGACAAGTCCACAAAATGCGATTTTGAGTAAATCGCATTTAAAGTTTCAGGCCCAATTCCAGGCCCGTGGTGCGTGTCCAACTTGGCTCTGTCATGTTTTCCATTAAGTTCCGTATATTGACTATTAAGTGTCAAATTTTCAGCCCCTAATCTCAACGTATATCAGGGCCGTATCCAGGGGGGGGGGGCGGGGGGACTGCAGCCCCCCCCTTCCCGGGGCGAGACCAAAAAGTGACCGGAAAATGCGACTTTTTCAATGTAAGCGTAAAAAATTTTGCGCGCAAGCGCGCATTCTTCACCAGACTTAAGGTATTATCCTCAGATTTGCTCTATGTGGCCGCAAATCGCTATAAATACCTTCAATGTTGTGCTTTTTGCTGTTTTGTATGTATATTTACATACATATACAGCGTTCCATGGCGCTGGCGCCAACGCTAATTGCGCCATGACGTGGCGCCTACTAATAGCGCTAGCGCCATGGCGCCGTTCCGCCACTATGTAGCAAAAAAATTTCGGGGGGGGGGCTGAGCCCCCCCCCCCTCGCCGGCCTCCGTAAACAAGCAGCACCCCCCCGCTCAAAAATCCTGGATACGTCCCTGACGAATATGTTAAAAATGAGGTATCCATAAAATTCCATTTGGTCAGAGCAAAACTGTTTCTGGGGGGGAAATGGACTTGTCGACTTCTTGCACGCGAGAAAATTTTTGTTCCCGGGGAACCAGAGGCTGCCTTATTGGCAAATTATGGACTTGTCGCCTTTTAGAAATCGGTGTCCACAGTGGAATTATCACATTTCTTTCGTTTTTTGCCCACCATAAAAAAGGATGCGGAGGATGGACTTGTCGACTTTTAGCCCAAAACTAAGTCGACTTCTTGCCCAAACTTTATGCATTTTTCCTAAAAAATGTCAAAATTGGCACTTTACCATATGGGCATGTGAGGTCAAAAAATTTATGGAAAATGATTAGGGTTCAAATGGGATCCCGATCCGGATCCCGTGAAATTCCGGGATTTCGCAGTCCCGATCCCGATCCCGAAACCCCAATCCCGAAATCCAAAAATACCAATCCCGATCCCGAAAACTTTCAAATCCCGATCCCGAGAATCTCCCAAGTCCGGGATCCCTATCCCGGAAAAAATAGTGGAAATTATAAAAAGTGCAAAATGCAAAAATGTAAACGCAAACCCCCATCATCCATTTTATGTCACTTTTCTGGCATCCAACAGTGTTTTGAGACCTTTATGAACAACTGTGAATGCCAGAACAGTGACGAAAATCGCTATCCCTAGACCCCAATCCCGATCCCGAAAAAATGCCAATCCCGATCCCGATCCCGAAATCTCAAAATACCAAAACCGATCCCGATCCCGAAATCTCAAAAAGTGAATCCCGATCCCGAAAAGTCGATCCCGTTTGAACCCTAAAAATGATGAAAAATGTGCAGAAGTAGCCCCAGATGACGTTTCAGGGCCTAACTCGAAATTGTCATATGTTGGACTTGTCGACTTTTAGAATTGGACGCCTCAATTGTATGGTGAATAGTCCGTCGATATAACGGTATCATATTTTTCCAATTCTAGGTGGATAATACCCACACATGATACAAAGTTTAGGAGGTGTAGCTTTGTATTGTCAAAATATCTAATAGAATAAACTACCTTGGTATGCTTTTTATCTGTGGCATAAACAATCGATGTGCAGCAAACTTCAGCAACTTTTCTACCGCCACCATAAAAAGTCCATGAGCAGACTTCATTTGCCGCGCCAACATCTAAAAAACACAATGAATAAAAATGATAATTGCCGGATTTTTCTCAGATTAAAGATCCAGTACAGAAATCATCAAAACACACCTTTAATGAACATTATCCTTTCAGAGAATCGAGTCAGCAGTTTGTCAAATAATTCCATATTTTTCAATAAATTGTCATCCGACTGCGATGTGTACGAGTATTTGTTGTTGTGTCGATTGAGAAGCAACGTCACAACGGGCTGCAAACATTAGGATAAAATTGGCACAATTTTTGAGGGGTGAACAAATTTTAAATAATATGCGGATTACCTGGGTGGCTGCAGCGAGTAGAGCGCGTTTTTCTTTGTCCATCGAAACTACAGGCACCCTGCACACCTGCAAACGAAACAAACAGGGTTTGCGCAAATGCCAAACTTTATAGACACAAATCAATCATGTATTACCTACAGAGCAATTTTATTGACCTGTTGAAAAAAATGATAAGAAAATTTTGACCCACAAATTGGTCAGATGGGATAGCAGAGATTTCCGGAAGGCTGAGAAATCTTTTTAGGGGTGATTATAGAGTTAGAACACATGATCATGGTTGAACACAGAGATTCTCCGCTTTATGTGTAGAACCACAAATATGTAATAACAGTTGGCGCCACTCACCTGCTGCAGGAGCATTTGTGTTTTGTCAAACCCCTTCTGGCACCGTGCCAAATGGTCCAAATGCGCCACGCACAGGTGAACCAATCCATCAAGACAGTAGTATCGAGCTTCAGCCAAGATTTCGGCACAGATTTGCCTGAAAATTTTGTCAGTTACCCAGGGACGTATCCAGGATTTTCGAGCGGGGGGGCTGCTTGTTTACGGAGCCCGGCGAGCGGGGGGGGGGGGGGCTCAGCCCCCCCCCCAAATTTTGCCCATATAGTGACGAAATAGCGCCATGGCGCTGGCGCCATTCGTAGGCGCCACGCCATGGCGTCATTGGCGCTGGCGCCAGTGCCTGAAACCACTGTATATGTATGTAAATATACGTACATATACGCCGACGGGCACATTGTTGACAGAAATTTTAGGGATTTGTGCCTAAGGGGACCGATCCACTGATAAATATACATTTGCGGGGGTGAATGCGCGCTTGCGCGCAAAATTTTTGCACAAAACATGAAAAATGTATAGGAGAAGTCGCATATCCCGCGATTGTTTGGTCTCACCCCGGGAACGGGGGGGGGGCTGCAGCCCCCCTCGCCCCCCCCCTGGATACGTCCTTGCAGTTACCTACAACTTAATTGAAATACTTTGAACTTTGCTGCACTTCAAAATGTTAAATAAAAAATATCACACATTGAAATCATGTAGACATGCTCAACAAAAAACAGCCGCACCTGCAGTCGGGCAGCTGCACAGTGTCATCGCGCAGATAGTTCAGAATAGTGGCGAAGTGCACGCCGGACCTGTCGATCATCACCCACCCGTCCATGTCCGTGGCCAACTGAAAGCAGGGTCGAATCATGGTAAATGATGAGAGTTTAAGAGTGAAGGTTGCAAACGAGAAAAGGAAAAGTGCATGCTAAATAGGTACGTAATTTTGTGGCACAGACACGGTACCTAGGAAATTTTTATTACACATTCGAAGTGCAGAAATGACATTTCTAAAATTCATGATTTTGCAATAAAGGGACACCCATCCCGGAAATGTTGACGGAATTTCTTATCCTCCACATTTTTCCACCCATAATCAGTCGTTTTCGGTAGATCTCTCATTTGCGCATGCAAAAACGATCAAATAATGAACTTAAAATTTCAGTATATCGTTTCCTCCGGCACGAACCGTGCAATAATTTATTTACTTGACACTTGAAAACATTTTGACAAGTCTTGCCACTCAAGTTCCAAAAACGCACCTCCATACGCCCACTGAACATCGCACGAAGCATGGAATCATGTTTTGTCAACGTTGCTACACTGGCGCAGTGCAGCGTGCCACCAATGTTTAGACGTACGTAGTGCGACAGGGCCGCTGCGTGTATGGGGTGTGTACTTGGCACTACGCCAAAAATCAGTGAAAGCGGCCAACAAAAAAGTGCATCACGAAAATGGGGCGCATACCCGATTTATCTTTGGGGTCGATTTTTACCGATCGTAATTTTCCCAAAATCACAGGCACTTGTTGATTTCCTTGATCGATCATGTTGGATGATGCATTAGAGGTTTTGCTCTTTCTTTCGGGACTGTTAGTTTCGCTTTGAGCATTTGAATCAAGTGTTTGCGTGCCTCTGGAATGCATTTTGGCACACGGCCAACACTTCCCGGTTTCGATAGATTTTTCTTATTCTTGACTTTGCGAAACTGGATACAGTATAGGATACGCATTCGAAAAAAAGCAAATATGAAAAAGATCAAAAATCAGAAACAATTTTTTTTCACCTTTGAACCTGGCGCCTTTTTCCTATTTATAGCTTAAAAGCCAAATCAAACCGATTTATTTGGATTTGCCCATTTTGAAATTAAAAGTTTTGGTATTTGCAATTTATACAATATGCTTTGAAATCGTAGGTTGCACATTTTAGCCGTGAGCCGAGCTTGCGACAAATGCAGAAAGCAAACGCGCTGTCTTTTCCCTCAATTTCCAAAAGTTACACATGACGTGTATAACCGATTTTGATTACATAAAACAAACACCCGGCGCGAAAATTAAGACACGGTCAAACAAAATTTCAAAATAAATTAAGAAATATTCAAGATCGGGCATAATGTCGGATGATACGCAAGTTGGCGGCACCGTGACGAGAAGTAGACTAAACAACAAATCTAACGATGGTAACGTTTCATTATATTGGAGCTTGCGTCGGGGACAGCAACGTCTTTCCTATACGAAATATACCGCATTCACTCTATTAAAATACCGAGTGAATTATATTTTCCTTAGGCATTTGGAGGGGGGGGGGTATTCAAGGTGAGGGATAATTCAAGATAGGGATTAATATTTGGTCAAAATATTCGATCATGTTTTTATCAACTCAAAACAACACCCATTTTTGTTCAAATTGGACACAGTAATGTGTCCCCCCCCCCCCTGGCATTGATCATGTGTCTAAAGGGGTGATTATGCAAGGGGCATAGGGTAGGGCTCGAAACTCGATTTTTTTCAAACTCGAGTTCGAGTCGCAACCCCAAATTTTTGCCGGTCGAGTCGGCGAGTCGAGTCGGGCAAAAATCTCGAGTCTCGAGTCGAGTCGGATGCGTTACTTTTTGGTATGATCCTTGTAGTAATTTTTGATACTGGTTTCTCACCCAATGTTTCCACACACACACTTAATGAAGTCTAAATGCCAACAGTTCATTTAAATATCAAGATAAAGCAAAAAAAGAACTTTTTATCACTCATGTTGCTACAAATAAAGTTGCAAAAATAAAATTGGCCTAGGGATGGAAAATCAACATCTTTTACAACATTTTTTTTGGATCAGTGCCAACATTGTGCAATGCATTTGAGGTGGTGTGTGGGTTTTCACATGTGGCGCTGCACATGCTAGTTTGATTCCAGATTTTGGTAAACTCATAAACCAGCTTTGAAAGCATTTGAATTTACCAGAATGACGTATCTGTCAACTGCAGTTGATGGGGATTAAGAAAACTCATTTCAGTAAACTCAAATGTGTTTTAGCAAAGCCGATTTATGAGTTTGCGAGTGAACGAAAATCTGGCACTAAACTAGCATGCACATGCCCATTATCGGGTGGGCGCGCCAGCGCCATCCCTCGCTGCCGAGGGAGGGCGCAAGCGACCCACCCATAATATGGTCAGACACACCAAAATGCGGAAATCGCAAAATTTAAATCGCAAAAACTTTGGAACGCGACAAGCTACGGCAAAACCGATTATACCATTGAATAGCCCGTGTTGAAAAGTACCCCCATGCAAATTTTCAGATCAAATGGTTGAGTTGGGAGGAAGTTATTACACATTTTCTTTTCTAGGCAGTGTTGTTGTTGTTGTTGTTGTTGTTGTTGTTCTTCATCTTGTTCTCCCGACAATCTTCAAACTGCAATAACTTCCTTGAAACACGACCGATTTTCATGGTTGATGGCTCATATGAAAGAGCATATGATGCCATTTGTTATTTTCGGGAATTTTTTTCACAGGCTCCGCCCACTTTGGGACGGTATCTGTTTGAAATTTTCAAACCTCAATAAATTTAAAATTTGAATACAAATGCGGCAATAAAAAAAATTTGTTGATGTGCGCCATGACTAGAGCTTTCAAATGAGCCAATTTTTGGCAATTTTGGTACAGATTTACAAAAGTTATTCAAGTTTGCTTATTTTGTGTAAAATGCGCAAACATGCCTGAACTACTGCTTGATGTGATACTGAGCATGTGACCTTGCATGGTGATTACTATCAGGTCATAAATGTCTAGTGGTTAATTTCAAGTCAAATGTCAAGTTATAAATGTCAAGTCAAATGTCAAGTGATAAATGTCAAGCAATAAATGTCAGGCCAAATGTCAAGTGATAAATGTCAAGTGATAGATGTCAAGTGATAAAATATTAAGTGATAAAATATCAAGTCAAATATCAAGTGATAAATGTCAAGTGGTAGATTTCAAGTGAAATGTCAAGTGATAAATGTCAAGCAATAAATGTCAGGCCAAATGTCAAGTGATAAATGTCAAGTGATAGATGTCAAGTGAAAAAATATCAAGTCAAATATCAAGTGATAAATGTCAAGTGGTAGATTTCAAGTGAAATGTCAAGTGATAAATGTCAAGTGATAGATGTCAAGTGATAAATGTCAAGTGATAAACTTCAAGTGAAATGTCAAGTCAAATGTCAAGTGACAAATTTCAAGTCAAATGTCAAGTGACAAATTTCAAGTGAAATGTCAAGTTTAATGTCAACTCATAAATGTCATATCAAATATCAAGTCATATGTCAAGTCATAAATGTCAAGTGATAACTTTCAGGTTCTAAATGTCATGTTGAAAATCTTTTGAATCTTAGTATTTGGCTTCTTATTGACTATAGATTGTATTGCTCAGTGCCACATTTGACATTTGCTTGATTTGCAATAACTTATAAAATTTGGGCCTGTGGCCCTCAAAAAGAAGTATATCACATAAAAAATGGCTAAAGCCAACAAAAAGTGGACGCTGCACCTAAACATGTGTATGCTTTTGAATGCACAAAAGTAATATATCATATACCATGCCATTTTCTTATCGAGCTATCAAAAGATGTGTATCAAGGGAAATGTATACAAATGCTAATAATATAGGCTATCAACACAGCAAACTGCATCACAAGAAACAATTTCACCAAACTTTTGCATGGCAGCGTGAGCTTTTTGTATCTTTAATGATTGCAGCACTTTGACACAGCTCACACTGCCATGCAAAAGTTTGGTGAAATTGTTTCTTGTGATGCAGTTTGCTGTGTTGATAGCCTATATTATTAGCATTTGTATACATTTCCCTTGATATACATCTTTTGATAGCTCGATAAGAAAATGGCATGGTATATGATATATTACTTTTGTGCATTCAAAAGCATACACATGTTTAGGTGCAGCGTCCACTTTTTGTTGGCTTTAGCCATTTTTTATGTGATGTACAATTGTATGGTAATAAAAAATTTGAGTTTTAACACCATTTAATACATATGCCAAGCCAATCCCCAATATATCACGCATGTGGTGTGGCAAAACGCGCTCGCGCGCAGAATTTTTGAAAAAAATGTTTAAAATTTCATATCAAAATTGATATTTTAGACATTATTCAATAGAAACCGTGACTCGAAATTTGCCAAAATTTCGAGTCGGGCAAAAACCTCGAGTCTCGAGTTTGGGCCATATTTTTCCGGTGAGTCAGACGAGTCGCGTCGGTACCCTGTTTTACCCTCGAGTCACGAGTCGAGTCGAGTTGAGTTCGAGCCCTCAAGAAGGTTATTAATAATAAATTATTATATATCTTCCGAACCATATAACCGGGATTATTCAAGTAAGGAATAATTCAAGTGGCGGAATCATTCAACCAAATACGGTAAACACAATAACTCCAATGTAGAAGGAACCAAAAATACCAAAGACGAACCATTGTACAAATGTGGCAGTGGAGCAGCTCCAGCAGGTTTTCAAGAAGATCAGAAACCAAGCGTATGTCCAAATTTGCGCGCCGTCGAGACGGGCGTTATTGGCACGGCGCCAAACGATACATTGAAACTGATCCCGAACGAAATGCTGCCGAAACCTTTGAAAAGAGCCGCCATTACTGAACCTGTCATTTTGATTAAGGTTAGCTATGTGGTGCATTTTCCGATCGCTAATTTGACTGGATTTTCGGGGGTTCTGGTGGCAGTCCCAAACCCTGTGAAGCGTAAAGTTAAGTGTTAAATGTCATGTAAAATGTCATGCCGTGCCAAGTGTCAATTGTCATTTAGTGAATTGCCAGTGATAAAGACTTTTCGTTTTTCTTTTGATTGACACTCTACACGACTACCGTATTTCCTCGAAATACCCCCCCCCCTCGAAATTCTCACTCTGAAACAATCACCCCCCCGGGGGTATTTCGAGGAAATACGGTACTTTGAGTTTTGACACATGACTTGACACTTTACAGGGCTCGAAAGTGCCCCCCTTACAGTACAGCATTTTTACAGAAATAGATTTTTTTAACAAGAGTTGACGTGAAGTGTGTCAAGTATCAATCAAAATCACACATCAAAGTCAACATTAACCCCCCCCCCCCAGTTGCTGTGCGCTTCGGCGGCCGACCTGCGCGTGTCCGCCGAGCGCGTGATCCAGCCCGACGACAGCGTGCGCAGCGAGGCGCGCATCCGACCCACTACCAACGCCGCCCCCTTCGAGTGCGTAGCCAATGCCTGCCAGGTGTCTGCGGCTTGTGTTCATCCGGGTGGGTTGAATTGGGGGGATTTTTGGAGGAGAGTTGAAAAAACAGGTTTTTGGAAACGCAGGACCAGTGCACACGTAAACACGGTGCACAAGTCACAATGTCTGGTGCCAATGTAGACCTGTTGCTTAGGTACGGCCTCCATAACTGAGAACTGGGTCTTCATGGGCACTGCAGGGGTTCAGTATGGGAGGTTGGAGGGGTGTTGGGTTACCCCCAAACGCTCCAGTTATCTACATATTTATGTATCTAGCTATTTTTCCCTTTTTTCCTTCTAAAGCTTGAAAAACCCCATATATTGAACACCTGCAACCCCCCCTCCAAAAACATCAAATATACACATGATAAGTGATGGAATGGCGCCATTTGAGGGCGCGAAAGTAAGCGGCACCATAGCGCCCTTCTACTACATTTGGTACCTGTGCACCGGGTGTACTTGTGCACCGTTTTTGGTTGGTGTTGAAGGGATTTGATGTTGTTGTTGAAAGCTGGATGGAAATGTGATTGGGACGGGCGGCTTGTTCGCCGTTACTGGGGGCAGTCCTAGACGACGGTGTACTATTACGCACAAATACCCATTCCGCACATTTGCCGGTTACGCACAAAATCGACAGGCACAATTGCCCATTACGCACGCGACTGATCATTTGTGCGTAATGGGCATTGTGCGAAATGGGTATATGTGCGGAATGGGTATTTGTGCGTGCCGGGCGTATTACCGAGCATGAATACCCCAACCCCCAAATTGGAAAACTTTAAAAATTCAAAACACTTATCACTTGACTTCTTGGAAAACTGCCAAAAAAGTCAATTTTCAAGACATTGTTAAGTGTTTTGAATTTTTACATTTTTTCAATTTCTGAAAAGTGGCTTATCACTTGACTTCTCGGAAAACGGCCAAAAAAGTCAATTTTCAATTTTTTTTTTCACTTGACACGGAAAAGTGATAAAAAAAACTTGAAAATTGACATTTTTGGCAGTTTTCCGAGAAGTCAAGTGATAAGCATTTTGAATTTTTCAATTTTTCAATTTGGGGGAGGGATAATTCATGCTCAGTAATAAGCCCAGCATGCACAAATACCCATTCCGCACACATACCTGTTTCGCACAATGCCCATTACGCACAAATGATCAGTCGTGTGCGTAATGGGCAATTGTGCGTGATGGGTTCGATTTTGTGCGTAACAGGCAAATGTGCGGAATCGGTATTTGTGCATAATAGGCATGCCCCGTCCTAGACTAGACCCTGTAATAGACCCTGTCAAGTGTAAAAGACCGTGTAAAAATGCCAGGTGTCATGTCCAGGTGGCGATGTCATGTCACAGCCAAAAGTAAGATTTGGATACAAAAACATAATATTTGGATGCGATACAATCAGATTTGGATACAAAAATTTTATTTTTGGATGCGATACAATAAGCGATAAACATAACACTTTACATAAACTTTACATACACTTTACTTTAGTATTTTACATGGCACCTGACATTTTACAGGGTCTTTTACATGACACATGACATTTTACAGGGTCTTTTACACTTTGCATAGGCAGATTTTTACAGGGTCTGGGAATGACACCTGATTCATCATACACATTTCTTTAATTCGCATCAGCACTTTAATTCGTATCATTTTGAATTTCGTTTTTTTTGGTATTATTCGATCGCCATTTTCAACAGCCGCGATCATATCATAAAATCTGACCTAAAGCCAAAAACTTCACCATTTCCCCATACCAGGCACAGGAACCGCGGGCGGGCACACGGCGACCTACGAGAAGTTCATGGCGGGTGCCTCCGGTGCGTTCACGGCGCTGGCGACCCTGGAACGGCGCATGCAGCGCACCAGCACCAAGCATGTGCTCATTCCACTGAGGGAGCTCACTGGGGAGAAGGCTCGTGTTAGTGTGGTGAGAGGATTATACCGTATTTGCTCGATTAATTCCCCTGGGGAATTATTTTTCATTAGACTTTTTTGAGGGAGGGGGGAGGGGACTATTCAAGAGGGGAATTATTCAAGGGGGACTTATTCAAGGAAAGGTAATTATTCGAGCAAAGACGGTACTTCCAATAAAAGTTTTCAGCGCTGGCAAATGACGAATCACATCAACGAGGTAAAAATGCTCTCAGTGATTTTCAAATGCCTACCTAGCCTGCCTGACTAAAATTGCGCCACTGGTAATGGGAATTTATCGTCCCTCAGGGGTTGGCGTCTTCAAAGACAGTGCAGTGGCGCATGTTTGTCTTGACTGTTATGTCAGAGATTTCGCGGCGCTGCTTCACTGTGAATGTCGATGCATTTCAGTGGTGTCTAGTGATGGAAAAAGCGCCAGGACATTGGCGCCAAGCGCCAAAAGCGTCATGGCGCTTTTCTGAACACCAGCGCCAGGCGTTTTGTTTTTGTTCCTGGTGCCACGCAATGGGTGTAGCGCCAAGCGCCAAAATCACTATGGCGCTTTTTGCTTTAACGCTAGCGCCAAGCGCCAGCGCCATGGCGCTTTTCCATCATTAGTGGTGTCATAAATTGGTGCATGTACCCTCATTCTACACCCTGATATGTTACCTTATTTCACAGGAGGTTTTTAAAACCTTCCAAGAGAGTCTGGACAAAGCAAATGAAGGGTATGCGCGCGCGGAAGACAGCTACCAAAAAGTGAGGAAAGGCATGGTCGCTGAGCAACTGGATGCGGCTAAAAAGAAACAAAATGAAGCGAAGGTATTTGAACTGGGAACGATTTTTATTGTTTTTTTAACATTGTTTTTTATTATTTTTTTCAGGAGATTGTGCAGCAGGCGCAGTTGCCGTTGGTGCGCAGCTCCAACATGGCACAATTTGTGTTCAATTTCATGAAAGCGATTTCCGCATTCATAATTCTCTTGCAGGAATATTATGCACAGGTGAGCAACTTCGTATTTATGGTATATACTGTATTTCGTCCGATTAACCCCCCTTGAATTGACCCCCGCTTCGAAATACCCCCAGGTCTGGGCGAGCTTACGAAAAATTACCCCTCCTCCTCGAAATGCCCTCGTGTTGAATGATCCTTCCTGAAACGTTCTGACGAAATAATAAAAACCTCACTTGAATTAGTGCCCTTCAAATTACCCCTCACCCTCAAAATTTGCTGGCGAAATAATAAACCCCCCTGGGGGTATTTCGAGGAAATGCGGTATTTACTGTGAGTGACCCCTTACATTGAAAATAAATATTTTTGAACTTGAAATTTGCAGGCAGCTGTTATTTTGGAGCAAAGTCTTGTCGAATTGGACCAAATTATGAATGAATTCGATGGAAAGCACACCAATAACCAAGTTTGTAAACGTAGAAATTTTACACAGTGCAACATTTTGAGTGTCCAAATGAAAAAGTCTCGAAAAAGTACATTCTCGAAATGAAAAAGTCTATTGGGGAGGGTTTTTTATCCGAATGTCAAACAGTCTAAGAGATGCTCACTGTCTCATTCCGTGCTCGGTGATTTTTAATTGCAGACTTGTTATGCTACGATTACAGCTCGACGTAAAATTCCAGCGTAAAATTCCATCGCAAAATTGATTACATGAAAGGGGATGATGATACAGGTCTGCAATTTTTCATGGACAATATGTTTATCAATACCTTCATTGTGTCCAAGAGTCATCGTCCACGGTCACTGCTATCTGATTGTGAAAATTCAAAAATTTCGATTTTACGTTGAAATTATACGCCGGCTGAAGAAAAGTCAGTTCTACGCCAGGTGATTGCATGCAATGACATAGCGTAGAATTGATTTTTCTTCAGCTGACATCAAATTATAACATAAAATAGAAGTTTTTGAATTTCCACAATCAAATGGCAGTGACTGTGGATGATGACTTTTGGACACAATGAAGGTATTGATGAACATATTGTCCATGAAAAATAGCAGACCTGTATCATCATCCACTTTCATGTAACAAATTTTACGCTGGAATTTTGCGTCGAGCTGTAATCGTAGCATTAAAGTACCAAACTCTTTTCACAGTATACATAAAAGTGAACTACCTATTTCTTTTTACTCACCCGATGAGAACAGTAAATGTAAAGTAAAATATTTTAAGTTTACCCATGAGTAAACATGAGTTAACGTAAATACAGATACTTTTCCACACAAAATGTACAATTGAGTGTTTTTGATAAATTTGCCACTCAAAATTTTCACTCAAAATAACTAATTTTCATACCTTTTTGCACAATTTGATGGCGGGACCTTTAAAAAAATATGTATTGCTTGAATAGTTCCCCCTTGAATACATCCCCCCCTCGAATAATCCCCCCTGAAAGACGAGTAAGGAAAAAATAATTCCCTCCTCGCATAATCCCCCCTTAAAGATACATATTTCATCAATTAGTTGTGCCAAAATTTTAACAAAAATGGTACGATTTTGTGTAAAAAGGCACATTTTGTGAAATGACTTGATAGAAAAATGCTCAAACATTTTGACGAATGAATAATCCCCCCTCGAATAATTCCCCCTCGAATAATTCCCCCCTCAAAAATGTCTGGTGAAATAATAATCCCCCAGGGGGATTATTCAAGAAAATACGGTAAATACCTAGTTGTTTACGATCCAACTACGTATCCAAATTTTGCAGGCGCCAGCAATCCCATCACCCGCTGGATCATCAACTGAACAAACGGCGTCCGCCAGAAAAGTCTGGTGGCTCGAAGGCTCAACCAGAACGCAAACTAAACGAAAGCTGTGATGCTAAGTTGTTGTGATATTTTAAATACGAGCCATTTTGGTACGGAGATATCTTGCCCTTTTATGCTGCGCAAAGTGTTTTTAACAATACCTAGGCTCTTATTATTCAAGATGTGGTGTAAAAAGCACAGGGGCATTGGCAAAACAATGCCAAAAGCGCCATGGTGCTTTTTGATTTGGCGTAGAGCCAGGCGACAGCGCTATGGCGCTTTTACATCACTATGCCGCAGTGTGCATTCGATCATTGGTATT
Source organism: Sphaerolaimus hirsutus (assembly GCA_964036195.1). Taxonomy (NCBI): domain Eukaryota; kingdom Metazoa; phylum Nematoda; class Chromadorea; order Monhysterida; family Sphaerolaimidae; genus Sphaerolaimus; species Sphaerolaimus hirsutus. Next base: position 11,827,359 of record OZ038451.1, read on the forward strand.
TATTTTTTATGCTGACCAGAAAAATGCTTTGCGCAAAGTGCAATCAGGCAATTTGGATACCTAGATGGCTCAGTCTAAGTACCGTATATTCCTGAATAAGTCACCCGGGAGTTTTTTTCTGTCAGACTAGTTACGGTGCCTTATTTAATAGGAGATTTTATCAAAAAACCTATCATTCAGCCTAAACAAACCTCACGCCTGTACTGTAGCGTACCGTACAAACAAACCGCCTAAACAAAACGCCTCTACTGCACCGAACTGTACCTTTATGTACCGTATTTCCTCGAAATACCCCCTTGAATTAACCCCCCCTCGAAATACCCCCTTGAATTAACCCCCCCTCGAAATACCCCCAGGTGTTTTCGAGCTGAGGAAAAAATACCCCCCCCCCCCCTCTGGAAAAAGGTACATCATGTATGCAAGGAACATCATGTATGCAATGATGTATTTATTGCGACCATTTTGCATCGCAGTGATACGTAGCGATGTACGTTTACGTCCCTGTTATGTCCCTACATACCCTATTTGGTCACGTTTATTACCGGTTTGGGGTATGTACAAGCGTATTCTTTAGTATGACTTTCCCGAAAATTTCTGACAAAATAATAACCCCCCTCGACTAAGTCCCCCCCTCGAAATACCCCCCTCAAAATTTCCACTCTGAAAAAATAAAGCCCCTTGGGTATTTGAGCCGCATTGTATTTACTGTATATTTCAAACTTTGCGGTCCCGTTTTTCAAGTGGGGCCGGTGTACTTCTCCTCACATCGCTTACATTCCTTCTCCTCACATCGCTTACATCGCTTACATTCCTTCGCTTTCGCTTCTCCTCACATTACTTTTATGGTGATTACCACAGGGGAATTACCGTATATCCTTGAATAAGACCCCAGGGGCGTTATTATTTCATCAGAGGTTTTGGAGGGGGGAGTTATTCAAGGGGGGGTACTATTCAAGGGGGGTGTTATTTTTTCCTCAGAACTTCCAGGAAAACTTTCACTTTATTCATTGTTTGTATGCATTCCGTCAACACATCTAATGCAGAAAATGACCAGTTCAACAAGAACAAAAACAACGTATCCATCCTAAAATTCGTGTTCATCAGCGTCTGAATCATTCAAATACACATTGTCGTTTTACCCAGAGGGGGGACTCATTCAAGAGGGGGGAGTTATTCAAGGGGGGGCGTTATTTTTTCCTCACCTGGCCAACAGGGGGGTGTTATTCAAGGGGGGTATTATTCAAGGGGGGGGTCTTATTCAAGGATATACGGTATTCAAGGAAATATGTGGCCGAAAAGTAAAAAGGCAGATGTTGTGCTATTATTTGTGTCTTGTTGGTGGTTTCTGTAATGTTGGTGACTTGGCGATTAAAGTGAAATTAACGTGCGAAGATTTTCATCTGAGCGCAAGTCTAGTGATGTAAAAACCAGCGCCAGCGCTTTTGTTCCTAGCGCCACCAAAAATTTGCGCTAAGCGCCATGGCGTTTTTCTGTGGCATGTCGCTAAGCGTCCAATCCAAAGCGCCATGACGCTTATTGCTTTGGCGCTAGCGCCATGGCGCTTTTACAGAACTACTTTGGATAGCTTGATCAAAACTATTTCTCCTTAGCTCTTCCGCATTCAGTTAAGTGTGGAGAAAAATTAAAAGTGACGGGGAAAAGGTCTGTATTTACTTTTTCTAATTTATAAAACATGTTGTCTCGCTTACGTGACCTTCTTGTTAGGTATTCGAGTCTTTTGTATCACATCAGGTGGAAATTTTCTCGCCACTTGACGCCGGCGCTTCTGCAACTTTCCTTGTCTCTTGATGGAAATCGTCTCTCGTCCACCTAGACACGTAAATACTACAGAAGCGACTTAGCAACGTTTACATGATTCTCCGGAAAACGTAATTCCGCATAGCATCATAGGACTATGAAAGACTTGTGCAAATAAATTTCACATGATTACTTTAATATCACATTTCGACATTTTCGATCATTCAGATAAGATACTGTATGAATAGAGCCATAGCGGAACATGTTTGCTCAAACTGTTTGTACGTGCGATAACAACATATTTAGCGGCGGTAGGGAATTGACCTACAGCAAACAGTGGCCTAAAGGTCACTGTCATTTTTATCAAAACAGTGAAACATCATTTGGCCTGCTATTGTTATTTTTCACTTTTTGCAAGCATGGCTACCCAAGCTTTTTCTCTTCTGTGTGCCGCGGTTGCGTTGCAGCTTTGCCATGGGGAAGTTCACTACTATCAACCGGAACAGATGCACATTTCATACAAAGGTTGGAAAAAGATTTATCTCGTTTTTGTGTGAAATTTCATTGCCCAGTTCTCCGCCATGTTTCATCACTGTTTTTACAATTTTACGCGTTTTGGCAAGTAGCCAGCTTAGCCAAAATAAGTCCAAGTTTCCCTTAAACTTCTGAGGAAAACATAACTATCCTTGAATACCACCGCCCACAAAAACTGACGAAAAAATAACTCACTGGGTTCTTATTCGAAGATTTGCGGTATTTTTGTTATGTCGTGTTCAAAAAAGCCTAAAGCTACACCTGCTATTAGAGGGTGCATTAGGTATGTTCAAGAGTACATATATAGAAAGAGTGCAAAATTGCACCCGCCTCAGGCGGAAATCGAACCCGCACCTCTGGTAAAGAACACGAACGCCCCAACCGCTAGACCACACGGCAGAGAGGCGGTTGGGCTCCAGTCACTATTGGGGGCTGACATGTTGCGTCGGCAATGCCCTTAACATTAGGTCTATTGGAGGTAATATGGTATATGACCCCCCTGGTATATGACACAACCTACCGCAGTGCCCTCTAACATAGATTAACAACAGAGAACTGCACTGCACTAACAGATAACAAGATCCTTACAATGTGACACTTGCCAACAAGGGTCTCAACTGGCCTGAAAGCAGTCACGTATTGGTTTCGGGTCCCTTAATCTCGAGTCCCAAAGCCAAACCCTATATTTCAGTACATTTGCATAAAATCGTCATGCAATCATGACTCCCTCATCCCAGATCCCCACACGATGATTGCAACCTGGGTCACCATGAATAACACACAACCACATTTTGCCACCTGTGAATATGGAAAACAGGTAAACAGGTGTTCATTGTTTCAACATTATTGCCCAAATTCAGGTAAAAAACATGCTTTTCAGAATCTGAAAATGATGGCGACAGGAACAACTACTGAGTTCACAGATGGTGGAAGTGAAAAGAGGAAAATGTATGTACACAGAGTGGAAATGAATGGGCTTCTGCCTGATGTCAGCTATTGTGAGTTTAAGTACCGTATTTCCTCGAATTACCCCCGGGGGCGGGGTTTCAGAGTGGAAATTTTGAGGGGGGGTTAAACAACGGGGGTATTTCGAGGAAATACGGCAGTTAGATGTGATTTTTTACTTCAATAACCACCAATGGATTCATCATACACTTGGGGGAAACTTCGTTTCATACCTTTGTCCACGTTGAAAGAAAACTGTACCGGACTGGCATCCTGGGGAATTTATGTTATAGGGTCTAACTGCTTTATGACACAAAGCGACTCGATATAGGGAACACTTTCAAGGGGAATTGTTTATCAGGGCAGTCTTATCCAACCAGCCACTCTATATATCCCCATTCACATCACTTGCTTTTAGTGTACCACTGCGGCACCAACTTTTACGGCTGGTCAGCCGTGTTTTACTTCACCACGCCGAAAACTTCTGGGCCCAGAAAGTATGCAGTTTTCGGAGATATGGGCAATAAGAATGCAAGAAGTCTTTCCAGACTGCAGAGAGCGGCGCAAGTGCAGCAGTTTGATATGGTGCTGCACGTAGGTGAGTTTTTGTGTGAATAACGGTTTGAAGTAATTTCTGTATATCCTCGAATGAGTCCCCGGGAGCTATTTTTTTATCAGACTTTTTTGACTGGTGATTTTTTCTAGGGGGGAGTTATTTGAAAGTGATAAAAAATAAAATGCACGACTAATATACAGGGGTGGGCATCTTCAGTTACCGCTGGGAAAATGCGATAGATTGAGCTACGGTTGAGCTATCGGAATGAAATTTTAACACAATGGAGTAGACTCCATAGGACACCTATTCTGAAGTTTGCAACCCAAACGGCCACATTTTGGGTGAATTGTGGAACACACGGTTTTTAGTGTAATTTTGTGACTTGGCGTCACCCATAGGATAAATCGAGGGTGTGGCATTTGAGGGGGGGGGGGTCATCGGTCGTTGGTGTCGTCCCATTCTGTCGTACATCGGCCGATTTTGATGCCCTTTGAGTATGTTGTGGTCGCGCCTACTACCAAATTCTTTTTTTACTCGAATAGCCCCCAGTCCCGAGATAAGGGAGGTGAAGTCACAAAATTACACTAAAAACTGTGTGTTCCACAACTCCTCCAAACTGTGGCCGTTTGGGTTGCAAACTTCAGCATAGGTGTCCTATGGAGTCTACTCTATTGTGTTAAAATTTCATTGTGATAGCTCAACTGTAGCTCAAGCTATCGCGTTTTTCCAGCGGTAACTGAAGATGCCCACCCCTGTATTGTACGATTTGATATAAATTAGTTGTTTTGAAACGTGTACGTTCAAATGCAATGTTTTTTTTTATATATGGACGTCTTTCCATAAAAGAGGGGGAGTTATTCGAAGGGGGGAGTCTTTTGAGGGGAGACGTATACGAGGATATACGGTATACCAATTAATTCATGCAATTCTGAACATGGCTATCTTTTACAGGAGACTTTGCTTACAACATGGATAATGATAACGCGAGGAGAGGTGATCAGTTTATGAGGCAGGTCAGCTCGCATTTATCATTTTTTTCCGCCCGTGGCTTCAACTTTGTGTGCTACAGTAACCCAAACAGATTGAGCCCATGGCCGCTTATGTGCCATACATGGTGGTTCCTGGAAACCACGAAGCCGCGTATAACTTTAGCAACTATGTCAACAGGTTTACAATGCCGCGGTCTGTTAGCCAGCACTATTACAGGTTAACGTTTTGTATTTCATACAAGTTTCAGTTTCATTTTCATTCATCGATAATCGACATTTTAACAACTTTCAGTTTCGATTACGGATTAGTTCATTTCCTTGGGTTCAGCACGGAGTTTTACTACTATATGCACCAGGAACAAGTTGACAATCAGAGAGCTTGGATTGTCAGAGATCTTCAGGCTGCAGTTGCGAACAGGCACAATGGTGGGTTTACTGATATCGTCAAATATGGCTACTGCACAATTCAGGGGTCTACAAGGGTGGGGGGGGCGGGGGGGGGGGGCTTGGCAGACCCCACCCCCAAAACGCTCAGCTACCCATCTATCTGGAACAATTTTTGAGAAATTTAGCCTCAATTTTCGCCCAAAATCCATGATATTCGTACATTTTCGTACCCTAAATGGCCAGAAAGTTCTAACACAACATCAAATAAATCAGACGTTTCAAAACTGTACGGCTGAACGTATTTTGTTTTGTGTCATTCGCAAAAACGTGGTAGAAAACGTAAATCATAATTTGAACATTTCGCAGTTCCTTGGATAATCACGATGGGCCACAGACCAATGTACTGTTCCGACTGGGACACAGATGATTGCACCAAATATGAAAGCAAGGTAAATATGATTGCTATTCGACATTTTTTTAAAGACCTCTATCAAATATGTGTGTTTTCAGTGGTGAAAATCAAGCAGAACACTGTTTCAGATACGCAAGGATCTTGAAGAACTTTTTTATCAATCCGGCGTCGACTTGGAAATCTGGGCACACGAACACAGCTACGAGAGAATGTGGCCGCTTTACAACAGGACCGTCAGTGGCACATTGTTTTAATCGTTTTCTAATTATAATACAAACTGCCGAGAATATGGCACCTCCAAATATAACACCGACCTCGTATTAGCTTTTACATTTTCAATGGAAAACGTACCCGGTTTTACATATTCTATGAAGAAAACTAACCGCTTTTACATTTTCTGGGAAAAGTGTACCTAATACTCTATTTTACATTTGCCTGGAAAAAGTATTTTACTCACATGTACTCATGAGTATGGATAAAAATATATTCTACATTTTCTGTACTCAGAGGCGAGTAAAAAAGTAATTTTTATACCTATGCATATACTTTGAAAAAGTTCAGTAATTCTAACAACTCTGATGATTTTGTTAGCGCTATGTTAGCGCTTAGCGTGTTGGTGAACTACCAGGTGCACAAAAACATTGACCAACACCCAATAAAAGGTCTACAACGGCAGCGCGGCTGCCTACACCGATCCCGTAGCCCCAGTGCATATTGTTACTGGATCCGCTGTGAGTTCATGGTGGCAATTAGTGCTTCTCTTATAATTAATTTGAATATTAAACTCCTTTGGGTGCAGGGTTGTCAAGAAGATACTGATCCATTTGTGATATTTCCAGCCCCCTGGTCAGCGTTTAGGTCATCAAATTATGGCTACACAATGATGACTGTGGAGAATGCAACCCACCTCACACTGGATGAAATTTCTGATGATCTGGTAAAGTGCCTTTCGTGAACTACCATAATATCTTCAAAGGGTCCCCCGGGAGTTATTTTTTTGTCAGAACTTTTAAGGGGGTATTCGAGAGGGAGAGTGATTCGCGGGGGAGTTGTTTTTCCATCAGAACTTTCAGTAAAATGTATGATAAATTTGCTGGACAAATGGGATAAATTTGGTAACATAAATCATTTGCAGGAATACAAAATTCACAATTCAAGCAGTGAAATCAATATTAGTGAATTCTAGCTGCAAGATAATATATATAGGTATTTACATATTAAATACATAAAATGTTTTTTGTAAATGTGAAATTTTGTGAAATGTTTTCTACCCATCAAAGTGGGGGGAGTTATTCGACGGGGGGGGGGGGGCTTTTTTCCTCACACACACAAGAGGGGGTAGTCAGTCGAGGTGATTTATTACCGTATTATATTCACAAATGGCAAAATTGTTACCTAATTTGATCATCCCAAACAAAATTTGCAGGAAGGCAAAATTATCGACTCGATTACACTAATCAAAAACCACCACCAGAGATATACAGACATGCCAAATTACGCTGAAAGAGTGAAATCACATTATGGTGTCCATGTTCCAATAGATTATCAGGGCCCAAGGATTGACACTCTAAAGGGAAGAGTGAAAGTGAATGGGAAACACGATTTCAAGATGCCTGAGTTTTGAGTTTGTATTTATCCAGAGAGGTTTTATTTATTGTGAAGTTTAGTTGTAGAATCATCCCATATGCAAGATACAGTGGCATGTACAAATTTATAGGTAATAATTATCACATAACATTGTCTACAAACAATTTTTTCCGTGAAGAGTCAGAAAAAGAACACAACAGTTTTTTTTAACAAAGATGAAGCATACATTTCAATGTTCTGTATTGATTAGTTCCCCGTGAACAGTTCCCCCTCGACTAGTTCCCTCGACTCGATAACTATACAACGCCAGACAGAATATACCGTATTTCCTCGAAATACCCCCCGGGGGGTGATTGTTTCATAGTGGTCCCGAGAGGGGGGGGGGGGTTAAACGAGGGGGGGGGGGGGTATTATTTCACAAGAAAATTTTTTAATGCCCAGTACGAAATAGTCGTCTGAAACGTACGCAGACGTCGAAAAATACAACAAAAACCGCCATTTATAAGGTTATGTAGACTAATATTAGTACGTAGATGGTATAAACACTGTTCTATCGTGATTCCGACATTGTTTTAACGTGTGTTCTGCACTACGCAGAACACAAACTGCAGTATTTGTCATGTACGTTCTCTTTACACTCAATCTGGAGGGGGGTATTTCGAGGGGGGGGTGATTGTTTCATAGTGGTCTCGAGAGGGGGGGTCAAACGAAGGGGGGGGGGTATTTCGAGGGGGGGGGGGTATTTCGAGGAAATACGGTATATATAATTTAGGTATTTTATTTAGGGCGAACAGACAATCCAAAACAGGATGGTAAATATTTTAAAAAATAATTAATTGTTGGCACCGCGGATACGTCGGCGCAAAATTTCTCTATAGTGGCTGTACACGCTAGTTTACCAACACGGCATGTCGATCAAAAATGTAAACTGAAACGCGACGCGTCGCGCATCGGTTTACATTTTTGATTGACGTGTGTACTTTAGTTTACGTTGGTGTTTCACTTTCTGGGGTTAGTGGTTTTGGCAAGTCACAAAAGTGCGACGCGTCGCACGATTACACACGAATGTGACACAGCTGGGTAAACTGGAAGTGACGATTATGCGACGCGTCGCTTTCGTCGCGCGACGCGTCGTATGCGACTCGCGACGCGTCGTACAGCCAAAAATAAGGAAGGATTTATTCCCCGAGACTTATCAGGTGAGCAGTAAACTAATTTTTTTAGACTTTTCAAATTCCCTAACGTATCTTTGTTGCGAAACGTAGACAATTTAGACGTGACAATTACGTTTGTGTGTGTCTGGTAACATTTGTTCTTTATCGTGACTGTTGATATTTCGTTTTTTATCGTGACTGTTGATAATTCGTTTTTGTTACTTTTTACTTCAATTTACAAATTAAAATCTACTCAACAGATTTATTGCGTGATTTCATCATGTTGTTACGGATAGAAAAATTAAAGATTACATGGACACGTGATTTGTATGGAAGTTCGACCAAAAGAAATGCAAGGAAGTGCGACAAAAAAAAATGCAAACTTTGTACTCGCTAATTTTCAATTTAAATCTAAAACTGTAAAAAGAAATCATTCTCCTTCTCGCTTTGACAAAAAGAAATGCAAGGAAGTGCGACAAAAAAAATGCAAACTTTGTACTCGCCAATTTTCAATTTAAATCTAAAACTGTAAAAAGAAATCATTCTCCTTCTCGCTGTAACAAAAACTAAGAAAAAACAAAAACAAGACTATATTGCTGTTGACAAGAGTTACACTTTTGAGCAAAATTTAAAACTTGTTTACCTATCTTTGAATGCAAAATTTGACAATTGTATACGGAAGAAACTAAAAAAGTACATAACGTTTTCACTTTGAAATGTGATAATTTGCGAATGATTGAAATGTTACAAAAAAAGGAACTGGATGAAAACGTAAAATGATAAGAAACTGCATTAAAACGTATTCACTACTTTCAGCACTTTCACATGACTGAAGCCTTCTGTGCATGTAAACCCAGTGTGCATGTGGACCCTAACTTTAACTCAAATTCGACAATTTCCATAACTTTTTATATATTTTCACCTTTGAAACCACTAGTCCATGTGTTTTATTTTTAAGAACTATCAATCGCTCCAGAGGAGTCTACCCAATCCCCTGGAGCCTCGTGGAAAGTCAACATGTAGAATACCGCTGACATGCACATGGGGTAAACATGCACAGAGGCACACGCCCCTTTCACATTACCAAAAAAAACACATTTCAATCATCAAAATCCTCCAGTTCCTCGTAATAGTCTTCATTGGTCGCCTGAGAATGTGTGCAATTTCAGTATACTGTTATATTTTTTAAAATTTTTAGAAGTAAACAGTTTACATCTGTGAACATCTGTAATGGTAAACTTATAGAAAACTTTCCAACTGTTTCCCAGAAATATATATGCACACTGGGGAACTGTACATATCAATTACTGTAGAAATACTAAAGTCTAGTAGACACTGCACATTGAAACATGTACAACACCGAAAACCACAATTGAACCGAATACGTACCGCAAGTTGTTTGGCATAGCGCTCCTCATCTAAAGGGCAATTGCGCGGCCTGGTACCGGCGCGCGATTGGCGGATCGGATGTGGCACGGTAGGGCGCTGTTCACTGGTCGGCGGCGGTTTGCTTGTCTGCACATTTTCATACTGTAAACATAGATTACAGTACGAAGCAAAATATCGAAGCAATTTTCTATCCTAACCGTTTCGTTCCCGGCAGCCGCTTGCTCATTCTTCTTTGCACTTTTGTGCGCGCTGGCCGGGGAACTGGCAGCAGTCTGATTCTGAGTTTATATTATCAGTTTATAATGGCAACAAAGTTGTACAACAGAAGCACTGCAGACGGAAACTTACTGTCAGGCGGTACCTCTTCGCAGCACATTCTGTGTCCGGTACACGCTGGCCAGTGCGTTTCTGGGCACTTTGCGGCAGTACGACGCCATCGTTGTAAACTGATATGTATGAATGAACTCAGTTTACCGATAACGTTCACAATGATTACAAATTAATTACAGCTGTGGCCAACTGAATTCGAACAGCTGCACGCGATGCTTACAGCTGTCGACCCTGAAACTGGTGAACAGTACCTGAGAACACGAGATGAAAGAAGACACATCGCTGTAGTGACAACAGAAATGCGACTGTTTTACTTTCTGTATACATGCGCAAACGGCCGGGAAGTTGAAGATTGTGCCGGCCAGTCACAGGTGATACCATTTTTCATGCTTTTAGATTGCTTTATAGTTCATTGTATTTTGGAAAAACATTTACAGATTTCCGGCACTACGATTAGAACGATTATTGATGAAGTGTCCACCGGAATAGTGAAAGTTTTGAAGGACCACTTGAAACCTATGGGGAGTGATTTAGGGCAAATGAAAGATTTCACGCAGCAATACTGGAAACTGTGGCAGATGCCGAACTGTGTGGGGAGTCTGGATGGCAAACACATCCGTATTCGCAAACCTGCTGGTAACTACATATCCTTTTACGCATTCCACTTTTGCCCTCATGTGTGTTGTTTCCAGTAAACATAAACATGGTGAGTCGTATGCAACGTCACGGTAAACTAAGTGTCGCATTTGCGACGCTTGCGACGCTTGCGACGCGTGCGTCGCCTTCAATCAGAAATAGTCGCCAGTTTACCAAGGTTGCAAATTTTTTTGTGAAAACGTCGCATTTCGTCGCATTTTGCGTCGCAAACGTTGCAAAATCGTCGCTTTTGCTTGAGTTTAACCGCAACCCCCACCGATTTCAAAGTAACTTCATTTGGGTCATGGGAATGTTGTGCAAATGATTTTTGGATGTACTTGTAGAGAAAAAAATTGCGCTTCTTCTGACGTACCTGGCTTCTCATAAAAGTTATCCAAAAAAAAGTTATGATTTTTTTTAAATAAGGGCCAAATTGCGCGACGAAATGGCGACGGTCTGGCGACGGTCTGGCGACTGTAGAAAAATGACTAAATTCACAGTGATGGGAAACTGTGCAGTGAGGTGGAAATGTTTACAGTTACAAAAGTAAATGAAAAACGCCTTGCAGAGGGTGGAACGAGGTACTGGTGCTACAAGGGCTTCTCGTCGATTATACTGTTCATCAGCGCCAGCGCGGATTTGAAAATTCAGTACGTGGACATCGGTATGCCGGGGTCACAAGCAGATGGTGCTGTGCTGATCACGTCTGATTTCGGGCCGGATTTGATGTGAGTTTACATCCTTTTTGACATGTTCCAATGAGGTGCTATACATTTACACATGATAAAAGTGATACATTTACACAGACATGGCAGAATGCTGATGGCGCCACCCTGCTTGCTGCCCGGTGCAGATGCCAACGAACCTGCAAATACCATTCCGAGTTATTTTGTGGGTGATCAAGCGTTCGCATTGCGCAAGTGGTGTATGGTGCCATATGCGCTGCATGCAGATGACAGCCAGCGACACTTCAACTATCGGTGTGTTTGAAAGAAGCGTTGTTCGGTTAAACTGAAATCTAAATTTGACTGCAACTACTGCAGCTTATCCCGAGCTAGGCGTACTGTCCAATGCGTCTTTGGTATTTTGGCCGGCAGATGGCGCATACTGCTGACCTGTATCGCGATGGAACCGCCACGCGTACAAAGACTGGTTATGGCCTGTTGCCACCTGCACAATTGGCTGCGTGATATCCGCGGGGAAAGTGCTGCCAACCAATTTTATGAAAATGGCGATGAAAAACCACAAGACAACCCGAACAACACTGTTGAGCGAAATGTAAGTTTACCTTGCATATTCACTGTTACAATTCAACATCACATAAATTCATTCCCATACACAGCTGCAGTGGCGACCAGTGTACGACAACATGGATACGATCGATAACGTGCCAATCCGAAGGGACGTTGACGAAAGAGATGCGCGCCCCATCAGGGATGCAATCAAGGAGTGGATGATGACAGACGCCGGTCGTGTTCCGTGGGTGAATCCTGCTGACTGCTGAATTTGCAACTACGTTGAATATAAAAATCAAACTGAAATATTTCCGTTGCAGTGGCAGTTAGCATTAAAGTGGCACTGGAATGGTAAACTGATGTAACAAATACAAAAAATTCATTTTCATGCTATCTGCTACAGCTACACTTCATTTTTCGATTGCAACCGGTTATAATGGTTGTTATGTAGTACACTGTCGTTGAATGGACAATTTTCATTCTTTATTCGATTTTTGGCTGATTTTTTCTTTTTTAAGTGTGATTAAATCATAATTCGCAAAGTCTTTCGTTTCACGCCGTGAAAAATTGTGTGATGTGTGCAGCTCATGTTCCTCTTTCATGTGTGATTTTTTTTCCGGATTCGGGCTTTCCGTTCACGTGCTAGTGATTTATTTGCGTTTAATTGAAATAAAATCATAAAAAATCGAAAGTTTATATTTCATGTCCGCTGTGTACACCAATCGATAGCGCAATGAAAACTGATAATTTAGAACGTTTCAATAAACAAAAAAACATAACAGGTGATTTTATAAAAATTTATTTCCACAAAAAAATGATAAATTCAATAAAAAATCCAATGTTGCACTTAAAAATATTTTAAAAATTTTGACAACATCTACACAACATACTGTACACGATGACGCAAAAAAATTGCATAAACTATGCTCCGTTCTTCCACAATTAAAGAAATTAGAAATTTATGTTTACAGCGTAAATTCACATCACTGGCAAACTTGAAAAAAATAAAGATGGCGGCCTAAACTCCGCCCACTTTTACTATGCGTGAATTTAGTCGGTAAACTAAAAAATTGAGTTTACCGCCAGTAAACTGAAAACGCCAGTAAACTAGTGTGCGTGGGGCCATAACGTTACCTATTTCATTCGGTAAATACATACAAAAGTGCTGCAGAGGGACAGTATTTAAATTTTTACTCTACTGTCTACTTTCCATTTGTCATTTTACTCTACTCTCCAATTTTTACTCTTTACTTTCCACTTGCGGAACTGACCCCTGCGCAATCGACGGATTTGTAATCGATGTCGGCAAAAACATCTTGTATTGTTTAAATATATGTGAAGGTGGAGAAAACTGTGTAGCCAGACCAAAGTTTCGGAGATACCTAATCCCGGTAGTGATTGAATGCTGAATGAATTAATGCAACGGATGATATTGAAAATGTCAAAGTCGAAACCTTCTCACGGCATTTTGCGTTGATTATGTAAAGCAGCAGGGTAACATAAACCCAATTATAAAACAAGCAGATATCTGATGAACACCTAACTTATTGCGCCAATCAAAATTGCATAAATACTTTCAAATATGAATGATTTTTCTGTAACAGTGATCATAGCTACAATTTTACTACTTTTTACATCGAATCAAAACGTATTCGGTAGTTTTTCTCTCAATGATGAATTCCAAGACCTTGTCCCATTCAACCCAGAAAATGTGGCCATCATACAAAACCACATAGATATTCTACTGAAAGCATACAAAAATGGGACTAATATGACGGTCACACCAGAGGACAAGCAAGGTACTTTTCGAAGAATTAACCGTAGGGTGCAAAAACACCATTCCCTTATTAAGGATGGGAGTTATCAGACATTGCATCTTGTAAATAAATATACCCACCAGTGTACAACTTATTTTGGAGCGTTTTGGATACTTTTTGGGCACGATGTAGATATCAGTAGGTGCTTTCAACATCTCAATTTGGAGATGGATATCTCTAAGCCTCCTTGAGTATTTGTAATTTGTTGACACCGAATTTGTCGCTTCAGCTCCTATTTGTCGTTGTGCTGTAACTCCAGCTTTACAAATCATGTACGTAAATGCCTACTTTAGTTTGAACTAAAAAGGATATCAACTAAAACAAGATTTAGAGTCAAATCCAATACCCCCAAATTGCCTTTCTCAGGATACAGTATAAAACTGGTGACAAAACGATCAGAATTGCCGCGGAATTGGAGACGCCACGGTAAGGATGGAAAAACGACTAAAAATCGTTTAAATTTTGAAGTGCTTTTTTCTTCAAATTGCTCCATCTTTTCGCACCTTACAAAAATATTTATTTACCTAATTTTGACACTGGTGGAATTTTTTAATGTATTTTTAAGACTTCAGCAGAGATGTGCAAATTTCGACAGTACCTAATTTACCCTACACTAGTTGACACATGTGTGTCAACTGGATTGTGTGACTGTGTCAACTGGATTGTGTGACTGTGTCAACTGGATTGTGTGACTGTGTCAACTGGATTGTGTGACTGTGTCAACTCAGATTTCGGCTTCACGTGTCGCAGAGAGATCTCATAATGCACATACAGCAATGTTGAATAACAAATATTACGGCAAGTGCATTTGAACTTTGGAATATCGTTCTGTGACACATGACGTCCACATGTGAGTTGACACAGACCAGTTGACACATCTGTGTCAACTAGTGTGTGTGCCGCCATTATATTTATGAAACAACCCTGACAATATGACAATTCCCGTACTTTTTTGAATTTTTGTTTCCGCCACCGAAGGTCGCAGACGCAGACCAGGTCGCGTAGGAGGCCTGCCCCGACCAGACTACAGAAAGACGCATCTGTACGAGTATTACAAAGGAATTCCCGTGGATTCGCACATAGTCGTCGGCGATCTCAGTCACAAGGACTGGTTGCAGGTTCTTTCTTGTCATTCGCACCGGTAAAAATGGCCTAATTTTTACACATTTTTCATTTCAACAATAACATAACTATTTTTTGATCAATGAAAATTGAAAATTATTTCTATTGTACCTAGACCATCAATTTGAAATTAAATAAACTCTCAATGAACATTCTCACCATCCATTTGTTTATATTTTTGTGTGTTGCCACACTTTCCGCACGTAATTTCTTCCTGCCTATTTGTACTGTGGCTTTCTATTGGAGGTATGCCATTCTATTAGAAAAATAGGGTATTTTACGAATCAAGTGTTCAGGGCTCCGGTACAGCCGCATTTGTTGCAACATTGACATAGGTGAAGGCGGAAAAAAGCGATTACGTGGACACCAACTGGTAGCCACCATGAAATATACTCGGCGTACATGATACTCTGCCCTCGCACTGATTTATGTCTCGAGTTGGAAGCGTGCCAATGATTATAAAATCATGCGATTTCCGTAAAAAGATTTAAAAAATTCATCGATGTGAATATGTTAATGAATAACATTATAACAACAGTCAATTTTATTATCTTTTTATGAAACTCGCACGCGTTAACCATCGTTGGCACACATCCAGCGGGAACCACGCGTGCAAGGTGTAAAGTAAGCGGAGTAATACAATTTTGCAACAGGATACGTTGAGCGTCTGCGCGCGGGCAAAACTGAATTGCAGCCACATCGAAAATTGGACTTATCCTCTTGTCATGGTATTTATTCATTTTAATGTGTTTTTTTTATGTATATTATTGAAATGTGTTCATTCACGGTTGATTTTCAGCGTGGGAGATTTATTGGCGGACTGCCAGAAGCGTTACCACCGAACCCTACAATAATAAGCGATGAAGCAATGGGCAGAATATTCGAAAAACACTTCAGAACAGATGAATATCTGCAGAAAGACAGAGATGAGGGTAAAATTGTGCGAATAACTAAAATGCCAAAAGGAAAGATACAGCGGAAACCAAATGGAACAATCGTGGTAATTCCATCAGGATGCACTAGAAAATCATTTGACTTTTACAAAAAACTCAACCAACCATTTTGTAAAAGTCACTACTTCCGTCAATAATTTAAAAAATACATATCGTATTTCTTCGAACTTTTCTTTCTTCAAACTTCTTCGTATGTTTATCCCCCGGGCTGCAAATGTAGTGCAGTATGTGAAACGAAAACTACAAAAACTCCTACCCCCTTTGAATAGCCTCCATGGAAAATTGTGCTGAAAAAAACTCCCCTGGGGTCTAATTCGAGGAAATACGTAGGTTTTTCGAAGGGTAGTTTATTTTTCCTCAGCACGCTCAGACCTGGAGGTACTTCGAAGGGGATCAATTCAAGGGGGGGGGGGTAATTCGAGGAAATAGGGTATGTAAACTAGTGTAAATTAGCATATTGCGCATTCAAAACACAGTTTCTGACGTTTTCTTCACAGATTGGGTTCGAAGCTACGATCGAGAGCTCAGAGAAGGGATGGGGACTGGGCACAACTACACGCAGGATGGAATTTTATGATGGTGATGGAAGATTGATTGAAAGATCAGCCACCCTTTGAATATGGCATAAATTTTTGTGTAAACTAGCAGATCAGTAGTTTATCAAATTATCATGTGCAGACTGGGGTATAATAGGAAATATATTTGTTCCTTTTTGGGGAAGTAAATAAACACCTTCCCGGACAAGTTCACCACCCATTTTTTTATTTCAGATCAGATGCAATATCTCTGGCTATGGGAGTGGTATAAAGCTAATATTTGGTGGGTATATAGTCTTAACACCCCACTACTCCGTATCAATGGGGGAAGGTGCGGCGACTCACTAGAGGTTGGGTTGCCCTATATGCAAACATTTTTTGTGGCTTTTTCAGTGTCCCAAACAAGTTCACCACCCACTTGATTGGCTGAACTACACGGGCCATATCTCCAGCTGTGAAAGCGATAGACAGCTGAAATTTGGGGGATGTCTTGCAAACAACCCCCCCCTCGCAATACACTAGTGGGCGGCCGGCGACGACCCACTACAGCATGGGTCGCCGCATATAAAGTTGTACATTTTTTAAAAACAACCCATGTCTCACAAACACATTCGCCACCCAACTGCATTATAAAAAAATGTTGTGAGAACATACCTGATATGAAAATGAGTCAAATTTGAACCCTAGTTCTGCTCATTATAATTTTTTCAGTATGGCACCCACCCGTCCCATAAACAGCAGATGGAAAATTTCACTTTACACCAATTTTTTGTTTCACACTGAGAAAAGTTGGTTGACAAAGTTCACTAGGGAAGGGTCCAAGGTTGAAAGTTACGTAAACAACATGACCTCTAAAATGCCTGCATAAGGAAATTTATTTGGGGTGAATGAAAAAGTGAAAATTTTGTCAAATTTTGTTCCTGTGATTATGTGATTATGACGTTGTTATATTCACCCCAAATGAATTTCCTTATGGAGGCATTTTAGAGGTCATGTTGTTTACGTAACTTTGAACCTT
This sequence comes from Sphaerolaimus hirsutus, assembly GCA_964036195.1. NCBI lineage: Eukaryota > Metazoa > Nematoda > Chromadorea > Monhysterida > Sphaerolaimidae > Sphaerolaimus > Sphaerolaimus hirsutus. Next base: position 11,844,717 of record OZ038451.1, read on the forward strand.
GGACCTTTCCCTAGTGAACTTTGTCAACCAACTTTTTAAGTGTGAAACAAAAAATTTGTTTAAAGTGAAATTTTTGGTCTGCTGTTTATGGGATGGGGTGGGTGCCCTACTGAAAAAGTTTTCATGAGCAGAACTATGGTTCAAATTTGACTCAATTTTATATCAGGTATGTTCTCATAACATTTTCTTTAAAATGCAGTTGTGTGGCGAATTTGTTTGTGAGACGTGGGTTGTTAAAAAAAATGAACAACTTTATATGCGGCGACCCATGCTGTAGTGGGTCGTTGCCGGCCGCCCACTAGTGTATTGTGAGAGGGGGTTGTTTGCAAGACATCCCCCAAATTTCAGCTTTATACCAACCTCACAACTGGAGATACAACCCTAGAAGTGTAGTTAATCAAGTGGGTGGTGAACTTGTTTGGGACACCAAAAAAGCCAAAAAAATTGTTGTAAATAGGGCAACCCACCCTGCAGTGAGTCGCCCCATCTCCCCCCATTGAAGCAGAGTAGGGGGGGTGTTACAACTTTATATATTCAAAGTTTCAGCTCTATAACACCCCCATAGACCGAGATATTACAACCGAAGTGAAATAAAAAAATGGGTGGTGAACTTGTCCGGGAAGGTGTTTATGTTTGATACCCAAAACAGTCTTCACAATTTCTGTGGAGTTTTTGGAGAACACAGAAAAAATTTTTGTCTATGTTCTTCTTTCTGTCAATTGCATATTTGCATTATTTATTGCACAATGCTCAGGCCCGGGTGCGTTTGTTTAAAATAACATAAAAATCGCTATCCTTTCTACTCATGTGATTTCTCGAGTTTTTCGATAGAAAATAATGTGCCTGCGCACACTAGTTTTCACACGAAATTTCGAAAACTCACAAATCAGCTAATAACGCATTTGAGTTATCTACAATGGGGTGGCCGTTCACTACAGTTGACGGAGATTGAGAATGACTCATTGTGGAAAACTCAAACACGTTTTAAGCTCATTTATGAGTTTTTCTAATTTCGTTTGATAATTTCGTGTGCGCAGGTCCAATCACAATGAATAGCATAACACCAAAGCCCGTTCGGAAGAACTTTGACATATTTACAAAGGTACATTTTTTGCTTAACATCCCTAATTAAAAATATTTCCCATTCAGAACACAGGTAGCCCCTTTCAATAATTCCCCCGTATAGTGCCTTCTCGAAAAAACGACGATAATTATGTTTTTGATCAGCACATTTTCCAACTTATTTTTCACCCCAGCGAGTGCAATTGTCGACCCGACCATCTCGATATCGAGATTGTCTTCATTGCCACTGCATTTTCTATGTTTCTGTTACTTTCATGACGATTCAGATGTCACAACATGTACCAAACTATTAGAATACTTTTTGCTTTTTGGAGAATCAAACAGTTAGGTATTTCTATTTAGAGAGAATACAGGGTATTTTATTGTGTTTCTAAATGTATGAGGATAAACATACTTGTTGTATCAGATGTATACTCGGCGGACCGCAAAGTATGCATCCAAAATTACTTATTTATTAGTCGATAACACGCGAGCAGAATACTTATGTACACACTTCCACAAAAAGAAAAATATTTTAAAAAGAAAAAGGCGGAGCCGAGTGATTACAACCAGCATATTTATGTTAAATGCTTGAAATAATTTTTTCTTTTTTATGGAACAATTTGTATTCTATAAATGATGACGTAATGATGGAGTGTATCGTTCAGAAAAGTGCATAGCATGCGGTCCGCGGAGTATAGAAGTTAATATATTTGGGAGTTGCTGCATGCATTATAAACACGGGCAGTGCAATGGCAGTGCACTGGGAAATTGCATCATGGGTTAATAGCCAATTATCAGTGACTGTTTCTGCTAGCGCCAGTGTGAATTATAGATAAATGTTCCTCAATTTGGCGGTCTGTGACCCAGTTAAAATGGAGGAGAAATTGAGATATGCTCATTATTTTCGGTGGACAAATTTTGACACATTTTATCACTCAAATCACATCGATCCCATTAGTTTCTTAGAATTGTTTCCGTTTTCACACGAAAAATTTCGGGAAATTTAAATTTCATTTATCTAATTTGCGCCTTTGCCCAGCGCCGACAATCTAACCACCTAAATTGGGTTTTCCCAATTTCAGTTTCCCGCTGTTTCAGTGTCATTTGATGGTGCTTGGCCGTTAACTTGAACAGATCGCAAACGACCACCCAGCTATAGTCTGATATATACGACCAAAATGTGGTCACTTTCTATTAAAAACATGTATTTTAAGGCATATTATGATGTAGATGGCAAGGTGTATGCGCATTTTCGCTTTTCAACAATAAAATCTGATTACGCCATTGACAAATCCTAAACAGTTACACATCATCAAAATCTTGTGCAGCCCTGAGCACAGATAAAGGATCACAACCATTTGAGACTCGGGTCAACAGAAGAGATCGAGGGTGGCATTTTTTTGTTTGTTTGTTTGTGGGGGTGAGTTTTCACCAGAAATTGAGCTTTTTCTTACTGCATTTTGTTGCTTCACCTTAACTCAAGTTTTTACCACTATCTGTCTCCATTATTTACCTTCAAAATTAGCTTCAACATCACGAAAATTGCACATCACCTAAATATTTGATTTCTGAAAAGAAACCGACCGGTTCCTCTGTGTACCTAGTAGTTGATTGAAATTACTAGGTAGGTACTTTAATCAAGTACTACAACTGGCCAGTTTACCTAGTACCTACGTTCTTGAGTGATGAATATTGAATAATCTGTTAAGAAAGAAAATTTATCCAGATTTCAGCCATCCGCCCACCTGGCCACTCATAATGTGCACATATTGATATTATTTACAGCGATTAGCCGAGAATTTACGCGATCCAAATAGTTTGTACAACCCACGCAACACTTCACTTTGGAACATAGGCCAATACTTGTTTCAACATCGTCGATACTCGAGTTGAGAGTTGAGAGCGCCATGGTATCCACACAAGACAATTACTTTTGACAGTGCTCATAATTCGAGCACCGCTCGTGTGTTAATAATGTTTCATCCTGATATCTATGACACGTTTGACGTTAATAATGTATGACAAACTATGACAAAGCGTTCCAGATTACCAGACAAATGCGACAGTGAATCATATGCGGAGTCAATCTATATCAACCAGACATTATCAACGGTCACCTGGAGAATGATCAATCTTAAAAAAAGAAAAATGTCGCCATTCAAATAGGGGGCGCCACGCCAATCAGGAAAATGGCGCCGAGCGCCATCTTCCATGGCGCGGCGCCCTCAAATCTCGTCAGCGACATGGCGCCATTCCACTATTAATAACAAGCACACTTTGAGTTTGGAGTGCCTATGCTTGAGAACTG
>OZ038451.1:11848289-11937888 GCA_964036195.1 Sphaerolaimus hirsutus
TCTTGAGGGCAGAAATGGGACAGTTTATTTCATTTCGACGCGGCGTATAAAGAGTCAAATTCATTAGGTTGTAAATAATTAAAGCTCGTTGCGCGCTCTAATTACAGCACTTGAGAAATGTTGACACTTCTGAAACGTAAGATGATGTTGTGTAAATGTTTTGCAAATAGAAAGGTATAAATACCGCCCGCAACCTCGTTGCAACTACAGTATTCACGTGAACATTCTAAACATTCACATATGGTACATTCCAACTGGAATGGGCCCACCTACACACACTTGTTTTCTACAGAAAAGTTCAAAATATTTGGAGAACTCATGAATCAGCTTTGAACACGTTTGAGATGACAGACATAGGTATTCATCTACTATTTACTGTTCAAAGCCGATATATGAGTTTTCCAAAAATTTTTTTCGTAATTTGGAAGAATACATTTTTATACACAAGAGTGTCCACATTTTATTATAGTGGACCGATCGACGATGAAAAAGTTATTTTAGACATGTTTTTCAAATGTTTTTAATTTGAAGTTCATTTCGAAAACCTTTTTCATTAATAAGGTATATTGAACCTAGGTATATTGAAATATACAAAACTTTACAAGCTATCCGAAAGATGTTCATTGTGGTGCCAATCCCGAACCCTGTAAAATGTCTTGTAAAATGTCTAATGTCATTTAAAGTGTCAAAAGTCATGGAAAATGCCCTGCAAAATGCCATTTTGCAGGGCATTTTCCATGACTCTTTACACTTTGCATGACATTTGACATTTGACATTGCATTTTACAGGGTCTGGGACTGCCCAATGGGTTATTTTTATACTCTAGTGTTTGAGGAGGCTTGCTTAGAGCGTCCAGAAACGCACAGGCAAAACTTAAATGAAATAAGAACCTTACAGAAAAGATAATTCCCGCCAGACAATTCCGGAACTTTTCCATGTACACACATTTAAAACTTCCCCGAAACCATTTCAGACGTCGTTTGCGACAATAAAAATTTTTCAAATTTTCATTTCTATAAAATACAAAAAAACTCGAAAATGACGACTTCAACCCCGATTTTGTGTGCCACATTTTTATTGACGCTACTAATAGGACAATCGCGCGGACAATATCCCGAAGATTATGGCTATGGCGGTGCTTACGTAAGCTCACAGGTGTCTAGAATTGTTAAAAAGGACGATCCTATTTTTGTGAGTTTAAACTTCTCTTTTTGAATGGCCCTGCGCACGCTAGTTTTCACACGTAATTTTGAAAACTCATAAATGAGCCTTAGACGTGTTTGAGTTTTCCACAATGAGTCATTTTTAATATCCGTCAACTGCAGCTGCAGTTGACGGCCACCTCATCGTAGATACAACTCAAATGCGTTCTAAGCTGATTTGTGAGTTTTGTGAAATTTCGTGTGAAAACTAGTGTACGCAGGCACAATACTTTAATAACAAACTACCGTAAACAGTGAAATATTGCCACCGCCAAAAAAACATCGTGAAACATTTCAAAAAAATTGCAGGTGACCGGGCCGCTTGGCGATTACCGTCCAAGGGCGATTTACTCACCGCAGGGACTACCGATGTATGAGAAACGGAAGCCTACATTGGGCACATTCAGGTGAGATTTGTTTGTCGTTACATGACGTCATTTTTGTGACGCAAATGCTTGCACTTATGAAGAGAAATTGCATGTGTATTTGATTAAGACAGAAAGTAGGTAGATTCAACGTCTACTCCACGAGCAGAAAAGTTTACACGCGCAAGTATTTATGTCTCACATTGGCAACGTGCCAAGCATAGCAAACACGTGTGACTCTCTCAAAAGTGACGAGAAAAATCGTGGTCGTTGAAACATAAAGTAAAGGTTTTAACAGCTTTAATTTTTTTGGTTACTTTAATAGTCACATGCTTAGTCATTGTTTTTCACTGACAATGTGAACCGCGGATGCAAAGAGTGAAGTTTCTGCAAAAAAAAAACATTTCCAAACAATGTTTCTTTTGAAAAATACACCTAAATTAGGTAGTGAACAACTTCACAAATTGAACAACTCCTGAATCTCATTTTTAAACACTCCGGTGTTCTTCGATGAAAAATGAGGTTTATTGAAGTGTGCAAAATAACGCCATTCAATCATCAACACCACAAACTCGGTCAGAATCTAACAAAAAGCAGTTAAAGTACCTAAATATAAACATTAGAAGCATATTTCACAATTGAACCACCCTCAAATCTCACAGCTACGGGAAACGAGCGCCGGGCCCCATGCGGAGTTTCTCCTTCGGCAAAAGGGCAATTCCCACGGGCTCATTTTCCATGGGCAAAAGAAGGGGTCCCATCAGGAGCTTCAGTTTTGGCAAATAAACGGCCCCCGGTTTGGAGAAGCGAGTTCAGCGATTGTGAACCCTAATGATAAAGTGATTTGAGTGGGGCTTGCTAAATGGGCAAAATTTGGCGCGCTGGTGTTTTCATCTGATCGATTTTCATCGGATTGATTCAAAGTGTCGCTGAATTGCCGCTAGAATTTTCGAATTTGTGAAATTGAATAAAGAGCATCTTATTTTGTCCATTTATCTGCATGTATTTGACATTATTTTTTAACTCGACACACCTTGTCAGTTATTTTTTTGATTTTCATTTTATCAATCATAGTCAATCTCACCAGTGCCACAAACCACCATGGAAATGACCGTTTTTATCCGTTTCGTACGAAAAATTATCGCTTTACTTTGCTGAAAACGATTGTGCAGTTTGACACATTTTGTCAGTTGTGGAGGTGTTGTGCTACTTGAAATATTTTCGTTCAATTTTCGTTCAAATGAATGCAGCCACGAGACGAGACACGACGAACGTTTTTTTGTGAATTTTTTATAAGCCAGAAATGAAGCGTCATTCAAACCAGGTTTTTTAAATGTAGTTGTCGTTTGGACTACTGCAGTAGCAGCTCCTCCAACGATCAGTAATTTCATATTACTTCTCGGTGGAGGTTAGGGTTGGGAATTTCAAAATTTTCGGGTTCGGGTATCGGTATCAGGTCCTAAAGATTTCCGGTCGGGTATCGGGTATCGGTTCCAAAATTTTTGCGGGTATCGGGTTCGGGTATTGAGGTCGGGTATCGGGTCGGGTTTTCAGGTCAAAATGTCGGGTATCGGGTAATAAAATTTTCAGGTATTGTGTAATATTTATATTGTGGCTATTGGGTAATAAAATCATCTGGTATTGCATTGAACAACAAAAATACAGCATGATGTAGTGTATCTATCACAAGGTGTTTACCGTATTACCTAGAATTATCCCCCCCCCTTGAATTAACCCCCCCCCTCGAAATACCTCCCCTAAATTTCGGCTGAGGAAATAATAAACCCCCCCTCGAAATACCCCCCTAAAATTGAGTGTATCGTGAACGTATATGACAAATACCGCATTTTGTGATCTGTACAAGTCAGAACACACGTTAAAACTGATGATTGAGTAATGTTAGGGAAGGGTTTATGTGTATATACAGTTATATATGCCTAAAAACATGAAACATGAACATGAAACTATGAATTCTCATTGCCTGATGACAAAATAGTTGCAAACTCAACTGTGGACATTCCGCAGTTGAACAAACAACTTTTTCAAAGTCACTCTGGCACCGCCCACCTGGCACTGCACCCAGTCACGCTGTCTACCTCACTGAACCAGTGCAACTGAACACATTTGGAGGAGAAAACTGGAATTAAGTCCATCCAGATATATGGCAGCCATTTTGGCCAATGGAAAGGCAGCTATCTGAATTGTCTTCAATTGAATCAAATTTTTTCAAATGTGAATGAAAACATGGAGTACATAATAAAGTCAGATCTGAATTAATTGAAACAAACCAATTAGAAGTGTTTAAATTACAACATCACCAAACAACTGGAAGTTGTATTCACAATGCTTCCAAACTGCTTGAAAGATTGAACTGTGGGGAATTTTTGCGGGTATTTTCAGGTATTGAGTGCGGGTACAGGTATTGAGGTCGGGTATCGGGTTCGGGTTCGGGTAGTAGAGTCGGGTTCGGGTAGTAGAGTCGGGTTCGGGTAGTAAAGTCGGGTTCGGGTATCGGGTTTCGGTTCCAAAAAGTGTGCAGGTATCGGGTTCCGGTCGGGTCGGGTCGGGTTGCCAACCCTAGTGGAGGTGACAAATTTTATCATTGTAAAAGGACCAATTTGGATGTACCTTTCTTTGTCACTTGACAAGATCCTGCGTTGACCTCAGGCTGTGTTGAAAAAACGTGGCCGGCGGATTAAATCCCGCACGAGATTTTGCCAGCAGATAAATACAGCAAATATCTGCCACGCCTACGCCAGGCAGTAACGCCTACACCGAGAATAAAATTCACTAGGTTTAGAATGTTCAATGTTCTGACTTCTGACAACGTCCCTGAAAACTCCGCCCCAGGTGGGCACAAGTGCAAATGTGCTTATGCATTTTACAAACTGTTTGTGGTTATGGCCTCGGCTCGGCTGGCTGGCAAAACATGGCTAGATGGAAATAATAAATGCAAAATCATTGGCGTGTGAAATTCATGACTAGACCAATGTGAATTTGCTAAGCAGCTAAGCACCGCTGTATGAACTCACTGGGCATTTTACTGGGCTGAACATAATTCACACCGCTTTATTAGTTTCTTTTGAGTGATTTCGTTGGTAACGCAAAGTTTGAAATAACGTCATCCAAACGTTGTCAATACTGGCGTAAGGAATTACGTGGAAGAAACGTTTATTAAAATCTAGCCTATCGAAATAATTTTACTTTGCTGTCATGAAAATGCTATCGCTCGCAAGTCACAACAAAACAAGTGTTCGAATCATTTCACCGTGGATTTATTTCACCACCGGACTAATCTTTCAGTGGAAATTTAGGTAAATACCCAGGTTGATAAACAGGTAAGGAGGCTACTTTGTAATCAAAATTTGAGTTTTGCTGATTCAGACTGAATCAATTTATATCCTATCGTTGATTGTGCTATCTGTTTTTTATCATTGTTTTCTATAAAAATTATTAAACTCACAAAGGAGCCGTGCTTCAACTGAAACAAGAGTGCTTAGCCACAGTATTTTAGCCATTTCAATTCCAAATGCACAGATGCGTCTATTTTCACTCCACTTGTCGCACCCGAAAATTTTAGAGTGCCACTAAAACCACAGAGCGGCGACTATTCCCCAGCGGTTTGGCACCTCGCCGAAAATGAGAAATCCATGTGAATTGCACTCATGGGCGGGAAATCATTTAAAGTTGACTATGCAGGTGATTGATAAACATTTTTAAGTAATGGAAAAATGGAGCCTATGGTGCTGAGTGGCGCCACGCACCCACAGTATTACTCAGGGCCAGTGTTATAAAAGCGCCATGGCGCTGGCGCCTGGCTGGCGCTGGCGGCAAGGATAAAAAGCGCCATGGTGCTTGGCGCCATTTTACCGTGGCGCTATTGGCTCTTGACGCTAGGGTTTCGAAAAGCGCCATGGCTTTTGGCGCTTGGCGCTATTTTTCCATGGTGCCAGGATCAAATGCCTGGCGCTGGCGTTTGGCGCTTTTTTAGCATTGCGCCAGGAACACAATGGCCTGCACTGGCGCAGGCCAAAGCAAAAAGCGCCATGGCGCTCTTGGCGCTTGGCGCTGAAGTCGAAAAAGCGCCATGGCGCTTCGCGCCAAAGTCCGTACGCTTTTTACATCGCTACAGTCACGGCGCGACTTTATATCATGACACTATGCGTCAAAAGCGCCACAGTGCGGAGCTTGTTCGGCTTTGACCCCAACGCGTGGTAACACTACTTCATAACTTTTGGCGACATTTGGCGTTGCAGTGACAATTTGACATACACTTGAGTTTATTGGAATGGGTTATTTTTTATATCCGTCAACTGTAGTTGACGAAGGCCTCATTCCGGTGAACTAAATTGCCGTTCAAAGTTGTCGTTTGAGTTTACCAAATTTTCAGTTTATAGGTCGAAAACGAGTGTGCGCAGGGCATGACGCTGCGAACACTTCTGCACCAAAACCGTAAAGTGTGGTGTGCTAACTCAATTTAGCTTTTGTCTCACTCTGTTTCAGGGAAGTTTGGGGTTGTGGATACTGGGTAGGGTAGCACTACATCGATCATGGCAAAATTACCAACCAGACATATTTAGTAAATATATCCATAGAGCTGCGTACTTTGCCATAGTTCACCATATTTTGATGAATAAAGTCACTACATAACTTTGTGCACCATATTCACCAACAGTGTATGCAATGTGATATAATGAGAATAAATACCTTATTTATTATAAATAAAAAAATTTTGGTTTGTAAATCAGATTTCAATGTAAGGTGTACATACGGGAAACACTGCATTGACAAAATGACAAAAAGTTAAGCTTATAGCAGAGTTTTTCTGGTGACAGTTGGATCACACTTGTGCCTTTTGGATGTTCTCTTCTATATGAATGCATGGTTTATAGTATTTACTTCTGAAGCATAAATAGGTATGTATTGATTATGATATAAAAAGTGCGCACACAGACAACCTTGTCTTATTAGATTTTTTACATTTAATCCGTATGAGTAAAGCGAATTGAGAATTTTTTTACAATTTTGAAATTTTACACATTGCGAATTGGGAATTGGAATCTTTATAACCATACCTATGTACGGAGTACAGGTAGGTTACTCAGTGTTTTATTTCAATGTTTTTAGCAGTACTGCACGACGTACAGTGCACGTAACTCCATCCATCTACAGCAAAACAAATGCAAATACAGCCCCAGTCCATCACATTAACAGCAAATTGAATGAACATGAATTGCATACGACGACAAACAGTGCCCCAAAAGTTTGTGCCGTCAGTATAGAAAGTTTCAGTTTCAAAACAGTCACAAACTTTAGAATACCCCATGCCTATGGCCAAAGACATAAAAGCCAACGTGAATAATTTGCCCCAAATCCGCGCAAGGCCGGCTTAATTCAATTTGCTTAATCCTCCAACTGCGAGCAAAGCTAAACCGTGAATTGTGGGTGCATCGAAATTGTTCTAAGATAGATACCTAGTTGAAAAATTGAGAAAATGTTAAAGGAAAGTTCGCGTAAATACACATACTTTTTTATTTAAAGGTTTAAAAACAGCGTAAAAATAGGCTTTTTCTTTATGACATCATAAATAGTTGTCGTTGTTTTTCGCAATTTTCACAAATCAGGACGCATCTCATCAGCCGTCACGCCCCAGCCCCCATTTTATTTACCGCGGCCAAATTTCGGGCAGCTTCAAACAATGCCAGCATAGGAAGCCGCTGCATTGCATCGAATTAGGCTTTAGGATTGCATAAATTCAATTTGCCGCTGCGGCGGCGAGCAAACTCGCGCATTGTCTCAGCGCAGTCATGCATTTTGTGCCCTCGTGCCTTCGTTTCCAGCCATTTTGGGAGGCGGGGTATGAAGTAAAAGTGACGTAGATCAATGCTAGATGTCAGTTTGTGTTGCACTGCAGTTGGGCCGACGGAAATTGCTTGAACGTTTGGCTTGATTTTCGGCTGTGCTGCAATTGCTTTGGTGTCAGGTCACTGTAGTGTCCGTGTGTAAAAGCATAACTGGTACCGTATTTCTTGTAATAGAACGGCGCCGTTCTATTTTTTCGTCAACTTTTTGACCTGCCGTTCTATTGGAGGTGCTGTTCTATTGGAGGCTGCCATTCTATTTTTTCATCAAACTTTTTCACACGATTTTCATTTGAACATAATATTTCTAGTGAGACATGAGCAATACTTTTATATCAGAGCATCGATTTTTAAACAAAACCAAATGTGACAACAACCCCTGAATCATAGTGCAGAACACCTTTGATGTTCTCACCACCAATTTTGCTAGGTAGTCTTACAACGTAATTTCTACTTGCCGTTCTATTGGAGGCTGCCGTTCTATTCTTTTCGTGAGTGAAAAACCATGCCAAAACCTGCCGTTTTATTGAAGGTGCCGTTCTATTTGATGTATGCCGTTCTATTAGAAGAAATACGGTATATGCATAAATACATGCATAGCTTTTGCTTCCTTAGCTTACGTTCGATACAGTATTTCTTGCTATAGAAGGGTGCCGTTCTATTTTTTCGTGGCCCAAATGAAGTCAAAACAGTGTATCTTCTCTTGAAGACGCCCTTCTATTAGAAGCAATACGGTATAATATTTTCCCGTGTCGTCACTTCCCTGTGTTTGAACGTCCGAAAGTGACAATATGTTTATTTGAACAATGGAACGAAACATGAAGCCGATTAAGCCACTGCGTAGTGTTAAAAGTTCTACCGTTAGACAGTGTGACGAAATACACACCCGTGACGAAATACACACCCGTGAATCCTCACGACTTTAAAAAAAATTAACGATGTATTTTTTTCCAAAAAAGATTTCTACAGTTTTCGGTTGGTAAACCATTTATGGTGAATTGCAATTCTGTTGTTTTATATGCAGCTTTTCATCAGGCGCCGATCCTTGATTGTTCAAGGCAAAGTACGAGTTAGCTGAACGTTGAGGAATTACTGTGGGCCAGAGAACCAATTCCTTTGATTGGTTTACAAAGTGTTTAGAACACGTGGTATATTCTACGAAAAGCGCGGATGAATACATTTATAAAAGTTCTCATTCAAAATGTTTGCACCGGTGAAAAAACCGTGTGCAAATTTGGTACAGTGCACATGCTTTGTTTACAAGCATGTTCTCTGCTAGATGTGTTACTATTTACATACATAAATACACAAATACGGCATGTGGAATGTTTTTAGCGATGCATATATGACAAAAATTGATAATGTACCTTCATTAAATTCAGATGGGAAGATAACTCCCACAAAAATTCTCCAGTCTACAGATTCTGAGTCTACAAAAATTGATCAACCATAGAGTTATGCAAGGTAATATGGTATTGGAGCTTCCAAAAGTATGATACCCCATATCATTTAGGTAGTTCTAATTTTACAAATTTCTGGTTTTATAAACTCATTATCCTTTTAAAAGAATGCTCTCTAGGCGCACGCGGTCATTTTTCACTTTTCCAAGCCGAACCCATTTCTCGATCCAACCTGGACATTTATTTCATCATCAATTTCAACGGTTTCGCGGCGGGATTTATCATTTAGGCTGTATGCATACTGGGTCATTTCACCGACTCGCCTGTGGAAATGGATACGGTTCTAGAAATGCACCCACCCACGGAATGAAAAATAGTGCACGGGAACACTATTGGCTGAGAGCCAAAAATGTTGACCGTATGATAAGTGATAACTGATAACACCCTTCAATCAAGCGTTTTAGGCTTTTTCAGGTAGAACACCATCTGGTCTTGAATAGCTTGAACCATTATTCTCGTCACATAAATAGTGATGTTAAAGGCACCGGGAAAAATGGCACCGCACCGCACCGGCACCTTTGCCAACGCATGGAAAGGGCACCTGGCACCCTAGGGCACCGGCCAGAAAATGGCACCGCACCGCAATGGCACTGGCACCGAAGGGCACCGGCGGGTTGCCGGTGCTAGCACCGAAAGACACCGCACCGGGCTGGAATTTCCAAAGTAAATATCGGGCAGTTTCTCAGTGCCCACACCTTCGGAAGTGCATATTTCCATGAATTTTCTACCGATTTTGACGGTTGAGCACTTAAAATTATCAGAATGATGTGGCGATCACATTTATGAAGCAATTACAATGATTACAAATGAAAGATAAAATATTTAATACACTACATTGCCCATAGCCACTATTGTCTACTGATCGGAGTCGTTGCTGTACAGAGAATGGAACTATCTCTGTCATAAACTGACAACAAATTTTGAACAAAAAAGTAAGAGAAATATAAAATATAAAAATGATTTAAACTTCAACAAAATTTTAGATTCGCTCATCAGATCACGTATCGGGTATAATGGATTTCACAGTAGGTCTATTTATTTGATGGGATGTTTACAAAATAAGCAAAAAAAACGGTTGGGTAAATATATCACTGTTTTTTGAAATATGAATAACCACATACTATGGACAAAACTGTACAGCACATGACGCCTTGGCCGGTGCCTTTCCCGGTGCCTTTTACTTTGGCCCTGGTGCTAGCACCTTTGGCACCGGCATTACCGGGACCTCTGCTATACTGGAAAAAATTACACAGGCACCGGCAGGGCACCCCTGAAGATTGTAATGGCACCGCACCAGCACTGGTGCTGGTGCCCTTCAGTGCCCAGCACCGGGGCACCGGTGCCCTGGTGCCTTTACATCAGAGTTGTGAAAAGTACTGAACTTTTTTCAAAGTATACATGAACGTAAAGATAGATAGGTATTTATTATAAATAGATGTTCATGGTGAAATGTGTTATCATTTGTCATTGTTGAATTGCCCGCGCCCCAGTGCCGGGCGCTGAAGTCTACTGATCTAATTCATGGAACCATAGTTGTTAAAAGTACCAAACTTTTTTCAAAGTATATGTAAACGTCAAGTATTTATTTTTTACTCACCCCTTGAGTACAGAAAACGTAAAGTACATTTTTTTTATTTTTACTCATGAGTAAATGTACTTTTCTCCGCAGAAAACGTAAACGTGAGTAGTTTTGGGAAATGTCGCCAAAATTTTCACTAAATGTCGCTCAAAATCAGTCATTTTCATAACTTTTTGCCTATTTTATGCACTTTTTGACTATATTTTCGGTTCTATAACCAATTTCAACTAGTTTCCCATATTTTAAGCTCATTTTCTTCATTTTTTCCCTTCTATGCCTTTAAAAACCTATATAAAAGACGATCTAAAATACGTTTTCTGTACTCGAGTACTTTCAAAAAGTATACGTAAAAGCGAGTACCAGAACTTTTTTCGGAGGAAATGTAAACGTATTTACTCTGTACTCGAGTATACCGAGTGGTTAGCGCGTAGTTATCGAGTAAAAGTAACTACGTTTTAATAACTATGCTTTACATCACTACCCATAAAATGAACAGGGATTGAGTGGCACCGAATTGAAGTGTGTGGAATGGGTTACCTAGCTGTCATTCTTCCAACCACATACCCATTTAGTGTTTTTTGCATTCAGAGGTGTCTTGATGCTAGTGAAAGCAACAACTGTGGCTTCAGAGCAGGGTTGGATATTTATTAAAATTAAAATAAAAGTAAGGACGAAGTTACCCACCGTATTTTCCCGAAATACCCCCCCCCCTCGAAATACCCCCCTCAAAATGGGCGCTATGAATTTGTGGTCCGGGAAATGCATAACAGACGTTCAAAACACTTACCGTGTTACGTTAGAACATCGTTTTTACCATCTACATCCTTATAAATATAAGGCTGCAAAAACTTATAAATGATGGTTATTGTTGCATTTTTCACGTTTTTCTCTCAAAATTCTCACTCTGAAAAAATAAACCTCCTGGGGGTATTTCGAGGAAATACGGTAAATACAATGACCTGTTTTAGCAAAGTTTTTCAGTTTACTAATATTGAGGTCTCAGTATTAGGTCTTTGCTACAATGGCTGATGAAATAAGAGTAACGTTAGAATTACATAAATGCGATTTGGATGCAATTCCAGTGAAAATAAGTTTCATAACAAAATCTGCACCAAAGTGTACCGTACCTATTATTTGTACGTATTGAAAAAAATTTAAAAACTTCCACAAAACAGAAATACGGTATTCTTAATCATAAACATGGTATTTTGAAAATTTAAAAAAAAATTTTTAAACCCAGCTATGAATTTACAATCCCAAAATCCCACCGCGCGCCAAATTGCACTGCAAATTCACCGGGACAAAACAACTGGCAATTTTCTGGCTCCCAACCATTAATTCAGTTTGTTGAGTGAACCACGCAAAGACACGGCAATGCTCAAAACGCTGCGAAAATCGCTTTAGGCCATTTTTGTTTTAAGCTGTAAATAAAGTGTAGTAAAAGACGTAGTGCTGTGGAAAAATTGATAGAAATTGGTTTTGGTTTGTGGCTGCCATTTTTTAAATGGAATTTGCTCCTAGTGACCATTGCAAGTTTCTGCATCATTGTTGATCATGGGGGTTGTCCCACACCCTGTAAAATGCCAAGTTGCCATTTTGCAGGGCATTTTCCATGACTTTTGACACTTTGCATGACATTTGACATTTTACAGGGTCTGGGACTGGCACATGATATTCTTGTGGGAAGAAAATGGGACAAAGACATATGATTAACGACTGATACTATAAAATCATTCCATCAGCTGGCAATATCACAGCGTGTCAGGTGAAAAGTGGTATGCAGAGTGAAGCGTATACTTTGCGCAGAATCTTACCACAATTTAATGAATAAAATTTTGTGATAAATTTCGTAATTGATCATTCCATAGTAAAAAGGAAATATTACGATGAAAGAACTGTATAATTTTTGGTTCATTATTCAGATGGGCTGTGGTAGGTTTCCATGCAAAGTGTGATTTCCGCCTGGTATACTGAGTGATGATAGCACAAACTTGTGGATGAACACAGTCCCCACACACACTTTTAAACACTTTCACACACAACTTTACTTATCATTAACAGGGTGCGGGACTGGCCCCATCTCCCCTACTCACAAAAAAAATCTTGAAATTCTGTGTTTACCTTCCCCGCCTATTTATTTCCCTTCGCAATGGCTAAATTGTGTTGAAAGCAGATTTCACGAGAGAGTGGGTTTATGCGGTGATAAATTATGACCACCACTGGCTGGCAGAAAGTGATTCGCCTTTTTCTTTTTACACATGTTTCGTAGAATTTTTCATGGTTTTTCTTGCACCAGCCGGCCCAATATTCTGTATTTTGAAACAAGAAAACTCCGCGCGCAATTGAATTTAAGCCGCATTATACAGTGAAGTTTGTACCAAAATGGATCTGTGTCAACCCGTTTGCTACTACCGGTTCGCCATAGGTACACGGTGGAACGGTCCTGTTTTCAGTTGTCATTTCCACAGTGGTCACAATCGATTAGGGGCCTTTCGGCAAAATGAGAAGTGAGAAGACAAATGGCATATGCGAAGTGAAATGTCAAAAGTGGAGTGAAATGGCAAAAGCGAAGTGAATTGAGACGTAAAATGGTAAAAAGCAAAGTGAAATTACTTTTTATTTTTTTTACTTTGCTTTTGCCAATTTACTTGCCATTTCACTTCACTTTTGCTATTTTACTTTGCTTTTGCCATTTTACTATTCACTTCTGAATTTGCGGAACAGGCACCAGGTCATCGCGCTGGTCAATGCAATTGGGCCCATATGCACATCAATCAATTTGTAAAAAACTGAGGTCCTCGCAACATACATAGGTTTCTGCTGGAGTGCATGTCAGCCTACCATATTTTGCCAATCAAGTCAAAGGTTCATTTCGTTGACCCAAGCAGCGCCAAATCAATTAAACGATGCCTTGACACAATCATCTATTCAGAAATTATATGCCAATGACAAGCCGCTTGCCAGGTGCCAATCCCAGACCCTGTCAAATGCCCTGTAAAATGTCAAATGTCTGCAAAGTGTCAAGAGTCATTAAAAATGCCCTGCAAAATGGCAAACTTACATTTGCCATTTTTGCAGGGCATTTTACATGACTTTTGAAACTTTGCATGACATTTGATATTTCACAGGGGCTGGGACTGCCCCCAGGACAATGATTCAACCTGTACACAGTTTTATAAAAATTAGGTTCATCATCAAGGGTCATTTGACACGTGACCACTCAGCACATGACAATTTTGAACATAACCGCCCAGTTTGTGGCGAATAGGAAGCACAATTTCCATGAGTCTCTATAAATGAGAAACAGTCAACATCCACCCGTAGCGCACGTATGTACTGCGAAATCCGAGTAATATTTTATCCTTCACTTTGCGTGTGCAGTTTGAACCCGTGGCATTCAATCAAGATTTCACAAATGCCCTCTAGCTAAGTCTAAGTGCATTGAGTTTGCACCGCACTGTGTCCCAGAAGTGGCGGGACTAGGCATAAGGTTTTGGATCTACATTTTCACAGAATTTGACGCTTTTTCTGTGGATTTCCATTATTAGAGAGTGAGTAATGAATGAGGAAACATGGACCAATTATTTGTGACAAATGTGTGATACAGATGCTAGTATTGCGTTAGCGGTGTGGAATTGTGCGCGCAACTTTAGCGGGATGGGCTGTCCAAATTTTTCCGGATCTACCAGGAAAAATCGAATGTGTTCTTCCACAATTTTCACCCTGATATAAAAATGTCACCCAAGAATATGATTTTTTGGGGAGTTGACTCTAAAGATTCTACAGTTGGTCTATATAAATAAATATAAAATTGAAATATAATTAAAATCTTAAAAATTTTACATAAAATTTTATTTTGATTTCTCATCTGAAGTATACCTAGACTTGCTTGTTTCTTATCTCAATGCATTGTTTGTATTACAGGGTTTTGCTGTGTGGTACATGTCCACAACACAAAATGCGATCTAAACACCACTATGATTCAGTAAAAGACATTTTTTTATGAACATCAATTGTGTTATATTTTATACATTGCGTTTTCAACAGCATAAACCATTAAGCAAAATCCTTGAAGCAAAGTAGAACTTGTAGTGAAAAGGTCAGATGATGCGTGGCAAATGAGCACTGCGCTAAGTTTCAGTACATTGTTACAGTATTTCCTCGAAATAACCCCCTCCCCCTCAATATACCCACCCTCAAATCGGCTGTTATGAATTAATAACCCCCCTCCAAAAAATTGAGTGTAAAGAATTGTGATCCGGACAATGCAGAACACACGTTAAAAACCATGACTGTGTTACGTTAGAACAGGGTTTATACCATCTAGATAAGTTTTTAATGTACTTGGAGATTAAGAAAATTCTGGCGAAATAAAAAAAACCTCGAAATACCCCCAAGGTTAACACCCCCTCAAAATTTCCACTATGAAAAAATAAACTCCCGGGGGTATTTCGAAGAGTACGGTATACGCATTTCGATGAAACATTGATTGTGCTTAGTTTTTTTGTTCAGTAACATAAATGTCATGTAGATTTAAACACCGGAAACGATTACATTTCTTCCCAATAAACCCATTCAAAACCAGTTGCTTCAAATATACCACTGGCTGGCGCCGGTGCTTGACGTGAATGCTTGTGGCACCTGTCTGAATAATTATCGTCTATCATATCGATATCTACACTTCGCGTGTGTGCTCTGAAAAGCCTTTCTAACACCTTTGACTTATTGTTATTGTATGATAATGCATT
Organism: Sphaerolaimus hirsutus; assembly: GCA_964036195.1. Lineage (NCBI taxonomy): Eukaryota > Metazoa > Nematoda > Chromadorea > Monhysterida > Sphaerolaimidae > Sphaerolaimus > Sphaerolaimus hirsutus. The sequence continues at coordinate 11,863,506 of OZ038451.1, forward strand.
CACAATAAGTTACGTTTACTGTTGTTGTTTTTGTTGTTGTAAAAGCAGCAAGAGTTGTGAAAAATACTTTCATAGTTTTTTTTTACATAATACCCAGTTCAAAAGGATCCTTAATTGATACCAACATATTTTCTCTCAGCTCACACATAAAAGTTTAGTTAGTTAACCATGGAGAATTTCTGTCAAACTTGAATACTAGTAAAGGTACATGACATTTAATTTGAGTGTGGTAACAGAGTATCTCGTAGACACATGCTTGCATACAATGTAAATCAACACTTGTTAGCTTGTGCACACACAGAATGTCACACAGGCATTATTTTACTTGGCTGTGTGTAGTGAAATGGTATGAAAGTTGATATTCATGGGTAGGAAGGTGAAGGCTGCAGTGTGGGCATTTGTAAATTTACTTAATTTCATCATTTAATTTGCAACTTACATGAGTAATTATTACTGAGGAATCCACATTTTTTATGTGACTGAGAAATTTTGTAGTAGGTTTAATCAGCTATACTCCGGTTACTTTACACCTTGCACGCGTGGTTCCCGCTGGAAGTGTGCCAACGATGGTTAACGCGTGCTAGTTTCATAAAACGATGACAAAACTGATTGTTGTCATAATGTTATTCATAATGTGATTTACCTATGACAGTCTCTAGGAAAGCTCCCAGAACATGTGCCACAAGATTCACTGGAATGCACAGCAGTGATTCATGTTTGTAGTTTACCACCACTATATGTTCAAGTTTTTGTTCAATACACTGTGGTCGGGACATTTTAGTGGTTGGCCTGATGAATGTTAATATTTGTATGCAAAGTTTATGTATGTAAAAAATTGCCCAATTCATGGTTGGCACAGGCGTTGGTTTTATTTATAATGCAGGGGTCAATAAAGAGAGGGGCTTGAGGATAACCGCACCGCACCCCAATTCATTGAACCGCTCACAAATTACCACCGCAAAAATAAGAACAACTTTTTCAGGATTAGCGATTTACTATCTACATCATCCCAATTTTGACAGAGTCTGGTTGACAGGTCGGCATATGTATTCAAACTTTCTTTCAAAAATTTCTTTGCCACTAAAGATAGTGTCATCATTATTTATTATAATATCTGACTTTTATGACTTTTTGGTTGAACAGCTGTCGGTTAGATGCGAGCCAAAAATTCGGCTTCACATTTTCGTTATTTGTTGCACTAGAAGAATTTTGAGAATAATACAAGGGATTTCGGCGCTGAAATTCAATACTTTTCAGTGTATACACAATGTGTACTGATGGATTATTGCATCTGTTGATTTCAGGAACCCATTTTACATTGCTAAAATATTGCATCTGTTTGACAACAAATATTACTATTTACAATGGACCTAACTAAACTGGTTGACACTGACACTGGACCAGAGCGGTCTACTGAAAATACATTTAAATGAAAAGCTATGATCAATTAAAAAGACAAATCAGTCCAAATTCAGCAAATTTTTACATTGCACGCATCCACCTCCAGATTTCAACAAAAAGCGATTTTTAGAGGAAAAAAATTAAAACAATAAATTGAAACTTGCAGGTACTACACATGTTTCACTGATGGAATTCATATCAGCAATATTTCGCTAAATATATACACCTAGTCACACAAAATGTATATTAAACACATTTCTACCCAATTTGCATCATTTCTAAGCGACTCTATGAGAATTCTATTGATTCTATTACTTTCCACATTGTCATCGGCAGCAAAATATGATCAATCTAGAATGGACTCCGGTGGATATTATGATAACAGAAGAATCACACAAGATAGAAATTATGGCAGTAGGCGTGAGTTTTTTTACTTATGTCCAGGTATTTATAAAAAAATTAAGGAAATACACCAAAGTACTTAAATACACTAAACGAAGAAAGGAACTTTACAGTAGATTGTTTGTGAATGCTGTTAGGAACACTGACTTTCCCTATCTCTTTTTTTGCTTGTCCAGGTTCTGTCCACTGATTTTCTGTTGGCAATTAACACAGAAATTGTTCATTTGATAGTGTAGATGGAACAAAAACTGTGCTGAATTTGCTATAGCATAGGATATTACTGTCCAAATATGTCATTTGCATGCAAATTTTCTAAATGGGATTTGTTTTTCAGTTGCAAATGTGTAAGTGTAGTATGTTGCAAAAATACTGAGCCAGTCCTATTATATCTAACAATAATCCACCCTCAATCTCCCATTCTGGCAAATCAAAGGTCCAAAATTTAGTAAACTTCTGGAGACATGGCATTCGTGTCTTCTTGCCACCCTCTGAAAATTGCAAAATGTGAAGTTTTTTATAAATATGTACAGATTCAGGGTTTCTAATTAATTAACAAATGTAGAAGTAGGGTTAAATAATTCTCTATTTGTAGACAGCTCTTTTTTGCTACCATCAAGTTGTAAAATCATCATAAGTGAACAAAAGATGTTTGAGGATTTTTACACTTCATTGATAATAAATACACCGAGGATAGTGTAGATAATTTTAATGTATAATTTATAAAACACGCCCCAGTGATTTTGCAACACGCAATAAGCAATACATTTTCTTCCACACAAAAAAATTAGATGGCCCGACATTAACAAAAACCAATGGTAAAAAGTATTTGATATGAATTCAAAACCTATATTTCATCTGATCATCCTACTTTTCACCAAATTATCACATCAAAATAAAAACGAAAACCCATTCTGTCAAAAACCATTCAAAATATCTACATTCACAAATTCATCAGCGTACAAAAAGATTCACAATTTGATAGCTGGTGCAAAAACGAATGAAGCTATGTCAGTTTTGGAGAGACAACCGCCAGATCTGTTTGTGTCAGGTTAATATTATGGTTGGTACCGTATATATGACTTTTCGAAATATATTGATAATTGATTATTTTTCAAAATGAATTAAAATGATGTCAAGTATTCGATGTCAATTCGATGTCAAGTATCCATCGTCGATATTTTTCGTGTCTAGTCTACGTTAAATATTCGATATCGTTATTAACTTTCCATGATTATTTCGTTTGAAACATACTCGATATTCTTACGATACTGTTCCAACTTCGACGCATTCCTCATTACTATATAAAAGCACTGCATTTGGATATAGAAATAGATCTTAAAGCAATCAATTGAGATTGATCGAGATCTATTGTTTTTTTTATTCCCGAGCACCTCGCAGCCTAAATGCAGTGCGACGTGTGCATTGAAGTGACCTCGTTTGAACCACGCCGCCGATATAATTAGTCCAGCTTTGCATGTCACTTTATCCCTGCATCTGCATGTCTAATCCGCATATTGTGCACACTAGTCAGAATCTTGTTATCACAGAGGGCAATTTCAATTCACCCGACAGGTTTTTCGGATGGCCGATATATTTATTTATAAAAACACCAATCTCTGAAAATTACGAGAAAATCTGTCAGGGACGAAACATATTTTTGGCGTAGGCATACTAGTCATGTAAACCCGCCAGTCATGTAAACCCTCTAGTCATGTAGACCCACCAGTCATGTATTTGGGGGGGAATAGCACAGCACAGGGATTCAGCATGGCATGCGGGATTAGCGGCAGTGGGTTTACATGATTAGTACATAGTTTGCATAGCATGGGCCACAATGTGTGCGCACTCGCATGGTTTTTGTCACTTTTTTGATGACACTGCTCGAAGAAAAATTCAAATGTGTAACAACTTCTTTATGAGTTTTTCAATTTTTCTTTGAGTGTATCATCAAAAGAGTGACAAAAACAATGTGCTTTGTGCAGAGTGCGGCCCATGCTATAAATACAAACTACTAAACTAAAATCATTGATAACCGCTCGCTCTGGCGTGCTAGCGGGTAGAAATACATGACCGGCGGGTCTACATGACTAGCCGGTTTACGTGACTACAGGTACAGGCTCATATTTATTACATGTAAAGCATTCGGAAAAAAGGAATTGAGTAAAGTGCAAAAATTACGACACTGCATCAGTTATTGGAAAGAGCCATTTATTGGAGACGAACTTTTCTAGAAAATATACCTACTTAAGTAGATAATAGAATATGTAAATAATCAGGCAAAGGGGAAAATGTTGGGTTGATTGAATATCGTCCCAGGTTTTCGTTACCCTTTGTGTTCATCGTTATTCTGTGTATCCCCGAATCTGTGCGTACAGTTTTTGTTTGACAACTACCTCATTACTACTAGGAGACAGTCGCACGTCAATTATTATTTACGTTGTTGCAGATAGTTCTGACAAGCCGAAAAACTTTCACTACTTAAAAGCACAAAAGCTGGTTTGAGTTTCAAATCCATGTTTGTATGAACATATTTACCACTAATTGACAGTAAAATAACAAAACCATGTATTTACAGAAGACTCTTATGCAATATTTTTCAGTAATTGCAAAAAAAATAGAACACACCATCCACAAGTTATGCTGCGATTACAGCTCGGGCATAAAATTGACCGGGCGTAAAATTGATTTTTGGGCGTAAAATTAATTACAGGTGAATGGATAAAGATATGGCGTTGTAATTTTAGTCAAAGAAAGCGCACATGCAGATGTTGCTTGTAACCAAAGCTGATCAGTTTATTTTAATTGTACTAGAAGTTATGAATTTTGGCGCAAATTTTTTTAATTTTACGCCCTAATTTTACGCCAGTTACAGCGCATAATTTGAAAAATTGTGCTAAAATTCATAAATCCCAGTACGATTAAAATAAACTCTTGAGCTTTGAACACAAAAAACGTCTGCATCTAAGCTTTCTTTGACTGAAATAACAATGTCATATCTCTATCCATTCATTTGTAATAAATTTTTCGCCCAAAATCAATTTTACGCCCGGTCAATTTTACGCCCGAGCTGTAATCGCAGCATTAAAAACCATTATTTATTTTGGGATAAACCTACATTTTTAGGAAGTGTTATTCTGAAAGGCACCGAGCACCAAGCATGCACGCACCACAAGCTTTATATTTACCATCCCACAACTTTAAACTCTCTCAATCACCAACAAATTTCTCCAACTTTTCAGACAACGTTCTATGCTACAGTTGCATGTCGAAATTTTACGAAAGTTCGTGGAAATTACTATCAAACGTCTATGTACAACCGGTAAATTTCAGTGACGCCTGCAATTTTGCACATGAAACAGAAAATGCGCAAAAAAACATCGGATTGGTCAGATGTCCCAGTGTGTGCATAAAAATGTATGAGAGAGCACAAATCGGCGGTGAGTTTGCTTGTTACATTTGCGCATTTTTATGCAATTTTATGATTCACATTTGACCACCAAAAAAAACTCTTCGGCACACCAGCCATCAAGGAGGGGGTTTCCAGGAGTCAGGGGTATCCTAGATTTTGACACTCCGGGGTGTTTGTTGGATAGCAGATCACTCCTCCGGAGGGATAGATAGCTGAAAAAAATTTGGAGAGGGGGTTAGTGGCGGGGGTTGCGGGGTGGGGTTGCGGGGTTCAAATATAAGAAAAGATCGAGAAATCCCTAAAAATAGGTTAAAAATAGCCAAAAACAGGTACATAAGAACATATGCCTAGTAGTTTTACTAAAAAATAACTGAGAATAGGCAGTTAGACACTTAAATTCAACGTCAATAAACATATGCCACAAAATCACGCAACAGAGGTACAAATGTAACATTCCTTAATCTATGCTTGCATGCAGGGTTCCACGTAAACGGCTTCATTAGAGGTTGTTACGACAATTTGTTACGACACGGCTGGAATGAAACCATTGTCCAGTGGTACAGATGGCTGGCGAGAGATTCCTGTAAGGTGTATTCGAGGAAGCACATTTTAAAGTTGTCGCCAAACTCTCCTGAAGGGAAGGTTTGTTCAACTTGCATGGGATACACTATATTCAGGGTATAATGCTCTTTTCCTAAATTGGAACACCGCCAAGGGAAAGGTCGGGAGCCGACGAATACTAGTATTTCAAATGCATAGGTATTCGAGACTGCGTTTTCGGTGTCTTGTATTTACCGTAATTCCTCGAAATACCCCCCACCCAAATGACACTATGAATTATAAACCACCCCTCGAAATACCCCCCCCCCCCAAAATGGACACTGAATTTTTACCCCCCTCGAAATACCCCCCCCCCCAATTTCAGTGTATAGAGAACATAGATGACGAAAGCTCCGGGAAACGCAGAACACACGTTAAAAACAATGAGTGTTATGTAATAACAGGGTTTATACCGTCTACGTACTTTGATAAGTCTATAGAGTCTTATTAATGGTGGTTTTTACTTTTTATTTCATTTTTCGACGTCTGTGTACGTTACAAACAACGATTTGTACTGGGATTTCAAAAAAATTCTGGCCAAATAATAATGTTACAAACAACGATTCCCCCTCGAAATACCCCCCCCCCTCGTTTAACCCCCCTCAAAATTATCACCCTGAAAAAATAAACCCCCGGGGGGTAATTCGAGGAAATACGGTAGGTACTGCCCACGCATCAACCCTTACAGGCTTCCGCCCTGGCTATCCAAGTGGCCTAAATGAACACGACATGTTATAAATAATTTTATATTTACATATGTATAATTTGTAATTCCAAAACATTTCTTTATAAAAGAATTACAGATCTCATTTTATTGCACAGATTCCGATGAAAACATAGCAGGTTTTTTCATTCCTAAACATCACCCCATTTAAAATGGTCTGGAGCAAAATAACTCCCAGACCGTGTAATGTAAATTCCTGTCCCTGTAAATTATCAAATGTCATGCAAAGTGTCAAAAGTCGTGCAAAGTGTCATGTAAAATACCCTGTAAAATAGCAAAGTTGGTTTGCCATTTTACACGACTTTTGCCACTTTGCATGACATTTGACAGTCTACACAGATCGGGAGTGGCACCAGGGGGCGTTATTCGAATCTTGACCCCATATAAATAAACCATAGTCGATCGCAGCACAGTTGTTACAACGTATTTACGTTCACTCGATAAATACGGATACTCGGGTACTGCGAACGTTTACGTTTCCTCCCGAAAAACTACTACTACGGTACTCACTTACTCGCATACTTTTTGAAAGTACGCGAGTACAGAAAACGTATTTCAAACCGTCTTTGTATAGGCTTTGTCAAGGCATAAAGGAAACAAAATGCGAGAAAAGTGAAAAAAAGGTCAAAATATCCAAAAATAGGCAAAAACACAAACTAGTTAATTGGATGCTGAAAAAGTTGTAAAATTAGTGACTTTGAGCGAAAATGGGAGCAAAACTTCTCAAAAATATCCACTTTTACGTTTTCCGGGGACAAAAGTAATTCACTCATATTTACTCATAAGTAAAAAATAAATACTTTACGTTTTCTGTAATCACCTGTGAGTAAAAAATAAATACTTTACATTTACGTTTACTTTTGAAAAAGTTCACTACATTGACCAACTCTGGATCGCAGGTGACAATCTGCACGTGCTACGCGGACGGGTGCAACGGGTCGCCGCGGCTCAGCGGCGCCACCGCCATCACGCAGTCCTGGTTCGCACTCGCCGTCGCCACACTTTCTTTGCTGCTCGTGTGCAGAATGTGACCTCTGATCAGCGGGTCTTTGTGTGTTGGTTGCGATGTGCGTTTCATGTGTGAGTTGTGTGGAATGTTCCTTTGGTGATTTTTTTGGTCATTTATCGTGCTTGTACTGCTAAAATTCGGTATTGAGAAATTTATTGTTAATAAATACAATATTACCGTATATTCTTGAATTTCGCTCACAGAGCGGCTGTGGCACATTCTGTGACGAAATGGTGGGTATCCGCTGACCGGACCGCGTGCTTTGCACAGAACTGTTTAGTCAAGTCATAATGATGAACACTTATCCCATAGTTTAAGAATAATAACCAATCTTTCAAGAATATACGACAAATAGGTATGTATGATAAATGCTTGATCTAATACACTCCCTGCTCGAAAAGTTCCGGGATAATTTTTCAGTCTTAAAAAATTTATAGTGGAATATTGCGTGAAATATCATTATTTTGATAATTTGCACTACATTCGTTCGTAAATATACACCACCCTGGAACTTTTATAGCATGCAGTATGCTATAAATTTGTCAAAATATTGTTTACAATATTGACACTAGTTAGCTACCCCTCCGTCACTTATGTATGCATGCATATAAATATTTTTCGTATTGTACGTGACATTCTGATAACACGTTATTATTTATTAAATACCTAGTGAAATGAAAACTTCACCTTGATACACATAAAGCGTAAAAATTGCCTACAAGATAAGCCTATACAAGATAACAGAGATTCAAAATTGAGAAAACAGTATTTCTTCTTCTCTGCCTTTAACATGTACTACCTACCCACTGGATCATTTTGAAAAAAATAAACTATCATTCCCAGCAAACATGTTTTGGATACTGGATAAGCACACCCAATTGTGTAACATTTTTAACATGTTAGCCTCATTTGCATACACTCGCACCAGTGGCGGTAGGTAATGAGCGCACCTACACTGTTGCATTCAGCGTTCAGCGCAGAGCACTGAAATACAGAAAGATAGGGCTGTACTTTTGTGAAGTCGGTGCACTGCACAGATACTCGAGGCATTGTAAATACTCGCACTAGGTGGGGCTGAAAAGTTCCTGGTCGGTGCGGTCATTCGTGCCGAGATTGTGGTACATTGAACTCAGCTCAACTAGCCGTAGTCGTGTGTAATGAATGTGCTTTTTGATTAATGGATATTATACTATATTTCTCCTAATAGAACGGCGCCGTTCTATTTCGTCGTCAACTTTTTTACCTGCCGTTCTATTGCAGGCTACCGTTCTATTTTTCCATCAAACTTTTTTGTGGGTGTTAAAAAATGCCAAAACCTGCATTTTTATTAGAGGTGTCGTTCTATTGGAGGTATGCCGTTCTATTAGAAGTAAGCACATTTCTAACCATATTGCGGCATCCAGCATGACACCCAAAGAAAGCGACAATAAATTGATCGAGTAAATCTCGAGAAAATATTGCAATTTTTGTGAAACACCTGAGAAAAATATGAGCTTGGGTTGGGACATGTAAGTCCGACCAAAGAAGTGTCTTGATCAGCCAGTACCCTACGGTACTTGGGTTTGGTAAAAAATTGACATTGACAACATCCGTGCCAAGTTATTGATCCTCGGTGCTATAAAATACCTGGTGTTATAAAGTAAACCGGATTGCCCGGGTAATTCCCGAACACCAAACACAGTTACCTATCAGTGATCACCGCTCGCGGACACTGTGCGTACATTACCATAGCAACATCACAACCGATGGGCTGATGATGGCAAAATCACTGGAAATTGTATCAATTTTTACGTGTTTAAAAATTTCAAAATTTGTTTTAATATGTTTTCATATTTTTCCGAAGAGCTTTTAAGTAGGAATAAGTAGCATTTTCGAATTCTGAATTTGTATTTCCTTGATTCCTGATGATTCCTTGAATTTTTCCTGATGTTTGGAAGAGGTAACGAAGTATCGATCTTTCGACGTAATGTTTTACTTCATGGGATAAATTCAAAAATACATAAATAAAATACTTTCTAATTTCTATTTGCCATCGTTCGTATGAACTGAGTCAGCGACGACGCCTGTCCCGATGGCATTAATTAATCCGACATTTAATAATCAAACAGGTTATGGCCACGCATTCTGAAAGCACAAATAATGTACCCATTCAGTTAAAATTTAAAAAAACCTCCAAAGAAGCAAATTTTCTAAAAAAATGTAAAATGGGCATATGCCAGAGTCAGCAGTCGGAAGGCGAAGTTACAATTACCAATACGACCGGAAAAAGTAGCAACTCGAAGGAAATTGCCGGATTCGAACTGCATAATGAAAGGAAACATGAAGTGAAAATGCTGCTGCTAGGTTTGACTTGCATACCGTATTTCCTCTAAGTACCCCCCCCCCATGAATTAACCCCCCCCCCCCTCGGAATACCCCTAGGTGTTTTCGAGTTGGGGAAAAAATACCCCTCCCTTCGAAATACACCCCGTCTGGAATGATGTACATCATGTATTCAATGTACTTAAATGTACTATTCAATGTATTTATTTAAGCAAGTTTGCATATACGCCAAGTTGTATAAGTATGTACGTTTATATGTCCCGATCACCCTATTTGTTCACGTTAACTACCGGTTTTGGGTATGTAAAAGCGTACTCTTTACTACGAATTTCACGAAAATTTCTGGCGAAATAATAACCCCCCCCCTCGAATACCCCCATCAAAATGTCCACTGTGAAAAAATAAACCCCCTGGGTGTATTTCGAGGAAATACGGTAGTTTGATTAATGTAAATATGGCAGAGTTTTATTGTCGCTGCAATTTTTGACAGAATAATCACAAAATATTTAAACAATTACAAAACACTTGCAGGCGCAGCGGAATCGGGAAAAAGCACTCTTCTGAAACAGATTCAGTAAGTATTCAATTCAGTATCATTTTTATTATCCTAATAATATATCCCGTAAATACAAACACACCATCCTTGGGTTGATCCGAAATTGGCGGTGCGAACTTTCATGAGCTACACTTTTGGGAGCAAGTCGACTGATTTTGCTGCCTTCGCTGGCAAAAAGACGTGTCGTACTAAGTAATTAAACTGGTGGAAAATATACTTGGAAAATGGGATTCATAACCAAAAAAATGTATAATTTGTTACAAAAATTTATAATACCACACAAACTGTGTGGTATTTTTCCTCTGGCCAAATTGGCGGCATGTTTCTGGTAAGCACTTGACTTGGTGCTTTTTTCGCGGCGCCAGGCGCTATACCATCTCTACATTTCACTGCTGTATATGGCGTGGCGCCAGGTTTTCGGGCGCTTTTCCATCTCTACATTTGTGCATGCTAGATTATAAATGCAAATACATAATTGTACGGACTCAGTTCAGTGACAAATTTCGGATCAAAAAGGGAAGGCAGTGCGCAGGTGCTACTACGCACTAATTTGCATATGTAAACTGGGGTTTAGGCCCCACAAACACTAGTTAACATCGACACCAAATGTCAACTGGTTCCGATCCAAATTAAAAGATTGTTGACGAGCCAATGAACGATGTTCAAATGCAAACTTTGAATTAGGATCGGAACCAGTTGACATTTGGTGTCGATGTAAACTAGTGTGGTGGGGCGGGGCCTTTGTCACGAATCTTCCACAAACCAGAAAATTCCTTTAAAAATCATCGTGGTTGCTTTACGCTGATGATTTAATTTTCATATGCAAATTAGTTTGCAGGAGCTACTTCCAACTCTCAGAATAATCCATTTGCACGGGTTCAGCAAACAGTCTCTGATTGAGAGAAAACCAATCGTGATTGGAAACACTTTGGAGGTAAGTAACTGCTTCCCTCAAATCGAGAATCTCACTCTCTCACATTGGTGACCCACAAACCAGTTGACACGTGTCAACTAGTCTGTCTCAACTCAGATTTTGGCTTCACGGGTTGCATAGCATAGCTATCTGGAGCGCTTTTGAGCACTTTTACCCTAATTTTCACCTAAGTCGCTAATTTTCATACTTTTTGTAGATTTTCACCTTTAAAATCACTAGGTCATGTGTTTTATTGCATATTTTCAGCCTGACGGGTATAGTTAAATGTGTGCCGGTTCTAGATGCATAGTGGGTTTACATGCGTAATGGCACAGGGCCGCACTTGCCATGGGCCTATTATGCATGTAGACCCATTATAGACAGATTATACCCACAGGCAGGGGTCTCCTAGGGGGGGGGGGCTGGGGGGGGCTGCCCCCCCCCAAATCAGCCAGCTATCTATCTCTCCCGGAGGCTGCTCAGCTATCTATCTCTCCCGAGGCAAAATTTTTGGCTACTACCCCCAAAGACCCCCCCCCCAAATCGCTCAGCTATCTATCTATCTGGAGTGGTTTTTGAGAAATTTTGCCCCAATTTTTGCTCAAAATCACTAATTTTTGCACATTTTTATAGTTTTTCACCTTCAAAATCGTGCTTTCCGGCTATATACATGGTTATATACCTTGTTTTAGCCATTTTATACCTACTTTTGGCTACTTTTGACTGATTATCAGTGATTTTTTTCCCATTTCTGTGTTCTTAACCTTGAAAAAGCCTATATATTGTGCCCCCGCCAGCCCCCCCACCAGAAAAATTTTCAGCTATCTATTCCTCCGGAGGAGCGATTTGCTATCTTTCCAGCCCCCGCGAGGGCCAAAATCTTGGAGACCCCTGCCCACAGGGGTAAGAAAGGGGGGCAGGTAACACCACCCCACACTGCACAGCTATCTATCTATACTAGGGTTCAAACGATATCACTTTTCGATATCGATATTCGATATTCGATATTTTTTCAAAATTTTTGATATCGATATTCGATATTCGATATTTTTTCAAAATTTTCGATATCGATATTCGATATTTGATAGTTTTTCAAAATGTTCGATATCGATATTTGATACGATATGGACCCTCGATATCGATATTCGATACTAAAAAATGGTTGATATTTGATATCGATATTTCGATATTTTCGATATTCGATATTTAGCTTTTGGTATAGCAAGGCATATTTCAAGCAGCATGTTGTATTTTCATATGGTTGCAAACATGGTTGATTATCTCTTTACTGAAAAGTACAATTGATTTTAACAAGGTTTACAATGGTCAGAATGAAAAAATCTAAGAAAAAACATGACGAATCGAATTGTATCAGACAAACAAAAATTGGTAGATATAACAATTCATACTTATAACCCAATTGTTTAAGGGCATGTTGCAAAAAAGCAGCATATCAGCATTTTCTGGCTTCAAATATGAGGTAGAAGGTTCAGTAGGTATGTGGCCAAACCAAATACAAGAAATGTGGAGTAAGCACTCCAACAAAGATAACATTAAATACTTTACTTTTACTCATCAACTTAGATACTATAAGCAAATCAAATTAATCACAAATATCTCAAAACAAAAATAATAACTTAATTAAGGACATTATACAGGTTCGATATATCGAAAATGTGGTCGATATTTGATATCGATATTCGATATTTTTTCAAAATTTTCGATATCGATATTCGATATTCGATATTTTTTCAAAATTTTCGATATCGATATTCGATATTCGATATTAAAAAATGGTCGATATCCGATATTCGATATTCGATACGATATATCGTTTGAACCCTAATCTATACCAGAGGCAAATTTTTTTAGTTACTTTCCACTGAACAGCCCCCCCCCCCCCGGCAAATTGCCTAGCTATCTAGGTGGAGCGCTTTTGAGCACTTTTACCCTAATTTTCACCTAAGTCGCTAATTATCATACTTTTTGTAGATTTTCACCTTTAAAATCACTAGGTCATGTGTTTTATTGCATATTTTCAGCCTGACGGGTATAGTTAAATGTGTGCCGGTTCTAGATGCATAGTGAGTTTACATGCGTAATGGCACAGGGCCTTGCCATAATATTTGTTTTTAACATTACCGCATGTGCATTCAGAGATCGCTCTGCAACATGTGAAGCCGAAATCTGAGTTGACGAACATGTGTCAACTACTGTGTGGTTCGCCATTGAGTCTTATTGATTTGGACTATTTTATCCTTCAGGCAATTCTACGACTGTTGCATTTCATGTACTCAATCGGTTTGACATATGAAAATCAAGAAAGGTTGCGCGATGAAAGCGTTCTGCTCAGAAGGATCGCATCCAATCGACGCAACGGGGCGTCCGTGGAGTTTGACGAGCGAATTGCCAAGACCATAAGGAATTTATGGTAAGGTAGATAAATTTGTAATAACTTTGGTCACAAGAAGTTAGTACAGAACTATTTATGTATTCAAAAACCACTGTAAGCAGTAAACACCTTCCCAGCCAACTCCGGCAGTCACTGTGTCATTACACAAGCCTTGAAAAAGTCCATACGGTTATTGTGCCCATGCGAGCCCAACGAAGAAAAAGTTCCAGCTATCTATACTTACGAACGAGCGATTTGCTATCTATCTAGCCCCGCGAGGGTCAAAATCCTGGACACCCCCGCAAAAGCATATGAAAAAACTCTCGGCTAAATAGCCCCAAATCTTGGGGCCACTAGCATTGAAAAAAATCGTCAATTTTTCGAAAATATCATTAAATATAATCTCAGAAAATCTCTCAAGAATAAAATATAATACAATATCTCTCAAAATACCTGAAAAATATAAAAATATAAATATCAGAATTTGAGAGATTTTCCGATATTTTTAAAAATCTCAGAAAATCTCTCAAAAATCTCTCAAAAAGAAAATAAACACCTTCCCGGTCACGTCCGGCAGCCATTTTTTGACTTTACTTCTTAGATCCTATCCCCAGTTCTAGGGCACCCCAGAGGCTGAAACTTGGGGGCGATATTGGCGCAACCCCCTTCTACTTGGCATAAATTGGGGGGTCGCAGCAAACCCTCTCATGGTGGGTCGCCCTAAGTGCAAATATTTTTTTGGCTTTTTTCGTGTCCCCCAGCATGTCCGGCACCCGCTGATTTCTGAGCTGTGGGAGGGGTATAAATCTAAAATTTTGGGGATGTGTTACCAACACCACTCCCATACTATACACTTTTCAATAATGTGAGATTAAAGTGAAAAATTTCTCAAAAATTCGCTTATTCTCTAAAAAACACCACTCTCCAATAGATGGATGACAAAAAATTCACTTTTTGGAACTTTTTTTATTAGACACTTGAAGAGCTGGTTTACGATACTTAGAAGGGAACAGTTTGATGTTTAAAGTTATGTAAAGAACCATACCTCTAAAATGCATGCATTGCAAAATTTACTTGGGGGGAATTTCAAAGTGTAAATTTTGTTCATTTTTGTTCCTACAATGATGTCATTATGATGTCATAATATTCACCCTAAGCAAATTTTGCAATGCAAACATTTTAGAGGTATGGTTCTTTACATAAATTTCAACATCGAACCCTTCCCTTTAAAGTATCATAAACCAGCTCTTCAAGTGTCTAATAAAAAGTTCCAAAAAGTGAATATTTTGTCATCCATCTATTGGGGAGTGGTGTTTTTTTAGAGAATAATGAGAATTTTTTGAAAAATTACACATTAATCTCACATTATTGAATAGTGTATAGTAGGGAAGGGGTGTTGGTAACACATCCCCAAAATTTTAGATTTATACCCCTCCCACAGCTCAGAAATCAGCGGGTGCCGGACCTGCTGTGGGACACCAAAAAAGCCACAAAAAAATTTGCACTTAAGGCGACCCACCCTGAGAGGGGTCGCCGCGACCCCCCCAATTCTTGGGAAGAAGAGGGGAGTTTCGGCAATATCTTCCCCAAGTTTCAGCCTCTGGGGCGCCCTAGAACTGGGGATAGGATATAAGAAGTAAAGTCAAAAAATGGCTGCCGGACGTGACCGGGAAGGTGTTTATAATTAAATCTCTCTAGAAAATCATGAAAAAAATATAAATCTCAGAAAATCTTTTATTTTCTGAGATTTTCTGAGATTTTTTAAATATAAATCTCCCAGAGATTTTTTCAATGCTAGGGGCCACAAACCCAAAACCCCAAAAAGTAACTAATGATTTTTGTAATATACAGGTCAGACGGAAGTATCCAGTTAGCATATAAAAGGAGGAGCGAATGCAACCTTATCGACACCGCACAATAGTAAGTTGAGTGTAAATACACTACGGTGCAGAATAGTTGAGACTTTTTGCGCTGCGTGATTAATGTTGCCAGAATTTCGAAATGGTCGATGTGCAAAACATTTGGATACTATACATGGGTACCCTGGGGGGTTGACTACACATGCCCGGGATGACCGCCCCTCGAGTTCAAATCTGCGTATATTCCTAGCGTACAAACATATTAACTCAGTTTGTTCATGTTTCAGAATAGTTGAGACTTTTCTTGTTTTGGGCAGTAGCCACCCAGTATCTCCCTTTAAAGTCTATATCCAATTCCTATGTTCATTTTTTAACAAAATTTTCACCATGGCAACAGCTTGCCTGCATCACTGAGCTATGTGTGCAGCATGGAACATTCTAAGCATGAACAGCATATGGCAATGGATATATGGAAATGAGGAATTTATTTATTTTTGCTGCAGTTTTGCATCCATTGCCAGCGACTCAGAAATGGGGGTAGGCATACTACTGAGTGGGGCTATTTGGTGTGTAAATTTGAGGATTTGGCCTTGCTATATTAGGGAGAAAAGTTTGCTCAACTGTGAATGAGTAATGTGCAATTATTTTGTAAGTGCTATAACATTTGATTGGAAAGAGATTTTGAAAAAACGTTGTTGTCATATTCATTCTCTCTGTCTAAAGTATGTTATAGACTGTTCAATAACAAAATTTTCATGTTGCAAACCCCAGTAAAATAAGCATAAAATATTTAGACACCATTGAAAACTTTGAAGTGTCATAACTTTTGATTGGAAAGAGATATTGAACTCATTTTTGTTTTAAATGAATCCTCATGTCTAAAGTATATGATAGCATGTTCAAAAAAAAATATTTTTCCATGTTCAAAAACTGGGTCAAATTGACATACAGAATTTAGACATCACTAAACCAACTACAAAAATAGAATCTGCAGGTTGTCCCGATCATTTTAAGTGTTGAATGATTCAAATCAGCCCAGAAATGGTTGAGTTTTTTAGCTTCAAAGACACTCATCCAGATTGCCAATTTTTTGTATATTTGATGACCATCTTTTTTAGACCCCCCCTATCTCAGGCCTTGGGAAGCCTTGGCCTAAATTGGGAAGCAAAAAAGTGTGGTGGACCCCCTGCCTACTGTTTCTCTATGTGTGAAAAGTCTCAACTATTCTGCACGGTAGTGTATTTATGCTGGTGTAAAACGGCATGAACAGAAATAAGTGCGAAAAGGCATAAGCACATGTATTTATGTACATTGTTAATACCCACCCCAAAAAAAACCCTTAACCTTTCCCCCATCCCTCCTTCATTAGTGCAGTGCATTGAGCGTGACAAGTCCACCCAATTTAAAATATCTCAGTAAATTTACATATTCTAATTAAATGAAGATGTTGAATTGATGGATGGTAGATTTACCATTTTATGTATTTATATTTGAATTATTCCAATGCTAATAAGCAGCAATTTTAATCATTTTAAGATAAATGTTGACTGAGAATACAGTTGCAATTACTGTGCAATATTATTGGCTGTGTCTTAATAACACCCATTCAATTTCAGTCTGTTTGAATCGGTGGACAGATTTTCCGGCACAGACTTTGTCCCAACTGTGCAAGATGTACTGAACAGCAGGGAAACAACTACTGGAACGGTGGAAATGAAGTTTTCTGTGAATAATTGTGATTTCTTGTGAGTCTTAAAGTGATATTTGGATTGAGTCACAACAATTGAAATATAAATTCATAAAGTATTAATTAATTCCAGGTTGATTGATGTCGGGGGACAGAGAACCGAACGAAAAAAGTGGATACACAGCTTCGAAAAGGTCGATGCTATTATGTACATAATTGCAATATCCGAGTTTGATCAAGTCCTGCTTGAAGACGGATGCACAGTAAGAAAGAAACGTTCATTTAAATACCGTATTTCATCGAAATACCCCCGGGGTCTATTTTTTCAGAGCAAATTTTGAGGGGGTTAATCGAGGGAGGGGGTATTTCGAGGATGGGGGTATTCCGAGTGGGAGGTATTTCGAGGAAATACGGTATGAAAATTTACGGAGACAAATGTCAAGAACGCATATTTGAAACACGGAAACACGCGCACCCAGTATCGTGTTTACAACCCGATCTTATACGAACCGGATACCCGACAAAAGCCCGATAACTGACAGTAGTAACAGAACACAAACTCGATACTGAAAAACATCTACCATATTATAGGTAAGTTGCGGGTAATTGCATCGCTGCTACACATTGACTAAGTTGTGTAGCGATGCACGTTGATACGTCCAAATATGCCCCCTTTGGTCGCATTTATTACCAGTTTTATGTATGTTTTGTCTATTCTTTACTACGATCTTCACGAAAATTTCTGGCGAAATAATCCCCCCGCTCAAAATTTGCACTTTGAAAAATCAGCCCCTTGGGGATATTTCGAGGGATTAATACGGTATCACATAATCTACATCTTAATTTCTAGCCAAGTTCTAACTTCCCACACACAGAAAATTCATCCTTCAAACATCACAGAAAATTTAATTTTAATAATTTTTCAACTCAAGAAACAGATATTCCCAAAAAAATACTAATTTTCGCACCACATTTAATTAATTACCCCGTCCATAATTCACAGAACCGTCTACAAGAAGCGATGCTTCTGTACCAATCTATACTGAACAACCCCTGGTTTAGTAAAGCTGCCATCATACTATTTCTGAATAAAAGGGATGTTTTTCTTGAGAAAATCAAGGCGGGGAAAAGCATAAATACATGCTTCGCAGATTACACAGGTGTGTAAATACACCGACAGTGCATTTATCGGGGTTGAGTACATGCGTTTCGTACTATCAGATGGATGTATACTCGGTGGACTGCACAGTATGTGTCCAGAATTACTTATGTCTTAGTCGATAATGCGCGAGCAGGACACTTATGTATCACTTTCACAAAAAAATTATTTTGAAAAGAAAACGTTGAGTAGAACCAACGTATGTTTCGTGTCTGAAATCTTTTTTTGAACAATCTTTATTTTATTAACGATGACGTCATGGTGATAGTGTTTCGTTCAGAAAAATGCAAAGCGTGCAGTCCGTGATATTTTTTACAGAAGTTTTTTCGAAGCAAGGAGTGAGTGCGGCAAATAAAAAATGATGATGAATAGGCAAATCAAACGGTGAAGCGAATAAATTAACGCAAAAAGGAAGATATAGTAGAAAAACAGGGAAAAAACGCTAAAAGTAGGTGGAAAATGGGTATATAAGCATCTATAGTACACAGATAGCTGAAAATAGGCAATGAAACCCATATAGTGATTTTGAAGGTGAAAAACCAAAAAAAAGGTAGAAAATTAGCGATTTTGAGCGAAAATTTCTCAAATATCACTCCATCTCGTTAGATAGCTGGCCGATTGGGGGGGGGGGTTAGGGAATAGTAGCCCAAAATTTTGCCTCCGGGATAGATAGATGGCGGATCTGGGGGGTAACCACCCCCCCAATCCTACTAAACCCATGCCCCCCCATTGAATAGTCATCGAAATACGCGTCAAATTGATAAAGTAGATAAAATCGATAAAGAAAACCCCAATTGACCGGGTCCACTACATATGATAAACTATTAAAGAAAAAAACACCCCAAAATTCACAGGCGACGTGGACTACCGCGACTCACTTGCATTCGTGAAGCACAAACTTCGAGTGCTCAATGAAACACCCGAGACCAGATACATTTACACACACGACACGTGCGCAAATGACACCGCGCAGGTATCCATCGTGATCAAGTATGTGCTCGATTCAATTGTGATGGAAAATTTGGACGCTTGTGGCCTTATTTGAGGTGCAGAGTTTGGTGAAGTGCCAGCGTGACGTTATATTTAGGTTGCGTAGAGGTCAAGGCATGGGGGTAGCACACCCCCAACTTTAAGGCTTTTCATGTCTTTTCAAGAATTTTTTGTTATTATAATTGTGTATCGCCAAGAATCGGAATTTACATACCGTATTTCAGCGAAACACCCCCTCGAAATACCCCCCTCAAAATTACCACTATGAATTTTTAAACCCCCACCTGAAAATAACCCCCCCCCCAAATTGAGTATAAAGACAAAAGCTGCGGTTTGTTGTCTGGGAAACGAAGAACACACGTTAAAAACAATGACTGTGTTATGGTAGAACAGGGTTTATTCCATCTACAAACTTTTATACCGTATTTCCTCGAAATACGTAATACCCCCCATCGTAATACCCCCCTCAAAATGGACACTATGAACTTATAACCCCCCTCGAAATACCCCCAAAATTGAGTGTATAGAGAACGTAAATGACAAAGGCTGCGGTTTGTCATCCCGGCAATGCAGAACACACGTTAAAAACAATGACTCTGTTATGTGAGAACAGTGTTTATACGTCCACACACTTATAGGTGTCTTTAGAGTCTTATAAGTGGTGATTTTTGTTGCATTTTCCGACGTCTGCGTACGTTTAAAACGACAATTTAATACTATGATTTCAAAAAATTTATGGCGAAATAACCCCCCCCCCTCAAAATTCTCACTCCCTGGGGGTATTTCGAGGAAATACGGTAAGTCTATAGACTATTATACATGGTGCTTATTGTTTCAGTTTTCTACGTCTGCGTACGTCCCTAACAACAAATCAGTACTGGCAGTTAAAAAAAATTTTGACGTAATAATGACCCCCCCCCCCTCAACATTATCACTCTGAAAAAATAAACCCCGGTCTCGGGGTATTTCGAGGAAATAAGGTATTCTATTTTGTGAATAAATTTTTCAGCGTTTATCTACCAACCTCGAGAGAATTTTGCCAAAGGTATCGCAGAAAAAAACGTGTTTACTGTTTACACAATGAAAATGGTAAAGATTCAGTGAAAATAATCTTTGGGTGTCTCTACACACGCCTCAAGTAAATGCATAAATATATGTACCGTATTACCTCGAATTATCCCCCCCCCTCGAATTAACCCCCCCCCCTCAAAATGGGCTGGGGGAAAAATACCCCCCCCTTATGCAATGTACATGATGTATATTACTGTTAATCTGCATTGCAGCTACACAGACTAGTTTGTGTAGCTATCTACGTTTTTCTGTCCAAATATATTCTGTTTGGACACATTGATTACCTGTTTTGGGTATGCAAATGCCTACTATTTACTACGATCCTTACGACAATTTCTGACGAAATTATAAAACCCCTCCTCGGATTAACCCCCCCCTCAAATTTTGTTGGCGAAATAATAAACCCCCATGGGGGTATTTCGAGGTAATACGATAAGTACATAAATATGTATTTTTTAACAAATGTTGTGATATAAAAATCTGAAGTTTTTATGTCTTTCCTCGAACACCCCCACCCCCGCCGGACATGTACGATGGCGGTAAATGCCCAAGTTCCAGTGAAAAATCCGCCCCGATCGAAAAAATCCTCCGCAACACTCAAGAAGTTATTTTTAGAATCTTCACTAAATTCATAAAAAATCATTTGTGCGTATTTCACGTAAAAAGCAAGTATGGAATAAAATAATCTCATAAATAAATATGTAGTGAAATGTACATGGTCGGGCTGAATAGTCCCCGGGCAGTGCTCGCCATTCGCGCTAGGGGTACGCTACAGTTATAAAATTTGAACACATTAATATATCAGGTGTTTTGAGTTTTCACCCAAAATTTCACCTCTCTAGCTTCACCCACTGCGGAACTGTGGGGGTTACAATTTCGGTCATTTTGTACTGATGTACAAATGGTGCTCTAGCTCAACGCTGCTTTAAGTTGTGATTAGGGTTCAAACGGGATTGACTTTTCGGGATCGGGATCGGGATTCACTTTTTGAGATTTCGGGATCGGGATCGGGATCGGGATTGGGGTTTCGGGATCGGGATCGGGATCGGGATTGGTTTTTTGAGATTTCGGGATCGGGATCGGGATCGGGATTGGCTGGGATTGGGGTCACGGGATCGGGATCGGGATTGGGATTGGCATTTTTCCGGGATCGGGATTGGGTTCTAGGGATAGAGATTTTGGCCATTTTTCTGGCATTCACAGTTGTTCATAAAGGTCTCAAAAAACTGTTGGATGCCAGAAAAGTGACATAAAATTGACGCTGGGGGTTTGCCTGCACATTTCTGCATGCAAAAACGTCATTATTTCACTTTTTATAAATTCCACTAATTTTTCCGGGATCGGGATCCCGGACTTGGGAGTTTCTCGGGATCGGGATCGGGATTTGAAAATTTTCGGGATCGGGATCGGGATTGGTATTTTTGGATTTCGGGATCGGGATCGGGATTGGGGTTTCGGGATCGGGATCGGGACTGGTAAATCCCGGAATTTCACGGGATCCGGGATCGGGATCGGGATCCCGTTTGAACCCTAGTTGTGATCATGAAACTTTGGCTAGTGTAAGCCACCAGTGCTGGCAATGTGCTGATAGTATTCAACACTTTCATCAACATCATTGCTATTAAGGTAAAATTAATATGCAGATCAGGGTGATGTGCAAGAAACGTGGGAACTGTGATGGATGTTTTTGGTGATCATCTGAGATCATGTTGTATTGCAGTGATTTTAATGTTGTTTTGAAATGTGCAGTAAATTATTATGTCAATTAAATTTAATTTGTGTTTCATTACTAATCTGTAGTGGACACATTACCTGTGTTCAACAGCAGTGTGCATGAAAAACGCCTCCTGTATTAACCTGGTTTGACCAACCTTAGAGGCAGAATGATGAATTTGGTAGTGAGAGTAGTGACAGTAATGGCAATATGGACTAGGCTTATGATATCATAGCTAATGTTGGTTAGTGCTGGCACATTGCCAACACTGGTGGCTTACACTAGCCAAAGTTTCATGATCACAACTTGAAGCAGCATTGAGCTAGAACACCATTTGTACATCAGTACAAAATGACCGAAATTGTAACCCCCACAGTTCCGCAGTGGGTGAAGCTAGAGAGGTGAAATTTTGGGTGAAAACTCAAAACACCTGATATATTAACGTGTTAAAATTTTATAACCGTAGCTTACCCCTAGCGCGAATGGCGAGCACTGCCCGGGGACTTTTCAGCCCGACCATGTAAATATGTGAATATTTTACCATGAGTGTAAATAAGAGCGACAAAAAATATACAATCAAACACCAAGTACATTATGTTCATCAAAAACCCGCTTGGTGGAAACACCGTGTATGCCATAAGGATGTCGTACCGTATTTCTTTCAAGCATTTTCACCGTTATACTCGTATTTATTTCTGTGATTCGTATATGCTATTTGGAAGTTGTGATAAATATTACGCAATTTTACAAAATCATTATTTTTATTACAGAAAAAAATCGGTGTTTCCAAATCTTGTAAAATGCATTTCCATCTTAAAAATAATAAAAAATCTGCCTTTTCGTCCAAAATCAGTTACTCTATCAAGTTGCATATGAAGGGTGTGCTTCTAAAAGTACCGATCTACAAATTTTTCAAATTTGAGTTAGGACCATTTTTGGGGTCCCCATAAAAATGCGCTTCAAAAATATATATAATATGTGGGGGGTGCGAAATTCAATTTTGAGATATGGGGGGTCGAAAAAAGCAAAAAAATCGCAAAATACAGTTTTTAAAATTTTAAAAGCACCGATCTACAAGCTTTTTCAGCTTTTGGGTCTTTAAAAGTACCGATCTACACACTTTTTTCAAAATTGTTCTTGTAAATGTACCGATCTGCACATTATTTGTTGTGCTTCTAAAAGTACCGATGTCAGTTCGGTGTCCGGTTGCGCAAAAACTCATTTTGTGCTTTTTTATTATGGGTAAAAGTACCGATCTACAGCTTTCTGATTTTGTGCTTTAAAAAATACCGATCTACACGCTATTACCAATTTGTTCCTTTAAAATGTACTGTACTACAAAAATACAATTCCCTAAATTTTATATAGCTAGTGTTATGTGTATAATCAATGATTATACCCATGCATGTGGATACCCAACAATATGGCCGAAATACCCTTACCCAAAATTCCCATACCCAATACCCATGTATGGGTATTGCATGCTCCAAACTTTCAATCACGATTATCTCAAAATCGATTTTTTGTAGATCGGTACTTTTAGAAGCACACCCTTCATATCGTCCAAGAAATATGGTACGATATTAACATGCATTTAGGTTTGGTCACAGTTTTTCCAGAAAGAACACACGGAAATAGGTTTTTCAGTTCAATCATTCCATTGGTGAATTTATACATTGGTGTATTTTGTACTAAAAAAGTGGCCTTGAAGAGAGGCTGGAGAGGGGCTAACAAAATCGAAACAGGCCACTCGGATAAAATGCGTATACTCGGTCTCGGTGCACCGCAAAGAGTGCGTCGAAATTTACATATTCATGTCTCAGTCGATGACGCGTGAGCAAGATGTACGTATTTTCACAAAAAAAATTCCCAACTACAAAGGCGGAGTCGTTTACATGTGATAAATGTTTTTTTCTGAAACGTTTTTTTGGAACATTTTTATTTTTCACGATGGAGTGTTTCCTTCAGAAAAATGTACAGCATGCGATCCATGGAGTCAAGGCCGTATCCAGGTGAGGTCAAGGCCGTATCCAGGTGGGGGGGCGGGGGAGGGTCTTCCCGGGGTGAGACCTAAAAACCCCCGGGGAATGCAACTTTTATGATGAATTTCCGACGTTTTTGTAACAATTTGCGCGCAAGCGCGCAGTTTTCCTCCACACAACTAGCATTTTCACCAGATCGTTCCCTGTATAGGTATGTATTTTTACATACATGTGGCGGGTATTGGCGTTAACGCCAACGCCAATGGCGCCATGGCGTGGCGCCTACAAATGGCACCAGCGCCATGGCACCATTCCAGCACTCTGTAGGGGCTTGCGGGGCTCCGTAAACAAGCAGCCCACCACACGCTCAAAAATCCTGGATACGTCCCTGCGTGGAGTATACCATAAATATGTACTCTATACCCCGAAAACAGGTGGGTATTTTTTGAAGCGTTTTTAAATGTCACACTTCGATAGAGTTTTCCCCAACCCTATATGCATGGAAAGATGAACACAAATTTAACCTATATGCAGGCACACACTTTTGAAATGGTAGAGGCTGCAAAAAACGACGCGAAAAATGTAAGGCACCAGATTTCCGAAAGCAGGAATGCAAATGTAATCGATAGACCGGGTTCAATAAATATACATAAAAAGCATTGACTACACATAGTGTAAATATGACCTCTAACCTAAAAGGCTATCACACTAAAAAAAATATAACTATGCAGCAAAAGTCAAAGCACAAAAAATGCACACACCCCAGATGACTATTTAAAACTTCACAAAAGTGTGACGCACCTTTTGTCACGCGTCACACTTCCAAACTGGTGCAGTTTCCAGTGGCCAAACAGCAAACTTGCTGCTTCGTTTGCACCGTGTCCTGTTCCACGTGACCAAAGTACTGAAAAAATATAGATTTCTGATGAGAGCGAACTCTTTTTTTTATTTTTCTATGCCAACGCGTGTTCACAAATAAACAGCATTTAAGTACGGATGTGATATGATGGATACAAGAATAAGGAATTTCAAAATTTTCGGTTCCGGTTCCCGGTTCCAAAATATTCGGTTCGGTTTCCCAATATTAGGGAATGGATACACTCGATACGCGTTGTCGTCAACAACAACACCATCAACTAGGCGTAAACATAAAAAATACGCCCATAAGACATTTCAAGACGAACTCAACCAACTTTTACATTAACAGTCATCTCAATGCCGACGCTCATATAAAGGGGCCAGTCGTGCTTCAAGGGGCCGTCGCAAAATTGGCTGCGTAAAAGTAAAAACGTAAAAAAAGTAAAAAAACTCAGCCATAATTAAAACAACTCACAACGCAGCACCCTCCAATTTCATCACATTATTCAACTTAATCGGATGTGCCTCGCTCCTGGGTGAAACTTGAAGCGAGGTCACATTTGAACCTTTGCCAATTACCTCTTCAGTAAATGGCTGGAACTTGTTCACTATCGTGGACGTGGCGTTGACCACGGTGATGCTGAAATAGTTCTCGTTGCGCACGAACAACGTGTTCTGCGGGTGGGCGGAGTTTAGAAATGAATAGAAGCAAGAACGTATAGAAGGAAGGTGCAGGGGTTCAGTATGGGGAAAGTTGGGGGGTACCCCCCCCCAAACGCTCCAGCTATCTATCTATCGGAGGTAAATTTTTAGGATGCTGCCCCTCGAACACCCCCCCCCAGAAAAAAAGCGAACAGCGAGGTCCAAAATAACTAAACCCCCAACATCAACCCACCTCAAACTTGAGCACCATGTAGCTGCCTTTGACGTAATCCAACACGATCACCTGCTGAGCCACGTCGCTGGTCGCCCGCAAAGTGACCGACCGCGGTGCGAGGAAAAAGCCGACCAAGCCGAACACGAACACGGCGGCGCACACGCCCAACAGGACGTACAGCCATCTGTGAATGGCGTCGAAATAACGAGAAGGGTAATAAATCTGGCCCATTATTAACCTCTAGCGTGAGTGAGGTGTCTCAAAAAAGTGGAGGGGTGACCCGCCAAATTTTTCTAGCGTATATCCTCGAATAAGTCCCCCAGGGAGTTGATTTTTCGTCAATACTTTTTGAGGGGGACTTATTCGAGGGGAGAGCAGTGATGTAGCCAGGGGGCAGGGAGCGGCCGTCCCAACCCCTTCCCGTTCCAGATAGAAAAGTTGCCGAGAATGGTACTTTTCTATAGCGATTTTGTAGGTTCTATACAAAAAATTTGCGCGCAATTTTGGGTTGAATGAATGCCCAACGCCAAAAATACAGGGCCACGGCGTAACTCAACCAGTTAACTGAATCTCATCGTGAAAAACCATACTTACGTTCTGCGTGGTTTCAGTCGAGCATCGTCAACAGGAATCAACGCCACCAGCTGCTGCTCCAATTCTGTGTAAAGTCAAACTGTGTAAAACGTAAAGTAAAGTGTAAAACTCTTTGGGACAATTCGAGACAAAAGCAGTCCCCAAACAACCCTATTAAATGAATTGAAAGATTCACCCCTGGTCCCAAAATACACCAAACACATCAAACGATGTCGAGAGTTTTTTTTGCGGTTTCTTTAAAACGTACTTTTTGAGAGAAAAGGCGATGTCGGTGATGTAGGCTCGCCATCTTGATGTTTTCAAGTGAAAAAGCCAACACCGACACGCGTATCCAATTTTCCCAAAAAAATTTTTTTGGCATATTTCCAGCTACGCCTAACGACGAAAGGGAAAACCAAAAAACAACCACCCACCACACCGACCTTTTGGAATCCTGCCAGCGCCCCTGCACGAAGGGCACGGTATATGCCCGTGCATCAGTTCCTCATAGGTGTGATGGCCTGTGGCGCCGGGCGTAGTTCTGCCCGTCGGGGTGGATCGGGTGTCGGGTGATGGGGCTGAGGTGGTTGTCGATGTGGATGTGTGAGATTGGCTCGGGGAGGTCGCCCGTCTGTGGGGGGGGGGGGTTGTAAGGTTGTGGGTGGTGGAAGGTTGTGGGGGGTCTGTTTATGGGTGGGGAAGTTGGAGTTGCCACTAGGGATGGCCCTTGATTTTTTTCATCTGATTTTTTGAACACAGGGTGAAAACTGATTTTTATTTTAAAAATTCATAAGCAAAATTTCTGGTAAATCTTTTGCAGGTCCCAATTGTATTATATGCAGGGTTATATAATGATGAACGTACAACAGACTTTGTGTTTCTGCGTTTCTCATTCTTCACCAAGGGAAGGCGGTCGCCCATCGCGTCACAGATATATCGCTCGAAAAGAAATCACGCAGGAGCCATTTTAGCGAAATGTCATTCCGTTTTATTTTGCGTTAAAGCGTAATATTTGGATACATAAATACGCTACTGGATTAAATATTTGTCAATGAGATAAACTATTGCGCACCTGTTCCAAATAAATACAGTTTTTTTTGTACAACCCGGATGTTTTTTGACGCGTCCACACTGAAAAATCAGTTGATGTGTCAGTACAGTTTGAATTCTGTGGCGGAGAAACGGGATTTCCAAAAATATTCTGTCAATAGTGCCTCACGCAAGTTGAAATCAATTTTGTACAGTTTACGTCGTTCATTTCACTTGATTTCACCTTCCATTCGACAGAATGTTCGTTTCAACGTTATTATCAAAATTTGGTATCCAAAAAACGATGGGATACGTGAAAGAACATCGCAGCGTGCATACGCTGCGCTATTTACCGTATTTGCTTGAATAACTTCGCCCCCCGAATAAACCCCTTCTTGAATAATTCCCCCTGTTAGACAATGAGAACACGACAATAAAATAATCCTTCCCCTTTTATAACCCCCTTAAGGCATATGATCAATTTGTTGTGTCCAGTTTGAACAAAGATGTCATGTTATTTTGTTAATAAAACTATTTCGTGATCAGTTGATGAATATTTCTGATGAACATGCTTGAATATTTCCCTCTTTGAATCAAAGATGTTAAAATTACCGAAACTCACAATCCATTGTGTGTTTTTGAAGATTTAAAATCAACACTGCTCCGGATTTGATATGATTGATATCATTTTACACAAATATGAAATTGTTAGTTATGAATCGAAAATAGAATGGGTCAACTCAATATTCAAAAATATAAATATTTAATTATATTTTTTCAAAAATTCTACAAATTTATGAGTTTTTTTTAAAAATTCATATTTCTTATGAAATGACCCTGTTTATCAAGGCAATTGAAATTACGCAATTGGGAACCTAATCTCTGATCGAATTTTTGACCCAAATCGATAATCGATCAAATCCAATTTTCGAATATTCACGTGTTTGCAATCTAAAATAAAAAATTCTTTCTCACGTCTCCAAGGCACTCACCGGTCTGCTATACAATGGCATATGCCAGTCGCGGTCGCGGTGCACGCGGTGGGCGCGGCGGAGGGCGTGGCGGACAGAATCAGGGAGATGGCGTTCCTGTACAGAAGGCAGAAGACAGTCTATTTACACCACAACAGAGACAAAGATGGGGCGATTTTAGGGTGAGCTACGGTTTTGAGGACTTTACTTTTTCTTTTTTCTGTTCTTGAATTTGAGTGGCATAATTTAGCGAAGGGCAAGCGCTAATGCCAGGTGCGAGGCACCAGCCACTAACTCGATTTTCTGTATTTTTGCCGGTTTGCCAAACCATCTAATTATGTGGCTGCGGGGGCAAAGGTCCCCCACCCTTCACTGAAATTACGTTTTATTGAACACTCCTACATTAACTTTACAAATTTACCTAGTGAAATCTGTATGAGCACTTAATTCCACATTAGTCACTCGCAGTAAATCTGAAGACTATATTCAAGAAGACTAAACACTTTTTATGTCGTAGAAATATGACTAACAGATGTGTTACTTGCGACGGGTTGCAAACAGAAGGACATTGGCTTGCATGCATATTTTATAATTTTATCTTGTGCCATTGGCTTGCCTCAAATTGTAGAGCGTGCCAAAAAGGTTGTCACACCGTCTTTTTCGAGTTGCGATTTTTGATTCTCTCGGAAAAAAATTCACGATTTTACATGTAAGAAATGGCAGATATGGCTATGTAAAAAAAAACAAGTTTAATGTTTAATTTGAAGACAAACTAGTCAGTCCCACGCTATATGAAAAATCTCTTGAAATATCAGAGAAAATTGGCTGAATTTGAATCCAAAATATTGAACACCGTAAATTTCAGAATGCTCACAGTTGTCCTGTCACACATCTTAACATGTAACAAGAATTCTGAAACGTACTTTGTGGTGCGCGTCACAGAGTCACACACAAACACAAGCTCAAAGCCTGTCATGAATTTCAGCACTTCATCTGATCGAAAACTTGCATTTTATCTCTTGCGCCCTGATACTTCAAGATAAAAAGCATTTGAATTGAATTTGTCAATTGTGTACATTGTCACTGTTGATACACAATAAATAGCGCAAGAAAGCTGATTTCTCTGCTTACACATTTAGTATTCATGTGATTTTCGAAAATCCACTTATTTAGCTTTGCCATGATGCAATAAATCTCGACATGGGAGCACAACGTACATTGGTACTGAAATGGCGCCATGGCTATGTGTGAGCGTTTGAGCGCTCCAACGCTATGGGCTCCTTTTTCAGGGCATCCAGCGCCATTTTTCCCAGAGGCGCCATAAATTCTGGTGTTCCCTTCACAACACTAAAAATGGCGCTAGTCGCATGATACTAGAGCAGTGTAAAATCCGCCAACAACTCAATCCACACATTCTCTAGTTACACCAATTTGGTAATTTGCAAAAGCTACACGCAAAAACTGCACATGCACAAGTTCAATCGGCCCGACAGATCTGCCGGGCACTGCAGTATTTTCGCCCTGCATTGCGTATCTAGCTACCATATTTCCTCGAATTACCCCCAGGTCTGAGCGACCTGAAAAGAATACCCCCCATCCAAATACCGTCTGAGCGACTTGAGGAAAAAAATACCCCCTCCAAATTCCCCCAGTCCTGAATAATGTACATCATGTGTGCAATTAATATACATGATGTATTTATTGCTGCCAAATTGCATTGCCGCAGCTACACACTGTTTGTGTAGATATATCCCTATTAGTGATGGAAAGCGCCATGGCGCTGGCGCTTGGCGCTAAAACGCTCTGGCGCCATTGGCGCTTGGCGCTGGGGTCTGAGAAAGCGCCATGGCGCTTTTGGCGCTTGGCGCCATTTTCTGGTGGCGCTATTGGCGCCTGGCGCCGGCATTTTAAATGGCGCCAAAAAGCGCCAACCATGATGATAAAAATTGTTTTAATACGGTGAAATCGACACTACAGTTGATCAATTTTGAGGTAACTGAATAAATATTGATTTATATCAGGGTAGACTTAAGGGATATAAATAGATGCCTACATCGAATAAAAGCAGAGGTGTTAAAATCGCGGTAAATCCCCTTTTATGCTTTGCTCCCAATTCTTTTTTGCAGCCTAAACCAGGGGTTCAGTCTGGCAGGGGTTGGAGGGGGGGGGGGGGTCACCCCCAACAAACGCACCAACTATTTATCTATCCCCGGGGCCGCTCAGCTATCTATCTAACCTGAGGCTAAATTTAAGGCTACTCCTCGAGCCCCCCACCCCCCCCCAAATCGACCAGATATGTATCATTCCAAAGGCCAGTTCCGCAAGTGTACAAGTTACTAGTTAAAACATAAGAGTTGAGTAAAATTACAAATGGCGAGTTAAGAGTAAAGTTAAATGACAAATGTTTAGTTAAGAGCAAGAGTAAATTTAAGAGTAAAGTTAAATGCCAAATGATTAGTTAAGAGACAAGAGTAAAGTTAAGAGTCAAGCAAGTGTATTCAAATCTTATTTTTTTCGTATCCAGATCTTATGCTTTTGTATCCAAATCTTATGTTCTCTCATAAGATTTGGATACAGAAACATAAGATCTGGATACGAAAAAAATAAGATTTGGACACACTTCCTTGACTCCTAACCTCTTATCTCTTAACTAATCATTTGTCATTTAACTCAACTCTTAAATTTCAACTTTTCTCTTAAACCTTAACTTTACTCTTAACTCGCCATTTGTAATTTTACTCAACTATTATGTTTTAACTATTTAGTAACTTGTACACTTGCGGAACCGGCACCAGAGCGATTATTTGAGAAATTTTTACCCGATTTAGTGGTTGTTTGAATGGGCAAAAGCTCTATAGACTACTACGACTTCAGCGGTACGTCACTCACAGTATTGCACTCATTTTTCTACCATCAAATTGCAGAACATAATTTTTGGCGCTAGCGCCATTGGCGCTTGGCGCCATTACCCTCTGGCGCCATTGGCGCTTGGCGCTGAGGTTCAGAAAAGCGCCATGGCGCTTTTGGCGCTTGGCGCCATTTTGCTCTGGCGCCATTGGCGCTTAGCGCCGGGGTCAGAAAAGCGCCATGGCGCCGAAAGCCTGGCGCTTTTTCCATCACTAATCCCTATATGTCCAAATATGTACTTTTTGGTCTCATTTATAATAAGTTTTGGGTATGTTTTGGCCTATTCTTTTTACTACGATTCTTTGCGAAATTTACTGACGTAATAATGATACCCCCTTGAATAAGCCCCCTCGAACTGACCCCCCCAAAAAAAAATTTGCTGGCGATATAATAAACGCCCTGGAGGTATTTCAAGGAAGTAGGGTATATCCAGCGTCAATTCCGTGGCGCTTTCCACCCCCATACTCACATAACTCAGACATCAGCACTTTGTCGTTCCCTGAATTAGATCAGTAGACTTCAGCGCCCGGCACTGGGCGCGAGCAATTCAACAATGACAAATGATAACACATTTCAGCACGACCATCTATTTAGTTATCTATCTATTTTTATACAATAGTGCAGCCATTTGGGTGATTGAACAAGACAGACTACGTAGCGAAGTGAATTTATTGCCAGATCCCAGTTAAGAGCGATATGCAAGCAGGGGATAATGTGGACATGAAAATCTGTGACTACAGGTGATCAGGGCCCATGTGGAGTGCCGTGCAACTGCGTAAAGTCATTTTGTGTGAGTTCATTGAGAACGTTTCTATTTGCAAAAGTAATATGTATATTGACATACCGTAAATACCATATCTACTCTAAAAATTCTTCCTGTTAGACGAGGAAAAATACCCCCCCCCCCACCGAAGAAAAATACTGTCCATATCTATAAAAACAATAGATGAAACAATTTTTGTTATAAAGCATATTACATTCCATGAAATCAATTGATAGAAACATGCCTAAAGATTGTGACGAAAAAATATTCCCCCTTGAATAATTCCCCCATCGAATAGCCCTGCCTCCCTCAAAAAAGTCTGACGAAAATATAATTCCCCGGGGAACTATTTTTCAACCACATTTCTACAATTCATTGTATGGACAATGTTAAATAGACATGAAGTTCTGGCAATTTGTTACCAGTCAAAATAAATACATAAATATTAATATGTATGGGTAGAAATTAATTACACGCACATAATATGTATTTACTGTATTTCCTCGAATTACCCCCGTTGAAATGACCCCTCAGAATACCCCCAGGTCTGAGCGAGCTGAGGAAAAAATAGACCCCCCTTGAAATACCCCCACCAAAATTGACTGCAATCGGTAAATATGTCAATAACAAAACAGGACGTTTGTTTTTCATTCATGCCTTTCCGAAAAAAAAGTTCCGTTCGATTTCTCGCAGGCATGGCGATAACGTGCAAACTCGTCGCACCCCAGGCGGCAGAGTGCACCAGTGAGCGCGTCTAACTTGGGCTGACAATTTGATACAGAAAATGAGCAATTATCTTTGAAATTGTTAAGCCACGTTTACGCCGCATTTTGTGCCGACAGAAAAAGAAGTGAATAATTGAAGTGAAGTTCCATAATTCTAGAATAAAGTTCCATATCTGTCACAAAGAGCAGTGATGTATACTCACTAGTTGAGTGTACACACATGCGAATTCATGCATGTCATTCAAGTCATTTAACTTTGAAAAGGAACTTCAGTTGTCGGTTCGGTATCAAAACAAAAACCAAACCGACAACTGAAACTCGTTTTCAAATGGCTATAAGTCATGAACAACAGGCTCAAATTATCTGCAAATCGGCATGTGTGTAAAAGTGAGCACACTTCACTGTCTTTTCTAGCAGATATGGAACTTTATTCCGGAATTATTGAACATTTTCACTTTTTTTGTGTCGGCAGACGAAACCGTGTAAACGTTGCTTTACCAATCTTGAGATTTCATTCAATCCAAACATTTGAGAATTTATACAAATTATAAGAATTTGGCAAATTCATGCCGATTCATTCAATGCTGATTTCGACCCATCGAACCCTGAAATTTACCAACCCACCAAGCCAAAAATAATTTCCGCGCAGGTCAAGTGCGCTGCTACGAGTGCGACTCGCAAATTTCCGGCTACTGCGTGGATCCGTTCAACATGACCTCGGCCATGAATGTGGCCACGGCCTTGTGCAAGCACGGCTGCTGCATCAAACTGGTATTTTAACGAGGGTGGCAGCGGTAGGGTGGCAGAATTTACCGTACCGCATTTTTGGAAAGTTTACCGTACCGTACGGTTTACCGCATGGCCGCACCGTCTGCCATCCTAGGCAGCAGTAGACTCCCGGTTGACGCTGCGATGCATGTAAACCCTTGATGAGAGGAGTAGGCGCCATTTGAGGTCGTCGCACCGTGGCGTTTTTTTTCCTGTGGCACCATTTTTAAGGAGCTATTGGGCCCCTGAAACTAGGCACAATTTTTCCTGACGCTTTTGCATCATCAATGTTTACCGGTACTACCAGCGCGGTGATATATTTAGGGATCGATAGATGGCAGTAAACAGAAACGAGAATTTCTACCGTTTACCAGTACAGAAATATCAATTTTCTCACCTCACAGGTGACCAGAGCAAATAGAAGCGGCCCAGTGACGCGAGTGGTGCGCACCTGCAGCGCAAGGGAAGATTACAGAATCGACTCGCATTTAAAAGCAAGGTGCCACTCCCGGACCCTGTAGAATGCCCTGTAATATGTCAAATGACATGCAAAGTGTCAAAAGTCATGTAAAATGCCCTGGAAGTGGCAAACGTTTGCCATTTTACAGGACATTTACAGGACTTTTGACATTTTGCATGGCATTTTACATTTTACATGGCATTTACAGGGTCTGGGAATGTCCCCAGGTCGGTTACTGGTGGGCACTGAAGTAAATAGCACTGGGAGCCATGCATTTTAATTTTCGTTCATGTGTTTTTCTCACGCTGACACATGTTGCCATATGAGAATAAAAGTGCCTTAATTTTTCTATAAGTTTGGGATCATTTTAGCCAACGATGACAAAGAATCAGAAAGCAGATTTACATCCTCACCTTAAGTTTGAAATTATAGGCTACGATGCATTTTTAGTATACTCGGCGGACATCTCACTTGGTATGGAAACTTACCGTAGCCCATCTGAATAATGAACCAAAAATTTTACAGTTTTTTCATCATATTATTAAGATTAAGTAATTATTAAGATTAAGATTGAGGAATAAGTAATTACGAAATTTATGACAAGATTTTATTCATTAAATTACGGTAGGATTCGGCACATAAGTTGCGGTCCACCGAGTACATGTTTCGATGTCTTTCACCTCAAGATTTACCAAATGTTCACCAAAACAATTGCGTCGACTAGATGATGACCACAAATTTTTTCACAAAAAGTTCAATAACACAACTTTTACGACCCCCCTTTTCAGAGTGTGCATCAGCGAAATGCGAGAGTCGGGCGAGCTGTGCTTTTGCGAGAGAGACCTGGTGCCACTCCCAGACCCTGTAAAAGACCCTGTAAAGTGTCAAAGACCCTGTAAAGTGTCAAAGACCCTGTAAAATGCCATGTGTCATGTAAAAGACCCTGTAAAATATCATGTGTTATGTAAAAGACCCTGTAAAAAGCTTATGCCAAAAAGTAATATTTGGATACGATAAAATACAATTTGGATACACATGACACTTTACAGGGTCTTTTACATGACACATGACATTTTACAGGGTCTTTTACATGACACATGACATTTTACAAGGTCTTTGACACTTTACAGGGTCTTTTACATGGCCTGGGAGTGCCCCCAGTGCAATGCCGCTGTCAGTCAGTGTGCAATCGGTTTCAACGCGTGGGCTTTCGTTTGCTCGGCATTATTGTGGTCTTTCTTCGCTGAAACCATTTAGTTTTCGTGCGACATTCGACTGGTGTGATATCTACGAATACGCTAGAGTTCCGCTACACATTTGCTCACGCGATAAAGGCGCCGCACGCACCGGATGTCAACTGGTTTCGGTGTCAACTCGATTTTAGTTGTCGCAAAACTATTTTCTAGCGCACGTGCGGCGATGTCGAAAAGGAATCGACATTGCATGTGCATTTGAACATGGTTTCGCAACCCATCAACTAGAATTTTAATGGAAACCTGGCGCCGGTGACAGTAAGTGGAAAAGTGAGAAGTGAAATGGGAAGTGAGAAGTGAAGTGAGAAGTGAAATGAGAAGTGAAAAGCTAAGTGAAATTTTGACGTGAAGTTTTTTGAATAGGGTTAAACATTCAATTCCAAAGTTCCGACGCAAACAAAAATCGGCACGTGTCCCACTAAATCTTCATAACCGTTACCCAAAACAATGCTGTCCAAGTCAGAATCGATCCTTTACGTTTTTATTTTTATTTTTTTACTTCTCCTTTCACTTCGCTTTTCACTTCTCATTTCACTTTTCCACTTGCGGAACTAGCCTTAGTCAGACCAGTTGACATCTGACAACACACCAACGTCAACTGGGACGAGGGTTTCCATTGATTGATGTTTTGATGTTTAGTTGATTGGATGCTTATCCATGTTAAAACGCTCATGGGAATATTGATTCTTTTCGACATTGCCGCACGTGCACTTGAAGGTTATCCCGCACTGCAACCTAAAAATTGTACCATAATCGAGTTGACACTGAAACCAGTTGACATCCAGTTGACATCCATGGCACCAAAATTGCCTTTTACTTCGATATTTTTTCATGGTTATGGATTTGTTTGCAGGAAGTAAATACTTAATATAAAATTCGATCGTCCGAGCCACAAAACAAACAGCCTACAAAATCAAAATCAAACAGCAGCAAAACAGCCCGACTTCAATCATGAAACGGAAAAGTTGAAAACGCCAACGAAACGAAAAACGAAAAGTGACAGGGGTTGACATGCATGACAATACTCAATTCAGATGTGTACAAACCCGTACATGCACGGTGGGTGTTTAAGTCAATTTGCATACCTATATGCCAACCTAAACCATACAACTTGAGGTATCCTAGATGGTACCATAAACAAAAGTTTTAAAATACATTTTACATATGCAAATTAATTTACACATCCACTTTCGCGGGCACTAAACTCTTATCAAGAAAACTTTAATCCTCCACCTCTGTATCGGGAGCGCAAAAAAACTCGATAAAACAAACTTGATCGTGATCCAAATCGATCATGTACTGAATCGACATGCATCCTTCATTGTCAGTTCGCAGCGAGATTTTATTAGCCAATCTCAATGCAGGCAGCGTCTTTTTGAGCATTGATGTACGATATCTGAGTGGTCAACATTTTTTCTTCTTCATATTTTAGAAAAATATACAAAAAAATCGATTCGTCGATAGCAATCGACTTAAATAAAAACTCATTTACCAGCTGAGAGGATTCTTTTATATAAATATTTAAAGGTAAATTGTACCGGTTATTTGACCTTGGTGAATTGACAAAGTGTCGACTTTGATCCAGAAGAATCATGACAACTTTCACGGGCAGTGCTCAAAACCGATGCAATCAACCAGGTGCCACTCGCAGTATGCGTCAAATATCATGCAAAGTGTCGAAAGTCATGCAAAGTGTCAAAAGTCATGTTAAAATGCTATGTAACATGGCAAACAAAGTTGGCGCCGTTTGGCACTTTTAACAGTTTTGACAAGACAATTAACATTTTACAGGGCTTTTACAGGGTCCGCATACGCCCCCGAACAAACCTATACTCGTGTCCATGACCATTGCACTCGAACCTCTCCAGCAAATCTCCATTACTGGCGGTTGGCATGTCGCAGCACACGTTGAGCCCCTCGCTGGTGCCGCTGCCGGCCACGAGACGCACGTTGCCCTGGGTGGGCTCCATGCCCCTGGTGACGGACATGCACACGGTGGACATGTTCGACGAGCTGGGAGCCGCGTCCACTTCTGTTAGTATGTCGCGCAGCGCGTCCGGCTGCGAATTGATGTGGGTGAAGTGCTTTTCGGTTTGTTATGGTATCTGTTTGTTTGGTTTCTTGCTATGCTCGGAGGACCGCATGCGGTCCACAGAGCCGGGGTTTTGTAGATTTGGACACCCGCGGGGGTTCATATGGATAGTAAATCGCTCCTCCGGAGGGATAGATAGCTGACAAAATGGGGGGGGGGTTCGCGGGGGTTCAATATAAATATAGGCTTTTCCAAGGTATAGGAAGAAAAAAGAAAAAAAATCGTTAAAAGTAGGTGAAAATGGGTCTATAAGCATATATTATAGTACACAAATAGCTGAGAACAGGCAATGAAACACACGAAATAGCGATTTTGAAGGTAACAAACTGTAAAAAGGTACGAAAATTAGCGACAATTTTGAGCGCAAATTGGGGAAAAAATTTTCTCAAAAAAGCGCTCCAAATAGGTATGTAGACAGCTGGCGGATTGGAAGGGGGTAACCCCACTAAACCCTGCCACATAGTATACTTCACCCGAACCGCGCATCAGCGCATTAATCAAACATGACTACCTGGATCCTTTCCAAATATTTAAATACCAACCTTCATGATCACTTTGCTAGCGACGCTTTCGCCATCAAACTCAAAATCCACAATGTCCTCTGGTTCCAACGTTTTTATGGCGCATTCAGTGTAAATTCCCTGTCTGTCAAGGACGCACTTTAGCGGGCTACCGTAACCGGCGTATTGTAGCGTCACGCCCATGGGACAGCCGGGCTCGTGGCCGAACAGGTTCAGGCACTCCTGGATGGGTATGAATGGGACTTGTGAACGATTTTCGATACCCCCCGTATGCGCCCGTCTGTAACGATGGCAAACTCTTTAACTTAAACTAAAACTGACTGGCAAACTAAAAAGTATTTTTCCTAATTCGAATTTAAAAAAATAATTTTCGAATTTTCTAAAACCTTTTTGATTATTTTTTAAATTTTTGTATATTTTAGAATTGTTAGTCATCAGAACCACAACCCCCAAGCAACATACGAACACAAACTAACACACAGAACGGCCAGCGGCAGACGGAAGCTGAATGGAACCTGAGTAGCCTCGAAATGCTGGAATATTTCCCGTTTCAAGTACACGGTCGCTTGTAAACAGTGTAAATCATCCACAGTCACTTTTATGCCCTGTTCGTTCACTGTGAATGTGGCCGTCTGCAAAGTGTGTGAACTATTTATTGTAGTATTGAATAGATAGCACAATACAGTTCCCTAGGGGGCAGTCCCGGACCCTGAAACGTGTCAAAAGTCATGTATAATGTCAATAATAAAAAAGATTTTATTACAGAACTTTACATGACAATTGACACTTTACTTTACATTTTCCATGACAATTGACACTTTGCATGACGTTTTACATGAAATTTGGACCCTTTACAGGATCTGAGATTGGCACCAGGGGTAGGGTGGCAGAATTTACCGTACCGTACCGTACCGTACCGCATTTTTGGAAAATTTACCATACCGTACCGTACCGTTTACCGCACTTTTAGAAATTTACCGTACCATACCGCGTACCGCATTTTTAAAAATTTACCGTACCGTACCGCGTACCGCACTCATTTACCGCAGAAAATGCGGTAAATTTGACTCAGATTGACCTTAAAAATTCACCTTAAAATTGACTTTAAGATGTGGTGTTCTGCAAATTTTTTGCGCGCAAGCACGCAAATTATATTTTCTTATAAATTATATTATTAATTTAATTTTCTGTCAATTCATGAAGTAAAAGTTGTCTGTAGTCCGGCATTGGTACATTTCTGACAAGCGAAAATTTACCGTACCGTACCGCGAACCGCACTTTTCAGATTTACCGTACCGTACCGTTTACCGCAAAATTGAAGATTTACCATACCGTACCGTTTACCGCAAAAGAGAAAATTTACCGTACCGTACGGTTTACCGCAAGTCCGTACCGTCTGCCACCCTAACCAGGGGAAGCAGCAAGCATCCCGGAAAAAGGCACTCAAATAAGTAGCACCCTTCAATATTGCCATTCCATACAGGGTAACGTTCTGTAAAATTTTGCGCCCACCCTCACCAAAAATTTTCATCCCTTTCACCTTCAAAATCAATAGTCACGTGCTTATCACTATTTTTAGAGCATATTTCTTCTACCTTTTTTGTCATCTACACCTTGAAAAAGCCTACCTATGTATATATTGAAACCCCACCAGAAATTTTTCCAGCTATTCATCTATCACTCCAGATTTGATGGCACTCACGCATAGTTGTTAAAACGCATTCACTTTTACTCGATAAATATGTATACTCGAGTACAGAGTAAATACGACTACGCTTCCTCTGAAAAAAGTTCCAGCACTCGCTTTTACGAATACTATTTGAAAGTACTCGAGTACAGAAAACGTATTTCAGATAGACTTTTATATAGATTTTTAAAGGCATAGGAGGGAAAAAGGGAGAAAATATGCTAAAAATATGGGAAACTAGTCGAAAATTGGTACAGAACCAAATACAGTCAAAAATTGCGTAAAATACCGTATTTCCTCGAAATACCCCCCAGGGGGTGATTGTTTCATAGTGGTCCCGAGAGGGGGGGGGGGTTAAACGAGGGGGAGGGTATTTCGAAGTGGGGGGTTATTTTTTCACAAGAAAATTTTTGAAAACCAAGTACGAAATTGTCGTCTGAAACGTACGCAGACGTCGAAAAATGCAACAAAAACCGCCATTTATAAGGTTCTGTAGACTAATATTAGTACGTAGATGGTATAAACACTGTTCTAACATGATTCCGACATTGTTTTAACGTGTGTTCTGCACTACGCAGAACACAAACTGCAGTATTTGTCATGTACGTTCTCTTTACACTCAATTTGGGGGGGGGGTATTTCGAGGGGGGGGGGGTGATTGTTTCATAGTGGTCTCGAGAGGGGGGGGGGTCAAACGAGGGGGGGTATTTCGAGGGGGGGGGGTATTTCGAGGAAATACGGTAGGCAAAAAAGCTACGAAAATGAGTGACTTTAAGCGAAATTTTTTGAAACATGTCTCAAAAGTACTCACGTTTACGTTTTCTGAGGGGAAAAGTACGTTTATCACGTTTACTCTTGAGTAAAAGTAAAAAAAATTTCTTTACGTTTTCTGTACTGTAGGGGGTGAGTAAAAAATAAATACTTTACATTTACATACACTTTGAAAAAAGTTCGGTACTTTAACAGCTCTGCTCCCACGCAGCACCGGTAACATAAAATTTCATAAATATTCATGACTGACCTCCCTGAAAGCGATAGCTTTTAGAAGTTGGTACAGTTGTCGCACTGAGTCCCTACTAGCTTTCAGTATCGGCTTTTGCTCCTCTGTAACAAGCACCATTTTTCCTGTACGAGAGGGCCCCGCAAATGAATTCGGCTGACTGCAGAGTATGCGTCTAAAACTACTGTTGTGTTAGTCAATAAGACGCGAGCAGAATACTTATGTCCGCACTTTCACGACAAAAATTACCTTATTACCTCGAATTAACCCCCCTCAAAATGGGCTGGGGAAATACCCCCCCCCCTTCGGAATGATTTACATCATGTATGTAATAAATACGTCATGTATACAATGTACATGATGTATATTACTGCTAATTTGCATTGCAGCGACACATAGACTAGCTTGTGCAGCTACCTACGTTTTCATGTCCAAAATATACCCCGTTTGGACACATTTATTACCTGTTTTGGGTACGCAAATGCCCACTTTTTACTACGATCCTTACGAAAATTTCTGACGAAATAATAAAACCCCCCTCGAATAAACCCCCCTCAAATTTTGCTAGCGAAATAATAAACCCCCATGGGGGTATTTTGAGGTAATACGACAAAAAGAAAAATGCAGAGTCGCGTACAAACGAATGCGTTTTCCTGAAACACTTTCTTTTTTGAATAATTTTTATTCATATTGATGATGACGTCATGGAGTGTTTCCATCACATAAATGCATAGCGTGCGGTCCGCGAATAATATCGAGGACATTAGTTCGGGTATTGAAGTTCAGAGGACAAGTTAAACGACAGTATTGCCACCTCAGCAGATTTTGTAAACAATTTTTCCCGCTCAAAATGTCATTCATTTTTCTTAAAATAACAACACGACATACGAGAAAAAAATTCTTTATTCTTTTTTTTACACAAGAAGCCGCGTATACATTTATACAAAGAAGGCGCAACAGACAAAACGGAAAAACACCAGAGAAAGACGAAATTGTTCACAAAAGTGTATTCGTGTGTACTTTTACGGTTGATAGGGTCCAAACCGGACAGTGGTTCCCGAATTCACCAAATGTGTCACCAGTACCGGTGGCTTTGGTATTTTCAGATTTACATAATTGATTTACATTGCTTGAATATCAAAATAAATATTATTCGTAACATTCAGACTGACAGCATGTAAAATACTACTAAATCAGTACCCGATTATGTGGCAGCCTATTGATAAATTTTTACATCATTGCCAATCAGTCTCATTCTTGAAAAATACCCCCTGAATACATCAAAACTGATGCAAAAGGGTTACAGCCAATGGCGCCATCAGGCGGCAGCGCTTCAGCTGCAGATGTCAACTGAGCGCAACTGTCCACAGCTGCCGGCACATGTGATAATTTGCGACAATTACAAAATTTCAAAGAACTTCAGAATGAAAAAAGCATTGGTTTCCAATTCCTGTGGTCTAACCAATTTTGACCACAAAAAAATTGAACAGTAGTGAACTGATCCCCGTTGTAGCACAAATTCCACCTGAACAAATACAAATCCAATTTACAAAATACAGTCCCGTTTGGACCCTACGTGCAGATTGTTAGCGAGAATATATAGAAGATTCTATGAGCATGAAAAATTCGATTCCATTACATATCATCATTGACAGAATTGACAGCATAAAATTTTCGCATTTTTGAAAAACTCATCGTCGTACTGTCAAATTTGTATTTTGCACTACCATTAAAGATAACCACTACTTTTTGTGAAATAAAGGAGTCTTTCTATCATTGCATTCACTACAAAAACCATGATTCGTATATTAAAACAGAAATTAAGTAATTTTTAAATCAAGAGCTTGAAGAATAAGCGGTAAGGATGGCTGGAGTTTTGAAGAAAAAAAAAAACGTTTTTAACGTTGTTTTCTTTTTAAGAAATTCAAGCATCGAAAACGTTGTTTTTTTTAAAAACGGCAGAAATTTTCAGTACTTATTCACCAGTTACTTTTCAAAATAAATACTGACACCAGTTACTTGCGAGCAATTTCAAATAAAAATTGGGGGTTGTTTTCCTCGGTTTTATGGCAATTTGAAAAAAGTGTCGTCGATAAACATTCAGTGGATATGCTGTCAATTACGCCATGAAGGCTATTTCATATCATAGTTATATGCTTACTTACATTTCAAATGCCAGTATTGATCGAATGAAAAATACTGCCGTGATAAGATCAGAATGAAGACAATATGCTTGAAGATCTTCTTATATAGAAAAAATAAAATGCACAACCACGAATAAAACCTAAGTATGGACAGCTGAATACCGTATTCACCCATCCCCTTTGAACAATTTCCATCTGATTGACGAGTGGGAAAAAAATTCACCCAGTTTGAATAATTCCTCCCCCCACACTGATGGAAGAAAAAATCATTTATTATAAATCATATATAGAAATTGGATGCACATATCATTCCCCCACAAAAACCAATGAAACAAAATACCTGTCTGTTTCGACCAATCTTATGCAAATGCAGCACACCAGTCATCCGATGTGCAAAAATGCAATTGAATGTGCACTACCAACAGAGACAAGACAGACAGGTGTCCATTTTATAAAAATCCAGTGTGACGCGACAACGTCGAGAACACTCATACCAGCTTGCAATACATATTATTTCGATGAAACGCGAGTTATTGAACTCGAAGTATTTCTAACAGCACATATATAACATATCTTGAAGAAAGCATATCATGAAAAACTTCATAAAAAGCGACCGAGGCCAACCAAACCTACTAAAATCCATTTATATTTACATCCATAATTATCTATATTTACACCCACTCAAGCATCAATCCCTTCTCTGATCCGCGCCGCCATTATTATCAACATCTTCAGCATTCACCTGTTCCCAGTCCTCATTCCAATCGAAGCCGCCTGGCGCCTGGTTTTCCTGTTGGCGCCTGGCGCCAATTTCATCGTCTGGCGCCAAATTTATGGCGTCACCAGCCTCTGGCGCCGGTTCGTAATTGGCGTCGGCGGCGCGCCGAGCAGAGGGCGCAGGGGGGTCCAAAAGCGTACGTCTGTGGGTGGAAGGATTTTGATCGGATTGTGATGAGGTGAAAACAGGGGTCTTCTAGATTTCGGTTGTGGGGGGGTTGGGTGTTGTATAGGCTTTTTAGGATGTAAAAGGAAGAAAAGGGAGAAAAATCGCTAAAAGTAGGTATAAAATGGCTCAAAATAGGTAATAGAACATATAGTACTAAAAATAGCTGAAAATATACGATAAGGAACATGAACTAGTGATTTTAGAGGTGAAAATCTATAAAAAGGTATAAAAGATAGTGATTTCGAGCGAAAATTGGGGTGTAGTTTCGCAAAAATCGCCCCAGATATGTTCATTGCTGGTCGATTTGGGAGGGGGGGATGTTTAGCGGATAGTAGCGCAAAATTTTGCCTCCCGGGATAGATAGAGAGCTGAGCGGCCTCTGGGATAGATAGATAGCTGGGCGATTTGGGGGAGTAACCCCCCCTTTCATACCCCTGAGTGAAAATCTATAAAATGTATGAAAATTACTGATTTTGAGCAAAAA
Source organism: Sphaerolaimus hirsutus (assembly GCA_964036195.1). Taxonomy (NCBI): domain Eukaryota; kingdom Metazoa; phylum Nematoda; class Chromadorea; order Monhysterida; family Sphaerolaimidae; genus Sphaerolaimus; species Sphaerolaimus hirsutus. The sequence continues at coordinate 11,907,754 of OZ038451.1, forward strand.
TTGGGGTAAAATTTCTTTAAAAAATCGCTCCAGATAGCTGAATAGCTGGACGATTAGGGGGGGGGGGACAGTGGCTGAAAACATTTGCCTCCAGGTTAGATAGATAGCTGAGCGGCTCCGGCATAGATCTTTAGTCGAGCAATTTCGGGGTACCCCGAACCCCCCATTCGAGACCCCTGCTATAGTAGCAAAAAAACCCCAATAAACTAACAAGAACATTGGCGTATACAGCACTTTGAAGCCACCCTGTTGTCTAGGAAAGACATCCTCCAGATAATAATAAAAGTGGCCGACTGCAATGCCCATAAAATCGACCAGAATTTGATTTCCCAGCAAGAGGGAGAACGCAGCCAAAACGTATGGTAAGTAAGGCGCTCGGAACGTTATCAGTCCGAAAAAGTTCATGCGGATGTGCGGATTTCTTCTGGACCAAACGTATACGAGCATTATGGTAAGGGCCTGAAAAATGGCGGATATTATGGATGGCACTTGATTTTTAAATGTATATGGTTAAAAAAGAGGGTCGAAATTTTTTAACCATGTGGCATAAAAATTTCCTCATTTCATCCCTAACAGGTACCAACATTTTTTTCATATTTTTTGGACATAGGGCGTCCACTAGCTGGATGTCAACTGAATTGAATGTCAACCAAATTTTGGTTGATAATATGATTTCAGTTTTCTACATGATAGAGCATCGTTTATTTTATATAGTGACACTAAATTTCAATTTAAGTGTGATGCTTAATTTTTTTTGTTATTTAGTTGGCATTCAGTTAACAAAAATTTGTGACGTCAACTAGCCAGTGGAGGTCCAATCTCGAGTCACAAACCTGTCCCAAGAAAACCATGTGAACGGCTAACGCCGATAGCAGCATCAGACCCGCGCCGAACACGAACATCATCACAAAGTCGGCCGTGTGCCGCCTGAACGGGTAGAATATTTGATGATTCCATGGTTAGGTTGGTGCGGGAAAAGAGACAAGTCACATGTTGTTGTTAGCGAACTAAAGACATGTGCGAACACGAGTTTCATGTGGTGATGACAGTTACGTGCTGTCAGTTTTTCAACGCGTTGTGAACCAATGAGGGTAGATGGCAACGATATGTGGTATCGATAACTATTTCTAAAACTTTTAAGCTAGATCGAATATACTCCGGTTACTTTACACCTTGCACGCGTGGTTCCCGCTGGAAGTGTGCCAACAATGGTTAACGCGTGCCAGTTTTATAAAAAGATGACAAAATTGATTCTTGTAATTATGTTATTCATTAACATATTCACATCGATGAATTTTATCACATTTTTACGGAAATCGCATGATTTTATAATCATTGGCATGCTTCCAACATGAGACATAAATCAGTGCGAGGGCAGAGTATCATGTCCGCCGAGTATACCAAAATATCATGATATACATAGTGTTGAATGTCGACAATTTTTATTATATTGAAAATTTTCGAATAGTGGTTTATCTTGCAAGCTATCTTGCAACTCTAAATGATGGGTATGTAAAAAAACTGTTTAGGTATATATTACAGTATTATATTTAAAAAAACATGCTTCCGATATCCAACAGATCCTCACGGCGGAAAGAATTCCCACATTTCCGATTGTCACGTACGGTACGTATACTCCGCTTACTTTACACCTTGCACGCGTGGTTCCAGCTGGAAGTGTGCCAATGATGGTTAACGCGTGCGAGTTTCATAAAAAGATGACAAAATTGATTGTTGTTATAGTGTTATTCATTAACATATACACATCGATGAATTTTTTTCATCTATTTACGGAAATCGCATGATTTAATGATCATTGGCACGCTTCCAACACGAGACATAAATCAGTGCGAGGGCAGAGTATCATGTACGCCGAGTATAACAGCAAAATCACCTTTGCCACTGTATTCACATAGATATCCAATAACAAATCTAACCCCAAAATTACCTGAAAGAGCCTTCTTCCAACATTCTGCAGTAGCGATATGTGAATATTAGATTGAACAGGAAACTGAAGCCAAAGGTTCCAAAAAAGCAGAAGCACGTATATAGGCGCCAAACTTGACCCTTGGCAATGAGCCAAGGATTGAAGTACAGGTGAAATGGGGTGACCAACTCCATTTGCTGCGACCAAAAGGTGTGGAGAAATTACTGCGTGTCACTGTGATAAATCTTAACGGTTTTTTTCCTATAGTACATTTTTCATCTGATTTTTTTTTGCACGCCGCCATTTTTGACCCCCCAATCAATATCAGGCGTAAAGACCCTTTTTCATATAGGATATAGAAAACTGAAAATTAAAGGACCGTCCACACGGATTGTTGTGACGACGACAGCACTTGAAAAGTTCCAAATGTCAAGCGAAGTTCCATATTCATCTGGAGTATTTACCTATATATTTCACTTAGGCGCACAAGCATGCCTGCCAGCAGACATAATCCCATTGTTGCTCTAAACTTAAGACTTTTTAAAATTGTCATCGGTTATCGGGACGACAATCTATGACAATTTTAAAATCTATAACTTTAGAGCAACAGTGAGAAATTATTCTGCAAATCTGAACATTATTCCCGCGCAACAGGCGGCAATCCGTAACTACCCTCGATAGCTGTTCCCCCCCCCCCCCCAACCCGAAAAAAATGCAAAACACTGCAAGCGGGAAACTCACAACAGCAGTGGTAATCAGCACACAGGAGGTGGTGTAGATTTTCGTTACCACTGGCATGTCCATGTATTCATCCAAAATCGGTTGTAAACCGGCCATTTTGATTTTAGAAGCTGCGTTGTAAAAAACACTAAAATGAGATGCATCTTTTTTGAATTAACAAATCGGTGATAAAAAGGATAGGTACAAAGGGCTGGTGCGAAATTTCGTCAGTCCGATATGTTTCATTGCCCTGATTAGTGAATTACTATTGAGACTCAGAATCACATTGTGTAGACAATAGTATTTCAGGGCAATAAATGAACGGTCTGAAAAAATACCACATGTCAGGTAAATTCAACCACGCTTCCCGATATTGCAGCATGTATTTACAGTGGGTCAATGCAGGGAAAGGGCTAAAAACAACTGTCTTTAGTTTTTCCGCAGATCGAAAAGTTTACTCATCACAACTAGGCAATGTAAAACGTGTTTCCCAAAATAACACAATCATTAGGAAACATGAAAATTTGTTACAGGTAATGATGAAGGTACTTTGGAGATAAAAAGCATCTAATATAAGTGCAGTGGACGGTCCACTCACTGCACACATTGCACTGTAAATATACCATATTCCGCCTGAATAATGAACGAATTATCACGGAATCACTTGGCTTGATTCTTTCTCGGCGTGGTGAGCATACTCTGCAAGCCAGCGAATCGCATGCAATAATCGCGACTACTTTCCTCAAACATGGCGCCAGTCGCATCAGCCACGTAGGCCGCCAAACTGGCGCCCGATTCAGGTTCGGGCCCCTGGTGATTTGGCACTGTGCCAGATCGTTTGCTGTTGGTCGCCGTCTGGGAATTCGACTGGCCCGCCCAGGAGAGGTCGGCCAGACTGCCGAGCGACTGGAAAAATGATATTCGATTTTTTTTTGTGTTCGGAATTTAAATGGAGCCTTCATATTTGGGTCAAAGGGGCGCGGTTAAACCACGCCGTAGACCCCCTTCTTTTGTTTACTATCAACTGAAAACAGCATTTTAATTTGCGAGGAAACTAGTTTGGAAGCTCTATCAACTAGTGACGCCATTATTTGATTCTTCGCTTCAAGCGCTTTCGATAAATTTTCGACAAAAACATGAAACGGGTAGAAACAACCAAACCAACCAAATCTGCCAACAGGGCCAACTTTGAATTTTCATCCGAATTAGGCACACCAGTCTGCTGCGGCGGCATTGAACCGCCGCCTCCGGGAAGCGCCAGCGCGCGAACTTCCCCCGCCGCGCCAACGGAACTCAAAATCGGCGCGCCGGATTCATTGGCGTCGGATTGTGCACCGATGGCGTCACTTCTGGCGCTCGGCTCCATTTTTTGGCGTTTATTGGCGCCCCATTTTGGCACGGGATCCGCTTTCTGCGGCGCGGAGGTTTTTCGCGGCTTGCGACCGCCGCTGGTTCCGGGGGATGCGATTTTCGAACTTGAAGCGGATTCCCTTGATGCCGCGCACAAGTTCGGTTGGCTGGCGCTGGTACGCGGCGATTCTGTTACCTGTAGAAAATGAAGCGCTACCGTAATCGTCGGAAAAAAACATAACTTCCTCCCTTGAATAATTCCCCCAATTTGCTGAGTGAGAAAAAAATAACTCATACTTGAAAAACTCCCCACATTTTGATAACCCCCCCCCCCCGTCTGATATAGGTGGAAAAACAGATAGCCCGACACGACCATGCCCACAAACCTTGACAACATTCGAAGAGCTCGCAGCCACGTTACTTTTGCACGCGCCAACGGAAGGCGTCGCGATAACTTTCCTGACCACCGTGCCAAATGTGCTCGGCTGCATGGCGAGCTGTTTTTCAAAAGCGGCATTTTCCATGCGCACGAAGTCTGCCGTGCCTGAGTTGTAACACGCAATGTGAAGGGATGCCAATGTGGGTTGGGGGGTTTCAGCAACTTTAGGGGTGTGCCTCAGCGTAAGTAAACTCCCAGCGCAAGTAGGCTCTCAGCGCAAATAACCTCTCAGCGCAAGTGAGCACCCTATGCGCTGCTGTACAACCCGGCTGCACAATCAATAAATGTATATTTATTTACAAATCGAAATTTCAATTTGCAAATAAATACATCAATATTTATGACGTAAAACTTAAAGTAAACAAAAACAAAAACTAAACTAAACTAAAAGTTGAATTCTAAAGTTCAAACACCAGTTCAAATTATCAACAGATGCCGCAACAAGTGGGACCCGGCGCGACAAATCTCTTTATCAATTGTGCGGCCGCGCCGCACAGCAGCGCACAGAGTTTACACTAGCGCTGAGAGTTTCCACCGAGACCATCAGAAAGTTAATTCACCCAACTCGACCAACCACAATTATTCTCTACAGCCCCCACAATCTGCACACGGCCATCGCGTCGCTCAGCGGCACGATTCACTAATCGACTTTTGCCGTGCGAAACCACAACGCTGCTAGTCGGTGTCCCACTGCTGGAGGGGCCAGTTGCGGGCGGCTCTGGCAAGTGGGCACCTTTGACCGCCCTGGTGGCAGTCCCAGACCCTGTAAAATGCCCTGTGGAATGGAAAATGTCATGCAAAGTGTCAAAAGTCATGTAAAATGTCCTGTAAAATGGCAAACGTACGTCTGCCATTATGCAGGGCATTTTACATGACTTTGGACACTTTGTATGACATTTGACATTTCACAGGGCATTTTACAAGGGCTGGGACTGGCACCTGGTTGACTTCCCCATGGCCGACGCGGTATTAGTGCGCCGGCCAGATGCACTTCTGGATGGCACCCGGGTGTTTGAAGTGTACGGGGCCATTTCGATTGTGGAGCATATGGGTTCTGTGCTGGCCGAATTTGCCACCTGCGGAGTGAGTCGGAATTTCTCATTCACAATTCCATTCAATAGCACGGCAAACCTGGGGCCAGTTCCGCAAGTGGAGAAGTGAGAAGTAAAATGGCAAATGCGAAGTGAAATGGCAAACGCGAAGTGAATTGAGAAGTAAAATGGCAAAAGCGAAGAGAAATTACTTTTTTCGCTTTTGCCAATTTACTTGCCATTTCACTTCACTTTATCATTTCACTTCACTTTTATCATTTCACTTCACTTTTGCCAGTTTACTTAGCTTTTGCCATTCTACTTCTCAGTTCTCAATTGGCGGAACTGGCACCACATTGTGAGAAAAGTTGAACAAATTTTAAAGTCATATCATTTTTCCCACTTCAATACTTTGCGAAAAACATGCCTAGTATTTGAATAATCCCGCAATCGGGTACCTATCAGGCGTCTGTTGTCCAGGAACACCTACCACCGACTAATTGGTCAAGTGAAAAGACATACGACAACCGGTTCGGTAAACGGCACGGCAGCTTATCTACATACACAGCTATAGAAAAATTTCATCTTCATTTATAAACTTCACTTTTACGGTAACTATCTGAACGGTGAATCTATCTACCTGAGGCCCAGGAATCGGTATCGGTGTCGACGAAGTACCCGTTTGCACCACGGTAGCCTGGCTGCCATCCGACACGCTGGCAACCTGCCAAGTGCTACAACGCTGCTGAGGCACAGACTCGGCTGTGTTCTGATCACGTTTGAACAGATGGTCGGCGAAATTTCTTCGTATCATTGTCATTAGACATTGCCAAGCGGGGATAGCCTCCTGGAGTTCAACACAGATTGAAAAGTTGCAAAAACAACACAGAAAACGCGCGGTGTAATATCTGAAAATAGACTAACCGATTTCAATGGACAATCAATGGCGTAGTAAAGACGCAGTGACGAGCTGCTCGGGTACTGAAAAACGAGTGAAAAACGTGTCAAAACTGCTTTAACCAATTATTACGATGCGAAATACACACCAAAAATACGAATAGATTAAAATAAAATAGAAATAAATAAAACCCACCATGATAGCCAGCTGGGCGGCAGAGACATCGGCACCCAAACTCTCGTCAATTCCATTTTTCAACAACGAAGGGTCTATACGTACCGGATTGTCACTATCCGTCACCTGAATTCTGTTCGCATTTTCGGTATCGGTCGAACCGAACTCGGCAACGGTACTTTCCGGTACGGTAGCACTGCTAGTAGTCGGGATCGCGTCATTCGAACAATCCGATTGCGAGTGCGATTGCGTCACGGCCGCGCACTCTTCAGTCGCCGAATCATAAGTTGTCTGGTTGCCGAATAGAGTGGAATAATCGGTAGCGGTGGCGCCCGACCGCAGCTCGCTGCGGAAAAAGCGCAATTAATAAATTTGGCAAATGTCCAACAAACAAAAAAACAGCCATAACTCACATGTATCTAGATAAAGAATAAACGGGAGGCGCAGTAGTGTTGGTTTTCTCAGCTGAACGGTGTATTGACGCACCGATCAAGGGAGCGCCGGGATGCAACACGATATCTGTCTTGAGCTGCATATCAGCCTCATCTCGCTGCGAAAGAACAAATTTTGCTTAATTTTATCCTTTTCGAAACACGTTAAGGACTAGGGATGGCACTTGATTTTTTAATCAACAAAAAAACATGCAATTTCTGCAAACAAAATTGCAAATGGTCGATGAAATGTGAATCATACATCAAATACAACAAATTCAATAAATGCTTTTAAAATTAAAATAACACAGCTTGTCCAAAGCTCAACCGTCTATATCGCCATTTTTTCAATAAGAATAATTTTAACTCAAGTGATTGTTTTAACAAAAAAAAGTCGATTTGAAAAATAAAAATCGACATTTCTTTCAAAAGATTGGGAGCTTGAAAAATGATTTTCCAACCCTATTAAGGACAATGTAATAAATTTGAAAATAAACGATAAAAAATGGAAATCCACCAACCCATTTCGCATCCACAGGCCTCCATCTATTTTTGATGCATTCAAACAGCACGGACAGTCTGTCGTCTGGGTTCAATTTGACCCTTAAAAAGGGATTCTGTTCGCAGCGAAGCACAAACGTTTTGTCAGCATACGTTTTTGGCACCAGTTCAATTTCAATGCTATCTGATATACCGGAGACGGGGGAATCGGCTTTCTCTGAGAATAAAAATAAAAAGTATAGAAATAAAACAGGAAGAAAGAGGGACCTCTTCGTGACGAAAAATTATAAAAACATTTTTTGCTGACTTCCTCCACACTAATAAGGATGGCAAACAAAAATTTGAATTTTTATTCAGCTACTAAATCGATGCTTACTAGAAAGATCAGAAATACTTAGTGTTTTAGATTTTTCTCGATATCTTAACAGATTAACATTTCATTTTAACAATAATTTGGTAATGGTAAATTTCTGTCGTAACTATCGATTATTAAATGTGACAAAAAAACATTAACCAGTGCAGTACTTTCTCAGGGCCGGGCACAGCGGCGTGGTGATTTTCACTGCGCGCCGCCCTTTCGTTTTCAACACCGTGCTTCTGAAATAAAAAAAAACTTTTTGAAAATCAATCAAAAAATCTACAGCAACAAAAAAAACTGACCCCATAAGCACTAATTCCTTGAATTTCACGCTGTCCGATGGCAACAACTTTAGCTGGGCGGTTTTCCGGCGCCACTCAGCGAAATTTACCATGACGAATAAATCGCGAACTTCGCGGGCCACTTTGACTGTGTGCGGGACAGTTTTTGAACAACAATTTTTATTATTAGTTAATTGCTTGTTCGAGACAAAAGCTTGTTCCACAAGGGTTTGTGGCAGGTGCAGTTTATCAAACGTAAGGTGGCAACGATATTACTTTTTGATGCCGATATTCAATGCTTTTCAAAATTTTCGATTTTGAAATTTCACGAAAATGATTGATATTCGGTATGTTGCAAGCGTAAATTCATTGGTCGTTTTCATTGGTTTTTGAGGCATTTTTAGTGTAAAAGCTTCCATTTTTTCTTGCTATTGCGTAATAATAAGCCGTGATTAGGGATGACCGGCGTTTTTTTTAACCGTTTTTTTTTAAACTGTACTAGTTTTAGTCTACTGTATAATATTCAGCCAATGTGCTCCCATATACTTCTACAGTGTGATTACTTAACAGTTCCCCCACAACAAACAACAACAACTCACTGTCCTTATCCGTCAAATGGGCCACCGTGGCTACCGACTTTGCTTGATTGTAATAAAAGTTGCGCACTTGGTGGTAATCCTTTCTGACTACACCCCCGCGCCGTTTTCCCGCCTTGTGCGCGATGTAACGGGTGATCCCGTCGAAATCACGACCGTGCTGCGACGTTTTCGACGTTATGTGGAATTTGGACACGTGGAGGTGTGGTTACGGTAACGTGGTGACACGTAACAGCCAATAAAAAGTCACGTGACGAGTAGAAATTGACAAAAGCAATGTTGCATAATGTACGAACGAGAGTTAGCTCAAAATCGCTAAAACTTTCTCCATTTTCTCAATTTTGGCATTTATATTCTCCTCTCTATACACTGTTTTATACCTATTTTTAGCCTTTTTATTCATATTTTTTGCGATTACATTTCTGGCCGGCTGCCAACTTCACATAAGGCGTCTCTCCCATTCACCCACCAGTTTGACAGCCTCATTAAACGCGGCAACAGTGTTCGCATTCCACTTTCCCCACCGTCGGGCGTCAGCTCTCAGCCTGCCCGCCGCGTCGTAATTCGCGTCGTCACCTGCCACGTGGCAAAAAACAATGGCCAGTACAAGGGATTGAAAAACGCTTTCGTAGTAAACCAGTTTTCAAAAAATTGTAAATGGTAAAAAATGGTAATGTTTTTAAATAGTAAACTGTCAACGTGAAATGTTTTTAAACCTTCGAAAGTTTATGGTTACGAGTAAACATATGCAGCTGTATGAGACACATTTAGCGATATAATTTACCCATGTAGCCACAACACCAGGATAACAATATCCAAAAGAATCTCCAAAAAAGCACACACCTAACCCAGCAGTAGCCTGCTGCACTGCGCCAGCCTCATTAGCCCCACTTAAACTTGGCGCCAAGCCAACAATGGCGCCAGCATTTGGCGCCACGACCGGCGCACAACACTCGCTGCTGCTCGACGTGCCCGGCGCCGGGGACGAAATTGAACCGCGCAGTCGAGTTAGGGGACCTCGTTGTTCCACGGCGGATTCGTTGAGAGCCGATGAAGTCACATCGGACATTTTGGGCGGTTTTTGAGACTTTTCTTTTTTTGGGAAATTTATTATTTGGATACGGGCGGGAGTTCAAGCGAGCGGCAAGGCCATTGATTCATCGTGCGGTAGCGAACAGACTCGAACCAAGGATCCGTTTATGAAGAGCCCCATCCTAAAAGTAAATTGGGAATCCACAAATTTAGATTTTCCCTATTTCGCATTTTAAAGTTTAGCGCTGGGACCAGATACTATACAAATTTGTTTGATTCTTCATTTTGCTAAATTCTATGTTTCTGTGATTTTCCTCATAAGTATTTTACTGAACCTTTTTTTCAATTAAAACGTCAATGTAAAGTATTTTATTTTGACTCACCCCTTAATACAGAATATGTAAAGTATACATTTTGACTATTACACAGGATTGAAGATGGGTAAAATACCTTTTTTCATAGAAAACGTAAAAGGGAGTATTTTTGCACAGAAAATGTAAAAGTGAGTATTTTTTCTCATAATGTAGAAGTACTGTAGGGTAAAGTTTTTTTTGGCAATTTTGCTGTGGTAGCTCCAAAGATTTGTTTTTTCTCTCGATAAGGGATCACCCTGAAATTTATCATAAAGCAAAAAACATTTATCATAAATACAGGGTGCGGCAATTTAGACGCCCCCACTAGATTTCGAATAACTTGTCACTGGGTGATCGGATTCACGTAAAATTTTCGATCAACATTAACAACTAGATAGGAAAGGAGCACTGTGAATATGGCAGCGATAGCTCCACTCGTTCACAAGTTATTCACGCAAACACCAAGAATTGTCGCTTTACTACAACCTCGTGTCGTGGTAATACACATTGACAAAACAGAAGCTGCAGATGAAACCCAGATCGGTTGCAGTTGGCTATTGATAGGAGTAGTGGTTACATTGAGAGATCATTTGTTGCATTTTGTGAGTCTGTGCACATCACCCATTCATAATAAAAATTTTGCACTGGTTATTGTGCATTTTTATCGCTCAATGCCTATCGTCACGAGATGTTGGTAGTGACAATTACGCTTTTGAATGAATAACTTGAGAACGAGTGGAGCTTTCGCTGCAATATTTTCAGGGATCCTTCCCTATTTAGTTGTTAACGTTGACCTAAAATTTGACGTTAATCCGACTACCCAGTGACAAGTTATTAGAAATCTAGAGGGGGCGTTTAAATTGCCGCACCCTGCATATTGTCCATGTCTCACGGTGATATTTATTTTTCAGAAGTGTAACGATGTAAAATCGTGATGTAAAATTTATCAAAATCACTGCAAAATTAATATAGGTATCTGCTAAACGTGGACCTTTTATATACATACCTATTTTGTTAACATGATGAAGATAATGGTTGCTATTATACTAGGTTCACAACAAAATTTCAAAAAGTACGCATAAATGTGAGTAAAAGTATTTTTAGGGGGAAATGTACTCGGTACTCGAGTATACGTATCTTACGTTTAAACCTCAGCTAAGGTACATAAGGTAAATACTTTTTAACAACTATGGTGGACTGATTGCCGCACAACGGATGCATTACTAGGCTGTATCGCTTATATTTTATTTGATGAATTTTCAAAGTAAATATAATACACTACTGTGCATAATAGTGCGGAATTTGGTATCATACATCGTTCTGATGATACTCCAATGCAGAGATGCATGACTGTGAAGTGAATGGGCATTTGTTTGATGCGCAGGAGTGTTCACAACACGCATGCAAAAAATTATTTTTCAATCTTACTCATGAGCCATTTTAGAACGAACGTTTTGCACACCCCTCAATTTGTTCCCTGTGCATAATAGTCCGGAAAATGTCGCTAAAGCTATCCTAAGCTTGATAATGTTCATCAAAAAGCTAATAGCTTGATGGAGGGAATAATTCACAACAATTTTTTTTTGAAAATACCATATGTTATATCCCATCCTAAAAGATATAGCAATATGAATATGACACTGCTTTTTGTGTTTTCCATGGTATGGGTCAGTATTTTGCAAGCTGGGTTACATCTTCAAACTACACATTGGGGTTTTAAACTGTTTATCATTCAGAAGACACTTGCGGGTTCCCAGATACACTACCTAGAGTGGACATTTGTGACCAAAAAAAATTTGTTCTCAGGCCAAAAGTTTGATTCACCAAATTTGTTCCTGAAAATGTAGAAATTTTATAAAAATTCATTTGGCTTGAGTACATGTTTTAACCAGACTTCTATGTACTTTGTGATTTATATGGCTAGGTACACCCAAGAATGCTCTATGTTATGCACCAGTCTAATCTCAGCTGTGTGTGGTTGTAAATGGTCTGTATGTCAAATTTCATATTGTGGTGGCAGTACCTTGTGAGTACAGTTTTGTTTGGGTGCTTATTTATAGTTCAAATCCTATTTATTCCTCTTAAATCACTGTTGAGTGAGATCTACATTCTGAACAATATAAATATGTTGATGATCAAGCTAGTTGTCAGCCATTATAGTGCCCCATTCCTCTTGTTTGATAGCAAATCCTACCAGGCAGTGGTATTCAGTTGTGAACAATTTTCTTCAAAAACATGAGCTTGGAGTAAAATTGGATGATGTTTTCTGGCATTTTGTGGTTCAGATCATCCCCTCTATTCAACTGTTAGCCTCTATGAGAGCATTCTTAAGCTTAGATTAGCTTTAGCGACATTTTCCGGACTATTCTGCACGGGGAACAAATTGAGGGGTGTGCAAAATGTTTGTTCTAAAATGGCTCACGAGTAAGATTGAAAAATAATCTTTCGCATGCGTGTTGTGAACACTCCTGCGCATCAAACAAATGCCCATTCACTTCGCTGTCATACTTCTGTGCATTGGAGTATCACCAGAACAATGCACGATACATGATTCCGCACTATTATGCACGGTAGTGTACTACCTAGGTATATTTTATCAAGGGATGATTTCTCCGAACTTTTGATTTAATGTAAATGAATGTTTTATTCTCCATATTATTTGCGTGGAATAATCTACGTGGTTTTATCTACCGTATTACCTCGAATTATCCCCCCCCCCCTTTGAATTACCCCCCCCCCCTCGAATTAACCCCCCTCAAAATGGGCTGGGGAAATAATAAACCCCCTCTCGAAATACCCCCCCTCCGGAATGATGTACTTCATGTATGTAATGTACATGATGTATTTATTACTACTTATTTGCATCGCAGCTACACTTATACGCTCATTTGTGTACAGATGTACCGTATTTCTCCGTTTATAGCACCCCCCCGTGCATAACACCCGGGGTGTTATATAGTTTTATAGCACCCCGGGGGTGCTATACAAATTTTCAAAAATGGCTCAAATTGAATGGTTTGAATACTGTATCTGGCACCACTCATTGTAATTCCGCGGCACAGCGCGTGCACCACGCATATTTTTTCCATTGAATATGCTGCGCGCTGCGAACCAAAACAATATGCAGGGGTGTTTGTATTTAGAAAATGAAAGAATACGGTAATTTTTATGCTCTTTTTGCTGTTTTGTTCGGTTGAATGTAAATTCCATGTATAGCACCCCCATTGACCTAACACCCGGGTGTTATACAAGTTTTTGAAAAGTTCGCCGAAAATTGCTCCGATTTTGTATAACCCCCGGGTGTTATAAACGGAGAAATACGGTACATGTAAAGCCCCAAAAATAACCTATTTTCTCATGTTTATTACTGTTTTTATGTAAGAAAAAGCGTATTCTTTACTATGAATTTCACGAAAATTTCTGACGAAATAATAAAACCCCCCCTCGAATAAACCCCCCTCAAATTTTGCTGGCGAAATAATAAACCCCCATGGGGGTATTTCGAGGTAATACGGTAAGTGGTTTCATTGGAGCAATTTCATATGCAAATACTGATATTTCGGTCCAAGAACAATTCTACCCACGAAAGACATTGCAAATGTTCAAAAGCGTGGGTGGATATACTGTAAAAAAACAACCACAAGAACGATTAACAACTTTCGCTGTTCAGAAAATCCGCCATTCGGAATATGTCTGTTGTCTGTTAATGTGTCTGTTGTATGTATGTCTGTTAATTGTCCGCTTACGAAATTGGCTTCCAGGATGCTGCGTCAAGCCACCATTCTCTTCTCTTTTGCGGTTCTACAGATCTCAGCACTGGAAGGTAATCAGAACATTACGTAAATTTACACTCGGCGGCCCGCAAAGTATGCGTCCAAAAGTACTTATGTCTTAGTCGATAACACGCGAGCAGGATACTTATGCACGCTTCCCGCACTTACGCGAAAAAAAACGCAGTCGCGTACAAACGATGGATGCTTTTTCCTGAAACGTTTTTGAAATTTTTGATGATGGCGATGGTTTGTTTCCGTCAGAAGAATGCATAGCGTGCCGGTCCGCGGATGGTCATGTAAAAAGCGCTATGGCGCTTTTCAAACCCTTTGAGTCAGTAAAATCAATTGCAGAACAATTTGCGCTGGCGCTATTGGCTGGCGCTTGGCGATATTGCCGTCTGGCACTGGGGGACGGAAAAGCGCCATGGCTAGTGATGGAAAAACCGCCAGGACTTTGGCGCCAAGCGCCATGGCGCGTTTCCGAACCCCAGCGCCAAGCGCCAATGGCGCCAGAGCAATATGGCGCCAAAAGCGCCATGACGCTTTTCCATCACTAGCCATGGCGCTTTTTCCATCACTACGTTCAGATGACATCTGATGTCACAATGTTCCTGGAGGCGAGGTGTGCAGCGTGACCGTGGTTGTTGAGCCGCTCGCTTTGCATGCACTCACACTCTGCTTTCACCAGAGTTGCAAAAACGTATTTACATTTACGCGAAATACCCGGGTATTTCAGGTATATTTATCCTTGATCCTTGACGACGTTTTCCAAAAATACCAGTATTTTATCAATTCTACACGCGTTTAGTGATGGAATGGCGCCATTTGAGGGTGCCAAAGGGCGCCGCGCCATGGCGCCATTTTTCTGTGGCGCCCTTGGCGCCTGGCACCCACATTCTGAAAGGCGCCTTGGCGCCCTTGGCGCTTGGCGCCCTTTTCCAGTGGCGCCCTGCTTTTAAGGGCGCCAAAAAGGCGCCAGCAGGGTTTCAAGTTGAGTGCTGTATAAATGGAAAAAAAGTGAAAAACGCATCCGTGGATGATCTAAATTTGCCAGAAAAATGGACGAAGTGGTGTGAGTGGGTGGAAATGTTTTGTGCAACGGTTCATCAGATGTGTCTGACAGATCAGAAGACGATAATCATGGACTGTTGAACTTGCAAAATCATAAATCAACGGGTTCAAATAGTTGCAATTCAGTTTTTTGTCCATTTCAAAATTCCATTGGAAAATTCTTTTTGAAGTGAATGGATTGTTGTCAAATGACAATATCCATTGTGTTTGAATTCGTCATGTGGATTTTACTTGAATTTTTTTGTTGCTAGTGTTGTTTTTGTTCATTACATCCTGGAGAACGCGCATTAAGTGGTGAATGCGTGTAAAAAAATATTAGGTTGTCAACTAAGTAACCTTAATTTTTTGCGTATGTGTGATCGCAAAAAATTAATGTTACTTAGTTGACAACCTAATACTAGGGTGCTGTAGAAACACATTTAGCACACGCAGGTTGTTGTATGACTTATTTATCCTGGCGCCCTAGGCGCCTGGCACCCTATTTTTCAAATGGCGCCATGGCGCCCTCTTTCCGAATGGCGCCATGGCGCCCTTTTTCTGTGGCGCCCTTGGCGCTTGGCGCCCACTTTCTGAATGGCGCCATGGTGCCCCTGGCGCCCTTTTTTCTGGCGCTTTTCCATCACTACACGCGTTACAGACCCGTTCTGCCTGTGAAATGTATGCATTCTACGATTCCACGCTCAGATGCGTGTCACATTCTGCCGGAAACACAGCGATGCCTGAGATTCCTGAAATCGGAAACGCGGTTGACATTCAATGAGACAAAGACTGAGTGTGAAAATACCGGGGGCAAAATTCCAGTCGTCGATGGAAGAAAGATGCAGGAATTTGTGTATGAATTGACCACCGGCGATTATGCGTGGGTGGACGGTCATCCCGATGTGACGGAGGGAAGCAAAGACAAGAATAAATGGCACTTTTCCGATGGCGCCATTATACCATATTATTTGTGGCAGGATCACCGTATGTTTGTGTTGTTTACAAAATAGGTGAATTGGGGAGACGTTGTGCTCGCATAGCTACCACACAATGCAAAAACTTCCAACAGAGCCGGGAAACGATCATCGGCCAGAGTTGTGCCTCGCCAATGGGCTTACGAAAAACCACAGCTTTGCGGATTGGCCCTGTGACTTTAAGCCAGCGGCCAGGCCAATGTGCGAATATCGTTAGTGTGTCAATGAAGTGGGGTGGTTGTCCTGTCCAGTTATGGAAAAGCTCCATGGCGCTTTTGGCGCTATTTTACTGTGTCGCCATTGGCGCTTGGCGCCACACCCATAAAAAGTGCCATGGCGATTTTGGCGCTTGGCGCTATTTTTGCCTGGCGCCAGTAACAAAATGGCAGGCGCTGGCGCTTGGCGCTAGCGCCAAAGCAAAAAGCGCCATGGCGCTTCTGGCGCTTGGCGTCATTGGCGCTGGGGTTCGGAAAAGCGCCATAGCGCTTGGCGCCAAAGTCCTGGCGCTTTTTCCATCATTGATCCTGTCTTTCCGTGAACGGTCATTACAACTCGACGTAAAATTCGACCCCGCGTAAAATTGATTGTTGGACTTAAAATTAATTACTGGTGAATGGATAAAGACATGGCGTTGTAATTTCAGTCAAAGAAAGCGCATATGCAGATGTTTCTTGTGTCAAAAGCTCATCAGTTAACCTATCTTACATTTACTAGACGTTATGAATTTTGGCACAATTTTTTTAATTTTACTCTGTAATTTTACGCAACCTATGGCACATGATTGAAAAATTGTGCTAAAATTCATAACTTCTAGTAGTACTGTCAAAGTCATGAGTAGTGATGGAAAAGCGCCATGGCGCTGGCGCCTGGGGCTAGCGCCAAAGCAAAAAGCAGATTGAGATTCTTTTTCAGCTTGGAGTGAGTTTCTCAGTAATTCATATATATTTTCTGAAAAGCTGGAGAGATTAATATATATTTATATTATATTTATATTTTTTAAAATTCTGATTGATATATTTATATAAACACCTTCCCAGACAAGTTCACCACCCATTTTTTTATTTCACTTCGAATGCAATATCTCCATCCATGGGGGTGTTATAAGGCTGAAACTTTGTATATATTGAGTTGTAAGACCCCCTTACTCCCCAACAATGGGGGGAGGTGCGGCGACTCACTACAGGGTGGGTCGCCCTATATGCAACAAATTTTTGTGACGTTTTTAGTGTCCCAAGCAAGTTCACCACCCACTTGATTAGCTACACTTTGAAGGCTATATCTCCAGCTGTGAGGGCGGTAGAAAGCTGAAATTTGGGAGATGTCTTGCCAACAACCCCCCTCACAATACACCAGTGGGGCGGCTGCCAACAACCCACTAAAGCATGGGTCACTGCATATAAATTTGATAAATTTTTTAAGAACAACCCAAGTGTCCCAAACAAGTTCGCCACCCAACTGCATTATCAAAAAATGTTGTGAGAACATACCTGATATAAAATTGAATCAGATATGAACCCTAGTTCTGCTCATTAAAATTTTTTCAGTAGGGCACCCACCCTGTCCCGTAAACAGCAGATTGAAAATTTCACTTTAAACCAATTTTTTGTATCACACTTAAAAAGTTGGTTTACAAAGTTCACTAGGGGAGGGTCTAAGGTTCAAAGTTATGTAAACAACATAACCTCTCAAATGCTTCCATAAGGAAATTTATTTGGGGTGAATGAAAAAGTGAAAATTTTGTCAAATTTTCTTCCTGAAATGACATCATTTTGACATCATAGAATTCACCCCAAGTAAATTTCCTTCTGGAAGCATTTTAGAGGTTATGTTGTTTACATAACTTTGAAAGTTAGACCCTCCCCTAGTGAACTTTGTAAACCAACTTTTTAAGTGTGATACAAAAAATTGGTTTAAAGTGAAATTTTCAGTCGGCTGTTTATGGGACAGGGTGGGTGCCCTACTGAAAAAAATTTTTTTGCCTGAAATAGTGTTCCAACCCGATTCATTTTTATATTAGGTATGTTGTTGCAACATTTTTTTAATGCAGTTGGGTGATGAACTTGTTTTGGGACACTTGGGCTGTTTTTAGAAAATGGTTAACTTTGAATGCAGTGACCCATGCTTTAGTGGGTCGTTGGCAGCCGCCCCACTGGTGGATCGTGAAGGGGGTTGTTGGCAAGACATCCCCCAAATTTCAGCTTTATACCGCCATCACAGCTGGAGATATGGCTCTTGTAGTGTAGCCAATCAAGTGGGTGGTGAACTTGTTTGGGACACCAAAAACGTCAAAAAAATTGTTGCATATAGGGCGACCCACCCTGAAGTGAGTCGTCGCACCTCCCCCATTGTTGGGGAGTAGAGGGGTCTTACAACTTTATATATACAAAGTTTCAGCTTTATAACACCCCCATGGACGGAGATATTGCTATCGAAGTGAAATAAAAAAATGGATGGTGAACTTGTCCGGGAAGGTGTTTATATATATTTTCTGGAAAATAGATCATTTTTTACGAATGCTAATACATTATTCTACAGACAAATTGCAGTAATTTTTTTGGCGCTGGCGCATTGGCGCAATTGGCGCTGAGGTTCAGAAAACCGCCATTGCGCTTGGCGCCATTTTGCTCTGGGTCCATTGGCGCTTGGCGCTGGGGCCAGAAAAGCGTCATGGCGCTTGGCGGCAAAAGTCTAGCGCTTTTTCCATCCCTAGTCTTGAGCTTTCGACACAAGAAGCGTCTGCATCTACACTTTCTTTGACTGAAATAACAATACCGTATAAATTATCCATTCACCTGTAACTAATTTTACGACCAAAGTCAATTTTACGCTGGGTTGTATTCTACATCGAGCTGTAATCACCACTAGGGGTGTCAAATTTCCGTTTTCCGGCAAGCGCAAAAAATTTTCCGTTTGTTTTCCGGCAAGTGCAAAAAAATTTTCCGTTTCCGCTTTTCCGCAGGCAATTTTTTTTTCCGTTCCGTTTTCCGGCAAGTGCAAATATTTTTCTGCTTCCGTTTCCGTTTTCCGGCAAGTGCAAAAAATTTCCGTAAAAAAAACTTGTTGACACCCTAATCACCACTTTAAAGTGGTAAGCAGAAAATTTCTTTACATACAAAAGTTCACTGCCACTTGAAACGTACAATATTTCTAACCATTACATGCCATACGCAGACTTATGTCAAATTCTGCCTGGAACGCAGCAATGTGTAAAGTTCCTCGATCCAGAAAGGGAAAGGCCGAACTTCAATGAGGCAAAGGTACAGTGTGAAAAAACTGGGGGCAAACTACCGGTCATCAGTACAAAAGAGATACAAGAATTCACGAGTAAACTGGCCGGTGGAAAATATATTTGGGTGGATGGACATCCTGCTGACGCTGAAGGGGACAAAGACAAGAAAAATTGGCACTTTTCCAATGCCACCATGATACCACATGATCTGTGGAAGCATGGCAGTACGTTTTATATATACCGTATTACCTCGAATTAACCCCCCTCAAAATTGGCGGGGAAAAAATAAACCCCCTCGAAATACCCCCCCCCCCCGGAATGATGTACAGCATGCATGCAATGTACATGATGTATTTATTACCGCTAATTTGCATTGCAGCTACACGTAGACTAGTTTGTGTAGCTATCTACGTTTTTATGTCCAAATATGTACTGTTTGGACACATTTATTACCTGTTTTGGGTACGCATATGCCTACTTTTTACTACGATCATTATGAAAATTTCTGACGAAATGATAAACCCCCCCTCGAATTAACCCCCCTCAAATTTTGGTGGCGAAATAATGGGTATTACGAGGTAATACGGTACTGGCAGTTCGGATTGTTGTTTATCTCATTTATTTTGATTTCTGCATGGTTATCATACACGAAGGTGTGTACTGTGCCAGAAATAACAAAACAATAAGATTTGCATCGCAGTGTAAAACCGGGTGCCAGTTCCGCAAAATGAGAAGTGAAATGGCAAAGGCGAAGTAAAAGCGCAAAGGCAAAGTGAAATGGCGAGTGAATTGGCAAGTGAAACGGCAAAAGCGACCAGAAATTACTTTTATTTTTTACTTCGCTTTTGCCAATTCACTTGCCGTTTCACTTCATGTTTCGTTGCCTTTGCGCTTTTAATTCGCCTTTGCCATTTCACTTTTCACTTCTCATTTTGCGGAACTGGCCCCAGGGTCTAAGAATCGAAGACCATATTTCTTCTGATAGAAGAGCGACGTTGGAATGAGATATCGAAAGAATTTTACAAAATTAAAAAAATCATAATTTAAAATGACCACCCCTCTATTGACCCCCTTATCACGGGACTGCGGGATTCTTCGAGCAAAACAAAGCATTTGGTCATAGCCCTGACCCGAAAACCCTAACATACTTGAACGGCATCAAAATAGGCAGTATACAAAAAAATGGGATGCAGGAAAGTATGTTTGTGAGAGACCGGAAAAATGAAGCTAAATTAGTTTAAAGTGGAGGGAATTATTCGAGGGTTTAGTTTCTATTTCAACACCCGGCTAACAGCTGGGAGTTATGCAAGTGAGGGGAGACTTATTCTAGGATATATGGTACTTAAGCAAATGTCACTCTCTCCCATTAGTACTGCCCAATTTCAAAATATATGCATTTTTTCATATTTTAGCTAAATTCTGATAACATGATATCGGGCCAACCAAAAATGGTGTCAAACTGCAAAAGAATCCCCCCCCTTACAACAGATCCAAATAACGTCTATCCACCAGAAACGTGCATAACGAATGAACGTTTAGGCATCAGAGATAGGAAATGTGGAAGGGGTGTTGTAAAAAAGGTCTTGTGTGCATATGGTAAGCTTTTTAAACCGGCTAGGGCCCATTCCGCATCAAAGCCCATTCCGCATGTAGACCCATTATAGACACATTATGCCTGCAGGGGTAAGAAAGGGGTGTGGGTAACACCACCCCAAACCGCCCAGCTATCTATCTATCCCTGGCGCAAATTTTTTTTGGCTACATTCTCCTGAACACCCCCCCACCCGCAAATTGACTAGCTATTTAGCTATCTGGAGCGCTTTTGAGCAATTTTACCCTAATTTTCACCAAAATTCCCTAAATTTCATACTTCTTATAGATCTTCACCTTCAAAATAACTAGGCCATGTGTTTGATTACCTATTTTCGACATGCCAGGTATAATTAAATGTGTTCCGGGTCAACATGCGGGATGGGTTTACATGCGGAATAGTCCACTGCCTTTTAAACCTGGTTTAATTTAGTGATTTTGAATGATTTTTACAAAAGATGATGTTGCAAGAATTTGGAAGACAATGCGATAATTCGTTTTTGTTTTGTTTTGACATTTAATGGAAATAGACAAATTATAGAGACATCTACATTTGCCGGGTATACCGGGCGCGCTGCGTGTCTAAAACGATTGAAACTTGTAATAGTAAGATAAAATCTGTTCTAAATAACAATATAAAAGGCTCAATAAACGATACAAAATCAAAACATTCAAATTAGCTTGATGTCGATCGATTTTATAATTGCTATGTCTTTCGATTATTCACTGCATCATTCTTGTTATCTTATGACTCCTCTTCTATTCATATATTTACATCAATACCCTCTCACATGCAGATCTGCGGAATGGCATAACATGATCGAGGTGAACTGCAGTTACACCTCCAATCATTTGATTAACTGATGTTTTGTCATACTCAAACGTAAAATACCTAATTACCGTGCGTGAAAAGAACACAAGTGAAAAACCGGACTGCTCAGGGCATTTGCTTTCGAGTTCATTTAATTTTGCCACGATTTGTGATTTAAAATGCACGGCGACAACAGTATTATAATTTTGTATCCAGCTCAATCAACAATTTCAAAGCATTTTACCAACGCAACTCATAACCCGCAGAGCGACGAATAAAAAAATCACGCAACATCCATCGGTGTCATTTTCTCTTTGGCGGAACAGCTACACACTTGGCCGGTTGCCAGCTACAAAAAATCCCATCCTGAAAAACAATCATTAAACTGATGCCACACGCACCTCGTCGCAGGGTGGGTCAAGTGCAGGGTAGTTGAATAACTGCTGCGCCGCCTGGCGCACGTCCAGCGGTACTTTGCAGAACGGAAATGCACCGGGCCCCGGATCGTCTGCACGTGGAAAAGTAGTTAAGTTAGGTTCAGTGACAGGCGTAGTGGTAATTGACAAGTCACGTGACATGACAAGATAAGCGACGAAAATTTCCTATCCACATCACATATCACTTGAATACATTCCCACTTGTCACTTTCTGTGTTACTTAATTACTTACACACCAACTGTTTTGTCATCTGTCAAAGTAAAAAAAATATCCCCATGCAAAAAAATTGAGCTAAAAAAGAGAAATTTGTAAAATAAATCACCATGAATGGCGCGCCACTCATTCACTTGCAACATTTTGTCGCCCCAGGAGATAACGTTTGTCCAAAATTCAGCCCCCGCATTGTCGCCTTCCAGCCGTGCGGTGCTCACCCGCCTGCGCGGAAAAATCAAGCAGTGGGTGGGTGACATTGAGGTTTGGACCACTTGGCATTCCCGGACATTTGACATGTTAAAATGACAGCTTGTTATGATTATTGGGCCTTCAGGATATTTCACAACATTTTACAGAGCCTGGGAATGGCACCAGGGTGTTTACCGAGGACTTTATAAAGATTGGAAGGCATTTTTCGCAGTTCGTAAATGAGAGAGTAGGAAACTTCCTGCCTGTTGGAAAATTGAAAATTGGAAAAAAAAAATGTCAGAGAACAGAAAGTGAAAATGGCTGAGCAACCCAACCGACTGTTTCACAGCGCGCAGCCAGTGCGCGTGCGATTGCATCTTGCGAATCAGCTGCAACGCATAGTTGCACGGCTGGCCAATCTCCTCACCCACATAGACGGGCTTGGAGGACAAGTGCCGCGCCAGGCACATGCCCTTGCTGTGCGTGTCCGCCATCAGCTCCGAGCTGCCCGCCGTCCAGCCGGGACCGTCGAAGCGGGCGGCTAGCTGCAACAGCGCGTAGCTCACGCCAACGGCGCTCAGAGACTGCGAAGAGTAAATGTATTGAACATGGCTGATAGGCGGGGATTGTTCGAGGGGGATTATTCAAGAATAGTGTTTATATTTATATCTACAGTTATTTACGTTTTAGGTGGCGGGGGGTGGCTTAGGGCGCTATTCATGCGTGGACGACGGTGACTTTTGAATGGATCTTGTTGTGGTTTAACTATGTACATTCACAAAGTCTTCAAAAAGGGCATTTATTACATTTAACAAAAATCTAAGAAAACTTATTCAGATTTCTATACCAATATTGGACGAAACTTGGGCATGAGCATTTTGGAGGTTAATGAGTTTTATACTATTTACTATAACGACATTCAAACATTCATCTTATCACTGGGCTTCTAGATTTCAAAGAAAACAACCCTTGTAGCAAACAAATCCGCAGCCAACCAAACCTGACACCTATGCCGCGCCTGCGAGCTGATCATGGGCGTCGCGTCCAGGGCGGCCTTGTTGCAGCCGGCCACCGGTGGCGAGCTGGACTCGGCCAACGGCGCCGCGCCCAAAGCCGTCTCCAGTCTGCTCCAGTGTAGCTGCGCGAGGGGAAGTGGTGCTTTTTGGTAAGTGATGGTAACCTTGGGTGATGGTCCTTTGTTTCATTGAAGGTGCTATTCGAGGGTAGGGTGCCAAACGTACAGGGGAAGGGTGTCAGTCCCAGACCCTGTAAAATGTAAAAGACCCTATAAAATGTCCTGTGTCATGTGAAATACCCTGTAAAATGTCAAACCGTCAAAATGTAAAAGACCAAACATTTTTATTCTATAGTATCCAAAGCTTTTGTTTCTATAGTATCCAAATATTATGTGAATGCAATCAAATCTTGTTCATGATATATTTGGATACAAAAACATAAGATTTGAAAATTAAAGGATAAGATTTGGATACTTACGAGATTTTTGCACAACATTTGACACTTTACAGGGTCTTTTACATGACACATAGCATTTTAAAGGGTCTTTTACATGATACATGTAATTTTGCAGCGTCTTACAGGGTCTAGGACTGCTCCCAGTGTACGCATTTGTGTGGTCATTATCGAATTCCGCCAAGGTTAAATACATATATTTGGGACAACACACCTGCGCCTGATTGTGAGACGCGAAGCGAACAACAAATAGATTCGCTTGGCTGCAGAACGACTCCAAGTCCTTTGCGAGGCTGATACGCGTGCACAACAAGTCGGGGCAGTCCTCGCTGAACTGGCGTAGCTGCAACGAGAAGACGCATAATGAGATGTTGAGGAAACGCTGAGTTAAGTGGAATTTCGTCCACCATTTGCAGAATGGAGAAAAACCTATTTGTTTTTGTTTTTGTTTGGTTTTTTAGCACACATATTTGGGTGTTATAGCAGCATCATTTCGATACATTTTTGTGTGTATAATAAAGCACGAACCATGGAGGAAGTATACATAAATCTGTCGATGGGTTCTATATCAAGCCAAACTGCAAACACATTCACCATTTAAAGAGGAACGTTTGATTTCCACCAACAAAATTGCAAAATTAAGTGAAAATGATCCAATTTCATGCAATTCTGCAGCTCACAGTTAATACTTAACCATAGACGCCACTGCAGTCTGATAACCATCAATTGATACAAAGCTTTAGCGGCATATAGATATCCCTTCTGAGAGGCAATTTCGATCAAAAATAGGTAAGATATTGATCCGACAGCTAAAAATCGTTGTCTTCTGATCCTGAAGCCTAGACCCCACCGCACTTGAACTGTACAGAACAGTACAAAAAACGCACCGTAGCCGGGTCCAAATCGAACAGGATCCACCGGTGTTGTCTGCTGGTGCGCACGCAGTTGTACAGCTGGGGGTAGACGCTGCGGGACAGCCCTGCCCATCCTAGCACCGCCTGCAAAAAGGGTGATGTTACGTGTGTGTATTTCCTTGGAATACCCCCTCCCTCAATTAACCCCCTCAAAATTTGCACTCTGAAATAAAACCCCCGGGGGTATTTCGAGGAAACACGGTATATACTGATTGTGTATTTAGCGTTGAAATAGGGACCCAATCGAGAATCCTGACTGACGATAGGTTTCAAACGGGATTGACTTTTCGGGATCGGGATTGGTTTTTTGAGATTTCGGGATCGGGATCGGGATCGGGATTGGCCGGGATTGGGGTCACGGGATCGGGATCGGGATTGACATTTTTTCGGGATCGGGATTGGGGTCTTGGGATAGAGATTTTGGCCAATGTTTTGGCATCCACAGTTGTTCATAAAGGTCTAAAAACATTGTTGGATGCCAGAAACGTGGCATAAAATGAACGCTGGGGGTTTGCGTTCACATTTTTGCATGCTAAAACGTCGTTTTTTCACGTTTGATAAATACCACTAATTTTTCCGGGATCGGGATCCCGGACTTTTGAGTTTCTCGGGATCGGGATCTGAAAAGTTTCGGGATCGGGATCGGGACTGCTAAATCCCGGAATTTCACGGGATCCGGGATCGGGATCCCGTTTGAACCCTAACTGACGACGCAATTTTGATCCCGCACCCAACACCAAAATCCTGATCCCTATTTGTTTTTTAATATCACGTGAAACATACAACTTAAAAAAGATAATTATCAGTGGAGAAAACGATAAAGATCGATAAACAGCGGTCTTTAGGGGTGCCCAAAAACCCGCATGTCAACACAAAAGAAAAAAACTCGTACCTCTTTTGTATCAGTCAGAGCATCACGTTGCTCATAGGTCATCTGAGCATATCGTTTGCGCTCGGCAGCCTCGCGATTCATCTGTTGCTGCTTGGACATCTCAAACACCACATCGGCCTGCGCGCGAAAAGTACATGTTCAAGTAGGTTGACAAGTGAATATGAAGGGTGTGCTTCTAAAAGTACCGATCTACAAATTTTTCAAATTTGAGTTAGGACCATTTTTGGGGTCCCCATAAACATGCGCTTCAAAAATATATATAATATGTGGGGGGTGCGAAATTCAATTTTGAGATATGGGGGGTCGAAAAAAGCAAAAAAATCGCAAAATTCGGTTTTTGAAATTTTAAAAGTACCGATCTACAAGCTTTTTCAGCTTTTGTGTTTTTAAAAGTACCGATCTACACACTTTTTCAAAATTGTTCTTTCAAATGTACCGATCTGCACATTATTTTTTGTGCTTCTAAAAGTACCGATGTCAGATCGGCGTCTGATTCAGCAAAAACTAATTTTGTGGTTTTTTATTATGGGTAAAAGTACCGATCTACAGCTGTCTGATTTTGTGCTTTAAAAAATACCGATCTACATGCTATTACCAATTTGTTCCTTTAAAATGTACTGTACTACAAAATAATAATTCACTAAATTTTATATAGCTAGTGTTATGTGTATAATCAATGATTATACCCATGCATGTGTATACCCAACAATATGGCCGAAATACCCATACCCAAAATTCCCATACCCAATACCCATGTATGGGTATTGCATACTCCAAACTTTCAATTGCGATTATCTCGAAATCGATTTTTTGTAGATCGGTACTTTTAGAAGCACACCGTTCATATATAAAATGACAAGTGGGAAGTGACGCACGTCACTAAGGTTTTTCTCTTTCAACAGGCGCGCGTATTCCGCATCAATTTCGGCCTCTGTCAACTGCCGGTCGTCTGAAAACGAATGCGGAACTGTTAATTAAGTACTGGTTAAAAGGTGGCGTTTCTTTGGTGTCATGATGTATTTACAACGTCGATAATGGCCCCACACACACTAGTTAACATCGACACCAAATGTCAACTGGTTCCGTTCCAAATTCAAAGCTTTTCAAACATCATTCGTCGGATCGCCAGCAAGCTTTGAATCGGGATCGGCACCAGTTGACATTTGGTGTCGATGTCAACTAGCGTGTTTGGGCCCATTTTAGAAGTGACATCATTTCAAAACTTGAAAGCATATATCGTCTTGGCAAGCAATCTATAAAGGTATCCTGCACGAGGTACCTAACCATTTTCCATAGGCGCACTCATGTTGATTGCAGCGTTCTGGTCTAGCTTGTCACTTTCCTGTGGGGGTTTTTCAAAAAAAATTTTAGGTACGGAAAAAACAGTAAACTACACTGGACTGGATGCTTTACACAGAATGTTTTCAAATTTCATAGAATAGTCTGATGAATTCGGTGCTAAACTGTCTCATGCTAAAAATTGCATTATGGTGTAAAATATTGAATTATCGGTAATTTTTAGACGAGTTATGAAACATTTGCACGCAAAGTGTGCATTTGATAGACAATATTTTAAAAATTAACTTGAGAAAACTATCTTAAATCATATAATGGTTGAAATTACTTTCATCTACATTTAACCCGCACTATCAACGTTTTTACTGACATCTTATTAGATATACCCATAATTAGCTGCAAGGACGTAGCCAGGGGGGGGGGGCGAGGGGGGGGCGGTCGCCCCCCCCCGTTCGCCGGGCTCCGTATACAATCTGCCCCCCCCCCCGCTCAAAAATCCTGGCTACGTCCCTGATTAGCTGTGATGTTTCTCAGAAACTTGCTACCTTTGCACGTGGCCCAAAATAAATGCCAACCTTTGTTGTATCGATATCAGAGTCGGAATCAGAATCATCCTCATAAGGTGGTTTTTCCGTTGCTGCGAACGATTGTAAAAAACTTATTAATTTATAAGATTAATTGATTATCTATTTGATAAGTTCGTAAGGAACCGCGAGGCATCATCTAAATATTATATTCATATCAAAATTTTTACATTGTTACCGTATTTCTTCTAATAGAAGAGCGCCGTTCTATTTTTTTCGTCAACTTTTTTACCTGCCGTTCTATTAGAGGTGCCGTTCTATTTTTTTCACCAAAATTTTTCAGACATTTTTCCATTGAACATAGTGTTTTTAATGAAAAATGAAGAATAGTTTACTATCAGAGCATCAATTCAAACAAAACTAAATATGAAAATCGCCCTAAATAATAGTTCTGAACACCTTGGATGTTCTCACAACACATTTTTCTAATATTTGTGTGTTCTGGCACTCTTCCAACGTAATTTCTACCTGCCGTTCTATTGGAGGTGCCGTTCTATTAGAGGCTGCCGTTCTATTTATTTCGTGAATGCAAAAAAGTGCCAAAACCTGCCATTCTATTGGAGGTGCCGTTCTATTGGAGGTATGCCGTTCTATTAGAAGAAATACGGTATGTCCAGCCAAAGCAAAATCATGAAGTTAAAAAGTCACAACCCTAAATTACAGCCAAAACCAAAGTACAACTGATTTGTAATATTTATTATAAAAATTAATATGCTATAATGAATTATCGACTGTAGTAAAGCACCAGTGTAATGTTGTAACTAACACATGGATTTTCGCATCTGCACATCCTGACTCTGTGGCAGATCCACTGTGGCAGTGGAATGTTGCTCATTATCCCCCTCCGTAGTTGATGAAACCTGTGCAGAGAAAATAGAAATGGTTGTATGCGCATTAGAGAGCTCAGTGGATATATAGTTGTTGTCAACAATGATTGATGTAGGTCAACGCGTTTTCACATGCATCTGAAGTGGCAATCATATTGGAAATAATTCACCTTCTATCCAATGCTGCTCCTTTCTGAACCAGTGTACAAAAGTGGAATGTTAATTACCGTGAAGTGAAAGTGAAAGTCGTGAGGGTTTGAAGGAAGGTGATATACGTGACTAGTAGACAAGTTTTGTGTTCTCAATATTTCAGGTCTGAGAAAAAGGACGAAACCTATTATTTTTCCTACAAAGTGTTAGATTTATCACCATTTCACCTAAACAATTTTTCCAACAAAATCACCATTTACCAAGCTATACCATGTCTTCGATGCTTCTACATGCATGTCCACAATAGACAGGACACTGCATTTTATGCTACATTATATGCATATATTATTCCCCTGCATCCCTACTCAAGACATCCCATTATTATTCTACATAAAAAAATTTAAAATAAAAAAAACTAAATTATTTTTTCCACAACTAGTCAGAATAATTTTCTAAGTAAAAATTTACCAGTTGCGAATCAGTCTGCTGTACCTGCTGCACAGGCTCGCTGGACACTGTATCCCCAGTTGTGTCGCGCATATTGACATCCACGCTTTCGTCCAAGTCAGTCGACCGTTCTAGGCCAGGCACGGGCGCTAGAAAAAAAGAAGATATTTCATATTTTCAGTAAACGTCATCCACATGAATTTCTCTAAAATTGGTGAGAATTGAAGCAAAATAATTCTGAAGCAATGTTGAAAATCGAATATCACCGTCAAAACATGCACCAAGTATTTATCAGATACCCAGTCCCAAAAACGCACCAACTGCAGTCGGTTTGGGTGAAGCGCTCTGCACGTCAAAATCACCATCATCCATTTCCACTCCTTCCGTTTCATCATCACCATCATCTGCGATGTGAGTGCCAATATTGCAATATGCTCGATTTTTTATCTTAAAATTCCGTTTTTATTTCGGTCAATGTGGGGTAAATAGTCAAGCCAGTGAGACAATGGGTAAATACTTTGGTCAATGAAATGTTGATTTACACACCAGTGGAGTCGTTCGAATGCAGCTTGTACTTCGACGGGTCGATCACATCGCACATCACTTTGACGCGAGAGCTCCGCTGCGCAGCGAAGGTCATTAGTTTTGTGACGTTTTTCGTACCCCCTCCCAAAAAAAACACAAAAAAATCTAGATACACAGCGACCACACAAAAACTACAGCAAACGTACCGCGATCTCACATTTGAAAGCATTGGCGCCGTCAAATATGGCATATTTCGCCGTTGAAGTGCCGCTGCGAATATACCACGATAGTGTACGCAATCACCGGAAATGTCATTTTGTATTAAAAAATGGATGATGGGACAGGAACCAGTCCGACGCCCTGTTAAGTGTCAAGTGCCAAATGCCATGACAAATGTCATACAAATTTGTCAATTGTGATGCGAAGTGTCAGGTAAAGTGTCAGGCAAAGTGTCCACAAAGTTTCAATTGCCATGCAAAGTTCAGTAAAAATGTTCATTTTGTTCTGATTGATATTTGTCATGATATTTTACCCTTGACTTTACACTTTACAGGGCTCGGGACCAGGGGTATCTTGAATTTTGACCCTCCGAGTGGTTGGATAGATAGCAAATCGCTCCTCCGGAGGTATATTCGCAGCGGCACTTCAACGGCGAAATATGCCATATTTGAC
>OZ038451.1:11938088-11967431 GCA_964036195.1 Sphaerolaimus hirsutus
TTTACAGGGCTCGGGACTGCCCCAAGGTAAAGCGCATCGGACATAGAATCTAGTGTTCAAACTGAATCTCAAGTCGACTGCATACCAACCTGGTGCCGGGCAAATCATCTTCCAAATCCTCCGACATAAAACTCTGCTCATTGGCAGCGCGCTGCGGATTATCGCCAGTGCCGCCGCTGAGCCTCTGCAGATGCAAAAATTTACAGACTCTCGTTACCGGTCGTCAACTGAAATCTGAATGGACAAGGGAACCAGTTGACAGCCAGTGTGGGTTTACCTGCGAGTTGCCAACTTGGGCTACGGCCAGTGCTAGGTTGCCTTCGGCGGCCATCAAACTGGTGACTGGGTGCAGCCTGGTGCCTGGTGACGATAGCGATTGAACTGGTGGCGTTTTGCTGCGTGGGGATTATTTTTTAGTATTCTTTTCAAATTTTCCTTCAGCACTCAAAATATATTTACAATTTTTCCTCAAAAGTAACAATGTCGATATTATAAATTTTTCAAATTTTCATTTTTTCATCTCCGACACATAAAATATTCTAAATCCTACATGAAATTACACCTACATAAATGCATATAAGTGCAGATACAGAGGTATTTCTGACAAGTTTGTCTTTTAAAACAGTTTCTTAATGGTTTTAAAACTGCAGCCATCCCTAGGGTTGGAAAAAAAACGTTTTTTTTAACTCGATGTTTTTTAAAAAAAAACAACGTTTTTTTAAAAAAAACAACGTTTTTTTTAAAAGCTCCCAGATATGACCTAGTGTCAACATATATAGGTATATCAGACACTGGCAATACTCTGTGATGTTAAATATGACCATATAATGGCTGTGGAGCCATGGGATAGCATTATAAGTGGTGATTTGTGTCAAAAATATCCATTTTTTGTCGACATATCGTTCGTATATCGCCTTATAGTCGAATGTTCATGACTTCAGGTACAGTTTGGCACGGAATGGTGATCAAACAAGGTTATAAAAGGAGGTTGTTACTTTGGGAGTGAAGTTACACACTGTGGAGGTACATGGAAGCACATTACCTCAATATTATATATTACAGCAACATATGTCGGCTTATTCACCCATGGTAGCACATAGAAATGGATGTTTTGATACTAAAAATGCAACAAAACCAATGAAAACAACCACCAATGTCAATTTGTGTGTGAAATTGCGCGCTTGCGCGCAAAAATTTTGCAAAATACCTAGTGCTTAGTACTAAAAATTTCGGCTGATGTTTTTTTTAAAAAAAAAACATTTCAGACGTCATGTTGTTAAAAAAAAACAACGTTTTTTTTAAAAAAAAACGTTTAAAAAAAACATCGGCCAACCCCAGCCATCCCTACGATACTATACGAAACAGTGCACGACACTCCATATTTGGCACAAACATGGAATCCAAGTACCGCTGCGTGTGCAATTAATTGTTTAGGTCAATTAACCCTCCGATCTATTAATTATAACCAATCTTACCTCATTAATGTCCTCAGCGCCAGATTAGCAGCCAACGGGCGCACGCCTGTGGAATTGTTAACCTCGTCGTCGCTGGATACGGCGACAACCGAATCTTCGCTGCGATTTGAAAACAGTTGGAAGTTATACGAGGCTGTGCAAATGCAAGTTATCCGAGATTTGGATATTTTTGTCTTGAGAAAATGCAGCCGTTTTTGTGATCGATGTAAATAATATAGAGTATCGTATAGAATTTCGAGGGGGGGGGGAATTTCGAGGGCGCGGGGGTATGTATTTCGACGAAACACGGTAATTCGCAATCGATAGGCCTAATGTACCAACCCCCGAGTCAACCAACCTATCTTCACCTATCCATTCTACATCACTGGCAGATCCTGACGCAGTTTGCACGCTGGACGCGGCGGTGGCGGCCAGCCGCTTCGCAGTAGGGTTTTCGGAGAGACGAACCACTATATTATCCGCTATAATACTGGCCAGAGACCGCCCGCTGGGCATGGACGCCTGGGGGCAGTCCCAGAACATGTAAAATGTCCTGTAAAATGTCAAAGGTCACGCAAAGTGTCAAAAGTCATGTAAAATGTCCTGCAAAATGACAACCGAGTTGCCATTTTGCAGGTCATTTTAAATGACTTTTGCAACTTTGCATGACCCTTGAAATTAAACAGGGCATTTTACAGGGTCCGGGACTGGCACCTGATCCATCTCAGCGACCACGTGCTGCGACGCGCCACCATCACTCGCAGCGGGCGCGGCTGCCGACTGCGGCTCTTGCGGTGCAGCTGCTTCTTGCGTTGGTTCAACCACGGGAGACACAGAACTTCCATCCGCCGTTGGCGTCGAGCCAACGGGCGCGAGTTTTACCGCCGGTGCTAAAACGTCGTCACTTTGGCGTGCTGCCAACTTGTTCGGCGGCACGTTGTCTTGTTCTAGCGACTGGGGATCGTTCACAGCGGGTGCAGCGACGATATCTGCTGACTGGACAGTCGGTAGACATGATGGACTTTCGGAGGGGATGGTTTCTGAGACGGGGATCGCCACCGCCTGCTGAGAACCCGTGTCGGCCACTTTGACTAGACTTTGTGGTCCTGAATCGCCTTTGGTCACTGTTGGTTGTTGCTGAGAGACTTTTTCACATTTTGCTGGGACCGTGTCCTGAGCAGTTGTCTCAGTGTCAACGCGCTGCCCAGCTGAAGACTGTGACGCGACCGGAACTACTGTCTGAACTTTCTCTGCCACTGGTCCCGCATCGGTTGGAGGGCCGGTCGTGTCGACCGCACAAGTGCCAGACTTGTCTGGGGGCAGTCCCAGACCCTGTAAAATGTCAAATGCCATGCAAAGTGACAAAAGTCATGGAAAATTCCCGGCAAAACGGCAAACGTGTGCAAAATGGCAAACGTGTTTTTCATGACTTTTGCCACTCTGCAAGCCATTTGAAATTTTATAGGGTCTTGGACTGGCACCTGGAGCATCAACGGAAGGCGATTGATGCACTGTTGCATTTCCTTCCGTCGCCGCAGATTCCGCAATGACTGGATCCGTTTTCTCCGGCGGTACATTTTGGACATCTTTCTGTGAATCGACATTCGGCTCTGGTTTTACAGGCTCATCGCCAACAACCACTTGCGGATTTGGCAGCGCAGAACACTTTTCTCCATGGACAGCGGCAACGGCCAGGGCCATATGGGGTTTCAAGGGACTCACATTGACCAGAACATCGCACTGTTTCTCAAGTGCTGGCGTCACAGAGGCACTAGTCTTTTCGTCACCCGTCACAATGCCAGTTGTGACAGTCACAGCTGAGACTTCAGGTTTCTTTGGCACAGTATCGACTGTGCCAGCGGCGACTTCACTTTGGCTGAGTGTTTTGGATGGCTCTGACGGTTCCGACTTCTGTTCTGGTTTCTCTTCTGGCGCCGTGGCTTCCTCTTTACAGGACGAAGTTTGGCTGCTGATTAACGCGCTGCGATGTGAGCAGTTTAGAATTGCTTAGCGATTTTTATGGATATTTTTTAGAATTCAATAGATTTTAATAAATTCTCATTTAAAGGTACCACCAGTTTACGTAGAGCCATTGAATACTACCAAAATCACCCACATGTTCCCTACGCACTGGACATGTGTCTGCTCAACTTGTTGCACGTCTACAGCATCCGATTTCACATCATCAGCAATTACGGGGTTCACTGCGACAGGCTGCGCGGCACCCTGCGGCATCTGTTGTTGATACACTGAATCTAGCAATGGTCGACACAAGGGAGCCTGTGCCGCTGTGCATTTTTACCCGCTGTGCATTTTTACCCGCTGTGCATTTTTCGCTGCCCGGTGTGCATTGTTGCCCGGTGTGCATGGAGGGGCGGCCGCCATGCACACCGGGCAACAATGCACACCGGGCAGCGAAAAATGCACAGCGGGTAAAAATGCACAGCGGGTAAAAATGCACAGCGGGTAAAAATGCACAGCGGGTAAAAATGCACAGCGAGTCTGGCTCACACAAGGGATAACACAAGAAGTTGTGTTTGAAAGATATATCACATAGAGTATAGAGTTTCGATGGCTGCCTTAGAAAAGTTTCTAGATCGAATATCTCCATGTCACAAAAAAAAACGAAAATTACAGCCTTACCTCGGAGGAAGCGGGCATCACGGGCACGCCATAAGTGGGCTCCAATCTGGGCCGCTTGGCTTGAGGTTGCGAGATCGACCCCGCCTCCACGGAGGGTGATTTAGATTTGCTGGAAACGCGATCGCTAGACGGCCGCGGGTTGCGTCTGCGTCGCGGAAAACTTCATTACACCCTAAATCCTGGAATAAGACAACAGGGGAGTTATTTATCCTCAAACGTTTTTGAGGGGGGAGTTATTCGAGGGGAGAGTTATAACTTCCTCACCTCGCCAACACGGGGCAGTTCTTCAAGGGGGGGGGGGGTATTCGAGGGGGTCTTATGCGAGGATTTGCGGTATACAAAGATGTATTTATGTTCGGATTCGATGGACGAACTGACCCGAAACTGGAGCGCCTGAAACCGCCGCGACGATGCAGCGGGGGCGGCGTGCACGCGCGCGGGTTCGCTTCCTGCGATGGGGAGAAACAGTGGCTACCAGCGGGACAGAAAAAAAGTTGGTGAACGTCCCGATAATTTTTGAACAGACCAATGAAAGTTACGAATTAACCGATGTATGATGAGACAAGTCATATGACAAGTTGTCATTTAAGCCCAAAAATATCATTTTTATGCCAACTCATTATGTATAAATATCGCCTTTGGGACGTTTGTGACTGGAACAAGTTGAACACAGGACAGTGCGCAATTGAGCTTTGAAGGGCGCAAATCAGCATCTAGGGGTAAGTTAAAACATTAAGTAATACTGGCAAAAATATTGCACAGTACACTTGGCGGACCGCAAAGTATGCTCCCAAAAATATTTATGTCTTGGTCGATAACGCGCGAACATGATACTTATGTAGGCACTTTCACAAAAAGAAAAATACTTTGAAAAGAAAAAGGCGGAGTCGAGTTTTTCTAAAACGTTTTTTCTTATGGAACAATTTGGTTTTGTTTTTATCGATGACGTCATGATGATTTTTCATTCCCATTTATCCATAGCATGCAGCCCGCCGAGTATACTAATATTTGTAACTATTGCAGTTTACTGCACTCACCTCTCGCGGTGCCTCCACGACATTGTGGGCGAGTCTGGCCCTCCCCAGCCTGGCCCTGCCCCTGGGTCTGCCGCCGCGCGAGCCCCGAACGGTCGCAGTCACTGGGGCAGTCCCGGACCCTGTAAAATGCCCTGTGGAATGGAAAATGTCATGCAAAGTGTCAAACAACATGGAAAATGCCCTGCAAAATGGCAAACAGGTTTTGCAAATGCATTTTGCAGGGCATTTTCCATGACTTTTGACACTTCGCATGACATTTTACATTTTACAGGGCTATTTAGAGGGTCTGGGATTGGCACCCGGCGATCGGTCGTCGCTGCCCAAGCTGCATTCGATGGCCACGTAATCGCTGTCCGCCCCGCTGGAAATCATCTCGTCCGAAGCGATCCGAGCGGCGAAACTTTTCGCGTCCGTTTTTGCCTGTCGCGACGGGCGTTCAGATGTTTTTTTGTCGGCGCCGGTCGCTGGCGGCTGTTCATGCACCCGGGGCTGCGGCGATCGAGAGTCGGATTTCTGCGCGGTGTGATGGAGGGTTAAAAAGCGCTTTTTTCAACGGCCGGCTTGAAAATAACGTTTTTTGTTTTTGTTTTCTTCGACAAAAGTTAAACGTGCCATCCCTACCGGGCACTATAAAAATGTGGGGACTTTTTCGAACATTTTCCCAGGCACTATGCAATTCACTTAATGATGTGCTTACTTCATACTTAATTCATTTCATACTTACGTATCAAAGTTCCATCAAATGAAAATACTCGACCAAACGCGTGCAAACGTAGGCAAAATAAATACGGTAAGGAACTATTTGCCACAGAGACCAAAAGTGCCACAAAAGAGACTAACTTTCGAGGGGGTGGACACAGGGGGATCATCGGCAGGGGTTTCCGCGCGGCGGGACTGGCGGCGTGAGCTGGCGCTCGAACCGCTGCCCGGCATGTCGCCACACTCCTGCAATACAAAATTGTGGCATTAACTATGGATAGTCACATACCTTTCTTTTACTTTTCCCATTCTATTCTAATTAAGTTTTGTATCGTGAGTCAGCATTCTGCCCCAACTCACTTTACATCTGCGAAAATAAAATTAACAAGAATGGCCCGAATTTCAATATTTGTCCACTGCGAACACCGGACGAGTACAAATCCACCAGCGGTTAACAGATTGAACCTGTCGTTTTATGTATATATTTATATACATCGACATTCCAAAATTCCCGGAATCCTATACAATATTTTGATGTCGATACTCACATAAAACTAGGGCGGCAGACGGTACGGTACGGTAAATTATCTATTTTGGGGTCAGCGGTGCGGTACAATAAATCTTCAATTTAGCGGTAGACGGAACGGTAAGGTTAATCTGAAAAGTGCGGTACAGTACGGCAAATTTTCTAAAAATTCGGTACATTACGGTAAATTCTGCGTCCCTACGCAAACTGCTTCGAATTCGACACAATTTCCAGTCTCGACCCCAAAAGTGCAACACAGCAGGGGTAGGAAAGGGGGGGGGGGTTGGGGTAGGGTTCAAACGATATATCGTATCGAATATCGGATATCGACCATTTTTTAATATCGAATATCGATATCGAAAATTTTGAAAAAATATCGAATATCGAATATCGATATCGAAAATTTTGAAAAAATATCGAATATCGATATCGAATATCGACCATTTTTCGATATATCGAACCTGTATTGTGTCCCCAAATTTACTTTACATTTTCATTTTGAGATGTTTATGGTTGATCTGATGTGCTTATAGTATTGTATTTGATGAGTAAAAGTACAGTATTTATAATGTCATTGTTGTGGGAGTGCTAAATTTGAAGCCAGAAAACGCTGATATACTTTTTTTGCAACATGCCCTTAAGCAATTAGGTTAGGATGAACTGTAATATCTACCAATTGTTATTTGTCTGATACACTTTGATTCATCATGTTTTTCTTCTATTTTCTACCATTGAGTGATGTAAAGCTTGTTAAAATCACTTGCACCATTTAAATTTCAGTAAAGAGATGATTAAACATGTGTGCAACCACATGAAAATACAATATGCCACTTGAAATATGCCTTGCTATACCAAAAGCATATCGCAATATCGAATATCGAAAATATCGAATATCGACCATTTTTCAATATCGAATATCGAATATCGATATCGAGGTTCCATATCGTATCGATATCGAATATCGAGTTTCAGAAAAAAAATATCGAATATCGATATCAAAAAATTTGAAAAAATATCGAATATCGATATCGAAAAGTCATATCGTTTGAACCCTAGGTTGGGGGGAACGCCCCAAACCGCCCAGCAATCTATCGATCCCGGAGGCCGCTCAGCTATTTATCTATCCCGGAGGCAAAATTTTGGGCTACTATCCCCTAAACCCCCCCCCCAAATCGGCCAGCTATCTATCTATCTATCTGGACCGATTTTTGAGAAACTATACCCCAATTTTCCGCTATTTTTCATACCTTTATATAGATTTTCACCACCAAAATCACTAGTTTATGCATCTAACTGCCTAGTTTTAGCTATTTTTAGTACTATACGCCCTTATATACCCATTTTTAGCGATTTTTCACCTACTTTTAGCGATTTTTCTCCCTTCTATGCCTATTTGTTGAACCCCCGCGAACCTCCCCCCCCCAGAATTTTTTTTCAGCTATCTATCCCTCCGGAGGAGCGATTTGCTACCTATCCAACCCCCCGGAGGGTCGAAATCTAGAATCCCCCTGCTACACAGACACTAAATACATGAAAACACAAAACCATCGCCGCCGACACACCTGGCCGCAATCGTCAGCCGCACTGCGCCCGCTACTGGTCCGCCTTCGCCCGGTGTTGTGTGCCTTCTTTTTTCTCGTGTTTTGCCGGGCACTCGTTAGCTCGGCGTATTTAGGCAACAAACAGTCATGTGCGTTCGGCGGATCGTCCGGATTATCAACGAAGCGATTATCTATCACACGCACACACGCTAATTTGCTATATCCCAGCTTTCGCTTCTGTCGTATGTAGAAGCAGTCGGTGCATCTGCGCGAAGATTGCAGAAAAAAAATATGGCGTATTTACTCGTATAATTCCCACGAGGAATTATTTTTTCGTCAGACTTTTGAGGGAGAATTATTTTTTCACTACCTCACTTCGAACAATGTTTCTAGTCTGGTTCAGAACATGGCACTAGGGTTCAAACGGGATCCCGATCCCGAATCACAAGAAATTTCGGGATTTTGTGGTCCCAATCCCGATCCCGAAGTTTGAAAAAGCCATCCCGATCCCGAAGTTTGAAAAAGCCAATCCCGATCCCGGAAAAATTGACAGATACAATAGGTGCCAGAAATGGCACTTTTAAAGGACCATTTTGTATGCAGTTTGCGAAAATTTTGCACATGCATACATATATGGCAGACCGTGGTGTGAATGACAATGTCAGGCAGCCCATTGCGAGTACCTAAATGAATCTAAAGCATTGTATTAGATGCCAAGTTTATCCAACATTTCTGGCATCCATTGTTTTTGGTGTTTTGGGCCATTTTGTTAAATGTCAGAGAAAAAACCCTAAAAACCAATTTTTTTGGCCTAAATCCCGATCCCGAAAAAACGCCAATCCCGATCCCGATCCCGAAAGGTCAATCCCGATCCCGATCCTGAAATCTCAAAAGCCGATCCCGATCCCGAAAGGTCAATCCCGATCCCGAAGTCACAAAAAAACAATCCCGATCCCGATCCCGAAAGGTCAATCCCGTTTGAACCCTACATGGCACTGCATCCGGGCATATCACTCAATTCAAACATGGCGCTCAAAACAAGCCTACGGCATACCGTAAAGGAACAAAAGAAAGGACTCACATATATTGATGTAAAATTTGCCACTTCCTAAAGCGGAAAACGTGGCCCGGGTGTTTCTTCGAAACATAGCAGGTATTTGAAAATTCGTCCGAAACAGGCTGTCCATAATCTCCATCTTCGTATTCTTTTGCATCACGAACGTTCGGTTCAGTGTTCTGTGTAATGCAACCAGCATCAAACCGGCAGGGATGTATCTAGGATTTTTGAGCGGGGGGGGGGGCTGCTTGTTTACGGGGGCCGGCGAACGGGGCCATTAGTAGGCGCCACGTCATGGCGCCATTGGCGTTGGCGTCAGCACCATGGAACGCTGTATATGTATGCAAATATACATACAAAACAGCAAAAAGCACAACATAAAGTGTATTTATAACGATTTGCGGCCACATGGCGCAAATCTGATGTTAATACCTTCTGTCTTGTGAAGAATGCGCGCTTGCGCGCAAATTTTTTTACGCTGACGTTGAAAAGGTCACTTTCCGGTCACTTTCTGGTCCCGCCCCGTGAGGGGGGGGGGGCTGCAGCCCCCCCCGCCCCCCCTGGATACGGCCCTGAAGGCGCCAAGCCATGGCGTTATTGCCTTTGGCGCCAGCGCCAGGAACCGCTTTAATGTAAATATGCATACATATACAGCGAAAGTCGCAAAAATGTGCTCATTTTCAAGAATATTGTTTTACAGGGACCGACCAGCTGAGAATACAATGCACGAGGAAGAAATTGCGCGCTTGCGCGCTAAATTTTTTTGAAACATCGACAAATATATATGAAAAGTTGCATTTTCTGGGACTTATCAGGTCTCACCCCGGGAAAGGGGGGGGGGGCTGCAGCCCCCCCCCCTGGATACGTCTTTGGGACCTGGTGACAGTCCCAGTCCCAGTAAAAGACCCTATAAAGTGTAATGTGTCATGTAAAAGACCCTGTAAAGCATCATGTGTAGCCAAAACTTATTATATGGTATCCACTAATTATGTTCTTGTATCCAAATGTTGGGAGTAAGATTTGGATACAGGTGACACTTACAGGGCTTTTTACATGCCACATGACATTTTACAGTGTCTGGGACTGCCCCCTGTAGATCCTAAAGAAATTGCGACAGAGAAAGTGTGGCAAAGTCACGAGATCTCCAAAACCCAATGGTACCCAATAATGGCACATTCAACAGTTCAAAATTTTGGCATGTGGATAATGCTGTGTGTAATCTCAACTATTCTGCACGGTAGTGTATTTCTCCAGTACAAACACTGTACAAATAATAATCAGAGTTGTTTGAATTACTGAACTTTTTTAAAAGTATATGTAAACGTAAAGTATTTTTTTTACTCACCACAAAGTATAGAAAATGTAAAATACTTTTTTTTTACTCGTATGTACGCGTAAATGTGGGTACTTTTTTGTGGGTGTAGAAACGACTACTTTTCGTCATAGAATGTGTAAAAGTGGGCACTTTTTCATACATGTACAGCACAACGTATGTTTTTCTATAAGCAAATGACAGATTATATAGTTTTCAAGGTCTCTTTTTTCTAGGAGATAAAAATGACTGAGGCTCTCTGTGCATGTTTACCCGCTGTGCATGTAGACCCTAATTTTCACACAACATCGCCCATTTTCATACCATTTTATACATGTTCACCTTCAAAATCACTAGTTCATGTGTTTTATTGTCTATTTACAGCTATTTCTTGTAGTATATGTGCTTATATACCCATTTTTAGTAATTTTTCACCTACTTTTAGCGATTTTTCTACCTTTTTTCCTCATTATGAAAAAGCCTATACAATGAACCCCCAAACCCCCTAATTTTTTTTCCTAGCTATCTATCCCTCCGATTAGCCATCTATCCAACCCCCTGGAGGCTCAAAGTCTTGAATACTCCTGACATGCACAGCGGGTAAACATGCACAGAGGCACAGGCCCGATAAAAATCATCGTTCTCCCGACTCGTTTACCACATCCATTGT
This sequence comes from Sphaerolaimus hirsutus, assembly GCA_964036195.1. Taxonomy (NCBI): domain Eukaryota; kingdom Metazoa; phylum Nematoda; class Chromadorea; order Monhysterida; family Sphaerolaimidae; genus Sphaerolaimus; species Sphaerolaimus hirsutus. Next base: position 11,949,028 of record OZ038451.1, read on the forward strand.
CTCCACTACCATTTCGATTTGGTTACGAATTTTGAAATTTTTAAAGGCACTACCCCTGCATATCTAAAATATTCAATGGAACCACTTCTGTGAATACATAGCAGTGTAGTTACTCTATAAATATGTCCCACATTGAATTTTCATAAATACATTTTCCGTACGCGTACGGTTTGAAAGTGTACGCGTACAAGTGCGTACGATATTTTTTTGAAAAGTATATGTAAATGTATTTACCGCGTACTCGCGTACGCGTATTTTTCGAGTAAACGTACGTACCTTTTAACAACTCTGATAATAATCCAACATCGGTTCAACAGTGGAATTTTCACTTGTGTTTTTTCTCTAAATTTTATAAAAATATTCCATATGAAAAGATTTCCGGATATTGGTGTCGATATTCACATAATTTGAAGGAATTTGCAATTTCGACAGCCTCAAAGGTCTACGCAACTCGATACAGACATATAAATGCAAAAGCACTGCTACTGACACGGCCCTGTGCCGGTGCTCATCTTTACCCAGTGATCATACTGCGCTACCCGGTTCTAATATTTACTCAGTGCCAGGGTTTTCTTAGGCCTTTGGCTTTGACCCTCCAGGGGATTCTATAGATAGCAAATCATTCCTCCGGGGGGGGGGGATAGTTTTTATTTTCTGGGATAATATTTTCTGAACAGACCACAAGTGCCACACAAGTGACTTACTTTCAAGGGGGTGGGAACAGGGGGATCATCGGCAGGGGCTCTGTCACAGCGGGACTGGCGGCGTGAGCTGGCACCCGAACCGCTGCCAGGCATGTTGCCACACTCCTGCAACACAAATATGTGGCATTGACGATCGATAGTTAGTTAATAGTTTAATATAATTTTGTTGTGAAAGCCAGCCTTTTGCTCCACCAAAACGATTCACATTTGCGAGAATGGGCTTACACACACTAGTTTTCACCATGACTTCGGTGTGAAAACTCAATTTGGTTTTCACATTGTGCCCACACTAGGGTTCAAACGGGACCAGTTTTTCGGACCGGGACCGGGACCAGAAATTTTCTAATGTCGGGACCGGGACCGGGACCGGGACTGGGGGGTCGGGACCGGGTCCGGGACCGGGACTGGCTTTTTTCAATTGTCGGGACCGGGACCGGGACCGGGACTGAGGGGTCGGGACCGGGACTAGGATTTGCCGAACCATGTACCAGCACCGCGGTCTTGTTTGAACCTTGTTGGTACGTAATATCCAGCCAATGTTGTTCCACACACCTCCACTGTGTGAAGGACCACGCTCAATGTATTAGCCTTTTCTTATAACATTATTCAAGTAATGCCCCCCCTAAATTTTGGACCTATAGTTAAGAAATAGAGCCATTTGTAGGCGCCAACGCCATGGCAGTATTGGTACCGGGACTGGCTTTTTTGAATTGTCGGGACCGGGACCGGGACTGGGGTGTCGGGACCGGGACCGCCCCAGTCCCGACTTTTTGCCGAACCATGTACCGGGACCGCGGTCCCGTTTGAACCCTAGCCCACACACACTAGTTTTCACCGTGACTTCGTGGGAAAACTGAATTTTTTTCAAATGCAAATTAACGAACACGGGTGAATGATTTGATTTTATTTAAATTAGAATTTTAATTTATAAAAGTTAAAATTTCAAAATTTCAAAACTAAAACACATATAGCATACAATAAGAGTAGGCTGAATGTCACCATGTCACCATTTCAGTTTTCACATCAGTCATGGTGAAAACTAGTGTGTGTAGGGCCATTGTGGCAGCAATCAGATCAAAGAGGTTGTCACATTGAATTTTAGAGTTTTCCTATTGTGTATGACACCGATGAAAACTATAATGAAAAAAGTCCAAACAAAAAGAGTTTTCACTGTAAAAACATGGCATTGATAGCAGTAACTGTTTGTTGCATGTGATAGAGCAGGTGAAACCAGTTATTTTATACATTTTGGTGTTTGCTAGTATTATGGTTCCATTTTTACAAATTTGTTTGATAATTATATGAATTTTTTTTTTAAATTCACTGTTTTGTTTTTGTGATGTTTCCAATGGCATACATATGTTGTTTTTTATTCTCTTTCATTTGGTTGTTGTGAAAATGAGCAATGAAGAAGCAAAAAATAAATAACAAATAAAAATGTATTTCACATAAAATAATTTTTAAATGAAACTAACTGAACTTGTAGCTGTAATTTTTGCACACATTACAACATTTATTTTTTAGAATGCAATGGTAAATTTTTTTGAATAATTAACAGAAGCAGAAATGAGTAAATAATTTTTTTGATAATGAATAATGAATAAAAAATCAGCCTTTGCATGCATACAGCCACATCTGGGTTCAATTGAAAGAGTACAATTTGTAAAATCACATGAAAAAAACTGTATTGAAGTCACACTGTCAATTGTTTTTAAAAATATGAAAAGGAGGTAGCATTGTATACACTTTATGCAAGCAAAACATGAAAACTGAGCATTAAATTTTCCATTTAAGCCGACACAAAGTGAAAACTCAACAAACAGCAAAACTAAACAGGTAAACAGCCCTCAACCACTCCAGGATTTGTTCTCTCAAGGTTCAGGCACCAAGTAAATCTTGTCAGCCAGTGCTGATTTCAGGTTTTCAAAATTTTTACTAAATTTTTTTACTGTGGGTCATATATATTACAAAAAAGTTGCTATGCAGTCACCATGATTTTGTGCATCAGGTGCAACTGTTTCAGCAAAAAAAATGGAGTATGAAAACTAGGGTTCAAACAATATATTGTATCGAATATCGAATATCAGATATCGACCATTTTTTAATATTGAATATCGATATCAAAAATTTTTAATTTTGATCAAATATCCAATATCGATATCAAAAATTTTGAAAAAACATCGAATATCGATATCAAATATCGACCATTTTTTCGATATATCAAACCTGTATTGTGTCCCCAATTTTACTTTTCATTTTGAGATGTTTATGGTTGATCTGATGTGCTTATAGTATTGTATTTGATGAGTAAAAGTACAGTATTTATAATGTCATTGTTGTTGGAGTGCTAAATCTGAAGCCAGAAAACGCTGATATACTTTTTTTTGCAACATGCCCTTAAGCAATTAGGTTAGGATGAACTGTAATATCTACCAATTGCTATTTGTCTGATACACTTTGATTCATCATGTTTTTCTTCTATTTTCTACCATTGAGTGATGTAAAGCTTGTTAAAATCACTTGCACCATTCAAATTTCAGTAAAGAGATGATTAAACATGTGTGCAACCACATGAAAATACAATATGCCACTTGAAATATGCCTTGCTATACCAAAAGCATATCGCAATATCGAATATCGACAATATAGAATATCGAATATCAACCATTTTTCAATATCGAATATCGAATATCGATATCGAGGTTCCATATCGTACCTAGGGTTGGCCGATGTTTTTTTTAAAGCGTTTTTTATTTTAAAAAAACGTTTTTTTATATAAAAAAAACATGACGTCCGAAATGTTTTTTTAATAAAAAAACATCGACCGAAATTTTTAGTACTAAGCACTAGGTATTTTGAAAAAATATCGAATTTCGATATCGAATATCGACCATTTTTCGATATATCGAACCTGTATTGTGTCCCCAAATTTACTTTACATTTTCATTTTGAGATGTTTATGGTTGATCTGATGTGCTTATAGTATTGTATTTGATGAGTAAAAGTACAGTATTTATAATGTCATTGTTGTGGGAGTGCTAAATTTGAAGCCAGAAAACGCTGATATACTTTTTTTGCAACATGCCCTTAAGCAATTAGGTTAGGATGAACTGTAATATCTACCAATTGTTATTTGTCTGATACACTTTGATTCATCATGTTTTTCTTCTATTTTCTACCATTGAGTGATGTAAAGCTTGTTAAAATCACTTGCACCATTTAAATTTCAGTAAAGAGATGATTAAACATGTGTGCAACCACATGAAAATACAATATGCCACTTGAAATATGCCTTGCTATACCAAAAGCATATCGCAATATCGAATATCGAAAATATAGAATATCGAATATCGACCATTTTTCAATATCGAATATCGAATATCGATATCGAGGTTCCATATCGTACCTAGGGTTGGCCGATGTTTTTTTTAAAGCGTTTTTTATTTTAAAAAAAACGTTTTTTTATATAAAAAAAAACATGACGTCCAAAATGTTTTTTTAATAAAAAAACATCGACCGAAATTTTTAGTACTAAGCACTAGGTATTTTGCAAAAATTTTGCGCGCAAGCGCGCAATTTCACACACAAATTGACATTGGTGGTTGTTTTCATTGGTTTTGTGGCATTTTTAGTATCAAAGTATCCATTTATACATGCTACCATGGGTTAATAAGCCGTCATATGTTGGTGTAGTATATAATATTGAGGTAATGTGCTTCCATGTACCTCCACAGTGTGTAACTTAACTCCCAAAGTAACAACCTCCTTTTATAACCTTGTTTCATCACTATTCCGTGCCAAACTTTACCTGAAGTCATGAACATTCAACTACAAGGTGATATACAAACGTATCGACAAAAAAATGGATATTTTTGACAAAAATGACCACTTATAATGCTATCCCATGGCTCAACAGCCATTATATGGTCATATATAACATCACAGCGTATTGCCACTGTCTGATATACCTATATATGTTGACACAAGGTCATATCTGGGAGCTTTTAAAAAAAACGTTTTTTATTAAAAAAAACGTTTTTTTATATAAAAACATCGAGTTAAAAAAAACGTTTTTCCCAACCCTAATCGTACCGATATCGAATATCGAGTTTCAGAAAAAAATATATCGAATATCGAATATCAATATCGAAAATTTTGAAAAAATATCGAATATCGATATCGAAAAGTCGTATCGTTTGAACCCTAATGAAAACTCAAATTTTTTTCATTGGGTAAATTTTTTGTTGCCATTTTCACATGTTGTGTGACCCACCATTATCTAGAGCATAAAATTTGGTATAAAACCTGCAAATATGAACTATTTCTGACCATCAAGTGTCTTATAAAGCTACTTTTTCAAAGTTGGAGAAGTTGTTAAAACTCAGGGCACATAGCTACATTTTTGGCAACATTTGGCAACATTTTGGCGACACTAGTGGCACTGGTGTCGCCATGGCGACAGTTTTCCACAGTTGAATCCCATGTATGAAAACTGTTGCCATGTCACCATGGGGTATGGCGACATGTTGCCTTTCAGTTTTTACATTATGATTAAATTTCGCAATTCAGTTTGCCCTTCATGAATGCATGACAAGAAACTTGCCAAATGCATGTCATTTGGGGAGACTACAACAACTGTATGGTGTAAACTAGTGTAAACTGTATGGCGACATGTCGCCATTTGAGTTTTCACATCAGTCACACGGAACTAGTGTGTGTAGCCACATTGAAATTCACTTCTCCGGGTCAAATTTAAATATTCGCACGGTGCGAACACGGTACGAATCCAACAGCGGTTCAGGATATGACTTTTATATTTTTTCAAAATGTTTTTTTCTACCAATATTAGGTAGATATTCAAAAGTTCCCGGATCCCTGTAAAAAGTTTCGGTGTCCATATACACATAAAATCGCTTCAAATTCGACACAATTTACCGTTCCGACCCCAAAAGTGCTACCCAACTCATTGGCGCACCGCACACTGTAATTTTGCGTTCAGCGTTCGAACGTTTTTGCACGCTGAAATCAAAATCTAAAGAACACAACGTTTTTGAAGCGTAAAAAGTCGGCTCGCATGTAAATTGCGCGAAGTATTACCAATTCCGAATTGTTTACGCTTCAAAAACGTTGTGTTCTTTAGATTTTGATTCAGCGTTTGTCGTTCAGCGTGCAAAAACGTTCAAACGCTGAATGCAAAATTTCAGTGTGCGGTGCGCCAATGCGGACATGAAAACACAAAACCACCGTCGCTGACACACCTCCCTGCAATCGTCAGCCGCACTGCGTCCACTGCTGGTGCGCCTTCGCCCCGCAGTGCCTGCCTTCTTAATTTTCAGTTTGGCACTCAATAGTTCCGCGTATTTAGGCAGCAAACAGTCGTGCGGGTTGCTCGGATCGTCCGGATCATCCACAAAGCGGTTATCTTTTATATGCACGCAGGTCACATCGGTAAATCCTATATTTAGCTTGCGTCGTATGAAGCAGCATTCGGAGCATCTGCGAAGATGAGAGAAATTCTGTAAATTCTTGATCATCCTGTTTGTATACTCGGCGGACCCCAAAGTATGCGCAGAATCCTACTGTAATTAAATCAATAAAATCTTGCGATAGATTGCGTAATTAATTATTCAACAGTAAAAACGAAATATTATGATGAAAGACTGTATGATTTTTAATTCTTTTTCAGATGCGTTATGGTAGGTTTCCATACTAAATGTGATGATGCCCGCCGAGTATAGTTAGTTATGGCTGTGATGTGCACCCAACTCAAGCATGATATACTTGGCGGACATCACACTTGGCATCGAAACCTACCCTAACCTATCTGAATATTGAACCAAAAATTATATAGGTTTTTCATCAGAATATTTGGGAGGGGGGGGGTTACTATGGAATATTTAATTACGAAATTTATCACAAGATTTTATTCAGTAAATTATGGTAGAATTCTGCGCTCCACTCGGTACATTCTATCGTTTTAGAAGTTGATTACCATGTATTCGATGTCACTGAACTCAAGTATGGCTTAGGCTAAGCCTAAGCCAATGCTGTTTACCGCAAGGCGACAAAAAAGAACCCACACGTATTGGCATCCAATTGTACCGTACTTCCTAAATCGGAAAATGTGGCCCGGGTGTTTCTTGGACACATAGCAGGTATTTGAAAATTCGTCTGAAGCAGGCTGTCCATAATCTCCACATTCGGATTCTTTTGCACCACGAACGTTCGTGTTCTGTGCAATGCAACCAGCATTAAAAGGGGAAGGGAAGCCGACCTGGTGGCAGTCCCAAGCCCAGTAAAGTGTAAAGTAGAGTGTCAAATGTAAAGTCAAAGGCAAAGTAAACTGTCAATTATCATGCAACGTTCAGTGATCGAATCTTTTCTTTTTTCGTTTTGATTGACGCTCTACTTCGACTTTACATTTGACACTTTACTTTACACTTTACATGGCTTGGGACTGCCCCCTGGTGACAGTCCCAGTCCCTGTAAAATGTAATGTGTCATGTAAAAGACCCTGTCAGGGGTCTCCAAGGGGGTCTGAGGGGGGGGGGGGCTGGGGGGCGCCGGCCCCGGGGAGCGGGGGAGCGATTTTTGGGAAATTTTGCCCCAATTTTCGCTCAAAATCGCTCCAGATAGATAGATAGCTGGCCGATTGGGGGGGAGGGTTTAGGGGATAGTAGCCCAAAATTTTGCCTCCGGGATAGATAGATAGCTGAGCGGCCTCCGGGATAGATAGATAGCTGGGCGGTTTGTGTTTTGCCCACAGGGGTATTTTGAATTTCGACCCTCTGAATGGTTGGATAGATAGCAAATCGCTCCCCCGGAAGGATAGATAGCTGAACATTTTTCTGGGGGAGGGGTTGCGGGGGGGGGGGTTGGGGGGTTGTTGTGGTGGTTTAATATATAGGCTTTTTCAGCGCATAGAAGGAAGAAAACGGAGACAAATCGCTAAAAAGTAGGTGTAAAATAGCTCAAAATGAGTATACAAGAGCATATGCCGTATTTCCTCGAAATACCCCCCGGGGGTTGATCGTTTCATAGTGCTCCCGAGAGGGGGGGGGGGTTAAACGAGGGGGGGTATGTCGAGGGGGGGTTATTATTTCGCAAGAAATTTTTTGAAATCCTAGTACAAAAGCGTTGTTTGTGATGTGCGCTGGGGTCGAAAAATGCATCAATAACTGACATGTATAGACTCCTGTAGACTAATATTAGTACGTAGATGGTATAAACATTGTTATAACGTGATTCCGACACTGTTTTAACTTGTGTTCTGCACTACGCAGAACACATACTGCAGTATTTGTCATGTACATTCTCTTTATACTCAATCTGGGAGGGGTATTTCGAGGGGGGGGGGTGATTGTTTCATAGTTGTCTCGAGAGGAGGGGGGTCAAACGAGGGGGGGGGGTATTTCGAGGAAATACGGTAGTACTAAAAATAGCTGAAAATAGGCAAATAGGAACCAGAACTATCATTTTGGAAGTGATAAATCTATAAAAAGGTATGAAAAATAGCGATTTTGAGGGAAAACTGGGGTGTAGTTCCTCAAAAATCGCTCCAGATAGGTAGATAGCTGGGCGATTTAGGAGGGGGGGGTTTAGGGGGTAGTAGCTTAAAATTTTGCCTCCGGGATAGATAAGTAACTGAGCGGCCTCCGGGACAGATAGATAGCCGAGCGGTTTGGGGGGGTCGCTCCTCCGGGGGGGGGGGGGGTAGGTAGCTGAAAGAATGGGCAAAATATATAAGAAGATACAGGGACATAACCAGGAGGAGGGTGTACCTGTGCTCATGTTTGCCCGGTGCTCATCGCACGATGAGCACCGGGCGGGGTGCGTCCATGAGTACCGGGCGGGTGCGTAGATGAGCAAACATGAGCAGCCAGATGAGCAGATAAATATAGTGCAGTCGCAATTAACGATAGCAAAAAATCTTTGAAAAATTCGAAAACGTTTTCGAATTTTTATTTCACCTCTGGAAAAACACTTAAAAATCGATTTTTTTCTCAAAAGATTCGAAAATACAAAAATTCGAAAATTATTTTAGGAAAAAATTCGAAAATTCAAAAATTCATTCTAGAAAAAAACATTTACAAATTTCAATACTTTTTTCTGGGGGGTTTACCATCTTTAGTCGCAATGTAATGTGCATACGCATGTGCAGCAATGTATGTTGCCGCAGGGCAGGGACGTATCCAGGATTTTTGAGCGGGGGGGCTGTTTGTTTACGCAGGCCGGCGAGGGGGGGGGGCTCAGCCCCCCCCCTAAAATTTTAGCTACATAGTGGCTGAATGGCGCCATGGCGCTGGCGCCATTAGTAGGCGCCACGCCATGGCACCATTGGCGTTGGCGCCAGCGCCATGGAATGCTGTATATGTATGTAAATGTACATACAAAACAGCGAAAAACTCAACATTGAGTGTATTTTTAGCGATTTGCGGCCACATGGAGCAAATCTGATGACAATACCTTATGTCCGGTGAAGAATGCGCGCTTGCGCGCAAAATTTTTGACGCTGACGTTGAAAAAGTCCCATTTTCCGATCACTTTCTGGTCTCGCCCCGGGAGGGGGGGGGGCTGCAGCCCCCCCCGCCCCCCCCCCTGGATACGGCCCTGCCGCAGGGTGTGTGTGGCATACGGCCACATGGCAGGGTGTGTGTATATGGGTGTACACATATACGACGTGTATTCGTGTTATCGCGGTACTCGTGTATGGGGCGTCGATGAGCACCGGGCGGATGCGTCGATGAGCACCGGGCGGGTGCATCAAGCCCGCCCGATGCTCATGGACACACCCGCTCGGTGCTCATCGTATGGGGGCACGATGAGCACCGGGCAAAAATGAGCACCGGGCAAACATGAGCGACTGAGGCTCTCTGTGCATGTTTACCCGCTGTGCATGTAGACTTGTCTATTTTCAGAATTTTCTTGTAGTATATGTGCTTATATACCCATTTTTAGTAATTTTTCACTTACTTTTAGCGATTTTTCTATCTTTTTTCCTCATTATGAAAAAGCCTATACAATGAACCCCCAAAACCCCCCAAAAAAATTTTCTAGCTATCTATCCCTCCAGCGGAGCGATTAGCCATCTATCCACCCCCTGGAGGGTCAAAGTCTTGAATACTCCAGACATGCACAGCGGGTAAACATGCACAGAGGCACAGGCCCAACATGAGCATGGGGTTTCAGCCAGCCAGGAGTTTTGATCGGGGGGGGGGGGCGATTGTATATGGAGCCTGGCGAACGGGGGGGCGCCAAAAAACTACTATAAATAGTGGAAAATAGGTGGTTAGACACATTTTGTGAACTAGTGATTTTGAACGTAAATATCTATAAGGCGATTTGAGGGGTTCAACGGATAGACTTAGCCTCCGGGATAGATGTATATCTGGGTGGTTTGGAGGGGGTTACCCCACCCCCTTGGAGACCCCTGCGCTCAGGGCCGTATCCAGGGGGGGGGGGCGGGGGGGTGGTGCAGCCCCCCCTCCCGGGTTGGGACCTAAAAAATCCGGAAAATGCAACTTTTCCTTCACATTTTTCAATGTTTGTGCAAAAATTCTGCGCGCAAGCGCGCATTTACCCCCTCAAACATACAATTACCAATGGATTGGTCCCGGTAGACACAAATCCCTGAAATAGATCCGAAAACTGTGCCCGTCGCTGTATATGTGCATGTATTTACATACATATATAGTGATTTCTGGCACTGGCGCCAGTGCCAATGACGCCATGGCGTGGCGCCTACGAATGGCGCCAGCGCCATGGCGCCATTCCGTAACTGTGGGCAAAATTTTAGGGGGGGGGCTGAGCCCCCCCCCCCGTTCGCCGGCCTCGTTAAACAAGCAGCCACCCCGCTTAAAAATCCCGGATACGTCCCTGCCTGCGCTCATCGTGCCCCCCCCCCACGATGAGAACCGGGTGAATGGCGTAAATGAGCAGATGAGCACCGGGTAAAGATGAGCACGGGCCCTTAGCAACTGACACACCGCGCTGCAATCGTCAGCCGCACTGCGCACACTACTGGTCCGTCTTCGTCCCATGTTGCTTCTCTTCATTTTCTTTTGTCTGGCACTCATTAATTCCGCGTATTTGGACAACAAACAGTCGTGCGGGTGCGTCGGGTTGTCCGGATCATCCACAAAGCGATTATCTTCTATACGCACGGTGGCTATGCAACTATTTCCCATATTTTGCTTGTGTCGTATGTACTCGCAGTCTCTGCATCTGCAAAGCAACATTTACCGTTAAGGCCGTCAAGTTCCACGAAATGAAAAGCATTGAGGAAAATAAAATGCTTATCCATGCATAGGGTTGGAAAAAAACGTTTTGTAACTCGATGTTTTTTTTAAATAAACAACGTTGTTTTTTTAAAGCTCCCACATACAGGGCCGTATCCAGGGGGGGGCGGGGGGGGGCCGCAGCCCCCCCCCCTCCCGGGGCGAGACCAGAAAGTGACCGAAAAATGTGACTTTTTCAACGTCAGCGTAAAAAATTTTGCGCGCAAGCGCGCATTCTTCACCAGACATAAGGTATATTATCATCCGATTTGGTCCATGTGACCGCAAATCGTTGTAAATACACCCAATGTTGTGTTTTTGCTGTTTTGTGTGTATATTTACATACATATACAGCGTTCCATGGCGCTGACACCAACGCCAATGGCGCCATGGCGTGGCGTCTACTAAAGGCGCCAGCGCCATGGCGCCATTTCGCCACTATGTAGGTAAAATTTTAGGGGGGGGGCGCTGAGCCCCTCCCCCCTCGCCGGCCTCCGTAAACAAGCAGCCCCCCCCCCCGCTCAAAAATCCTGGATACGTCCCTGCCCACATATGACCCTGTGTCAACATATATAGGTATATCAGACAGTGGCAATACTCTGTGATGTTATATATGACCATATAATGGCTGTGGAGCCATGGGATAGCATTATAAGTGGTGATTTGTGTCAAAAAAATCCATTTATTGTCGACATGTTCGTATATCGCCTTACAGTCGAACGTTCGTGACTTCAGGTGAAGTTTGGCATAGTGGAATAGTGATCAAAAAGGTTATAAAAGGAGTTTGTTACTTTGGGAGTGAATTTACACACTGTGAGGGTACATGGAAGCACATTACCTCAATATTATATACTACAGCAGCATATGACTGCTTATAAACCCATGGTAGCACATAGAAATGGATACTTTGATACTAAAAATGCCACAAAACCAATGAAAACAACCACAAATGTCAATTTGTGTGTTACATTCTTGTTCATCCTGTTTGTATTAAATTGTGGGCATGCGGGGGGGGGGGGTCTGTCCGGTATGCAGGTAAACTCTGTGCGCATGTAGGCTCGGTGCCCATGTATTTCAACTCGGTGTTCATGTAGAACCGGTGCGCATGTTATGCAACTGTACATCCGCACCAGTCTACATGGGCACAGGGTTTATACGCATGGGGATGCACCATACCTAGGGTTGGGCGATGTTTTCTCTTAAACGTTCTTTTTTTAAACATGCTGTCCGAAATGTGTTTTTTAAAACATCGGCCAAAACTTTTAGTACTAAGCACTAGGTATTTTGCAAAATTTTTGCGCGCAAGCGCGCAATTTCACACACAAATTGACATTGGTGGTTGGGATAAATAAACACAAGTATAAATACCCAAATAAACAAATACCCATCTAGGGGGCTCTACATGCGCACCGAGTCTACATGGGTACCATTTTAGCGCTAGATGGGCACCGGGTCTACATGGGGACTGGGTTTACATGCACACGGAGTTCTCGCCATGCGGGGGGGAGGCTGTGCCTGAAGACCAGGGTTGGTTTTAGTAAAATTCTTTTTTACTAAAACAGTATTTTATTCTTCAATTTTTGTTTTAGTAACATTCTTTATAACTCAGACTGTATAAAAAATGTATAAAATTTTTATTTTATTTTTATTTTATTCATGTTTCATTTTATTTTATCTTTTTCTTCAATTTTCCATATTATTTTATTTTTATTTTTTTTCTGAGATTTTGCCAAACCATGCTGAAGACATGTAAAACCGCTCGACATGTAGATAAAATATAAAAATAGGTATTTATAAAAAAAGCGATTTTATGATGGAAATTGACAATGTGGCCCTACACGCACTAGTTTTCACCGTGACCTATGTGAAAACTGATATGGCGACATGGCGACATCCAGCCTACTCTTTTTGTACGCTATGTGTTTTAGTTTTCAAATTTTCAAAATTGAACTTGCATTAGTTTATATTCTAATTTTAAATAAAATAAAATCATTCAACCGTGTTCATTAATTTGCATTTGAAAAAATTTCAGTTCTCACACGAAGTCACGGTGAAAACTAGTGTGTGTAGGCACAATATGGATCAAAAATGTACAATTTTGGGAGAAAATTTGGGAAAAGTCGATCAAAATATTATCCATGACAATCGATAGATAGCTGAGCGATTGGGGGGGGGGGGGAGGGATTCAGGGAAAAGTAGCCAACAAATTTGCTTGGGGTTTAGATATTGGGCAGCTCCCCTCCTACATTGGAGACCTCTGTAACGGGTCTACACTCTACATGTCGAGCGGGCTTACATGTTTAGGGAGCCTAGGTCCACGCGGGGCGCTCAACTGAAGCATGGTATTCTATTGTTTCAAAAGTTGATTATTTACCATGGTACTGTATTTGAGCATATCACTGAACCGAAGTATGGCACTAAAGAACAATCCAATACAGGGGTCTTGTAGATTTGGACCCTCGCGGGGGTTCAGATAGATAGTAAATCGCTCCTCCGGAGGGATAGATAGCTGAAAAAAATTGGGGAGGGGGGTCAATATATATAGGCTATTTTGGGGTTTAGAAGCTAAAAAAGGGGAAAAAATCGCTAAAAATAGGTGAAACATAACTAAAAATAGGTTAAGAGTAGGTACAAATAGATACATAAGCACATAAATGGCCAAAAATAGCTGAAAATGTGCGCAGGGCATACACATTGATGATTTTGACGGTGAAATTATATAAATAGGTATGAAAAGTAGCGATTTCAAAATTGAAAATTGGGTTAAATTTCTCAAAAATCGCTCCAGGATAGATAGATAGGTGGCGATTTTTTTTTTATTTTGGGGGGGGGGGGTTCAGGGGATAGTAGCCAAAAATTTCGCCTCGGGATAGATAGATAGCTGAGCGGCCTCCTGGATAGATAGATAGCTGGAGCGTTTTGGGGGGGGGTAACCCCCCCCCCCCCCAAACCCCTGATCCAATACAGTTTACCGAACAGCGACAAAAGAAAGAACCCACATGTATAAACAGCCCACAACTTGGTACTTCCTAAATCGGAAAACATGCAGTTTACCGTAAAGCGATAAAAAAGAACCCACATGTATCGGCATCCATCGGCACCGTACTTTCTAAATCGGAAAATGTGACCCGGGTGTTTCTTGGACAAATAGCAGGTATCTGAAAATTCGTCCGAAGCAGGCTGTCCATAATCTCCACTTTCAGGATTTTTTGCACCACGAACGTTCGGTTCAGTTTTCTGTGCAATGCAACCAGCATTGAAGGGGGAGGGAAGTCGACCTATTGTGATCGCGAGCGCGGACATTAAACACTTTTCGTTGCACCCAAACACACAGGGAAATCGAGAAATAGAAAAAGACATCTCAAAGAAATTCTTGAGAGTCTGGCAAAATGCGGATTATGAAATGTTTGGAGATGAAATTTTTCAATCGTTCCGAGTGTTTAATTAAAAAATATTTTGTTAAAGATCCAGCTATGCTATACAGAACGGACCCCCGCTGACTGCTCATTATTATCGCCCTGTCCAAAATCATTAATTTTTGTACCCTCTTCAATGCTTCAACTTTTTGAACCTATTTACCGTATTTCCTCGAAATACCCCCCGGGGGTTTATTGTTTCATAGTGAGAATTTTGAGAGAAAAACGTGAAAAATGCAACAATAACCACCATTTTTAAATTTTTACAGCCTTATATAAGGATGTAGATGGTATAAACGATGTTCTAACGTAACACAGTAAGTGTTTTGAACGTCTGTTATGCATTTCCCGGACCACAAATCCATAGTGCCCATTTTGAGAGGGGGTATTTCGAGGGGGGGGGGGTATTTCGAGGAAATACGGTACCTAGGTAATATTTTTTATTTTCATTTTTTATTTTTTGGACCACTACCCCAACTAACGCTGTGTGCACTTGAAGCGCTGCTTTTGCGCTCAACTTCCACCCGCTTGCTGATTCTGCCGGCGCTTTCAGTTTTTCCCCCTTCACTTTTTCCGGCGCGTTCACTTTCCATCGATTTCTTTGACCTCCGTCCCCGCTTCTGCGCAATTTCCGCAATGTCAGGTTCAACGGGATCGTGCGGTCTCTGCGGATGAACAAAATTATCCAGAAACTGATATTTTTATACACACAGGGGTCTCCAACGATGCACCCCGCAAATCTCCTTGCTACTATTCTATCCCGGAGGCCGCTCGATCAGCTATCTATATAGTATCCTAGGGATGGCCGAAAAAGGTTTTTTTTCAACATCAAGGTTGTTTTTTTTTCAAAAAAGGGTTTTATTTTAAAATAAAACCGTTTTTTGAATATACAGGTAAATCAGGCAGGTGACAGTACTTTGTGGTGTTATAAATATATAGCCATACAATGGCTGTAGAGTCATGGGATAGCATTATAAGCAAGGACGTATCCAGGGGGGGGGGGCGGGGGGGGCTGCAGCCCCCCCCCCTCCCGGGGTGAGACCTAAAAAGTCCCGGAAAATGCAAATTTTCCTACATATTTTTCGATGTTCGTTAAAAATTTTGCGCGCAAGCGCGCAATTTCTTCCTCATGCATTGTATTTTCAGCTGATCGGTCCCTGTAAACAACTATTCTTGAAAATGAACAGATTTTTGCAACTTTCGCTGTATATGTATGCATATTTACATACATATAAAGCGGTTCCTGGCGCAGGCGCCAACGCCAATAGCGCCATGGCGCTGCGCCTATGTATGGCGCCAGCGCCAAAACGCCTTTCCGTCCCTGTATAGGGGAAAAATTTAGGGGGGGGGGGCTGAGCCCCCCCCGTTCGCCGGCCCCCGTAAACAAGCAGCCCCCCCCGCTCAAAAATCCTGGATACGTCCCTGATTATAAGTGGTGATTTCTGTCAAAAATATCCGTTTTATGTCAGCTTATTACGTATATCGGCTTTTGTTGAACGTTCGTGACTTCAAGTGAAGTTGGCCATGCAATAGTGTTTAAATTAGGTTGTTTAAATAACAATAGAAGGTTAACATATTGGCAGTGCTGTTTCACACTGTACAGTATGTGGGGGCACATTGGCTGTATATTATATATTTACTTCACTGGCATATCATGGCTAATTCTGACATAATAGCACAAACAAATAGAAGCTTTTACACTAAAAATGCCTCAAAACCAATGAAAACCACCAAAAATAGTAAAGTGCAGGTGAAATTGCACGCTTGCGCGGAAAAAAATTGCAAAATACCTAGTGCTTAGTACTTAAAATTTCGGCCGAGGTTTTGAAAAAAACGGTTTCGATGGTCGGGTTTTTTTTATAAATAAAACGTTTTTTATTAAAAAAAACCTTTGAAAAAAACCCTTGGCCATCCCTATCGTATCCTAGAGAAAATTTTTTTGACCACCCCTGAACCCCCCTCCACCCTAATCGCGCAGCTACATATCTAGCTATTCTCAACCATTTTCGAGAAATGTGACATCAATTTTTCTCAAAATCGTTAATTCTCATCAGTCTTAGACAATTTTCACCTAGTTATCATTAATTTTTCACTATTTTTGAAAACTGCTAACCCCCTGATTATGATACACACTTGACTAACGGATGGGTCATCGCCGTGCCGGTCCGATTTTTTCACTGTTTTTGTGTCAGATGGTGGAGATTTTGTAGACGTCTCTGTGGTTTTCACATCTTCATATCGATCATTCGCTGTCGAATCGGCCACGGGGGAGCGTGCTACCGCTAATGGAACTTCATCGGAGGGCCTGCCGTTGACAGTATCCTCGGAATTTTTACAGACTTTTCTGACGGGTTGAACTCCTGGCGGCTTCTCGGGCTCGCAGGCAGACACCACTTCGGCGGGCTTGTCGGAGTTGCTGGCGGGCAGCTCTTCGGGAGACTTGTCGGGTTCTTTGTGCTCGCTGTCGGGCAGCACCTCCGGAGGTTTGTCGGGCTCGCTAGCGAGCAGCACTTCGGCGGGTTTCTCGGGCTCACTGGAATCGCTGACGAGCAGAACCAATTCAGCTGGCTTGTCGGAGTTGCGGGCGGGCAGCTGCTCGGAACGTTTGTCGGGTTCGCTGGGCGCACTGGCGGGCAGCAACTCGGGAGGTTTGTTGGGCTCGCTGGGTGCTCCGACGGGCAGCATTACTGGCGGCTTGTCGGTTTCGCTGGCAGGCGGAACCTCCAGCTCCAGGGGTTTGTCGGGATCGCTGGCTGGCAACACCTCGGGAGGTTTGTCGGGCTGGCTGGCGGGCTTCATTTCAGGCGAACTGCTCGTTTCGCCAGCGGTTAGCACCCTGGGCTTATTGGGCTCATCGGGCTGCAAATTAAAGCCGCTACTTGGGTCTATATCTATTACCGTTGTTTTTTTTTCAAAGTAAAAAACAACTTATTTTCTGGGTTTTTTTAGACAAGACACCCTATTAAACCAATTTTGTCCGTTTTTAGTGATTTAAACCTACACCAAAAGAAAGCCTATACATTGAACCCTACGAACCACCCTCAAAAACTTTTTTCCACTATCTATTCCATCGGAGATTTCCACCGATTTTCTATCCGTATGAAAATCCGCATGCGAACCCGTATGAAAACCCAGAAACAGTCGAATCATGAGAAAAAAGCAGCGATACTTCATACTCACAGCTGCAATTTCTGAAGGTTCTTCTTTCATATCAGCGGCACCCGATACAGCCGAACTCTTCGAATGATTTGTGGACATGTCCGATGACTGAAAAAGACTTTGTTGTAGTAACCACCAGTGGAAGAAAATATACCTTTGCACAACGGCCAATTTTACAACAGTGCACGTCGAATGATGTGATGTTGAAATGTGAGTGACGTGATGTTGAAAATTAGTCAAGTAAAATTCTTGTCACATTTGTTGTTATCACCCCAACAACTTCATGTCAACTTTTTTTCCAATTTTATTATCATCACCAAAAACTATTAATCAAATCTATTCGCAAATATCAACCAGCATACAAACCTGAGCCAACAGAACCCGCTCTAGCTGCGGTTGGTCGCAACAGTGGCCCCTTTCAGGATTCTTGGTGAAGTGGTTATTTTGAATGCTCACGCATAGTTTGTGCGCCTCCGGCACGCCCAAGCCGCTCAGACGGTCGCAGTCGACACAGCTGGAAAAACGTAAATATTTACATACACACCAGTAAAACAACTAAATAAAAAATCAAAAATTGCCTAAATAGGTTGAAATAGCTTACATAAACTGGGGTTCACCCAGGTTCGGCACCCCCCATTCCGTGTCACGGTGACCGCCGCAGCTCCAGTAAAATGAGCGGTATAGGTCTCAAATTTTCGGGGAATATACCCACGACCCTCTGCTACTATACACCGGCGGCAGAGGCCCGGCGGCCCACCTGAGTGTGGGACGCCGTGTATGCAACTTATTGTTTTCAAATTTTTGGCATTTCACCCAGGTTCGGCACCCCCCATAATTCAATAGAATAC
>OZ038451.1:11967631-12108853 GCA_964036195.1 Sphaerolaimus hirsutus
CTCAGGCACTTTTTAAAAACTGACTCTGCTCAAATACAGCATTCCACACAAGAGAATTCAAGGAGCGAAATTAAAAAACTTTGTATATTTCGTCCAAGGAAGAAAATTAGTAGTAAAGAAAATTGGGCAATTGTTTAAAAATTTCGCTCCTTGAATTCTCTTGTGTGGAATGCTGTATTTAAGCCGAGTCAGTTTCAAAAAATGCCTGAGGATTTCTCTTTCAGACAGAAGCATACTCTGTGTGAACAGATGTAGCATGAGCAGAAAAAGTGATCACAAACACAGCTGATCGTGATCAGCTGTACAAATCAGAACAAATTGAAAATGTCCTAAACTCATTTTTATCTGTAAATTACCCATTGAAATGGCATTTGGCACTATGCTAGGACTCCTTTCTGTCTTTCAAGCAGTTTTCTGGCCTTGACTGACAGAATATAATCATTTAATGTAACGCGTATGGAGCAAGGTGATCACTGCATTTTGGTATAAAAAAATGTGTGGGCCATTTACACAACCCACATGACGTTACAATGGGGGGAGCCCCAATCGCATTTAGGCAACTTTTTGGGCTACTTTTTGTATAGGGTGAAATTCGCTGTAAGGTTAGGTGGGGGGAGCAACAAAACTTTTTATTAAAAAATCGCAAAGGTGCGGACCGAGGTAAACAGGTGTTTAGATAGCTGAGCGGCCTCCGGGATAGATAGATAGCTGGCCGATTTGGGGGGGGGCAGCCCCCCCCCCCCAGCCCCCCCCCCTAGGAGACCCCTGACACACAATGTTGTGCTTTTTGCTGTTCTTGTATGTATATTTACATACATTTACAGCGTTTCATGGCGCTGGCGCCAACGCCAATGGCGCCATGGCGTGGCGCCTACTAATGGCGCCAGCGCTATGGCGCCATTCCGCCACTCTGTAACTGAAATTTTAGGGGGGGGGGCTGAGCCCCCATCTGAAAATCACTTGAAAGTGTCAAGTGAAAAAACGGGCAAATGTGCGTAACGGGCAGATGTGCGTATTAGGCATGCCCCGTCCCTGAATACAGTATGCTCTTGGACAATTGGGTGCACTGCAAAATGTGCGGTGCTCCACTCGTACGAGTAGCTTCCGGGATTAGTGATGTAAAGGCACCGGGGCACCGGTGCCCCGGTGCTGGGCACCGAAGGGCACCAGCACCGGTGCTGGTGCGGTGCCATTGCAATATTCAGGGGTGCCATGCCGGTGCCGGTGCCATTTTTTTCAGAATAGCACCGGTGCTGGTGCGGTGCGGTGCCATTTTTTTGCCGGTGCCAAAGGTGCTAGCACCAGGCCAAAGTAAAAGGCACCGGGGAAAGGCACCGGCCAAGGCTTCATGTGCTGTGCAAATTTGTCCGTAGTATGTGCTTATTCATATTTCAAAAAACAGCAATATATTTACCCAACCGTTTTTGCCTATTTTGTAAACCTCCCGTCAAATAAATATACCTACTGTGAAATCCATTATACCCGATACGTGATCTGATGAGCGAATCCAAAATTTTGTTGAATTTACAATCATTTTTATATTTATCTTACTTTTTTGTTCAAAATTTGTTAGTTTCATTCTCTGTACAGCAACGACTCCGATCAGTAGACAATAGTGGCTCTGGACATTGTAGTGAAAAAAATATTTTATCTTTCATTTGTAATCATTGTAATTGCTTCATAAAAGTGATTGCCACATCATTCTGATCATTTTAAGTGCTCAACCATCAAAATCGGTTGAAAATTCATGGAAATATGCACTTCCAAATGTGAGACCACTGAGAAACTGCCCGATATTTACTTCAGAAATTCCAGCCCGGTGCGGTGCCTTTCGGTGCTAGCACCGGCAACCCGTCGGTGCCCTTCGGTGCCGGTGCCATTTTTTCCAAAAGGCACCGGTGCCGGTGCGGTGCGGTGCCATTTTCTGGCCGGTGCCCCAGGGTGCCAGGTGCCCTTTTCATGCGTTGGCAAAGGTGCCGGTGCGGTGCCATTTTTCCCGGTGCCTTTAACATCACTATCCGGGATACGTGTATCAGTGGAAATATGAAAATTTACTGTCGGGACTAGGGATGGCCAGCGCTTTTTTTCAAGCGCTTTTTTTTAAAAAAACGCCGCTTTTTTAAAAAAAAAAGCGCAAGGGTCCCAGCGCTTTTTTTTAAAAAAGAGCGCTGGCAAAATTTTTTCAGTACTTATGCACTAGGCATTTTGCAATTTTTTGCGCGCAAGCGCGCAATTTCACATGCACATTAGCACTGGTGTTTGTTTTCATCGGTTTTGTGGCATTTTTAGCTTCATTGCTTCTATTCCTGTGTGCTATCGTGTAATAATAAGTTGTGATATGTTAGTGTAGCATAGAATATTCAGCCAATGTCCTCCCACATACTTCTACAGTGGGAAACATTACTCTCAACGTATTAGCGTTCTCTTATAACCTTATTTACGCACTATTTTATGCCTAACATTACTTGAGGTCACGAAACGTTCACAAACAGTGAATATACATAATGCGTCAACATAAAAAGTAATTTTTTGGAAGAAATCACCACTTATCATGTTATCCCATGACTACACAGCCATTCTATGGCTGTATATCATCACAAGTACTGCCAATTGTCTGATATACCTGTATATATTGATACAGAACTATATTTGGGAGCTTTTTAGGGAACGTCCCGACATTTTTTGAAAAAAAGCGAAAAAAGCGCGTTTTTTTAAAAAAAAGCGCTTTTTTATAATAAAAAAAGCGGGGTCGTTAAAAAAAGCGCTTTTTTTCCATCCCTAGTCGGGACCTAGAAAAATTTACTGTCGGGACCTAGAAAAATACACTGTATCCTCGAATAAGTCCCCCGGGTATTTTTTCGTCAGAGTTTTTGAGGGGAGTTATTCAAGTGGAATTATTTTTCATCAGACTGTTTGAGGGGGAGTTATTTAAGGGGGTATACGGCATTCGAGGTTATAGGGTAAACCAATTTCAGGTTTATGAAAAAAGGTGCCAGAAAGCAGAATGTTGTATGAATATTCGCTCGCCATTTTCCTAGACCAATAAATCTGGATAAACCGTGATTATAATGGATAAGAAAAAGCACAGAACGCACCTGAGCATGTAACTCTGGCTTAACATCGGAATCCTGCGAAGAGATAGACAGGCGCGCAGACGAACCCCGGCGAGCGATGCGCTGAAAAGCATGGTTGTTAAAACGTAAAATACGTATACATGAGTACTGAGTAAATACGTTTACGTTTCCTCTGAAAAAAGTACCTGTACTCGAAGGGAAAAAGGTGAAGAAAGGGTTAAAAAGAGGGAAAATAATCAAAAATGGGTATAAAGCACAAATATATACAGCCAAGAAGGGCTGAAAATAGGGGGTACAATCACATGAACTAGTGAATTTGAAGTAAAAATGAGTAATAAGGTATGAAAAATGTTTGTTTTTTGAGTGAAATATGATAGATAAGATATCAGTGAAAATTTGGGCAAAATTTCTTGGGCAAAGTTTACTCATGAGTAAAAGTAGAATATATTACTTCACATTTTCTGTAAACAGGGGGTGTGTAAAAGTAAATAATTTTCGTTTCCAAGTACATTCTCGCTCCAGAGGAGCCAGTAACCATCTATCGGAACTAGGGTTGGCCGATGTTTTTTTTTAAACGTTTTTTATTTAAAAAAAACGTTGTTTTTTTTAAAAAAACATGACGTCCGAAATGTTTTTTTTTTAAAAAAAACATCGACCGAAATTTTTAGTACTAAGCACTAGGTATTTTGCAAAATTTTTGCGCGCAAGCGCGCAATTTCACACACAAATTGACATTGGTGGTTGTTTCAATCGGTTTTGTGGCATTTTTAGTATCAAAGTATCCATTTCTATGTGCTACCATGGGTTAATAAGCCGTCATATGTTGCTGTAGTATATAATATTGAGGAAATGTGCTTCCATGTACCTCCACAGTGTGTAACTTCACTCCCAAAGTAACAACCTCGTTTTATAACCTTGTTTGATCACTATTCCGTGCCAAACTTTACCTGAAGTCACGAACATTCGACTATAAGGCGATATACGAACGATATGTCGACGAAAAATGGATATTTTTGACACAAATCACCACTTATAATGCTATCCCATGGCTCCACAGACATTATATGGTCATATATAACATCACAGAGTATTGCCACTGTCTGATATACCTATATATGTTGACACAAGGTCATATCTGGGAGCTTTTAAAAAAACAACGTTTTTTATTAAAAAAAAAACATCGAGTTAAAAAAAAACGTTTTTTTTCCAACCCTAATCGGAACTCCCGCGGGGGTAAAAATTTACAAAAGCCCTGACGACAACCTTCGGTGGTACATCAGATTCGGCGCGAGGGGACGATGGCGCGGCAACGATGCGTGGAGATCGCTGTGAAAAATATTTACATTAATATTTAGTTTTATTTATCGTGATACTCTTTTGGAAAGGCTGAAACCGTGTTTACAGAGGACATTTTTGCTATTTAGTATGCAGAAAAACGAAAATGCACCAATCAAATTATACTGACTAACTAATGGAAACAACCACCCACGCGATGTTGCATGTGATAGTGCGCGCTTATAAGCAAATATAGTGATAGTCCAGAATCTTCCCGCTAACTAGGTTAAAATGACATTTATATCGACAAATACTGTCGATTCGACCTTAACCCCGACATCGTAAATAGCATTCGAAAAATAACCCGTGATTTATATTTTCGAAAATCACAATAAATATAAATAACCTGTGATTTATATATATTTATATTTTTTCTAAATTCTGAGTGATATATTTATATATATTTTTTAAATTTGAAAAAAAATCACTGAGAAAATCACTCATACTTGATACATTGTGGTGCAATACATGACTAAAACATGTAATCTGTGCAAGAGAAATTTGTGAGTGATTTTCTCCAGAAAATCTCTCTGTTCATGTACAGCATTATTGGGTTCAAATTGTATTTGAAGCAGGTAAATATTGTGCCTACACACACTAGTTATCACCCTGACCTTTTTGAAAACTGAAATGGCCAAAAATCGTGACATGTTTCCATCAAGTTTTCCTCTACAAAGCTATTTATATACAGGGTGGCGCACGTCAGGCGCACGGTTTCAATCTGCTCTCAACAAGTCAATTTTATATGAAAACTGTTCAAATTTGCTATGGCAGTAGATAAATGCACCCCATTTAGTATGTTAAGAGCACACATTCATCTAGCAAGATTTTTATGTTAGAACGTGTAGCACATTGAATGGACATTTTCCTTTGGAGTTATGTGAAGGAGAAGGTCTGCAGTCCACAGTTGTCCAAAATGATGGACATTGAGCAGTTGAAGCATCTAATGGTCCAGCAGTTCAATGAAATTTTGCCTAGCATGTTGTGGGTGAACTGCTTAATCATTTGGGTATTGTCATATTGCGATAATGGCAGTGGTTCTGTGGAGTGACGTCAGGGGTCTCCTAGGGGGGGCTGGGGGGGGCTGCCCCCCCCCAAATCGGCCAGCTATCTATCTATCCCGGAGGCCGCTCAGCTATCTATCTATCCCGAGGCAAAATTTTTGGCTACTACCCCCAAAGACCCCCCAAATCGCTCAGCTATCTATCTATCTGGAGTCATTTTTGAGAAATTTTGCCCCAATTTTCGCTCAAAATCACGCATTTTCGCACCTTTTTATAGTTTTTCACCTTCAAAATTGTGCTTCCCGGCTATATACATCGTTATATACCTATTTTTAGCCATTTTATACCTACTTTTGGCTACTTTTAACTGATTATTACCGATTTTTTTCCCCTTTCTGCCTTTTTAACCTTGAAAATTTAGCGATATGAATGTGGGCTCTTAACATACTAAATGGGGTACATTCATCTACTGATATACCAAATTTCAGCACTTCTCATTAAAATTGATGTGTTGGGAGCAGATTGAAACTGTGCACCTGATGTGTGCCACCCGGTATGTTCAGTTTTCACAAATGGCATGAATTTTGGTGGGGTGGTGTTGGCAAATCACTAGTTTGATCACAACTCAAACTCCAATGATGACAAATGGTGACATCACCATCAATTAGTTTTCATTTTGTTTGTGACAAAAATGTAAACTGTTTTAGTAACTTTTTATTTATGTCATCCTGCTATGAATTCTATGGTTATGTTTTAGGTATAAAGCATCTCTCTATCTTATAACATACTTTTCTGAAATAAAACATGACTTTGAATCAAAAAATGCCAATTTGATGTGATCAAAATTTATCTACAGTGATTGAAAGCTCAGTTTACCATTTTTGAAAACTGACGATGCTTTGTGACTTGCACCAATGTCAGCTGTTTTCAAATATAGGGAAAACTGTCACCATGGTGTCACCAGTGCCACTAGTGTCATCACAATGTTGCCAAAATGTAGCCATGTGTCCAAAAATGAGTTTTTACAGCACATCACCATTGAAAACGTGCTGAGCATGAGCACCTATTTAGTCAAACGTCCATTGCCACAACCAGGCGATATAGGTTGAGTGCTAAATATTTGCAGTGCAAAATATTTTTGAAGTTTTCATTGAGGTTGAACTGAAGGTTGAATATTTCTGTGATATTTGCTTGATGTTTTCACTTGTAAAATATTGTATAAATGAATACTGATTGTGGAATGATAATATATGGACTGTGGTATATTAGAGTACATTTTTTGTGCTTGCAAATGGTAAATAAAGCCCAGAATATTTCTTGAAATTGAAATAAAGCACAAGTGATTTTTTGAGATTTTTTTTGAGCTTAGAGTTATTTTTTCAGTAATTTAATTATATTTTCTGGAGACCTAGAGTGATTTATATATATTTATATTTTTTCCAATATTGGAGTGATATATTTATATATATTTTCCAAAAAATCAGTGATTTTTTCGAATGCTAATCGTAAATAAGAACACTATAAAAATGTGGACTAGAATACTCACCCGACTGGCTGGGCAAGGTGGGCTGGCGACTGGCGACCTGCCAAAATTACGCGCACGTTCAATCATTTCCTCTTCCATCTGCAATATTGCACATTTTATTTCTTATGGTCTGGAAATTCGTTGTCGGTACGAGGAGTCAATAGTTGCGATGTGACTCAACATAATGTTACGTACATGGCAGTCACGCTAAATCGTAATAAACATACAATCATAATCATCATAGTCAGAGATCAAATAGGGCCAAAATGGGGCCCCAGTAGCCAACCTTTTTACAATTGTGAATTTCGCCGTGCCTTTCCGCGGCTTCGAACGCTTCGCGAAACTCGCGTGAAAAATTGATGCCGCTGTATTCGTCCCTGTGCTTGTAGAACAGACGCACTTCCTTCACGTCTTTGACCATTTTCCTGAAAATGTTTTGATACAACATTTTGTGAACGGAATGTCATTACGTCGTTTGACCAACCAATAAAGTACAGGGAACGCACAAATTTCTGTGCACAGTAGCATCGAGGCATGTGACATACGTAAGACTCCGCCCACTAGCGCCTGCCAAAATGTTTCTAAACCGCACGCGAAAATGCACACCCGCGCGCGCGCGTCCCAACCTCACATTTATCCCATACCTACACATTTTGTGATTTTCGTGAACAAAATGGAACGCGCGTCAAGCCTGACCGAACGCGCGTATCTCGACGCAGGTCGCTAGTGTGCGACTGGAAATTGTGTAGCGCACCGATGCAAATCGAAAATGTGCGTCCCCTGTACACACCCACTCCACTGATCTACAAATACCAGAGCTCTATCGGATTTCAGACTTCTAATCCACCACACCGGAAACTTACAGCACACCGGACCACAACAAAGTATAACTCACAATCTCTGCCGTTTCTCGGTGTACCGCACAATCAGTTGAGTGCTGGACGGCACTGAGACGTTCTCGTGCGGCTTGAGCCTGTCGATCACGTACGCCGGCCAGTATTCGATTTCGTGCGCGCGCGCCTTGTATGGAACCCTGGAGAGTGGTTACACTGGGTTGGAGTTTTATTGAAGATACCACTATAAATGGAGCTTATTTCACATGCCCATTACCATTGGTGGCTGTTTTCATTGGTTTTGAGGCATTTTTAGTGTGAAACCTTCCATTTGTTCATGCTATTGTGTCATAATAAGCCCGTGATGTTAGTGTAGTATATAATATCAAGCGAATGTGCCCCCATATAGCTGTACAGTGTGATACTTCACTGCCAATGTATTTGCCTGCTCTTATAACCTTATTTACCCACTTTTCCATGCCAAACTTCACTTGAAGTCACGAACATTCGACAAAAGGGGATATACGTAAGAAGTCGACATAAAACGGATATTTTTGACATAAATCACACCTTATAATACTATCCCATGGCTCCACAGCCATTCTGTGGCTATATATAACATCACAAAGTACTGCCAGTTGTCGTTTTTTTAAACGGTCGTTAAAAAAAACGGTTTTTTTCCATTAAGACATGACGCTACCAACCCACATAGAAACAGGCTCCGATAGAGCCTTATTTAACCACTTTTCCATGCCAAACTTCACTTGAAGTCACGAACATTCGACAAACTAGTGGTGTAAAAGCGCCATGGCGCTATTTTTACCCGCTAACGGCAACAATACGCCTGGCGCTGGCGCCGTTTTGCTGTGGCGCCATTGTAGCCTGGCGCCGCGGCTTGGAAAAGCGCCATGGTGGCAAAATCCGCCCGCTTCTTCACATCACCAAACCAATCCGACCCCAAAAACCGACCACAAAAGTTGATGCAGCCTATAACCGTGCACAGTCGGATCTACCACGGCTGGCCGCGTGTCGCCATTCCCGTCACTTTTGGCACCGGGCGGCCGGCCGCGCGCGCGAGGGGATGCGGATTTTCGCGCGTTGCTCATTTGGAGACTTTTTGGATGCTGGGCATTTACCGCATGCTGAGATTTTGCATAATTTTACGTTGGACAGCGACGAAAAAGATTTTTAAAATGCTAAGATAGCAGTGGGCACATGGCGCCACGTTTTTGAGTTACGTATATTTTCTTGTAGTGAAGAAAATAACAGACGATAACATTTTTTTATTACAGCCCACCACCTAGGGTTGAAATGATGAATAGATCGCACCGATAATCGGTAGAAAAAAACTTTAAAACAATCGGAGATAGTCGGCATTCAATAAAAATGGTATTGAACGCCGATTTTCGAGCAAATTTCTTCAATGAAATTGAGAAATTTCAAAATCAATAGCGAAAAGTTATATCGTTCCAACCCTACCACCACCTCATACAGCGCAAATTTACATCAAAAATTAAATATCATAATTAAAAATGGCAATAATTAGGGAGTATCGAAAATCGAAACGATGCCATGAACTGGGCAACAATCACAGTGCAATGCGATGAGTCACGAGACGAAATATACATTAAAAGTTTACCGGCTGTGCATTTTGAATGGAATATACCATGTGCATGAAACATTATCTCAGTACAAGGACGTATCCAGGGGGGTGGGAGGGCTGCAGCCCCCCCCCTTCCCGGGGTGAGACCTAAAAAGTCCCGGAAAATGCAATTTTTCCCATATATTTTTTTCGATATTTCTTAAAAATTTTGCGCGCACGCGCGCAATTTCTTCCCCATACATTGTATATTCAGCGAATCGGTCCCTGTAAACCAATATGTTTGGAAATAAACACGTTTTTGCGACGTTCGCTGTATATGTATGCATATTTACATACATATAAAGCGGTTCCTGGCGCTGGTGCCAACGCCAATAGCGCCATGGTGTGGCGCCTTTGTGTGGCGCTAGCGCCAAAACGCCTTTCCGTCGCTATATAGGGAAGAAATTTAGGGTGGGGGGGGGGCTCAGCCCCGTTCGCCGGCTCCCGTAAACAAGCAGCCCCCCCCCCCCGCTCAAAAATCCTGGATACGTCCCTGTCTCAGTATTAACATAAACTTCGACGACTTCGTTGATGGGCCAGTCTAGCGATGAAAAAAAACGTTTTTTCAACGACCGCGTTTTTAAAACGTGTTTTTATTAAACCATTTTTAAACGAGGTCGTTGAACAAAATCACGGCCATCATTCAACCGTCTTTTCATAAAAAATAAGAGAAGTCTTGAAAATGAGTTTCACTTCCGCATTAAAAAAATGTTCGAACGCATAATTCAAAATTTCATTGTGGTTAGGGTTCAAACGATATGACTTTTCGATATCGATATTCGATATTTTTTTCTGAAACTCGATATTCGATATCGATACGATATGGAACCTCGATATCGATATTCGATATTCGATATTGAAAAATGGTCGATATTCGATATTCGATATTTCGATATTTTCGATATTCGATATTGCGATTTGCTTTTGGTATAGCAAGGCATATTTCAAGTGGCATATTGTATTTTCATGTGGTTGCACACATGTTTAATCATCTCTTTACTGAAATGTGAATGTTACAAGTGATTTTAACAAAGATCACTCAAAAGTAGAAAATGGAAGAGAAACATGATGAATCAAAGTGTATCAGACAAATAACAATTGGTAGATATTACAGTTCATACTTATAACCTAATTGCTTAATGGCATGTTGCAAAAAAATAGCATATCAGCATTTTCTAGCTCCAAATTTAGCACTCCAACAAAAATAACATTATAAATACTGTACTTTTACTCATCAGATACAATACTATCAAGCAAATCAGATCAATCATAAATATGTCAAAATGAAAATGATAACATAATTTAGGGACACAATACAGGTTCGATATATCGAAAAAATGGTCGATATTCGATATCGATATTTGATATTTTTTCAAAATTTTCGATATCGATATTCGATTTTTGATATTTTTTCAAAATTTTCGATATCGATATTCGATATTCGATATGAAAAAATGGTCGATATCCGATATTCGATATTCGATACGATATATCGTTTGAACCCTAATTGTGGTACACCTATAACATGGTAACATTCTGTGCAAAACACCCAGCCCGGTCAGAATTATCAAACAAAAGCACAAAAGACGCAAAAAATCACGAATTTACAAGTCCAAAAGAAAACTACACAAATCTGAATTGAAAAATACACTAGCACGAAAAGACAAATTTTTATAAATATATATACACAGTAATATTCAGATTCATCTAAAAATAGAGGTAGACTAGACGTTGTACGTTTCGTAAAATGCAGTGACAAACGTCACCTTTCAGCTGCGCAGTCGTGTCGCACTTTTTTCGGCCGTTTTGTTTTCTGCAAGCGTTATTTCGTTAAGTATTTACTAGTACACAGTCACGGGAAAACTTAGTTGACAATCATTTGCAAAAATCAACAGTTGAGTCAACCCGCTCAAACACCTCAAGAAAACTGCTCCACCTTGGGATGGCTGCTTATGGTTTTAATGCTTGCGTTTTCACAATTGATCAAGCGAAGAAAAGACCAACTCACTTTGAACTCAACTAATGGTTTATCGTCATCCAATGGGGAGGAATGCCGAGGCTTTCGTTTAGAGGTCTGAAGTGAATGCATGCAAATTTATGAAAGAATTTTCAAAAATTGAGTACAACACACCTTTTTCTCAATGGGCGTCTTTTCTGCCTCTGGCAATTGAACATTGTTTTTTACATGCTCCGGCGATTTCGCCGCAGCTCGCTGCAAAGGAGGCAAGCATGAGGCCCTCTACAAAAGACTCGAATTTTGTGCGCCGATGTTTAAAGCATGAACGCATAAGTAAAGTCCGTTCGAACGGTTTTTTGTTGTGTAAAAACGGCCATACACATTTTCGATAGGTTTTTCGAACAAGCAGAATTAGGTTTTCTATATTTGGTCAACTTTTTCACAAAAGCGCCCGAACGCAGGCTAGGGCCCATTCCGCATCAAAGCCCATTCCGCATGTAGACCCATTATAGACACATTATGCCTGCAGGGGTAAGAAAGGGGGTGGGTAACACCACCCCAAAACGCCCAGCTATCTATCTATCCCTGGCGCAAATTTTTTTGGCTACATTCCCCTGAACACCCCCCCCCCCACCCGCAAATTGCCTAGCTATCTAGCTATCTGGAGCACTTTTGAGCAATTTTACCCTAATTTGCACCAAAATTCCCTAATTTTCATACTTCTTATAGATTTTCACCTTCAAAATAACTAGGTCATGTGTTTTATTACCTATTTTCAACATGCCAGTTATAATTAAATGTGTTCCGGGTCAACATGCGGGATGGGTTTACATGCGGAATAGTGCACTGCCCCGAACGCACACCTCAAAATTTCTGTGTGTGGTGCGCCATTAACATAGAAAACAGTTTCAAACCTTCACTGAAACGCCTGGTTCCAATTCTTCAGATTCTCGAGATGGCGACCGGTGTTTTCGCGCGACTGGCGCTCGTTTTCGCGGTGATTTCTGCGGTGAACAGTTTATGAAGCTCGCTGATTTGATGAGATTGTATTAGGACGAAACAAACTAGACATTTTGCCGGACTCTGGTTTTTGGATACATTTTCAACTCTACTGTAAACTTCTGCCGACTGTTACATATGTTTAATTTGCAGTAACAATTTGAAGTGGGTGAAAACAAGTCGAGGTGAAAACGAAATTCCACTACGGAATTTTTTTAAGTCGGAAATAAATTGGCGCGCGGTATACTATACTTTTCTTTCCCGCGCTCAACCGTCTTTGCATGCGGAACGGTAGTTGAGTTTCACTTCAAAACAAATAAAACCCATTCAAAAGTACAAGCAAATAACCGTTTTTGGGGGCGGCGGTTCAAGCAGCGGCAACTCAGCCGCAGCCGCGGCGCCAGCCGATCCAAATGTTCTCACCCGTTCCTGCATTTCTTTCTCCATCTGCAAAAAAAAATCGCTATAAACATGTGAAGTTGATTTAAACAGAAATTCACACAAAACGACCTTCCGGCAGTCGTGAACTTTGCCATGTTCATCGGCAACTTCGAGGGCTTCAAAGAATTCATTGGTGAAAATGCTTCTGCCGTATTCGGTGCGATGTTTGTAGAATAAACGGAGTTCGCGTACGTCTTTGATTAGGCTCCTGCGAGTTGAAGAATCGTCAACTGAAGCATCACGGCCATGGCAGAAATCTTAAAGAGTTAATATCTTCATGATTTAATCTCAACTCCCATATCAAGGTTGGGCTCGAAAACTGTTCTTAAATGCGAGGGATATACTTACATGCGACCTTAGTATTAGTATAATAATGTGTTTTATTTGCAAAATTTTATGCAATACTAAGTGAACAAGTATTTAAAAAAAGCTGCAACTCTTTTGTTTCGACAACAAGTTTTAAAACACGGGCGTTTTAAAAACTTAACAGTCTAGCGCTACTCTAACGCTAAAGCAGCCAACAATTTCTGTCCAGGGCATCCAAGTCTTCAAACGTGCAACAAACTAAACTCACAATCTGCCCCTTCTTTCAGTGTATCTGACAAGCAACTGGGTATCTTTTGGAATTTTAACACGCTCATCCTTCTCCGGAGATTCGATAACGAATGCCGGCCAAAATTCTATTTCCGAAGGCTTGGGTCTGTACGGCGCCCTGCGATGGTAGAGTGAACTTTTGGCATCGTTCCAAAAGCGCCATTTAAATTTCGACTGACCAAACTAGTTGATTAGGTTGGTATCCATGTACTCTCGGATTTACCGTACGTCGCGTTTCGCTACTAGTACCAGTTTTGCTAGTACTCTGGGCGCGTTTTTGAACGCCGGCAGATTTTTTCCCGCGCATTCTCAAACGATTATGGGGCGGAGTCTTCTCATTTCTGTATTATTTGGAACAATGCCAAGCGTTCTCCGACGTTCTGGATACATCTTACGAAAGTCAAACTCGATACCGGCACGAAAGTTTTCCGATTTGCGTCCATTCAAGCTTGTTGACACGGAATATAGAATTGTATCTCGTTTGAGTGACATTTTTTCGTTCAAGGCGATTTACGCAAGGAAAGCACCGACGAAATACGTAAGAGGTCCATTTTCGTAATAGGCAACCTTGACAATCAGGTTTTTGATAGATAAATTCAATCACCAGGCATGGAAGTGATATTTACCACAGAATAGCACCGAATGTAATACCTAAATACCACACAACATTGTAAAGTTCGGCGCATACTTATGCGCTAGAAAGTAAATTTCGTGTGTTGTTGCAGAGATCATGACCTTGGAGAAATCTGGAGGGCAACATTATTTACACGTGAATCACTTGAGAAAATTTCATTTGGTAAATTACATATTCCCTTCTTTGATAACTTGTTGAAATACACACAAAAAATGTCAGAAATGGATATCGAATTTGAGATTGAGGTAAAATCTTTCTTAAATACCATCTTTGCATCCTTGATATTTACATCAAAGCCTCAATTCACTTTTCATTCATAGAGTCTACGCTCAAAGGTTGTGGAAGTCTTCGAAACCCACTTAGATTCTATCACAGACAAGCAAACGACACATCTGCAACAAGAAACACAGGAGTTATTAGACAAAGCCGCAACAATTTCCGCTGAGCCAAAGAGTGAACACAGACTTTTCAAACCAAAAATTTTCAAGGCGAGACCCTCACTTCTGACGTGAGTATTTTTTTAAAAATTTCTAAGTGTCCCTTTTAAAATTTGCTTCCTAAAAGTACATCCAATTTTTCAGGGTTTTGCTAGATTCAAATCAGCTGAGAGCCCTGTATAATTTCTTCCTAGCTGGTTTGGTGCTGATGAAGATTGGGTCATTTGTAAATGATGCATTTGAAAGTGGCTAGTATGTTTCTATATTTTTACATTTCTTGTAAAACTTCCTTACTATCTGTATTTAATGTATCAGATTTATGTGATTAGTATGATAAAAATCAGCTTCAGATTTCAAGAATTTCAACTGATTGCATGGAATATGCACAAATTGCACCATACACTTGGAATATGGATTCTGATGTTTTTGTCTGCCTTACTTATGTATGTCATGTTTTTCCACTGGAGCCAGAGGAAATCTGTACCAGGTGTGATCATTTAACACCCAAAGAGGTAAGTTTCACATAAATATCACTCATATTGTACAAGTATTCATTTTCAGGACAAACTGAGTATGGTCTGGTTATCTGCATACACGGGCTGTATATTTTCAGTCTTGTTGCATTTCCTACAATGGCAATCTTCCAATGTGACCTCCCACCAGCATGTTCATATATTATAAATGTGGAAAATATCAGATTAATTATGAAATGGCACTCATTTTTCAGAGAGAGCTTTCCATTAGCCTTGGCTTGGAAGAGACACAAGAGCTGTAAACGTGTTCTGTTTTGCCTAAAACACTTGTTAATTCATATCCAAAAAGAATATATTTCAGGTGAAAACGATATAGATGACAATGTCAAATTTCCAAAGTTGTCATGCCCAACCTTTGACAAGTACATCTATTTCCTGTTTGCACCAACATTGTTGTACAGAGACAGCTATCCAAGTTATGTATTTATTTTTATCTCATTTATCATATAATTATCAATCTCAAGTTTTTTCTACAGAACACACAAGATCAGATGGTCATTTGTATTTTCCCATTTTGCGCAAGCATTTGGCTGTATTCTCTATGCGAGTTACATATTGACAAATTTTACAATTCCTGAGTTCAAGGTGAATCTCAAAGTCTGATAACATTTCACAGGGCATTCATTTTAAGCAAACATATTTTCAAATGTGCAGGATTTCAGCCGATCAAATGCAACACTGAGATTCTTTGTGGCCAAAACGTTTAAATGCGCGCTGGCTGGATTTTCCTGTCAAATGCTGCTTTTCTGGGGTCTGGTCCACTGCTGGCAAAATGCATTCTGTGAAATGCTCCGATTTGCTGACAGGCACTATTATAACGTTGGGAATGTTGGGCTTTTGCCTTTTGTGTGTTTTCTGTCCACGATAAGGAAAAATTGATTTTTGATTTGCAAGTGTCATTTCGTGTTTTTACACGCATCGCTCCTTCTTTACCAGAGCAAAGTGCTCACGGCTAGTGATGGAAAAGCGCCATGGCGCTGGCGCCTGGCGCTAGCGCCAGAGCAAAAAGCGCCATGGCGCTCTTGGCGCTTGGCGCCAAAGTCCTGGCGCTTTTTCCATCACTACTCACGGCGCTTCACCGATCAATACGATAGTTGACAACACGTCATGAACAGTGTTACGGGTCGACGAAGCCACTTTTAAGTTAAATCTTTACAACGATACCAACCAATGCTCCGCAACAATACGACAATTTCCGAACTGCGTAGAAAAGTGTTTTGTCGGCGAAAAGCACTTCACACAGTTTGCAGTGTGAAGCAGAGTTGCGAAAGTGTATTTACACTTACCCGAAATACCCGGGTAAATGGGTATTTATATTTACATTTACACTTTACACTATCATAAAATACCCGTACACTTTTTTTACACTTTCCTGGGCAAAATACCCGGGTACAGAGAGTGTATTTTTTCTTTCAGATGGCCCTGTTTTATGCTTTTGAGAAATCAGTAAAATATCAACACTGAAAAAGTGCCATTATTAGGCAACTTCATACCACTAAATTTGTTACAGTCTGAAATGTTTCATAAATGGCAGTAAAATGTGAAATGATCAATGAAAATGATAGATAAATTGATCTAAAGGTGAAAACAGTGCTGTTTTCTAATGCTCAACAGTGATAGCTCTTTCTAAAAAAATTTTTACACATACACTTTTTTACACTTTCCTGGGTATTTTAAAAATACCTTACACTTTTGGTATCCATACTTAATGGTTGGAAAGTGTATTTACGCTTACACTTACACTTTCCAAAAATACCAGTATTTTAACAACTCTGGTGTGAAGCGCTGTGAGTGAAGTAAACGTGTAGTTGACTAAAGTGTCATTCGCTTCACGATTCCTATCTTCCTGTGCATTGGATGAAAGGATTTGAACGAAAACACATTTTCCAGGAATGGTGGAACTCTACGAGAATGTCCAGCTTCTACAGGGATTGGAATTTGGTGGCTTACGAATGGTTGAGAGCTTACGTCTACCATGATATTTCCACAGTGAGCTTGATCATATTTCCTGTTTTCCAAAAAATCCCAAAAATTGATATTGAACGCTGGTAGTCCTCCAGTGTCATCCATAAATTAGCTAAACAAGCCCGGCAGCGAGATTCGTTCAATTGTAAATGTATGAATATTTACCTTATTTTCTCGAATTACCACCCCCTCAAAATTTGCCGGGGATATTTCGACGAAACCAACCCGTAGACAAATTTTTCCCGTAAGATTTAATCTTCCACTTTTTTCACTCAGGTTGTCGGCGACAAAAAAGGCAAATGGTTGGGAACAGTGCTTGTGTTCTTTCTCTCGGCCTTGGTACACGACTATTGGTTTACAACAGCTTTGCGGATTTTCTATCCATCAATTTTCATCCTCTACTTTATTTTCGGTCGTGAGTTCAACTTAATACTTTGTGTATTTTGAATACCGTATTTCTTCGAAATACCCACCTTAAAAGTCTAATTTTATAGACGCCTATACATGTCGGTTATTGTTGCTCTTTTCTACGTCTGCGTACGCTACAAACAACGATCGGGGACGGGAGTTAAAAAAATTGACGCGAATAATATACCCCCCTCGAAATACCCCCGCCCCTGATTAACCCCCGCCCCCTCAAAATTTGCATTCTGAAAAAAACTGGGGGCATTTCGAGGAAATACAGTTAGTGTCCGGAGTTATTTTTGGACAAACAGTTTTGCTGGTGGGGTTATTCAAGGGTACAGTTGCTCTCATCAGAATTTTTGCTAAGACACACTGTGGATTTGTTTCAACTGTGTGAATTTCAAAATTAGACTATGACCATGCCTGTTTTCTAAAAAGGTTCCGAAATTATTCATAAACATCACAGCCATACTTTTCTTCACGTCCCGGGTTATCAAAGCGGACACAGCGTGGAATGTGATGATGTTTGCTAATTTGATGTTTGGAAATGGTTTATGGATGACCTTATACAGCAGTGAATGGTACGCGAGAAAAAACTGCCCTCCTGTTTATGTGAGTTCAAGATAGATATGGTTAATGTTATAGCGACTAAGAATTAATTTATTGAATGACTGCGGATATGTCATTCAAAACCACATTTTGGCATCAAAATGCAAATGACTGAAACAAATTATTCTCGCATTTGCAGACTGATTTCAGAGATATGATAATTCCACGTTCATGGACATGCTGAGGAATTCCGAATTAGTGAATTTTTCCCGTATTATATAATAGGCTAAAATGTCAGGTGACACGATGTGTGTTTAAATGGAATTATAATAAAATACAGATAAAGTAGAAGGGTTTCAACAAGTAAAAGTGGAAAGGTTCCGACACAAAATACATGTAAACACCTTCCCGGACAAGTTCACCACCCACTTTTTTATTTCACGTCAGATGCAATATCTCTGGCTATGGGAACCGTATAAAGCTACTATTTGGTTGGTATATAGTCCTAACACTCCGCTACTCTGTATTAATGGGGCGAGGTGCGGCGACTCACTACAGAGTGGGTCGCCCTACATGCAAACATTTTTTTGGCTTTTTCGGTGTCCCAAACAAGTTCACCACTCACTTGATTGGCTACACTACGAGGGCTATATCTCCAGCTGTGTGAGCGATAGAAAGCTGAAATTTGGGGGATGTCTTGCAAACAACCCCCTCTCACAATTCATCGGTGGGTGGCCGCCAACGACCCACTACAGCATGGGTTGCCGCATATAAAGTTGTTCATTTTTTAAAAACAACCTAAGTCTCCCCAAACAAGTTCGCCATCCGTCTGCATTATAAAAAAATGTTGTGAGAATATACCTGATATAAAATTAAATAAAATTTGCACCCTAGTTCTGCTCATTAAAAATTTTTCAGTAGGGCACCCACCCCGTCCCATAAACAGCAGACTGAAAATTCCACTTTAAACCAATTTTTTGTTCCACACTTAAAAAGTTGGTTTACAAAGTTCACTAGGGAAGGGTTTAAGGTTCAAAGTTATGTAAACAACATAACCTCTAAAATGCCTGCATAAGGAAATTTATTTGGGGTGAATGAAAAAATGGAAATTTTGTCAAATTTTGTTCCTGTGATGATGTCATTATGACACCATAATTTTCACCCCAAATAAATTTCCTTATGGAGGCATTTTAGAGGTCATGTTGTTTACGTAACTTTGAACATTGGACCCTTCCCTAATGAACTTTGTAAACCAACTTTTTAAGTGTGAAACAAAAAATTGGTTTAAAGTGAAATATTCGGCCAGCTGTTTATGGGATGGGGTGGGTGCCCTACTGAAAAATTCTTAATGAGAAGAATTAGGGTTCAAATCTGACTCAATTTTATACCAGGTTTGTTCTCACAACATTTTTTATAATGCAGTTTGATGGCAAACTTGTTTGGGACGCTTGGGTTGTTTTGAAAAAAATGAACAACTGTACATGCAGCAATGCATACTGTAGTGGGTCGCTGGCAGGCAGCCCCACTGGTGTATTGTAAGGGGGGTTGTTAGCAAGACATCCCCCAAATTTCAGCGTCATACCAGCCTCACAGCTGGAGATACAACCCTTGAAGTGTAGCTAATCAAGTGGGTGGTGAACTTGTTTGGGACAGCAAAAAAGCCAAAAAAATTGTTGCATATAGGGCAACCCACGCTGCAGTGGGTCGCCCCACCTCCCCCCATTGAAGCAGAGTAGGGGGGTGTTACAACTTTATATATTCAAAGTTTCAGCTTTATAACACCCCCACAGAAGGAGATATTACATCCGAAGTGAAAAAAAAAATTGGGTGGTGAACTTGTCCGGGAAGGTGTTTAAATACAGTGATGCAAAGGTATTCCTGGGTAGTAGTGATGTAACAGCGCCAAACCAAAAAGCGCCATGGCGCTTGGCGCTATAAGTCTGTGGCGCCATTGGCGCTTGGCACCATGCCCAGAGTTGTTAAAAGTACTGAACTTTTTTCAAAATATACGTAAACGTAAAGTAGTTCTTTAAAGCATACGTTAGGCATACCGACAAATCTATGCTTTTCCTACTTTTTTTGTGAAAGGTAGGTCCTTTAAGTTTTCAATTTGACTTAGATATTTGATTTTGAAAAAAAGGTACATAAATATTTGCGGTGGTAGAGTATAATGTTCGCCGAGTATAGCAACGTCCATCGCTACACAAACTAGTATACATGTAGCTGCGATGCAAACTGTGTGCGACCAATATATACATCATGTACATTGTGTACATCATGTACATAATTCCAGATTGGGGTATTTCGAGTGGGGGTTTATTTTTTCCCCAGCTCAAAAACACCTGGGGTATTTCAAGGGGGGGGGGGTAATTCAAGGAAAAAATGGAAATTTTGTCAAATTTTGTTCCTGTGATGATGTCATTATGACACCATAATTTTCACCCCAAATAAATTTCCTTATGGAGGCATTTTAGAGGTCATGTTGTTTACGTAACTTTGAACATTGGACCCTTCCCTAATGAACTTTGTAAACCAACTTTTTAAGTGTGAAACAAAAAATTGGTTTAAAGTGAAATATTCGGCCAGCTGTTTATGGGATGGGGTGGGTGCCCTACTGAAAAATTCTTAATGAGAAGAATTAGGGTTCAAATCTGACTCAATTTTATACCAGGTTTGTTCTCACAACATTTTTTATAATGCAGTTTGATGGCAAACTTGTTTGGGACGCTTGGGTTGTTTTGAAAAAAATGAACAACTGTACATGCAGCAATGCATACTGTAGTGGGTCGCTGGCAGGCAGCCCCACTGGTGTATTGTAAGGGGGGTCGTTAGCAAGACATCCCCCAAATTTCAGCGTCATACCAGCCTCACAGCTGGAGATACAACCCTTGAAGTGTAGCTAATCAAGTGGGTGGTGAACTTGTTTGGGACAGCAAAAAAGCCAAAAAAATTGTTGCATATAGGGCAACCCACGCTGCAGTGGGTCGCCCCACCTCCCCCCATTGAAGCAGAGTAGGGGGGTGTTACAACTTTATATATTCAAAGTTTCAGCTTTATAACACCCCCACAGAAGGAGATATTACATCCGAAGTGAAAAAAAAAATTGGGTGGTGAACTTGTCCGGGAAGGTGTTTAAATACAGTGATGCAAAGGTATTCCTGGGTAGTAGTGATGTAACAGCGCCAAACCAAAAAGCGCCATGGCGCTTGGCGCTATAAGTCTGTGGCGCCATTGGCGCTTGGCACCATGCCCAGAGTTGTTAAAAGTACTGAACTTTTTTCAAAGTATACGTAAACGTAAAGTAGTTCTTTAAAGCATACGTTAGGCATACCGACAAATCTATGCTTTTCCTACTTTTTTTGTGAAAGGTAGGTCCTTTAAGTTTTCAATTTGACTTAGATATTTGATATTGAAAAAAAGGTACATAAATATTTGCGGTGGTAGAGTATAATGTTCGCCGAGTATAGCAACGTCCATCGCTACACAAACTAGTATACATGTAGCTGCGATGCAAACTGTGTGCGACCAATATATACATCATGTACATTGTGTACATCATGTACATAATTCCAGATTGGGGTATTTCGAGTGGGGGTTTATTTTTTCCCCAGCTCAAAAACACCTGGGGTATTTCAAGGGGGGGGGGGTAATTCAAGGGGGGGGGGTAAATCGAGGAAATACAGTATGCACTTTCACAAAAATAAAAATATTTAAAAAAGAAAAGGCGGAGTCGCGTACAAACGAGGAATGTTTTTTCCCGAAATCTTTTTTCGTTTTTGCTGGTATTATTTTTGTTTTATTGATGATGACGTCATGATGGAGTGTTTCCTTCAGAAAAATGCATAGCTTGCGGTCCGCCGAGTATACAGAAAACATAAAGTAATTTTTTTTAACTTTTACTCATGAGTAAAATACTTATCCCCTTAGAAAACGTAAAAGTGATTATTTTTTCTGGATTTTGCCCAAATTTTCACTCAAAATCACTAATTTCCGTACCTTGTTGATGATTTTTACCTTCAAATTCACTAGTTTGTGTGTTTTGTGGCTATTTGCAACAATTTGTCCCCAATTTTTCGCTTTTTTCTCCCTTTTTTCCACATCTATGACTTGAAAAAGCCTATAACAAAGACTATCTGAAATACGTTTTCTGCACTCGAGTACTTTGTAAAAGTATACGTAAAAGCGAGTACAGGTACTTAAGTATACGTAAACGCATTTACTCTGTACTCGAGTATATGTACTTTTTGAGTAAACGTAAATATGTATTAACAACTATGACCATGCCCATGAAAAGCGCCATGGCGCTTTTGGCGCATGGCGCTATTTTTGCCTGGCGCCAGGAACTAAATGCCTGGCGCTTGGCGCCAAAGTCCTGGCGCTTTTTACATCACTATACTACACTACAGGTCAAACAAATTTCTCTCCAAATTATTTGTACACGAAACCAGGGTGGGAAATGCAAATAAATTAACGCTTATCATTTCAAATTGTTTGTCACTTCTCGCTGTGAAACACGTGATAATAAAACCGTAAAATAATTTGATATCTTGTTTATTTGTACTAGTAATTACGTCGCCGTGGGAGGTTGATTTGACAGAACTGTTTACCTATTTGACTGAACATTATGGTGTTATTTGCACACTCTTAAGACATGGACAATCAGCTGGTAAAAACTTCATTCCAGATGACACATTTAGTTTCATGCAGATGCATCGATGTTAAATAGTCTTTAACACTTAATTTGTCACAACTTAAATGTAAAACTTTATGAAACATTTGCATTTATCACACTGCTAAAATAGCTCTATTCACGCCTGCGCCGCACAGAGCGAAATAAAAATACTTCCGCTGCCATCCCTGCTTACTTGTTGGGAGCGACACATATTTACCCCACCCACACTTTTCAGTGCTATGCTGCACAGCCCTCTGAAGATGCCAACAGTGGCATGGTCGTTGTCGGAGCCAGAAACATGGCCACTTTTCATCAATCATCACTCAAAGTCACATTCTTATAATTTTGTAAATTAACTTTTGCGAGGTTCCAACAACGCGCACGTTAGATACTGTTTATAAGAGAAGGTACAGATAGTGATGGAAAAGCGCTTTTGGCACTTGGCGTTAATTTGCTGTGGCGCAATTGGCGCTTGGCTCTGGGGTTCGTAAAAGCGCGTTGGCGCTTTTGGCGCTTGTCGCTATTTTTGCCTGGCGCCAGGAAAGAATGCCTGGCGTTGGCGCTTTGCGCTAGCGCCAAAGTACAAAGCGCCATGGTGCTTGGCGCCATTTCTCCCTGGCGCCACTGGCGCTTGGCGCTGGGGCTCGGAAAAGCGCCATGGCGCTTTTCCGAACCCCAGCGCCAAGAGCCAATGGCGCCAGAGCAAAAGGGCGCCAAGCGCCAAAAGCGCCATGGCGCTTTTCTAGACCACGGCACCAAGCGCCAATGGCGCCAGAGGATATTGGCGCCAAGCGCCAATAGCGCCTGCGCCAAAATTTTTTTGCTTCTCATATTTATATGCGGCCATGCTGATGCACTGCTATTAATTTGTTTTTGGCTCAAGATACATGTCAACTGCAGTCACTTCTGTTCTTGTTGTCTTGATATTTTGCAGCTGGGTGTTTGTGCTAAGCTGAGTATAGCACACCATCTGTAAAAAGTGCTAAAATTTTTAGGTGTTTTTTTAGTTTTAAGTTTTATTTTTTTGGAATACTTTCGATTTTTCTACTATGATATTGCAGTTTCAAGTTTTGCTAGTCACTTTTGAACACAGGATTTTGAGGTTTCAAATTTTGGATTGCCATTGTTGGAATGGCTTCAGAAAGTGATTCCACACCCTGTAAAATCAAGTGTCAAATGTCAAGAAGTAAATGTGATGTAAAATGTCAATCAAAATAAAATAGAAAAATTTTTGATTCAACTTTTGACAGTTCACATGACACTTAACAAAGTTGTATTTATGAAATATTGGATGATGTTTATTACTCAACTTTACACTTTACAATCACTTTATACTTACTTACTGCAAGGAAGGAGCTCAGTATAGTGATTGAGCTAAAACCTATGTGAAGAGTGTTACCAGTCCAATGAATAGTCACATAAAGCCTTACATAATTCGGATTAGATGGGACAAATGTTAAATACCGATGCAATCACAAGGAAATTGTTTAAAAAGTAATCAAGAATAGGGTATGTTGATCTGGGAATACACTGACAGTAGCACATATAAATACTTATGTAAATTATACTTAACAGGTTTTTCTGCATTAAATAATGATGAATTTTGAGTACTTCATGGCACTTTTTTGGCGCTTTTTAAAACACCAGCGCCAAGCGCCAATGGCACCACGGCGTCATAGCGCCAAGCGCCAAAAGCGCCATGGCGCTTTTCCAAACCCCAGCGCCAAGCGCCAATGGCGCCACAGCAAAAAGGCGCCAAGCGCCAAAAGCGCCATGGCGCTTTTTGCTTTGGCGCTAGCGCCAGGCGCCAGCGCCATGGCGCTTTTCCATCACTAGTCATTATGGAGTATTTCCTTTTGAAAAATGCATAGCGTGCGGTCCGCTGACTATAACAACAAGCAAAATGCTAATCAAGAACCGCGTGTGTGCTAGCATTCGAAAACTGTACAGATTGAATATTTACTAAATGAACTTGAATATTAAGCCGCCTGAAACTTAATTTGCCCGAGATTGTATCTGTGTTTACTACGAAACGAATGGGGACTTTCCCACAAATTTTTCAATTTTAAAGTGCTTCTGTAATGATGAACACATTGAAACAGTGATATCTCAAAGTTGGCACAGTTTTGAGGCCTGACGCCATGTTATCTGGCGCTCGTTATCATCCGGCGCCGTTTGTCTGATTGACACCACGGCGCCATTTTTTCTGGCGTTTTTCCATCACTAAAAAAAGAAGCCAGCTGGTGACCGACCGATCAACTGACAAAGTATTTTATATGCTTTTTGTCATTGAGTGTGCATTGTTGCTGGCTTAAATCAACACAAATAATAACTATTTATAGGTATTTGGATAAACAGGTACTTGAATTAAATACAGGTACTTGGATCTCACAATAACCTATAAGTGACTTTTTGCGTTACTGCCTGTACTCTGTTGTACACCTACCGTATTTCTCCGTGTAAAGCACCCCCCCGTGCACAACACCCGGGGTGTTACACAGCTGCATAGCACCCCGGGGTGCTATGCTAGGTTGCAAAAAAATCCGTAAAAATGGACCTTATTATGTATGGACATTCCTAGAAAATGGAAGCACGCTGGCATTTTTACACTCGATATGTACCACAACCCCGTTGACCTAACACCCGGGTGCTATACAAGTTTTCAAAAATGGTTACTGAAAAGCACCTCAATTTTGTATAACACCCGGGTGCTTTACACGGAGAAATACGGTACTTTTTCACTCTTTAATGGCAAAAGCGAAAATGACCTATTTTAATTTACAACAAAAATTGAAACGTAAAGCATCAATCTGGCAAATTTATTTACGTGCGTCCATTTTCAAGGCTCTTTTCTTAGGCACCAACGCATTCAATATGCAACAGGTATCCAGCCGCCATTTCTCACAATATCCATACACAGTTTCAATCCAATTCGCTCTGAAAGCTTCTGGTCGCTATCAATCGTAAAACTTTGCACGCGCGAGCACATGAATTATTCCGTACGCCACACCCTTAGCCGGGCATGTGACCCGGCCCCCTGTTTAGATTAAGTAAAGCGAGCCGAGCGAAATGCGCTGCCATTCATGAGATGTGTCGTGTGGTTTGCAGAGTTGTTGAAAGTATTGAACTTTTTTCAAAGTTTACATAAATGTGAACTATTTCTCTTTATACTCACCCCCAGTAAATACAAAAAACGCAAAATAAATTTTCTTATTGTTTTACCTTTGAGAAAACATTGGTAAAATATCAGAAAATGTAAAAGTGTGTATTTTTTTTAAACATTGTCGCAATTTTCACTCAAAATCACTCATTTTAAAGCCCATGACAGATTTCAAAAAGGCCAAGCTGAAATATTGTTTCTGTACTTGAGTACAAAAAGTAAATGTAAAAGCAAATACAGGTATTTACTCTTTCATACAAATTGAAAATTTACTCAGTACTCAAGTATATGTATTTTGTGAGTAAAAGTAAATATGTTTTAACAACTATGATGGCTTGTGGCAGGGGAAACAGGCGGCATGGGAATTTTGTTTCTAAGCACACTACTTGACCCACATTAGCAACAGTCATTTGAGAAATCCATTTTCTATGTGTTTTGAAGTGTCAATGAACCAAAAATTGTCTGGATTAAGTGACTAATAAATATGTCTATGTTTCAAATTACCTTTCTGCCAACTGCTGGCCTATGGTCAACAGCATTATTTATGCACATGTAAACTTAATCATGTTCAACAC
The DNA here is from genome assembly GCA_964036195.1 of Sphaerolaimus hirsutus. Classification (NCBI taxonomy): domain Eukaryota; kingdom Metazoa; phylum Nematoda; class Chromadorea; order Monhysterida; family Sphaerolaimidae; genus Sphaerolaimus; species Sphaerolaimus hirsutus. The sequence goes on from OZ038451.1 coordinate 11,993,966, forward strand.
AAATTATTCATAAATTAATTCTCAGTGCCAGTGACATATCATCTCAAAATTTACCTTTGAATTACATTTGACACAACAAATAAATGTGTAATTCAGGTGCATTTTGAAGGTTGAGAAGGTTTTGAAGGTTTGAAGGTATCCATGAGAATAACATGCAGCTATGTAAAAAATTGTAGAAGTGCAACCATGAAACTACCTATACATGTCATTTGAAAATACCTTTTTAACAACCATTTTTATTAGTTGAAGTTCATAGTTATAAATAATCAGAAACCCAAAATATCTTGGCAAAATATAACACATCACAACAACCTCAATGAATGGCACTGCTAAGTGGGCCAATTTTCACAGTGCATTGCATTCCATTCCATTTGATGTGGCGCAAGCTATGCAATTTTTAAAACACTAGTTTATTGCTTCGTTTATCTTTTGTCTCACCATAATACATCATGCAACAGGTCGATTGCACATGGATCCAGCTGATAACTCATGCATGGCAGTCTTTAGTGCACTGCGCTTCCATCTATTTTGCACAACATACTGTATATCCTCGAATAAGTCCCAAAGGGAGTTATTTTTTGAGGGGGGAGTTATTCAAGAGGGATGGGTTATTCAAGGGGCGGAGTTATGCGAGGGGAAGTTATTTTGTTTCTTAAATTGACCCAAAAATCTTTTCCACCTATCACAGGGGGGGGGAGTTATTCAAGTGTAGTGAGTTATTCAAGATGGGGGTTATTTTTCCCAACTCGGTCAAAAGGGGAGTTATTTAAGGGGGTCTGATTCGAGAATATACGGTCTATGCATATTTTGAGACGTAGGTAGATGTATCTGTATATTTACAATCTGATAAGGTGAATTTGTCTGGTTGTAGATTTTAGTGCGTTTTGAATTGACTGAAGTCAAAATGGACACGCGTCGCAATTGCGACATAATTCGGCCGGCTGCCGCTTATCGCATTTAGCGGAAAATTGAGGAAGGAAGCGGCTGGCAACGGCGCATGTTTCAAATCGTGACGAATTTCGCTCGACGTGTTAAGGTGACAAAGTTCGTTGAGTCGAGACTCTTGACTCGCCATCGCTGGCTGATTATGTTCAACGTAAATACAGTGGTAATTTATTTACCTCGACTATCTCGCCTTGACGAAACTGCCCATTGAACTACTTGGTTTATTCACGACTTATGTCCAATAGATTTGTCTCAAAGTGATTTCAAAGTCAAAGTGGTCACGTCTGGTCCCAGGAAGTAATGCGTTGCCTCCCCCCGTCGTTTTCCCCCTGAAAACATTGCAATAACAGCTTATTAATGAAGGGTGTTTCTGAAGAACCATCTATGATAAATAGAACCCCCACAATCCACCAGAGTTGTTAAAAGTACCGAACTTTTTCCAAAGTATACGTAAACGTAAAGTATTTATTTTTTACTCACCCCCTGAGTACAGAAAACGTAAAGTAATTTTTTTTTACTTTTACTCATGAGTAAACATGAGTAAAATACTCTTTCCACTAGAAAACGTAAAAGTTAGTATTTTTTTAGAAATTTTGCTCCAATTTTCATTCAAAATCACTCATTTTCGTACTTTCTTGACCATTTTAACTTTCAAATTCACTAGTTCATGTGTTACTTGCCTATTTAAAGCTATTTTTGTAAATTTTTCCCCTATTGTTTTTTTTTCTTCGTCTTTTTCCCGCATCTATTCCTCCAACAAGCCTATAACATCTTAAATACGTTTTCTGTACTCGAGTACTTTCAAAAAGTATACGTAGAAGCGAGTACAGGTATATTTTTTCAAAGTGTACGTAAACGTATTTACTCAGTACTCGAGTATACGTACTTTTTGCGTAAACGTAAATACGTTTTAACAACTATGCAATCCACCACACCCAGAAAGAATATAGGTAGATAAATATGAATGTCATATTTTTTTATATTTTCTCCTCAAAAAGGAAAATATAATATTAAGAAGCCACTGAGAAGTTGTCTATCTCTCAACACTCCCGCTGATTAAACTGAAACGCAAACAAAACACACAATATTTTCTATCAAGTAATGCTATTTTTTGAACATACTTTCTTCAGTAAGCTTACGACCTTTCTTTGGACCTTGTTTGAGCCCTTATTCAGCAATTACCCAGTCAAATCTTTTGTACCATTACCAAGTGACTAATTCGATGGCAAAACCGCATCTTATAAAGCGACAAATGAAATAAGAAAATTACCGTATTTCTTCTAATACAAGGGCGGGTTTCCAATAGAAGGACGTCTCCAATAGAAGGTAAATACACTTTTTAGAATTTATTCGGGCTTGAGTCTCTTACCTACATCTCGTTAGACTTTGACATAAACATTTTCGCTTGCTTGCCCGCTGATTTTTATTATAACAATTATAGACTAGCACGAAGAAGAGCAGCTAGTGACACAAAAATGCCAACATTGATTGCATAAACATCGTTATGACTATGAGAACCCTTTACTCTTTACATAGCATACGTTTTATGGCGCTGATAAATACTAGGCGCCTAAAATACCGCTATAACGACATCCAATTAGCACTTCATTAGTGTCAGCCTAGCATTTCAGCATGCAAATTGCCAAGCCATGTGCACATAAATGGATAGTCTAAGGATGCATGCTAGGTAAAATGACTACCTAGTAAATATAGGTACCGTATTTCTTCGAATTACCCCCCTCGAAATACCCTCTCAAAATGGGCACTATGAATTAATAACCCCCCCCCCCCTCGAAATACCCCCTCAAAAAGGGCACTATGAACTAATAACCCCCCCCCGTCGAAATACCCCCCCATATTGAGTATAAAGAGAACGTCAATGACAAAAGATGCGGTTTATGACCCGGGCAATGCATAACACACGTTAAAAATAATGATTGTGCTAAGTTAGAACATGGTTTATACCATTTACCTACATACCTACCTACTTATAAAATGCTGTAGACTCTTATACATGGTGGTTTTTGCTGCATTTTTCTACGTCTGCGTACGTTATTAGTACTGGGTTTTCAAAAAATTTCTGCCGAAATAATACCCCCCTCGAATTACTCCCCTCGAATTACTCCCTCGAAATACCCCCTCAAAATTGTTATCTGAACCCCCTTCTGAAAAAATAAACCCCTCTGGGGGTATTTCGATGAAATACGGTAGGTGGAATACTAGACCACCATTTACTAAAATAAATGCATATTAGTCTAAGTTCAGTTTTGTACAAGCGGACCGTATTTTAACGAATAATTTCACGCGAATTTTTTTCAGAACATTTTGATGCGCTCATTATACAATGAGCTCATTGAGTGTAACTTACATTCGTTAGGAAAATGTCCTATGAATCAAACATTATTCACATTATCAAATTAATTTACCTACCTAACTGAACTAAATATTTATATAATGATTACCCATGACTCAAGACTGAAAAACGCATGTAGCTTTAAAAGTTTTTTTTTGCATAAGCTTTATTTTAAGACATTTTTATTGTATAATAAAACGCAGCTGGTATATCGCGCTTTATGGTGTTATCCAACGGTAGTGCTTTTTGATTTATTCAATTAGTGTGCGTAAACGTACGAGGGCGCTCATTTGAAAACGTACGGTAGATGTATGAAGTTTAGGCAGGAAAATACGAATGAATTAGCTTTTACAGACATGCTTTATCGGTGCATTTCACAAATTAGCTTTGTACTATTTCAATAGGACTACTATATATTTAACCATCCCAGAGGGTCGAACCAAACCTATTGTATATTAGCATTCATGTATACGATTTTAAATTCCAATTTTACATTTGGATTTTTACCATTTTCCAATGGTGTCCAAGTAAACGTCGTTCAGACACTCAACTAGTCATTCAAATTACATTCTACAGACAAACTGAACCACCCTGTAAAGCATTTAGACACTTTCGTTCTATTCTATCGATAGACCATTAACTACCAGCACTCATTTTCACCAAACAATGTGACAGCCATGAATGAGGGCAGCTTAACTAAACCGTGGGGGCGATATGACTTTTTTTGGTATTTTTCCTAGTTTTATCGGAACACACCTCCCCCTGGATGATTTTCTGGATCCCTGATTTGCAATCTAACAGTAAAACTTGGTTACCGTATTACATCGAATTAACCCCCCCCCCGCTTGAATTAACCCCTCCTCGAAATACCCCCCCCCCCCCCTAAAATTTGGCTGAGGAAAAAATCCCCCCCCCTCGAATTATCCCCCCTCAAATTTTGCTGGCGAAATAATAAACCCACTGGGGTTATTTCGAGGTAATACGGTATACGAATCGTGGCCCACAAAAATTTCGGGGTGGTTCAATTATCGTCCCACTTGGCACATACCAAATGCCTTGACATTAGGTAGTTGAAATACCTACTACCCTCGCATATTAGGCAGGAAGTATTTCAGCAGAACAATTTTAACACATTGTCAAGTTTCCGGTCAGCTTATGTTGGATGCGGAAATCGCAAAGCGTGTGCGCACTCGAGCGTTTGTCGCTGGCACATGAAAAAAGTTTAAATGGCCATACTAACGCATGCATTGCTGTCTTTGCTGCCGTCACGTTAAAGAGCGTGGGATCTTTGTGTTCGGCTTATGGCACGCTAGTACTCAGGACACTTTTCACTAGCACTGAATAGAACAAAATCGCCACGCATCATGCCTAACATCACCCTTGAGGCCGTTGTGCATCTCACTGTCATGAGTAGTGATGGAAAAGCGCCACGGCGCTGGCGCTAGCGCCAGAGGAAAAAGAGCCATGGCGTTTTTGGCACGCGCCATTTTCCTGTCTCGCCATTGGCGCTTGAAACTACGCCCATGAGAAGCGCCATGGCTAGTGATGGAATGGCGCCATGGCGCTGGCGCCATTTGACGGCGCCAAAGGGCGGTGCGCCATGGCGCCATTGGCGCTTGGCGCCCTTTTTCTGTGGTGCCCTTGGCGCCCACTTTTTGTAAAGCGCCATGGCGCCCTTGGCGCTTGGCGCCCTTTTTCCGTGGCGCCCTTGGCGCCCTGCCCTAAAAGGGCGTCAAAATGGCGCCAGCAGGGCTTCAATATGAGTGTTGGATAAACAAAAAATATAAATGCGCGTTCGTGGATAATCAAAATTCGCTGGAAAAATGAACGAAGTGGTGCGAGTGGATGGAAATGTTTTGTCCAACAGTTCATCAGACGTGTCTGTATGATCGGAAGCTGAGAATGATGAACTGTTGAACTTGCAAACTGTTAAATCAACCAATTCAAATCGTCCACTTCAAGAAAACATCCACGGTAAAGATTTATTTTAAGAGTTTGTTGTTTTTGTGTGTTTGTTGTTTTGTTGAATGACAATTTTTATTATGTTTGAATTGAACATATGAGTATAATGTTATCCAAAAAAGTGTTGCTAGTCCCGTTTTTGTTGATTACATGCTGGAGAATGTGAATAAAGAAGTCAGTGTGTGCACAACAGTGCTGGAAACACATTTTTAGCCCACACAGGGTAGTGAACGCCCCTACTTACCCTGGCGCCATTGGCGCCTGGCGCCCTCTTTTTCAAATGGCGCCCTGGCGCCATTGGCGCTTGGCGTCCTGTTTCCGTGGCGCCCTTGGCGCCTGGCGCCCACTTTTCGAATGGCGCCATGGCGCCATTGGCGCCAAGCGCCCTTTTTTCTGGCGCTTTTCCATCACTAGCCATGGCGCCTTTGACGCTTGGCTCTATTTTGGCGCAGCAACAAAATGCGTGGCGCTTGGCGCCATTTTGCGCTTGTGCCGTTGGGAGCTTGGCGATAGAATTAAAGCGCCATGGAACTTTTGGCGCTTGGAGGCAAGGTTCCGGCTCTTTTTCCACCTTTAGTCTACCTAGTGGCTATCAAGACAAGTTCCAACAAAGGAATCGAAAATTCGAAGATATTTACTGTTAGCGTATTTTCTACTTTAATATAATTTTGAAAACTATTCCTAAAACATATTCACCGTAAATTCGAAGACACAGCTATCAAAATTGTCAGAAAAATTCAGATCTAGGTAGGTATTTGTTTCACAGTATTTCGCATTGCCCAAGATATTCATTCAATCAATGGTTGCAAAACATCTACTCAACTCGACCAAAATTTGGGTACACTATCAAATCAGCATACCATGCCACAACATCTCATCATCAAGATTCCTTCCTCAATCTTTCCCATAGCCTAGGCACCCCAATTTTACCACCCACGTAGCTCAGTCACTTAACACATAAAACTCGAGCACAAACTCGACCCACCCCGCACCCCTCAACCCCATCACATCCATCCATCATCAGAGCGTGCGACAGAGATAAAAGCCTCACACGTGCCAGGAAACTGCGCGGGGACAATCGCTTTGAGCAGTTTTTGTCACCCCCGCCTGTCAGATGCATTTTACCCGCTAGCCCATTGCGCGGGGCTAGTTGGCTTAACTGCATGAATGTGTGCGAGATGTGTTGAAAAGTTGGTTTGTGCTGGCCTGACGGATCGGTTGTTTGGTGGACTTGTGGTTTTGGGACACCTGGGACTAGATTCAGTTGACACGGCACTTTTTTGAGCGACTGGATTAGGTTTACTTTGAATTTTTCCCTGATCGTTTGAAAGTGGTGTTCATTGATTAGGCTGTCCTTCAACTTTGCTACAAATAAACGGATGGAGCAGATCTAAAAACGTGTCGGGCTGACAAAAATTTCGAACCTGGGGGCACTTCCAGGCCTGTAAAATGTAAATTGACGTGCAAAGTGTCAAAAATCATGTAAAATGTCCTGTAAAATGCTTTGCCATCTTAGGCACTAAGCATTTACAGACTTTTGGCACTTTGCATGACATTTGACATTTTACAGGGTCTGCTGGAAGTAGCACCCGACATTATGGACTTGCATGTGACAGTTGTGAATGGTTCTGGACTTTTTCGATTGGCACGCGGCATTTGGACAGTTCTGGGTATGCCGCAACTGTTTCTTCCACGCTGGTTGAAATAAATACGCGCCGCCATTTTTGGGATATTCGTGTGTAGCCTATTGTATCGCATTCCAATACTCAAGGGGATAGAATTGGGTGATGTAGATGGAGCCCATCCGTTTTCGAGATCTACGACGTGTGTTTGAGTGGTCTTTCATTTCCATCCGTTTCTGCCACTATAAAATTCCGCTGTCGTAATGCACAAACGCGTTGATATAAATGCTATATAGCATGCAGAGTGCTTCAAATGGACAAGTGAAATAAACATTCATTACAGTTATTTAATATATTCAGTAAATTGCATGTTTACATATTTACTCAACCACAGATGATAGCGGAAACAACAAGCAATATATATTTACGTTATATTCTTGAATAAGCCCTCCATTAGTGACCCCGTCTCCTTGAATAAAACCGCTCTAGCGGTAGTTGCCAAAGTGCAATTTCCGAAACAGACAAATCTGTCCTAAACACAATTGAGTTTACAGGCTGAGAATCCGTCAAGTACAGTTGATGGGGATCGAAAATAGTTCATTAAACTATACTTAAATCTAAACTAACTAAATCCGTTAAAAAAAATTGTTTAACGAAATGATAACTCCTTGAATAATACCTCCCCTCAAAAAGTTCCACCCTTCAAAAGTCTGACAAATAAATAATTCCTCAGGGGAATTATTTGATCAAATACGGTATTTACAGACATGTGATGAGGAAAATGATAGCAGCAAATACTGCGAAGGAGCAGCAATATTGACGCTCTCATGTCGGAAAATTAAATACATAAATAAAAATTGCCCACATGTCAAGGACGTTGACAACCTGTTTAAGAAGCATAATTTTTTTTGGTTGTTATTGTCATTATGAATCATTAAAATGTTTTGTATTATTTGGCATATTTATAGTTATTCATTTAGCCGTTGTTCAACTTTTATCAATAGTTTTTGAATGTCACCAAATGACTCATTTTCGATTGCGGCAAAAGGTGTCAAGAGGTCCGCCTCCGCCATGTTTAAGTCGAAATTTCGTTCACTTTTTACGGATTAAAAGGCACATCAGAGGATCTGAAGACATTGTTGTGTTTCGCACGATTACACAATTCATTGCGACCTTGATTTTCTTTTTCTTTTACATAAAAATAACAGTTTGAAATTTCAATTTTTGGAAAAGAGTTTGTTTTAACTTTGTTGTGTGCCATCATAAATAGTTGCGTGTTATTAAATCTAAATACACCACACATGTAAATTAATGTACGCAGCGAAAAATCGCTCGCCTTGCAACTGAAATTCAACGCAATCAGCCAATGTTCTTCTTGTGAATAATTAAAATAAGTTGATTGCCGCATGACACCTCACATAGGGGAATATGGTTGACGTCATTAGCACTCCTTATCAATCTTTCACGTGTAGAACATGGTCTTGCATGTGAAAAACATCATGACTTCATTTGAAACGCCATGAAAACAATGTTACGTCAGGAAGTGCCATTTGCGCTATCATGTTTTCTGTATGATTCAATAAAAGCCGAAATGCGCAAATGTGGGGAAACATTTTGAACACGATCATCTACATCTAGTGTCATTACGTCTAGCGTAAGTCTCTAAATTATCGAGTGAACCCCTCCTTATGTACCCACCTATCTATGTTTATTTATGTAATAATAAAATATACCTATCTACTCTAGTTCTTGGATAACATAATTTTACTCTTCACTGAAGCATGTAAAATGGAGCCAAATAACAGTGCCGCGCCGCCATAATGTAAAAATTCGTTTCTACTGTGAAGCGCCATTTTCGCTGGACTCTTTCTAAGGCTTTATTGCACCTCACAAATTTATAAACGCGTCGAACCGAACATACACAAATTCTTGAATACCCCCCCCCCTTAAAAAGCCCACCCTCGAATAACCCCGCTGGCTAAATGAGTATGGATTACACGGACCGACTGCAAATATTTCCTCTAACGGGGAATTGACCACGATAGGGGTTTTATTCGAGAGAATACGGTACATCTACGCCGTAGTATGCGCGCATTAATGAGGAAAGCAGTAGTTATGGGCGCTGCTAATTTTCTAGCACGCGATATGCACCGCGGCTGTCTGAAAGCTTCTATGGACACACTGCATCATTTAGTATCGCTCTCTAATTCGCAATTTTATTATACACGCTGCTCCGCGGTTCCAGTCCGATGTGTTCTACTGTATTTATTTATTCTTCGAAATTAATAGTTTCACAGGACATTTTTCAGGACCCGCATTGTACACATAAGAATGTCGCTCACGCGATACATCAATTTGCTAGCTTCGCACGTGCACGGGGCCATTGTTTGCGACCATTTCGCATGTGATAAGGTGGTGTTTGTGATTGAGTCCATGCTGCCCGACCCAATGAGGCGTGGCGCCTGCTTGATTCAGTGCCGCGTGCATGTGGGACCGGGGTAGCGATGGAAAATAGGGGGGAAATGGCGCCAGGGTAGTGGTGGAAAACAAGGGAAATTGGCGCCAAATAGCGCCAAAAATAATTGGCGCCGCTAATGAAATACGCCAAAAATTTGAAACACTTTCGTGCCGTAAATATCGCGAGAAGGATAGTCGTGTAGAGGTAAAAGCCCGTAGGGCGCCAAAATATCCCTCCGTAAATGGAACTATCACACCATTCCATCACTAGAGGACTCATTTTATATTGGAAATTTGAAATGATGCTCGCAAATGAGAATTTTGCTGGATTTTTATCTATTGTTTCATTCGATGTGCTCAATATATTTCTGTATTATATGTGGATATGTTATGTACGCTAATGCTATATATCGCGCTTGCTTTATATATTGGTATACCTAGGTATTTGGTTTTATTTAGCAAATATTTTCGTTCATTTTTTGCTATCTGCGGCGTTTTAAATTTTACTAAACAAATATACCGTATTACCTCGAAATACCCCCATGGGGGTTTATTATTTCGCCAGCAAAATTTGAGGGGGGGTTAATTCGAGGGGGGGGTTTATTCGAGGGGGGGTTTTATTATTTCGCCAGAAAATTTCGTGGAATTCATAGTAAAGAATACGCTATTTCTTACACAAAAACGGTAATAAATGTGAGAATATAGGTTATATTGGTGCTGAAGGTGTACATCTGTACACAAATGAGCGTATAAGAGTAGCTGCGATGCAAATAAGTAGTAATAAATACATCATGTACATTGCATACATGATGTTCATCATTCCGGAGGGGGGGTATTTCGAGGGGGGGGGGTTTATTATTTCCCCAGCCCATTTTGAGGGGGGGTTAATTCGAGGGGGGGGGTAATTCAAGGGGGGGGATAATTCGAGGTAATACGGTAAGCGTTGTAAATATTTATAAAAATTTCACTTGCATACATTGTGAACTGATCTGTAGTCTGCTAACTGCCCAACAAACAAGGAATCTCTCAAAAAACATCCCATGATAAATTAATGCATAATCTATATTCATTTTTACCTATGTATTTACATTTGTATCAGGTATTTATTTTGCATAATGTATAAATTATGTGTCTATGTGTCTGACCCTTTTCGCATCCTTCGCAAAAAGTTCAATGTGGGAATATGCGTTCCTTTATGCACCTCAGACTTAATGCCTGGCTGGAAGGTCAAGACTCGAATATAAAAATTGGTTCTCAAAGTCTATTCAGAATTTGCGATCAGCATAAACAAAAAAGTTTAAACTTCAGCAGAAACATCTCGCAAACTTTTTTTCGCGCGAAGTGATCGAACCCTGCTATAAAGCCGGAATTACAGCTCAGCGGCGTTTGACGTGAAATGATTACGTCGTAAAATTGATTACATCAAAATGGACAAAGGTACAGCATTGAAATTTCAGAATTAGATAGTTCTAGTAATTATGTGTAATGTCCCAAACAAATTTTATCAAATAATCATTATTTAAGTAGTTATTAATTTACCGTCGAAATTTACACATTCTACGTCAACATTTCACGTCAAACATTTTACGTCACCAAAAAATTTTGACGGTAAATTAATAACTACTTAAATTATGATTGTTTGATAAATTGTTTTTGGGACATTACACACAATTACTAGAACTATCTAATTCTGAAATTTCAATGCTGTACCTTTGTCCATTTTGATGTAATCAATTTTACGACGTAATCATTTCACGTCAAACGCCGCTGAGCTGTAATTCCGGCATTAGATATTTAAGTACCTATTTAGTATAATACCTATAAATATTTCCTAAATGATATTTCCATAATATACTGCACCGACGTAAAACACAATTTTGCCATTTTGCCAAACCACGTGGTCTCACAATCTCAAGTGTCCCAGTTCTGTTTGACGCCTCCGCTAAATTTGCGTCACTTAAATAATTCGAATAAACTCCTTTCGGAGTCGTTTTTGCCCCGTCAATCAAGTGCCAAAAACTGAAATATTTCGCGCGGCACGCGCTGAGAGTGGGGAACTCGAAACGTGACAATTGAGTACGATCACGCCACCATTTTTGTCAGCAAATTTCAAGGAAAAAGTTTTGAGTTCAAAATGCGGTCACAAATTGTCCTAGGGAGTTATTGTGGAGGCAATAATTCGGCCTTCAATTTCAACTGGAATTTTCCGCCCAGAATATTTATTGTATTTGACCACACATCCAACTATAACTGTCATAATGAAATTGTCCAATGACTATTATACATCTGCACAAAAAAGGTAGTAGTCATTTACCAATTTATATATTTATCTAGCCAAAACAGCTAAACAGGTTATAACAACACCCACTAGCTGAAAACTTAATCAAACTACCTATCAACAAGACTCATTTTTTCTTGATCATATCGTAAATACTCCCGTTATTCTTCTAATACCGTATTTCTTCTAATAGATGAGCACAGTTCTATTTTTCGTTAACGTTTTGACCTGCCGTTCTATTGGAGGCTGCCTTTCTATTTTTTCACCAATTATTTTCACACAGTCTCATTTGAAAATAGTGTTTTAGTGAAGCATGAAGGACATTGTAAATAATACCAGATTCAAACATCAAATTTAAACAAAACCTAATGTGAAAACAACCCAGCAGAGTTGTTAGAATTACATCTACATATACTTTTGAAAAAAGTTCAGTAAGTATTTAATTTTTACTCACCACAAAGTATAGAAAATGTAAAACACTCTTTTTCACTCATACTCATGCGTAAATGTGAGTAAAATACTTTTTTCAAAGGAAAATGTAAAAGAAAGTACTGTTCCCCTGGAAAATGTAAAAGCTACTACTTCTTACATGTGAGAGTGTCAGTTTTACTCTGCAAGGCATAATTGATGTCGTTTTTAGTGATCATATAGTATTTTTTTGCAAATGATATGATTTCTTCTAAATTTTCTTATTTTAGCAACAAAAATACATTTTCTCTGTATGCGTGTACTTTTGAAATGTACGCGTAAAAAAGAGTACGGTATTTCCTCGAAATACCCCCTCAAAATGGGCACTATGAATTTGTGGTCCGGGAAATGCATAACAGACGTTCAAAACACTTACTGTGTTACGTTAGAACGTCGTTTATACCATCTACATCCTTATATAAGGCTGTCAAAACTTATAAATGGTGGTTATTTTGCATTTTTCACGTTTTTCTCTCAAAATTTTCACTCTGAAAAAATAAACCCCCCGGGGATAATTCAAGGAAATACGGTACATTACTTTTTTCAAAAGTATATGTAAATGTATGTACTCTTGTACGCGTATTTTTTGAGTAAATGTACATTGTACATTTTAACAACTCTGCAACCCAGAATGATAGTTCTGAACACCTTGGATGTTCTCACCACTCATTTTTCTTATATGTTTGTGTTTTGGCACTCTTCCAATGTAATTTCTATCTGCCATTCTATTGGGGGTGCCCTTATGTTTTCGTGAGTGCAAAAACGTGCCACAACCTGCCGCTCTATTGGAGGTGCAGTTCTTTTGGAGGTATGTCGCTCCATTAGAAGAAATACGGTAAACAGAAGGTCCAATAAAAGCCAGCCCCGTAATAAAAAGATAATAGAAGGGTAGGGAAAAAGCCGACAAAAACGGAAAGAGCGCTCATCTACCAGAAAAAAGTGGCAAATACCAGGGAAGAATCCAAATTGGTCATCCGTAAAACCTATCCCGATAAAAGCGATCCCAAAGTCAAGTTTCAATCAAACGCTGTGCTGCGTCCATCTGTCAACAGTGGCTACATGGGGCGGTAAATTTTATGAAGCCCACCTCCAGCTACATAGTTCGAGTTTGTTGCGTTCACATGCATATACGCACCGCACCGCCTCATTACCCGAAAGTCGACCCGACAATTTTTCTGGAAACACAGACATGAGAAAATATTTTATTTACGAACTAGGACCCCCCGGAAAACACGGAAACACTAAGTGTTTTTTTCTGTGTTTGTAATTGGCTGTGTTCTTGAGAAGATCCTTTTGAGTTTCGCTTTCGTTTAGAAATTGCGTTTCGTTTGCCATTTGACAGGGCATTTTACATGCTTTTTGACACTTTGCATGACAGTCGACACTTTACAGGTCTGGGAATGGATCCATGTAGACTAAAGTAGACTTTTATAACAGGTCATATTGCCTCAGGCTCAATCTCAGACCCTGTATTCAAAATGTCAGATGTCATGCTAAGTGTCAAAAGTCATGTGAAATGCCCTGAAAATGGCAAAGTTTACACTGATAAGGCAGATATGTTAACAGATAAAGCAAATAAGTTGTTTTTAGAAATAATTTTGTGTCTCCTTAGCCGCAAGTGACTGGCGGGTCCCATCGAGTCGGGTCGGGTTTCCAGCGCTACAGCACACACTGCATGGCTGGTTGCATGATAAATAAAGTGCAGAGTACCGCATGAAGCCAGGCTAACTATACATAAACTTTGGCCCGCAATTCAGCTCAGCTGCTGGCACATGGCCGTAATTTGCATAGTGCCACTCGTTTCCGTTTTGGACCCGTTCCCACCAATGGGCAGAAGGTTAAGACACGGCTTACTCGCGTCCGAGTTATTTCGAAAAAGGAAATTTCTGTCCGGACTATTAGACTGAAATATCGTGCATTATTTTAGAGCTTTTTCACACATTTCTATAGAAACGTTTTCCAGATATAACATAAATAAACTCACAATTGTTACTTTAAGGCAACAATTTACATAATGACGTTGCACTTACACTCAACATTTGATCTTTTCTGAATTATAGTGACAGCTAAGTTCAATTCTAACCTGCCTTCACTCAAGATCCATCCTGCGTTGAAATTGAACTAAATCACACGTTTGTTTCGTGCCCTGACTAGGGATGGAAAAAACGTTTTTTTTCAACTACCCTGTTTTTATGTTCTAATAAAAAAGTTTTCAAATATGGCTATGAGTCAACATATACAGGTCAGACAAGTGGCAGTACTTTGTGATGTTATATATAGCTGTGAAGTACATTATAAGTGGTGATTTCTGTCAAAAATATCCATTTTATGTTGACTCGTTAATACGGCCATCACATTATTGTTTTCAGCACATTTTTGGGGGTCACACTATTGGAGGGGTGCATTTTATTTTGGCTCAACTCAACGACTCAACTGTCCACATAACTCAAGTGTGAGCATGACATTGTAAATGCTTTTTCAAGGTTTAGAAGGGAGAAAAGGGGAAAAATTGCTAAAAGAAGGCAAAAATAGCTCAAAATATGTATTTATATAACAGCAAACAGTATTAAAAATAGCTGAAAATAGACAGTTAGACACATGAACTAGTAATTTTGGAGGTTGGGGGTTGCATTATACTCACACAACGTGCCCAATGGGGTCACACTATTGGAGGGATCGCTTTATTGGAGGGGCGTCGCGAACATAGAGAATTTAGGTAAATCACCTTTTGTCAGATGTTGATGACTTCATCAAGTGAAGTGCAGCATTGAATAGTGCCAAAATAAGGTTAAAAAGAAGGCTAATAGGCTAGGCTAACATTGATACTGATGTTTCACACTGTAGAAGTATGTGGGAGCACATTGACTGGATATTTTATAGTACTAGGGTGTCTGTCAACTTTCTGTTTTCCAAAAGAATTTTTGGAACAAATCGTAGCTTTTACACCAAAAATGAATCACATCACAACCAATGAAAACCATCAATGGTAATGTGTGTGTGTGTGTGAAATTGTGTGTAGGGTTCAAACGGGATTGACTTTTCGGGATCGGGATCGGGATTCACTTTTTGAGATTTCGGGATTGGGATCGGGATCGGGATTGGGGTTTCGGGATCGGGATCGGGATTGGTATTTTGAGATTTCGGGATCGGGATCGGGATTGGCCGGGATTGGGGTCACAGGATCGGGATCGGGATTGGCAATTTTTCGGGATCGGGATTGGGGTCTAGGGATAGAGATTTTCGTCACTGTTCTGGCATTCACAGTTGTTCATAAAGGTCTCAAAACACTGTTGGATGCCAGAAAAGTGACATAAAATGGACGCTGGGGGTTTGCGTTCACATTTTTGCATGCAAAAATGTCATTTTTTCACTTTTTTAATTTCCACTATTTTTTCCGGGATCGGGATCCCGGACTTGGGAGATTCTCGGGATCGGGATCGGGATTTGAAAGTTTTCGGGATCGGGATTGGTATTTTTGGATTTCGGGATCGGGATCGGGATCGGGATTGGGGTTTCGGGATCGGGATCGGGACTGCTAAATCCCGGAATTTCACGGGATCCGGGATCGGGATCGGGATCCCGTTTGAACCCTAATTGTGTGCACAAAAATTGCAAAATACCTCGTGTATAAGTACTAAAAAATTTTTTGGATGAGGTTTGGAAAAACGACTTCGATGCTTGCGTTTAAAAAAAACGTTTGAAAAACAACAACCGGCCATTCCTAGTCGCGACCATCAGAACTGCACTTCTGACGGCATCAGAATATTTAAACCCTACCCATATAAAGCGGTTCTCAGAGTACCGGCAACAGGGCTTCTTGCCACTGCCAAAAAAACGAAGCGGGATAATTTAATTTGTCGCCTGGGCTGTCATTTTGTCGGCGGCGCCACTGTCAACTCAACACACGTCACTTTACCAGCCTCGGAGAGATCACGCCACCGCTCGGACTTTTTATGTCCGTTTTAACTCCAAAATGCGCGCTTTTAACAACCCAAATCGTAATCGCATTTTACGCATCGGCAGGCAGACACCCAATTTGGAGCGGTCTTTTTTGCAGACAAATGGCATAGTTGATGCTATTTGACGAGTGATTGGAGTGGCGCCAGTTTCGGCGCGGTATGTGTGACGAATAAAAAACACAGGTGCCGGTTCCGCAAGTGGAAAAGTTAAGAGTTAAAACTTAAGAGTTGAGTAAAATTATAAATGATAAGTTAAGAGTAAAGTCAAAAGTTAAGACTTGTAAAATCATTAGGTAAAATCATTTGTCGTTTTAATCAACTTTTAACTCATCTTAAATTTACTCATAAGTTTTAACTCTTAACTTTTCCACTTGCGGAACTGGCCCCAGATCTAATGGCGCTCAAAATATTGGTTCAATGTTCAGATTGGTGCTTTTCGCTCGTTAACCCAGGCTTAAGGATTGCCCTAAAATGTGAAAAGGATCCTTTCTGATCACTGATGGGTACTGAGAATTTGATAATTCCAATTTGCATGTGCAAACTAGTTTGCAGAAACATCTTAGTGACATTATATTTATTATTGATCCATAACGCTGCATAGAACACATAATTTTTAAATATTCCACATATTTTATCCAAATAACATTCAACACAACACTCAACATTCCAAACCCATACCAATTCCATTTAACATCCGCAAAGACACAGCAAATACACCTTCAAAGGATGTCATACCTATTTATCTAAGCTATCAAAAGTAGCCGCCACAGTGGCATTTTCGAAATGCTAGTTTCTGATGATCATATTTGCGCTCTGGATTGTGTCCCGGTCTATTTACAGAGCCGGTGCCAAGTGATTTTATGTTATTTACCGTTAGAGCGCCAAGTATTTTTTGCGCGCCGTCGTAAAAAGTGAATGGCGTGCAAATACTATCAAAGTGACAGGAATTTAGGAGTTGCCTCGTAAAAAAATGCCAGTCCCATTATCTTACTTGTTCCTATCAATTTATTGTTTATAACAAGACCGCTTCGAAAACCACAACATAATGCCCAACAGTTCTGAAGGATTCGTGTGAAACATCATAGAGCAGAGAAACTTGGACCCAGTTCAAAACCAATTTGCATAAGTCTAAATCTGTTTTGGGCGGTGCCAATCCTAAGCCAATGGGACTCGTTTATGATTAGAAACAACCTCACGCTGCCTTCAAAGCTATTTACCATATATCATCGAATAAGACCCCAGGCGAGTTATCATTTCGTCAGACGTTTCGGAGGGGGGAGTAATTCAGGGGGGGTAGTTATTTTTTCCTCAGAAGTTGCAGTTTATTCATTGTATGAATACATTCCGTAAACTCATGTAATCCAGATATTTAACAGTTCAACAACAACAAAAACAAGGTACCTATACATGATAAAATTCATGTTGATTTGCATCCAAATAATTCAAATACATAAATGTGGATACAAATATCAATTGCCGAGGGTTATTCAAGGGGAGGAGCTATTTTTTTCTCACCTGGCCAACAGGGGGAGATATTCAAGGGGGTGTTATTCAAAGGGGGTGTTATTCAAGGGGGAGGTCTTATTCAAGGATATACCGTACATTTTACTGAGATGTCGGAGCCCAGAGGCACAATGCGGTGGGATTGTGCAAATTCCATAGTTTAAATGGTAGTAAATTGGCGGACGACCATCGTTCACTTGCTGCATCCACAGAATATAATTAAAAATTCAAATGTTTGATTCTACTAATCAATATTTCTACAATGCAGCTATTAGCAGTACTTTCATTACTGCTAATTTAATTGCAAAATAAAATCAAAATTGCACGTGTATTTCCTGCACAAGTGCGGTGTGTGCCATCAGTGACAAACATGTCACAATGCAATCATAGAAATGTACATAAATAAATAAATAGATCCACTGCCACCCACCCCGACAATCTTATGCACTTTTAACAAACAGGAAGTCAGCACTCAATACACCATGATTACTCCCACACAGTCGCTAAACTAATTTTCATCAATACAAGCTAAAAAGTTGTCATGATGCACCAGCTTATTCCGTGTGCAACCAAAGTGCATTGGAACTCAGCACAGCACAGTAATGGCGGCCCACACACTAGTTGACACATGTGTGTCAAGTAGTCTGTGTCAACTCAGATTTCGGCTTCACATGTCGCAGAGCGATCTCCAAATGCGCAAGCGGCAATGTTGAAAAATAAATTTATGGTAAGTTCATTGGAAGATCGCTCTGGGACACATAAAGCCGAAATCTGAGTTGACACAGACCAGTTGACACACAGGTGTCAACTAGTGTGTGGGCACCAATACTGCATCTCGCTTATCATATTCATTTCAATTGGCCAGCTCTCTGATTGTAAATAGACACACCTAATAGCATTATTGAACACTGAATTCTGACTGGCCTGGCATATTTTTGTGGTATTTTAGGTGCTGTGCGATGGAATGCTAGTTTAGTACCGCGGAAGTACACTTTTCCGACTGCAAACTTTTTCATTTAAGGTCATGTAAAATTTAACTTTCTAAAATAAACCGCCCTGAACTGTGTCATGGGTTTGGCCGAGCGCCAACAAAATGCCACAGGTAAATTTCCGTTATGTGACGAGCAAACACAATCGGCGGAATTTTTCTACACACGGGGTCTTATTGATTCCGACCCAACTAACTCATACTAGCGCACAGGGAGCATTTGTCAGATTTGTTGGTAGGTTCTCATGAAATGCACACGTGTGCGTAAGTATTAATATACCTATTGCCGACTGAAACATATCACAGGTTTACAAACAAGACTTTTTTTATCAGTTTTCAGCTGAAATACGTATTCCAGGGAGAATTTCCTAATGCGAACTGCTAACTTATAAACTCCTCGATTAAATAGGCAACTAAAAATAAGAATTTTTCGCCTGACCCACATGTAAACCCCACATCTAAATACCATTGCCCCTGCTAGTGATGGAAAAAAGCGCCATGGCGCTTTTCAACACCCCAGCGCCAAGCGCCAATGGCGCCACAGCGAATTAGCGCCAAGCGCCAAAAGCGCCATGGCGCTTTTTCCTTTGGCGCTAGCGCCAGGGCGCTTTTCCATCACTACCCCCTGCACATTAACTGACCACCGAAATTTCTCAAACACTTAAAATATTAAATATTTTATTATATTCAATCTTTTATGTTTTTCGTAACCACATTTCAGTCGACCACCTATAATTTATCACTTTCCATCTCCGTCCAAAGCAGTTGACGGAACCCGCATAATGGTGAACTGAAATGAGTTCATCAGTTCACACATTCATCAGCCTCGAAACTTTCAATTGTCAACTAGTTCACCCCCCCCCCCCCCAACCAAACCCGCCGCGCGACCAGCACCCAAACGGGGCGCGGGACCAGGCGCCGGCTCAATACGCATGCGCTCACTCAAAGACGAGCATGCATGCGCGCGCGAAAACGGCTGACTGAACAGCTGTCAACCGCATGCTCGCACGCGCGGACAAATACATACCTACGTGTTGGCTTGGGGTGTAAAAAGTGGCGAGGTAAAAATGGCCCCATTTGCTATTTTGGTTTTTGAGGATTAATTTTGATGGATTGATGGATAGTGATTGTAGTTATTAGGGTTCAAACGGGACCACGGTCCCGGTAGATGGTTCGGTAAAATTCCGGGACTGAGGCGGTACCGGTCCCGGTGCCGATAAAAAATGTGCCAGTCCCGGTCCCGGTACGATCAGGGGTCTCCAGGATTTTGGCCCTCGCGGGGGCTGGATAGATAGCAAATCGCTCCTCCGGAGGGATAGATAGCTGAAAAATTTTTCTGGGGGGGGCTGGGGGGGCTTGGGGGGGGGGCTGGCGGGGGACCCAATATATAGGCTTTTTCAAGGTTAAGAAGGCAGAAAGTGGAAAAAATCGCTAATAATCAGTTAAAAGTAGCCAAAAGTAGGTATAAAATGGCCAAAAATAGGTATATAACCATGTATATAGCCGGAAAGCACGATTTTGAAGGTGAAAAACTATAAAAAGGTGCGAAAATTGGGGATTTTGAGCGAAAATCGGGGCAAAATTTCTCAAAAACCACTCCAGGTAGATAGATAGCTGAGCGATTTGGGGGGGGGGGGGTCTTTCGGGGTAGTAGCCGAAAATTTTGCCTCGGGATAGATAGATAGCTGAGCAGCCTTCGGGATAGATAGATAGCTGGCCGCAGGGACGTATCCAGGATTTTTGAGCGGGGGGGCTGCTTGTTTACGGAGCCCGGCGAGGGGGGGGGGGCTCAGCCCCCCCCCCCTAAAATTTTAGCTACATAGTGGCGGAATGGCGCTGGCGCCATTAGTAGGCGCCACGCCATGGCGCCAGTGACGTTGGCGCCAGCACCATGGAACGCTGTATATGTATGTAAATATACATACAAAACAGCAAAAAGCACAACATTTTAAATGATTTGCGGCCACATAGAGCAAATCTGATGATAATACCTTATATCTGGTGAAGAATACGCGCTTGCGCGCAAAATTTTTTACGCTGACGTTGAAAAAGTCGCATTTTCAGGTCACTTTCTGGTCTCGCCCCGGGAGTGGGGGGGGGGCTGCAGCCCCCCCCCCGCCCCCCCCTGGATACGGCCCTGGCTGGCCGATTTGGGGGGGGGGCAGCCCCCCCCCCAGCCCCCCCCTAGGAGACCCCTGGGTACGATGCCCACGTCCCGGTCCCGGTCTGAAAAAGTGATCCCGTTTGAACCCTAGTATTCATTACGTGACATAATCATCCAGGTCTATCATTTATTAAGATGAATGCCTCAATACTGAGAATTTGCTGCAATTCACTGCTGACTATATCACTAATATCCTTGTCGCTGGCGATCGCTACGGCTAATATAGAAAATGCAGAGTTGCACCAATTGTTGCCGACCGCTGAAGTGCCAAACTTCAGACTTGTTACATTTGCCAGAAATAATGAGACGGTCAAACAATTGCACTACAGGTTACATGATTTTTTTATTTATAATCATTGACAGATAAATATTAGATATTAGCCAGGCCAATGTGTGCTCTCTCCACAAATGGCAAATGAACGACGGTATTTGTCATTTTAAATTTTTGTATTCAAGTTTCCTCAAGCTGTGCCAAGGATCTTTCCCATTATTAGGTACATGAATATTTGGCCAGTGCAGTGCAGTGACACGACAAATTTAACAAAATAAATTTCACGGTAAACAGTTGTGCGTGCATGTTTCGAATGCCTCACTCATTCCCGCACCTCACTCATTCCAGAGGTCGGTGGTGCCGCGAGCTGACGTCATTCGCCCCAGCCGGGCACCCGGGCAACTTGCGACTCGTGACCGTCACAGACGGCCGTCACTTGGTGCACAACATTTACGACAGTGTAGACGATCAGCTGATCGATTGCGATGTGGAGGCGGGCAAAGATCGAGTGCACGAGTTTTTGAGGGAGATGCAGGCGGCCGCGCTGCCAGTTTTGAGGGAGATCGATTTGTACGCCGGTGGGTGGAGCGGGGATTAGGGTTCAAACGGGATTGTTTTTTTTGAGATTTCGGGATCGGGATCGGGATTGTTTTTTTTTGTGATCTCGGGATCGGGATCACAAAATACCGTAATTTTTCGGGATTCGGGATCGGGATCCCGTTTGAACCCTAGCAGGGGTTGCTTTTTGACTATGACCTAGTCTAGCCTCAGTTTGTGAAATGCTCGGTCGCTGTGGCTGGCTTAGAAAAAATAGAAATATGCAGCCAGGATTGTACACTTTTGAGAAAAAATCATCGATTCGACCCCAGCGTAGTTACAAAACCGCACCAAAAATCCCCCCCCCCCCCACAGGCAACGGCACTAAATTCTCCTACCTCACACTACGTGACGCGCGGCAGGAACCCCTACTTCAATACGGCGCCATAAAACACGCGTGCCGCACATTCCATCACAACCACAGAGACAGACAAGCCATGGCGCCCTCCACAGAGCCAAACCTCACGCCATACGTTTCTGGCGCTGGCGCCAGAGTCAAAAGGAGTCTGCTGATCAGCCCAGGCACGCAATGGTGTGGCGCTGGCGCCAACGCGCGCCACGCCTACGATTTTGGCGCCAGCGTGGCCACAGATAGATGTTGCATGGAACACGACGGGTGCCCCTACGTGATACCCGGCCTGACCAAACGATTCGGACACTTTAATTACAAGTTTTACACTATGAGCTATTGCGAATGCGACAGGAGGTCAGTTGGGGGAAGTTGATCGGTTTGCGAAAGTTTGTAAAATATTTAGGAAGTTCGTCGGACAGCCAAAAGGAGACTGCACAAATCAATCAGAATGAGCGCGATAAACAATACCGCGTGAATTTCAACTAAATAACACACATTTTAAAGAATCACACAGATAAGAAATAATGAAAATCAAGTGTCACAAACTATAAAATTAACTGTGTATAAAATTAATTAACACAGGAAAGTTGATATCAGGTAATTAACAAAAATTTAGTTGACACCAATTTCGATGTCAACTAGCGTGGGCCCAAACATTCACAAAAGCCCGCAAAACACAAAACCAAACCCACCTCAAAACCAACCCCCTCACCCTCCCCCAGATTCTACTCGTGCCTGAAGCGGGCCAACACGGGCACTTCGCACGTGATCGGCAAGGTGTTCTTCAACGTGGTCAACCGGTCCTGCTTCGAATTGAAACGGACCAAGCTCTGCGAAAAGTACAGCTTTTGGGGCGTGTGCAATCGATGGAAACTGGGCGTCCAGGCGGAGGTGAAGGAAGTGGGCAGGTTTTGATTGGGGCATAATAAAGTGACCATGTGGAGAGAACTCTACGAGGTGCAGTGGTTGATTATATTGACTACTCGCTACAAATGGAGTGCCGATTTGGACATGCGGTGGAAACATGCTGAGTCGATGTAAATATTTGCCACAATGAATCGATCGTTTTTGACACAACGCTAGTGTTCAGCTTGCTGGGACAACTAATAGTGCGTGTGAATGAATTGCATCACACATAATGATGTCAAAGCGCCATGGCAATTGGCACGATTTCCTGTAGCAGGAAGGAACGCGCCTTGGAGCCTGCCCCGAGTCCTGTGTAAAGTGTAAAGACAAGTGTCAAATATAATAACAAATGTTATACAAATTTGTCAATTGTCATGCAATGCAAAGTCTTAATAGTCATGCAAAGTTCAGTAATAAAATTTGTTCTCTTGATTGACATTTTACGTGACTTTACACTTTACAGGGTTGGGGAATGCCCCTTGGGCTGGTGTTTGGCGTCATTTTTAGCGCTTTTTTCACCATTCTTAACGTGTCAATAGTTGTCACATCAACGTGTTTTCGTGTTCGGTTCTCTTCTAATATTTGTTTGAATACACGCTAAATAGCATACAAGTTTCTGCTTTGGCATCTTGTCAGTATCATACAGAAGCACTAAATCAACTACAATACTTGGCCAGCTGCCAAAGCACATTTCCACGCAATTTGTACAAAATGGTGCTATTATTTATACTACTTTCGATACCATTAATACACAACGTCAATTTTAAACAATCAATAACTTTCAAAACATTTTCTCATTACCAACTATTCGTAATACGAAGCTGAAACAATTACCCAAATATTTACACAATTATTATAAAAAGTATAGGCGTTATCTGTTAACGGGTGTGCATATTTGACTTCTCTGAAGTATTTAAGCTTAAGGTAAAGTAATTTGTTGTTACTTATTCGCGATTTGAAATCTACGTTTTCTGATGATGATTGAACAAATGGAGATCGCTCCCAACGCATTCGACCAAAGCACATCTCCAATTGACTGGCAAATTATTGCTAAACTGCCCAAATTGTTTTGGCCGACAACTCAGTTTGATATCATTTCATCTTTTGAAATTGAAGGAAACGGTGTGCAGTTTCTTATAAATATTATTTACTTGTTAATTTACATAACACTAAGAATGCGCCATACAAAAATACATTACATGCATAAATATTATTAGGAAGCTTAATGGCGGCCCACAGAGTGGTTCACACAATGTGTCAACTGGTCGGTGTTAACTCAAATTTCGGCTTCACGTGTCGCAGAGCGACTTTCCACTGCCTTGCGGTAATATTTATTTTTCAACATTGCCGCATGTGCATTTTGGACTGCTGCATGTAGCTGTGCGACACGTGAAGCCGAAATCCGAGTTGACACAAACCAGTTGACACACATGTGTCAACTAGTGTGGGGGCCGCCAATATATCCAAATCCAGGCCAATCCCACGCCATGGCAAGTTGCATGTCACGCGACAAATTTCAGTGGACTCCCCTATTCACGGTAAATTATAATTTTCAAGTTATCGACGTCATTCACAGAACTTATGTAACAACCATCGCATTAGATGCACTGTAAACATTTTATGGGAAAATGTCAACTCGCGTGGAATATGTCAATTGACAGACGGGACACATCGCATGGGATTGGCCAAATCGCGTCAAAGGAAGCCCATTTCCGATTTGAACACAGAGTGCGTAAAAGGCAGATGATGATAAATTATGGTATTTTTGTAAAAAAAGGCGGAGTTAGATGAAATTTAGTTGGCCCAATTTCAGTCAAGCACAACACGCTGAATCGGGTACTGTAAAAATGCGCGAGGCAATGAATCGGGCTACAATTCACCAACACCTTCGGTCAATAAAATTGCATCTCAACTCCAGATCGTATTACTATTAAACATTGCTTAATTTTGTCTGTTCAGTTCGTTTACCCAAGGGAACACAGGTCAATGATGTTATTTAAATATTCTGCATCCCATGAATGCAAAACGTAATTATTTTCCATTTGTCGTGTTTGTACATTAATCGTTTGCTAGTTTTACAGCCGAGGTGCTGCAGTGCGTTTTTCTTTATAAAAATAAAATCAATCGATATCATACGCGAAAAATTCTAATACAAAAACGTTACACCAGAATGCAAACACCAATAACGTTTTAGGAGTTCAGTAGATTTTTGACCTCTGAATAACTAGGAAGACTAAATGACACTATATTTTTGCACCAAGAAACGTGAACAGAAACCTCCAGTACCAGTGTCCATTTATTCCATAGAGGGGGGGGGGTCACCGAACCCCTAAAACACACAAACAACCTAATGGCAATTTTGACATTCAAAAGCTACACAACCAATCTGTAAGTGATGTATCTGCCCGCGGTCTCAGATGGGCGTATAATTTTCACAACTTGGCCCCTTTTCAGGCCGAAATATCTCGCCACCGGATCGCCCAACTGGATCCGTGGAAGTTGCGACTCTTTTAGTTTGCTGCAATTTTTTGTTGTGTAATGCAATGTTATCGAATTGGTGTGAATATTTTTTAAAGACCGAAATATCTTTTTTGTTCTGAATACCAGAATAGAGTAGGTATACCCGAGGCAGGGACGTATCCAGGATTTTTGAGCGGGGGCGGGGCTGCTTGTTTACGGGGGCCGGCGAGCGGGGGGGGGGGGGCTCAGCCCCCCGCCCTATATTTTTTCCCTATATAGGGACGGAAAGGCGTTTTGGCGCTAGCGCCATACCATGGCGTCACGCCATGGCGCTATTGGCGTTGGCGCCAGCGCCAGGAACCGCTTTATATAGATTTAAAAATGCATACATGCGGCGAAAGTCGCAAAAATGTGTTCATTTTCAAGGATATTTGTTTACAGGGACTGATCCGCTAAAAAATACAATGTATGGGGAAGAAATTGCGCGGTTGCGCGCAAATTTTTTAGGAAACATCGAAAAATGTATAGGAAAAATTGCATTTTCCGGGACTTTTTAGGTCTCACCCCGGGAGGGGGGGGGGGGGCTGCAGCCCCCCCCCGCCCCCCTGACCCGAGGGGAAAGGTAGGGATATTATCAGCGGATGATCCCTGTAAAACACAACCTGAAAACACACTCAATGGTGTGGATGTAACTGTATATAATGTAAGTATATTTAATTACATATACAGCGGTTTCAGGCGCTAGCACCAAACGAATGGCGCCATTCTGTAATTGTGTGGGTAAAAGTTTAGGGGGGGCTGAGCCTGGAAACGTCTCTGTGTTTACCAGAATAGAGTATCGAATGTGAAAAAATAATACGAATAGATTTTCGCCCCAACAGCGATTGCACCGAACCACATAAATACATTTATTCAACAAAAAAAACCCGTAACCAAACCAACTATCTCGTCAACAACTCCGCCTTCTCCGGGGCGGTCATGACAACGTGTTCAGGCACCAATTCATGCTCGGTTATATTCACCATCAATTCACTTTCCAAAAACTGCTCCAATGTGTATTTTGGGGCCATGTCTGTGAGTGCCTGGCGCGCCGAAGGTGACATACCGGCCTGTGAATTGGACAGACTCACTTTGCTGTCAGATGTGAATATGACATACGATGGACTTACACACTAGGACTTGAACAGATGCTGGCCACAGAATGTCAGACAAATTTGTAAAATTGTAGAAAAATTTAGCCAGCAAAATTTTATCACATATTTTTTCCAAGACATTTTACGTGCGGAACAGGCCACGTATTTTTTGTAGCTTTAGCTTTTCTATGTAGCTTTGGCCGTGCTGTGCCGCTTTTTGAAGGGATCCAACGCATAGCAAGAAAACCCTGTAAAATGTCAAATGCCGGTGAAATGGCAAGCGTACGTTTACCATTTTACCAGGAATTTTACATGCCATTTTACAGGGTCTTCGACTGCCCCCAGGGTTCATCGAACTTCACACCTGAACAACGATGATCGCCCTGGTGATATTCTGTTCCTGCATCTGCTGGCAGATCGCCTTGATAGTTTTCACGCCGATTTTCGGCTCTTCCGGAAAGAACACGAACATTTGATCTGCGCAAACGAGCGGTCACTTTTTTCCGAACGAAACCGTACAAATTCAGCGTGATTAGACCTCACGAAACCAAAAAAGTTGAAAACAGAAAAATTTGCCAAAAAATAATCTGCCGAAAATGGACACGGAATCGTTGGTGCTATTGGCTATTTCAGTGGCTTGCGGCTTGGCGCTCGGCGCGCTAGTGGGCGCTTTTGCGCTGTTAGGAGTTATTGTGACTGTTAGACTTTGTAATGTTCAAAAGAAAAAGGCATATTTTATTTTCCACCAAATTTCAGGAGCGCCGAGTGGCGAATCAATGCAGGGATGAACTTTTCAACGTCATGGATGACATACTGGCCGTTCTAATGCCAAAGTGCGCATTTTGTATTGTACAAATAGTAGCACAAAAATTTGTACACCGTATTTCCTCGAAATACCCCCAGGTGGGGGGGGGGGTATTTCGCCAGCAAATTTAGAGGGTGGCCTTATTCGAAAGGGGTTTATCATTCCGTGAGGGTTTTTATGCAAGTTCATGGCCAATATTTTTTACGTTATCTAATCAAATAAGAATAGGACACTTATCAAAGTAAACTTCTGGTAAGAATTTTTGACCAAACGCTTTTGAGTGTCAGGAAGGCAAACCAATTTTTTGCAGAGAAGTGGCCGAGCAGATCAACTACGGCCAAATGAGTCCATCCAGAAACATAACGGACAACAGCAAAGAAAAAATTGGACAGGGTGAAAAAGTGTGAGTCTCGGATGGGGTTGAAAACGTGGGGTTCTGGGTTCTCGAATGCGGGGGGGGGGGTTTCCCCTAAACCGCCGAGCTATCTATCCAGGAGGCCGCACAGCTATCCGACTATCCCCGGAGGCAAATTTTTTGGCGACTCCCCCGAGCCCCCCCCCCCAATCGTCAGTGGCGTAGCCAGGATTTTTGAGCGGGGGGGCGGATTGTATACGGAGGCCGGCGAACGGGGGGGGGGCGCCGCCCCCCCCTAAAATTTCGCCTAAAACGATAGCGGAATGGACGTATGGCGCTGACGCCATTTGTAGGCGCTGCGCCATGGCGTTGGCGTTGGCGCCAGTGGCTACAATAGAACAAAATTGTACCTAAATGTATGAAAATTGGTGCAAAATTTAGCAATTTTTAGTGGTATTTTACACCTCTGAGACGCAAATAAGTGTGACAGAAATTTGGAGGTGCGAAATGCGCGCTTGCGCGCAAAATTTTTGCCGTCGACCTATAAAATCGCCATAGAAAAGTGTCATTCCCGGCAACTTTTCTGTCTGGCCCGGGAAGGGGGGGGGGCGGCCGCCCCCCCCTGGCTACGCCACTGGTCTAGATATCCGTCTATTTACGTGGAGCAAAACTTTGAGCGATTTTACCCAAATTTTCACTCCAAATTGTTTATTCTTAATGTTCCATTTTGTCAATTTTCACCTTGAAATCGCGACATACACGTGGCTATATACCTATTTTTATCTAGTTTACCTATACGCCGAGTGGGTTTACATGTCTACAGGCACAAGGCATCCACTGAATCCCCCCAAATCGCCCAGCTATCTAGCTATGTATCCAGAGCGATTTTTGAAAAAATTTACCCAAATTTTCGCTTAATTTTCATGCCTTTTTTATTGATTTTGGTTCATTTGATTTATTCAGGGAACATTGATTTATTTTCCATGATTTGAATTCCGATGCATAAGTACAGTTGAACCCTTGCTATAAACACCTAAATGGGTCAACATGTTGGACGGGTCTCGAATGGGGGGGGAGGTTACCCCTCCCCAAACCGCCCAGCTTTCTATCTATCCCGGAGGCCGCTCAGCTATCTATCCCGGAGGCAACATTTTGGGCTATTACCCCATCCCGACTTCGGCCAGCTATTTACCTATCCGGAGCGATTTTTGAGAAATGTTACCCAAATTGTTGCCCCCCCCCCACAAAAATTGTCAGCTATATCTCCGGAGGAGCGATTTGCTATCTATCCAACCACCCAGAGGGTCGAAATTCAAGATACCCCTGATGTTGTATATACCCTTAATGACGCCATCTGTTTTCTTTTTGCAGCGCTGACGGACAGTCAGACGAGCGACAGAAGCCAGAAACACCTTGATCAAGAATCTTTCCCATGCAAAAAGAGTATAAATTATGCCATTCAAAGGCCCTAAAAAATAAACCTCACGTACAAGGCTCTGTCAAGCTCTAGTAGATCCACAAACAATTCTCCCCGGGAACTGAATGGAAAAAAAAACTTCGCAAAACGCCCGCAACAAAGGACAAACCACACACGCACCAGTGGGGTCGTCATTATGGGCAACCAAAATGGTCAGATCAGATCTGGCCGGCCGCCTTTCACTCGGACGATCGCCAAACTGCGACTTGAACTCGTTCAGCGTCTGGTCCAACTCTTCCTGCGTCACTAAATAGCCCCGGTCGTGCGCCATCTAAAAAACAATGGGGGTATCCAAAAATGAGCCATTTGGAGATCGCGTTAAGTTTGATTGCAGGGGTGCATACCTGCATCGTAGTTTTTCGGACACGCCATAACTTGTAAGTTTCTTGTTCGTCATCCAGAGACATGGCGGCGGCGCGCGAGGGGTAACGGTTAGGTATACTTATAGTCCTAGATAGCAGTGCGTCTGTTTGCAGCACGCGCGCAGCGGTCATCAGATACTGCCCGAGAAACGGGAATAACTCGGCCCCTCTCTCGCGCAGCTGAATTGAGTATGCGCAACTGTATTTAGATATTTTTTAGACGTGTGCCGAATTAAGTGCGTATTGTGCGGTCACTCTGATGTAACCAGCGTGCTAATCTGGGGGATTATGTCGGGGGTATTATGATGTCCGCCGATAAAGAATATTGCGCACTCGCTTTCACTGTCATACTAAGTGTGATGTCCGCCGATATATGTACTGTATTGAAAAAACGGGTGATTTGAGAAAATATAATTAAACCATCAGCATTAATTGACAGACTCCTCGCTCTGGTAAACACAAATGTGTTCAAAACAGATGGGTTCAATTGTGTTTCCCTATAAATTTTTACCAAATTATAAATATTTTTCCAATTTTTCCAATAATTTTCTGCGTTTTGCACAGACCACAACACTTTCACTTGAACGTCGCTCGTCGGCTCGAGAGCAAGCTTTTAATTGGGGTGGGAACCAGTTGACATCTGCTGTCGATGTCAACTAGTGTGTGTGGCAATTCATTAGTGCACTCTGTCACACTCGCCACACACTAGTCGGAGTCGGATCTAGTCGCAAATCGGCACCTTTGATGCTTACCGCTCTGACCCCTCGAACGTGCAAATGTAAATGGCGCGCGGCGTGTCGAAAAAATACGAAAAACAATCGATACTGACCCAAGCGACGCCAGGACTATAAGTATACTTTGCCGGGGTAACGGCTTTCGAAATTTTTTATTTTTGTGACTTTGACACACTCGTGCGATATTTTCAGGAAAATGTCCGGTAGAAAAAGGTGTTTCAAGCCACGATCGCTGCATTACGTAAGGGCGTGACGGCTAAATTTCGAGTTTTGTACGATGATAATTAAGGAAACGCCATAACTTTTGATGAAAAACAATGACAGGAGTCTTACAAAAGCCTGCAAAGCTTGTAGCTAAGCAAATGATAAGTTTAGCCGAATTAAATTGATGATACATGCCGAAAATTTTTTGTGCTGTATTTTATTCATGGGAAACGTTCAGTGATACAATCAATAGATGCACATAATTAATAATTTATATCACTACACTGAGATGACCGCACGCTTTGCACAGAATGTTACCATACTTTGATGAGAGAATGGATAAATTCAGGTACCAGGTGCCGGTTCCGCAAGTGGAAAAGTTAAGAGTAAAGAGTTAAGAGTTGATTAAAATGATAAATGATAAGTTAAGAATAAAGTTAAAGTTAAGAGTTGAGTAAAATCATTTGTCGTTTTACTCAACTCTTAACTTTACTCATAACTTGTCATTTGTTATTTTACTCAACTCTTAAGTTTTAACTCTTAACTTTTCCACTTGCGGAACTGGCCCCAGGAATATCCTGTCCAAAAAAATGTTCGAACGATTACTCTAAATTTCAGTGTGGTGCCAGTGATCCTTGTTCATTATTCAGATGGGATATGGTAACCTCAACTAGAAGTGTGCGGTCACTTCATTCAGGTATACTTTTTAAATCATAGTAATGATAGGATATGTATTGCGAATAATCACGTTTGCAACGTAAGCTGCCCCTCCAACGTTACGTCCCAGGAAAGTGAGTAATAAAGCTAAATATGGCGTCCAAGATTATGCGCTAATCAGCATAAAATGTGAAAATAGTGGTAAAAAGGGCAGGTATCCGCTTTTTGTGACAGCACCAAAGGGAATGTAGACACAGAAATGTTGCAAACACTAGTATCCAAATTCAAATGTAGCTGCCGACATTTTGTGTACACGGCGCACAGTAGTGCAAATGTACAGCCCAGCAGCTGTGGACTTTTGCGCTCAGTGGACATCTGCAGCGCATGCGCTGATGATAAATGGCACCACCACCATGGCGCAATTGCATGATTTTTTGGGGGAGGGGGGGGGGGTTGCGGGGGTCCAATATGCTCGCTTTTTCAATGTGTAGATGGCAGAAATGGGGGAAATATAGTTAAAAATAGGTATACTAGCCCATATATAGATGAAAAAGGCAAGAAGGTACGTTAACTAGTGATTTTGAAGGTGAAAATGGGCAACAACAAATGAACATTAGAAACTATATCGAGCAAAAATACTGGCTAAATTTGTCCGAAATAGCGTCAGATACCTAGCTGGATTTATGTCCGTTGGGGGGGGGGGGAGGTTCAAGAAGGAAAGCAGTCAGAAAATTTGACTCCTGGATAGACAGATAGATAGATAGGGCAGCCTCTGGGATAGACAGATTAGCTGCGCGATTTTGGGGCAACCCTCCCCCACACCATTGGAGACGGCTGCAACAGTAGATAGCATTTTCACGAACGCAACTGCATGCATAGCTGGTGACAGCTGGGCGCGTGACGCAGCAGCAGCGCTATTGGCACAAGCTTGGCAGTGCCATGCGGTGGCGGGCGCATTTGCCGCCGATGTCCACTGCATGCAAATGTCCAGGGGTACGGTGTCACAATTTTTTTTACGGCAAACGGAAAATCAGTCGGAAAAACGGGAAAAATTAGCGGCCGGAAATCGGATTTTTTACCGGAAAACGGAAATTTGACACCCTGCCCAGGGGCTATTCGCCGAAATGAATAGTGCACGCACAGGGTGTCGCAAAAAAATGACGCGTCACAAAAAGGTAAAGCATGCGCCAACCTTCTTTATCACCATTCACTGGTAACTGTACAAACGACGAAGGCAAGAAATACATGCATAAGCAACCATGCTAAATAATGGCACGTCAGTACTGTCCACAAACTTATCACAGCCAGATTTTCACCGTACTTTGCGAGTTTTCTTGACTCGACTCCTCTCCCAGCAGAATCTGATTATCGTCACTTTTATTTTTCGACTCGCTATTTTCACCGGATATCAAAAATTCGACCAAATATCGCAGGATAGCCGCGTCTGCCCGGTTCATTTTAAAGAGACGAGCCACTTTTGCGATTTTGGATCGGCCGTTCGAACTGTCGCCGTAACTGCGTGGATTCAGCAAATTGGACATATCAAAACTAAATACCGTATTTATTTCTTCTAATAGAAGAGCGCCGTTATATTCCTTTCGTCAACTTTTTTACCTGCCGTTCTATTGGAGGCTGGCGTACTATTGTTTTCGTGAGCGCAAAAACGAGCCAAATCCTGCCGTTCAATTAGAGGTACCCTTCTTTTGGAGGTATGCCGTTCGACGGCCGAAACAAAAATGACTCAAACGTACTCGCAATAATACAATAGCAGCGCGGCGATACAATACTCAGCCAATATGCACTGGATGTAGGCCAATAGGCTGGAATCATGAGAGAATGAAGTCTTCGTTTTCGTTGAAAACCGGCGCATTAAAAGACGACCTGTGAAGCAGATGAAACTGTGATCTGGTGTTAATTCCGCAAAAGAAGAAATCAAAAGTGAAAAAGTTTTTTGAAAACGGTGACATTTTCAATTCCAAAGTTCGGACGCAAGCGAAAAATCGGCACGCTTTCTAAATCATCATTATCGTCATCAAAAACAATGCTTTCCGGGCCAGAATTCATCATTTACACATTTTATATAATTTTCTTCACTTCTCATTTCATTTCACTTCTCCTTTTGCGGAATCGGCCCCTAGAACCGATTCAATATCAAACACAACCGAAAATATCAAGTTTAAACGGACCAGCATTGGGTCTAGTATACAGCGCATCCGCATTTAAATCGAGCACCGAAATGAACCGCTTCAAACTGCCCGGCATCAGCTCATCTAGGCCCGTTTTTCTGTCCGCCGCCACGCCCAAAAGTTTACTGTCGAAGTTGAAATGGCGACTGGCCACCGCGTGATCCGAACTGGGACTAAAAAGGAGAAACTTTTTTATCATAAAGCTGTGATTAGAGCTAGGGTTCAAACGGGATCCCGATCCCGGATCCCGGATCCCGTGAAATTCCGGGATTTACCAGTCCCGATCCCGATCCCGAAACCCCAATCCCGATCCCGCAATCCATAAATACAAATCCCGATCCCGATCCCGAAAATTTTCAAATCCCGATCCCGATCCCGAGAAACTCCCAAGTCCGGGATCCCGATCCTGGAAAATTTTGTGGAAATAAAAAAAAGTGAAATAATGACATTTTTGCATGCAAAAAGTGGATGCAAACCCCCAGTGTCAATTTTATGCCACTTTTGTGGCATCCAACAGTGTTATGAGACCTTTATGAACAACTGTGAATGCCAGAAAAATGGCCAAAATCTCTATCCCTAGAACCCAATCCCGATCCCGGAAAAATGCCAATCCCAATCCCGATCCCGTGACCCCAATCCCGGCCAATCCCGATCCCGAAATCTCAAAAAACCAATCCCGATCCCGATCCCGAAATCTCAAAAAGTGAATCCCGATCCCGATCCCGAAAAGTCAATCCCGTTTGAACCCTAATTAGAGCTCCATTGCATGCAACCATTTACGTGAAATGTAAAATTTGTTCCCTGACGTAAAATGATGACATAAAATGACAATAATTGAATTTTGCAATTTGCTCCAGTTGTCGCTGATAACACTCAGTATCGGTCACAATTAAGGTATTGATACATATATTATCCATAAAAAAATGGAGACCCGTAGCATCATCGACACTCATTTAAATTAATTTTACGACTTAATTTTACATCATCATACGCTGTGCTTTAATCTCGGCTTTATGGGCGTGGCGAAACGGTTGCCTGAGACGTAGTCAACGGAATGGGGCTGAACTGTTCAATGTCCCAACATGATAGATAGCTGGCGATTTGGGGGGGGGGGGTTCGAGGTATAGTAGCCAACATTTTTGCCTCGGGATAGATGGATAGCTGAGCGGCCCCGGGGACAGATAGATAGCTGGAGCGTTTGGGGGGTCGGGTAACCCCCCATACTGAACCCCTGCCCTGAAGCTAACCTGTCACTCAAACTGGTACTCTGCATGAGCGCAGAGTCGATTATCATATTGAAATGGCTCGCCGCCAACTCGTGCACGCTGAACCAAGGCGTGAGCGGCCGCTGCCACTCGCAGCACTGCTCCAGAATGTTGGGCACGCACGGCACGACTTTTTGGAACCGACTGGTCACTAGGCGGCCCACTTGTATTCTGTACGAAGCAAGGACGTATCCAGGGGGGGGCGGGGGGGGGGGGGGGCTGCAGCCCCCCCCCCTTCCCGGGGTGAGACCTAAAAAGTCCCGGAAAAAGCCACTTTTCCTATATATTTTTCGATGTTTCTTAAAAATTTTTGCGCGCAAGCGCGCAATTTCTTGCCCATGCATTGAATTTACAGCGGATCGGCCCCTGAAAACCAATTTCCTTGGAAATGAACAGATTTCTCCAAATTTCGCTGTATATGTATGCATATTTACATACATACAATGCGGTTCCTGGCGCTGGCGCCAACGCCAATAGCGCCATGGCGTGGCGCCTTTGTATGGCGTTAGCGCCAAAACGCCTTTCCGTCCCTATATAGGGAAAAAATTTAGGGGGGGGGGGCTGAGCCCCCCCGTTCGCCGGCCCCCGTAAACAAGCAGCCCCCCCCCCCCGCTCAAAAATCCTGGATACGTCCCTGGTACGAAGTAATATGGCACTGAGGAATGGGGTTCAAACGGAATGGACTTTTCGGGATCGGGATAAAAAAATTCTGGATCGGGATTGCGACTTTCGAATTTCGGTTCGGGATTTCGAAATTTCGCAATCGGGATTGAGGTTTCGGGATCAAGATCGGAGCCACAAAAACCCAGAATTTGATCCGGAACGGGATCCCATTTGAACCCTACTGACGAACAACAATTACAACGAAAAACGACCGAAAACGGACCTGCTGCCGCCAGCCGCGACCAAAAGAAACTGCCCCGCCCACAAAGGGAACAGGGCGTGCGGCATGCCGTGCGGCAACATGCTGCATAATAAATTGTCGTCGGCTTCCGCCAACTGACCGGATGTTGATGGCTGGGGGCGAAATTTTGCATCAAGGTCGTCAGAGTCGGTGCAGCGTCTGTGAAACGTGAGCTTGTTTGTTGTAATTTTATTTGTGTAACCCTGTCGTGTATTTGCGCTGACTATTCCTGAAACTGGCGGTAGACATGTCTAGGGATGAAACAAACATTTTCAACGACCCGGGTTATTTAGCAACGTTTTTATTTTTTAAACTCCGCCCATCTCTAGACATCTCAAGCATTAAATCCCCCACAAGCTACTCTCGAGCAAAAATGGACAGAAAAGACAAAATGTAAAGCATTGAAAACACACCGGCACAAGTTGATGTCATCCCTCAAAATCTGACCCAAACCACCGCCGCACACATCGCAAAATGAACTGCACTCCGCCCCTAGCAAATTCGCTTCATCAGAGAAATCGCCACTCTGATGTGCATTCACATTATTACCGACTGCACTTTTCCGATCAGATGTGGTGAGCAGCACAGCTGGGGCAGTCCGGGACACTGTAAAATGCCCTGTAAAATGTAATGTAAAGTGTCTAAAAATCATGTAAAATGCCCTGTACAATGTCAAACGTGTTTGCCATTCTACAGGACATTTTACATGACTTTTGACAGTTAGCATGACACTTGACATTTTACAGAGTCCTGGATTGGCACCTGGCTTTCCTTCAGTAACTTGGATGGCCGGCTGCAATGAAAAGCCGGCGAGATGTTTCTCGAAGTCCGGGTAGAAGTCAAAGTAGTCCATTGATGCGAAGTGCGCGCGTGTCGCCTGAGATGCGGGAATGACCAATCAGGTTGAAATTAAGTATGGGGGTAACCCCTCTCCCCCAGTAATTATGTTACGCAATGCGGGGAATTTCCTTTAGATTGATTGACAACCGAAAATTCCAAACATGATGAATCTGTTATAAACTTTTAGCACACCGGAGTTCACAACAATGGGGAGTGCGTCAACTACTGCAGACGGAAACAAAAAGTTATCCATTTGTGATGTACTCGTATCAGTTTTAGAAATTTCGGTTGTCAACAGTGTGCGTACCGGCACTGAGTAAAATCAATACCTACAGACCTCTATAAAAAATAAAACATAGGACGCACATTTTCGGGCACTTACCCTCAAAACAGTTTCGAATTTCGTCCACACGCAAGGGCACAATGACTGAATGCTTCTCAACACCTTCTGTTCTCTGTTATCACTGGGAATGGCGTCTTGCCCACAATCAGACTGGTTGTTCGATAAATTCCGAGACACTTCTGCAGGGTGCAGAAACGCCGAGATCCATGAAGTATCATAATCGCCAGCAATATTCCGCTGGCACTGGAATGTAGATTGACCATTTCCTGCGAATGAGACGATAAATGTGAAATGTCATGTAAAGAGTAAAAAATTGATGAAAAGCCCACCCCCAATCTTTTTATGTTCAGCAATTTTTGAGCGATTTTTCCTAAATTTTCACTCAAAATCGCTAATTCTGGCTGTATTTTTGGCTATATAGGTGATTTAGGTTATTTACCTATCTCGTTTCAGCCATTGGAATGTATGTTGGCTGGGTTTTTTACATATTTTTTGCTATCAATCCAGCCCCCGAGGGTCAAAAGCCCGGAGACCCCTGAGCCAAGCGAACGAACCATCACACTGGGACGCTTTAAGCGCCTGTTCCAATTCCCTTCTCAACCTTCGAATTCTCATATCTCTCTTGCTCAAAACCGGTGCATTTCGGCTCTGAGCATCCGATGCGCAGGGTTCATGCGTTTCCGCATTTTGTGCTTGTGCTTGTTGAGTGCTGCAGCTGCCGTAATACAGTTCGTAGTATGAAGAAACGGCCGCGTTTTCGGCGCTCGATAAAAGATCGAGAGCAGTCTGAGATTTAAATAATGTGGGGTCAGTTTGTCTTATTTGGGATCTAACCCACGCAAACAGGGGTTTCCAATGGGGGCTGCGGGGAGTAGGGTTGGGAATTTCAAAATTTTCGGACCCGGTTCTCGGTTCCAAAAGATTTCGGTTCGGGTATCGGTTCACGGTTCCTGAAAATTTTCGGTTCCGGTTCTCGGTTCGGTTCTTAAACTCGGTTCCGGTTCGGTTCTTTCGGTTCTAAAATGATCAAAATTTCGGTTCCGGGTAATAAAATAACCGGGTATCGGGTAATAATCGGCTGAACAACAGAAAAACAATATACCCAAGTTTACATGTGTAAGTAAACACCTTCCCGGTCACGTCCGGCACCCTATTTTTGATGACACTTGTGACACCCTATCTCCAGTTCTATGGTGCGCCAGAAGCTGAATTTGGGGGGTCGCGGCGACCCCTTTAGAGGGTGGGTCGCCAAAAGTACAAAAATTTTATTGGCTTTTCTGGTGTACCTCATAGGTCCGGCACCCACTGATTTTTTAGCTGTGGGAGGGCTATAAATCTAAAATTTTGGGGATGTGTTACCAACACCCCTCCCCTACTATACACTATTAAAATGTGAGATCAATGTGAAAAATTTCTAAAATATTCTTTTATTCTCTAAAAAACATGACCACCCAATAGATGGATGGCAAATAATTCACTTTTTGGAACTTTTTTATTAGACACTTGAAAAGCTGGTTTATGATACTTTAAAGTGAAGGGGTTGATGATTAAATTTATGTAAAGAACGACACCTCTAAAACGCCTGCATTGCAAAATTTACTTGGGGGAATTTCAAAGTGTAAATTTTGTAAATTTTTGTTCCTGAAATGATGTCGTTATGGTGTCATAAAATTCCCCCCAAGTAAATTTTGCAATGCAGGCATTTTAGAGATATGGTTCTTTACATAACTGTAATCATCAAACCCTTCCCTTTAAAGTATCGTAAACCAGCTCTTCAAGTGTCTAATAAAAAAGTTCCAAAAAGTGAATTATTTGTCATCCATCTATTGGGTGGTCATGTTTTTTAATGTCATGTCAATGGGACAGTCGATTTTTTCAATGAAACGAGATCGCTCGAAAAGAGACCCTGCAAAGCGGGCAATTTTTCAACTTTTAAAGTAAAATTAGTTTTGGATATGCATGGTAGATTTTGCAATTTGGATACGTGTATCAAATTGCATCTTTAATCGCTTTATTTCACATTAATTGCGCATTTTCTACACTACTGTGTTCCAGGGGTCTCCAGGATTTTGGCCCTCGCGGGGGCTGGATAGATGGCAAATCGCTCCTCCGGAGAGATAGATAGCTGGAAAAATTTTCTGGGGGGGGCTGGGGGGCTTGGGGAGGGGGGCTGGCGGGGGCACAATATATAGGATTTTTCAAGGTTAAGAAGGCAGAAAGGGGAAAAAATCGCTTATAATCAGTTAAAAGTAGCCAAAAGCAGGTATAAAATGGCTAAAAATAGGTATATAACCGTGTATATAGAAGGAAAGCACAATTTTGAAGGTGACAAACTATAAAAAGTTGCAAAAATTGGTGATTTTGAGCAAAAATTGGGGCAAAATTTCTCAAAAACAACTCCAGATAGATAGATAGCTGAGCGATTTGGGGGGGTCTTTGGGGGTAGTAGCCAAAAAATTTTGCCTCGGGATAGATAGATAGCCGAGCAGCCTCCGGGATAGATAGATAGCTGGCCGATTTGGGGGGGGGGGCAGCCCCCCCCCCCTAGGAGACCCCTGCTGTGTTCATTTTTGAACCAGAAACCAGTGACGGACCCGATGGGACAGTTTATTTTTTCAATGAAATGAAATTGAACCGCGGCAACCAGGAATTTAGTGAGTCGCCGGAGGCCGCCCTGAGAGGGTATAGTAGTGGAGGGTGTTGTCTATACTCCCCCCAAATTGCAGCTCTTTATCACCCCCACAGCTGGAGGTACGGCATCCGAAGTGTTGCAAAATAAAGTGGGTGCCGAACCTGTGCGGGACACTCAAAAAGCCAAAAAAAAACTTTGCGTATATGGCGACCCACCCTGTAGCGGGTCGCTGTGGCCTCCCCCATTGATACAGCGTAGGGGGGGGGGGGTTGCAAGTATATACACCCCAATTTTCAGCTTTATACTCCGCCCGCAGCAGGAGTTAGGGCACCCGGAGTGAAATCAAAAATAGGGTGCCGGACCAGACCGGGAAGGTGTTTACATTGGTTGGATATTTCATACTACAGGAGCATATCACAGCTTATGATTTCATGGTAGAATGCAGAAATCAGAGTTATAATAATACTGGTATTAAAAAAATTGTAAAAGCAAACATATACGTTTTCTGTACTCGCGTACTTTCAAAAGTACACGAGTAAATGAGTACTGGTATTTTTTTCTGGAGGAAACGTAAATGTATTTATGTAGTACGCGAGTGAGTACGCATATTATTTTGAGTACAAACATAAATAACTTTTGCCCACTACGGTTAAAACTGCCACAAAACCAATGAAAACTACTACCAGTGATAATGTGTACACTGCAGCGACATTACACCTTACAATGAAATCTACCATATCCCATCTGAATAAACAAACATACAAAAAAATTTCATCATATTTATCAAAGCAATTTGATAAACATGATGAAATTTTTTTTTGTTCTTTTATTCAGGTGGGATATGGTAGATTTCATTGTAAGGTGTAATGTCGCTGGAGTATATGTGAAATTATACGCTCCTGCGCAATCATTTTGCAAACAGATGAATTTTGCAATTCTGAACACGCGCCAAGATGTTCAGCTGCTGTCTAAAGGCTTAGATGTAAGTGTTGAAAAAACGCTGTTTAAAAACTTTAAGATTCCTAGGAAATTTCGGTTCTTTTTGGGTATTTACTTCGGTTCCGGGTATCAGTGCAGGTTCTCGGTTCCGGTTCGGTTCTCAAGCTCAGTTCCGGTTCTCGGTTCCAAAATAGTGCTCGGTTCTCGGTTTGGTTCCCCAACCCTAGGGGAGAGCCCACCTCCCACCTAGGGTTGGGGAATCGAACCGACCCGAACCGAACCGAACCGAGAACCGAGCACTATTTTGGAACCGAGAACCGAGAACCGGAACCGAGCTTGAGAACCGAACCGGAACCGAGAACCGGCACTTATACCCGGAACCGAAAAAAATATCCGAAAGAACCGAAATTTTCTAGGAATCTTAAAGTTTTTAAACAGCGTTTTTTCAACACCTACATCTAAGCCTTTAAACAGCAGCTGAACATCTTGGTGCGTGTTCAGAATTGCAAAATTCATCGGTTTGCAAAATGATTGCGCGGGAGCGTGTAATTTCACATATACTCCAGTGACATTACACCTTACAATGAATTGCTTGGATAAATATGATGCAATTTTTATGTATGTTCGTTTATTCAGATGGGATATAGTAGATTTCATTGTAAGGTTTAATGTCGCTGCAGTATACACATTATCACTGGTAGTAGTTTTCATTGGTTTTGTTGCAGTTTTAACCGTAGTTGGCAAAAGTTATTTATGTTTGTACTCAAAATAATACGTGTACTCTCTCGCGTACTACATAAATACATTTACGGTTCCCCCAGAAAAAAATACCAGTACTCATTTACTCGTGTACTTTTTGAAAGCACGCGAGTACAGAAAACGTATATATTTGCTTTAACACTTTTTTTACATACCAGTATTATTATAACAACTCTGATGTCTGCATTCTACCATGAAATAATAAGCTGTGATATGCTCCTGTAGTATGAAATATCCAACCAATGTACTTACACATGTAAACTTGGGTATATTGTTTTTCTGTTGTTCAGCCAATTATTACCCGATACCCGGTTATTTTATTACCCGGAACCGAAATTTTGATCATTTTAGAACCGAAAGAACCGAACCGGAACCGAGTTTAAGAACCGAACCGAGAACCGGAACCGAAAATTTTCAGGAACCGAGAACCGATACCCGAACCGAAATCTTTTGGAACCGAGAACCGAGAACCGGAACCGAAAATTTTGAAATTCCCAACCCTAGTCCCACCCGGACCCGCAAATCGGCAAGCTATCTATCTATCCCGGAGGCCACTTCAGAAATCTGTCTACCACGAGGCAAAATTTTTGACTACTATCCGCTGAGCCCCCATCCAATGTATCCATGCAAATTTCCCCCAAGATCGCTTATTTTCTCTCCATTTTGCCAATTTTCATCTTCAAAATACCAATTTTTGGCTATATACGTGATTTTATACCTATTTTAGCTGCTTTAACCTATTTTTCCCCTTTTCTGCCTTCTATACCTATGCCTGTACACTTTGCCCACGCGAACCCTCAGAAAATTTTCAGCTATCTATCCCCCCCGGAGAAGCGATCCGCTATCTATCCAGCCTCCGCGAAGGTCAAAATCCTGGAGACTCCTGCACGCAACTGAATAACTGAATGCCCGAATAAAAACTCACAGTAATCTGGCAAACAAAATGCCTCCTGTTGCAAACTTTGAGCAGGTTCGCCAATTTTGCCAATATCGGCATCAATTTGCCAATCATTCCATCCAATTTAGCGGGGTCACTGGTGGAAAATGCCAAAGTGACGGGTCGGATGAAACCCCTGGCAGCCACGTCTCTCAGGGCGAAATAGTGCGCCAACGTGTGGATGCCCTGCGTTTTTCGGATGATCTTTAGCCGTGTGTAGCAGACCAGGTGGACCGCAAAGTATTCAATGAATCATCATTTGATCAACCGGTCATTTTAAGTAGATGTCCATCTTAAGGCAGAACGACTCAACAGCAGATAGCAGAAACATCCCACCAACCTGTTCTTCATTGTGCATGGCAATAGTAACATCGAAGCAGGGAAAACTTGACGTAGATCTGCACTTGCTGCCAGCACACTGCAATTAATTCGAAGTAGAATATTGGCACCGTTCCAAATTATCAAAGCAAATTGAAGACCAGCACCCTAACGCGAAAAGATATAGACAATAATCGAACCAAATAATCCGTGCTCATCAACCAAAGGCTGAAATCGGCGTCATCAAAGTGCGGCCCGGGGTTGGGCGGCACGTGCAAAACGCTCTGCGGCCCGTGGATCTCGCTGAACTCAACCAGCGAAAGTAGATCGCCGTTGGCTAGAGCGGACAATCTGTGCCACGGGTCGGATATGCGCTGCCGCGTGCTGTCGGGCACCAGGAAATCGGCTATGTTGCCCCAGGCACTGGCCGATCGCCGCATCCCGCTCCGAAAATCACGTTTCCTTTTAAAAAAAAAACATTCACCCTTGACAGATTTGGATACCGTTGTGCACGCCGAAGAGGAACGGAGATGACAAATTGGCAGCTGGCCAAAAAGTATTTCGAAATCGTTATAAATAAAATACAAAGCTCAAATAGGTATATAACCATATAAATATAGACAAAAAAATCGATGATGAACGTGAAAATCGCAAATGCAGCTTATTTTAGCGATTTTAAGTACTTTGAGCGCTTTCACTCTCGTTCGTATAATACGCAATTCACAACTTGGACGTGCGCCAATTTGTGATATGTGACCTGATTCGAGAGGAAGAGTGTAGAACTTGGCAGCCGGCCAAAATTTCGAAATCGCTGTAAGAATAAATCGTTATTTCAAAGGAATGATTACATTCAAGAGACAATGGATTCACACACATGGCTAGTCTCAAATATCGGTTTTGCACTGGTTATATACATTCTACTCGACATGTGAATACGGACACACTGAGCACACACAAGGTTAATAATGCACACCAAAGTCAAATTTTACTTATAAATTGTCACTTTAACTTTTACTCAAACTTAAACCTTTTGTTGCTGGTATCGTTAAAATATTCATTCGTTTTTGCAGCACATTGTATGTAAACATCACCGTAACACCATGTATAAATAGTTCTATAACAAGAAAGTTTGTGATAAAAATATTAATAACTTTTCACCACAACTGATCACTTTATCACCACAACTGGTCACTTAATCATCACAACCAATGCATATAATGCCCTACTCACCAAAAATTTCCAAACTGTATATCAACTATTATAAAATCAAAACTCCCTTTTAATAATTTATTGACTGTATCAAAAACATCCATTTTATAGCCAAATCACAAATTTCCACTTCACACCCCAGTGTGGTCCCTGATCCATCCTCTAAAGAAGGGCACACTGGTATAGACTCCAGGTTTACCAACCTCAGCACATCCTTCACCCCATGAGACAATCCCAGCCAAAACAAAGTGATCAGTGTCATAGGTCATAAGGGGGCCACCACTGTCCCCCTGGATTGGTGGTTGGGGTGATCTTTGTAGTTACCATATATCATTGAAAAGGTCCCCAGGCGAGTTTTTTTGTCAGATTGTTTTTGACTAGGAAGTTATTGTTAAGGGCATTGCCGACGCAGCATGTAAGCCCCTAATAGTGAAGAGCACAGGCCGCCTCTGTAGTCTAGTGGTTAGGGCACTCGTGTTCTATACAAGAGGTGCGGGTTCGATTCCCACCTGAGGCAAGTAATTGCACTCTTTCTTTATTCAATCAAAGGGGGAGTTGTTCTACCAGATAAGTCATTTTTGGTCAGAATTTTCAGTAAAATGCACAATTCATTTACTGCACAAATGAGGTTCAATTGGTTGCATAAATCATCTGTAGGAATACAATTTTCATTATTAAAGCTATGTAATCAATGTTTTCTAAACTTAAGCTGTGAGATGATAAATATTTTTAC
Organism: Sphaerolaimus hirsutus; assembly: GCA_964036195.1. Taxonomy (NCBI): domain Eukaryota; kingdom Metazoa; phylum Nematoda; class Chromadorea; order Monhysterida; family Sphaerolaimidae; genus Sphaerolaimus; species Sphaerolaimus hirsutus. The sequence goes on from OZ038451.1 coordinate 12,038,043, forward strand.
ATAACACATATATAAAACATTATTTTCTGCATGTGAAATATTTTCTATCCATCAGGTAGGTAGAGTAATTTGAGGGGGTGTTATTTGTTACTCACACAGCTTACAGATGGGAGTTATTCAAGGGGGACTTATAAGAGGATATACGGTATTTTCATTTTGGATTGGTTGGGGTTCAGTTGAATTAATGTTGTTTTGTTATAGGTAATATAATCCTAGGTGGAAATATGCTTGATATTTATTTACTTCATGGTAGCCACTTCAAATTGGAATACACTGGTGTATGTGAGGGAGCAACACACCTGACAAGTATCCAGTCCTTCAGAATAAGCACAAATTTCATTCTCGTTCACTTTGGGTCCATAAACTGTGTTGCATTGAGTCCAAGAAAGTGTTGTGACTGCTTGCAGCAGGGGTGTACTTAAGGTGCCACCTTCAGAAGTGTACCCCCACCCTGAAATTTTGTTATATGTCATCATTTTTTTGGATTGGGTAAGAATCGAAGGTGATTTTTGTGAATGGTAAAAATACCTGTGATGACAACATTGCCTTCATCTTTCTGGAAATCGTCAGATTCTGAAGCCAGACAAATTGGTTTGACTTTGTCCCTGCATGTGTAAACAGAGTGCTTTGTTTATAATTATGGAAATTAGTGCCCTATTGTAGTTAATTGAGATTGTTTTTCAAAAATGTATGTATTCGTACCTGCATTTTATATTCATGATTACACAAAGGTAGTTGCACTTTCTATTCAGGATTTATGTGTATTGGCAGAAATGTGGACAAAAAAGTGTAGTGATTAGAACATTTCTGTTGTAGTGGTTGAGTCAAAATTTACTACATTTATATAATTGTTATACTTGCTTGTCACTTGACTAGGGATGGCAAAGCACCAGGTTACTACTGCCAAGCAGAACTGGCACCATCGTGGTATTCAAGAGATATAGTGCTTTGCACCATTGTCACAACAAATTGCCATGGTGCAGCATTCCGTGGACCAGTGCCAATTGCTCTCTACAACTACATTAGACCCACCACTATCCACTTGCGTAATTCCCCTCGACCTTCAGCCAGTATCATTCACATCAACCATTCTCAATACCTTCTATAAAAGTGGTAAACCTCCCAAAACACACGAAAAAGTAACTGGTTCGGTCAATTTCGCCACTGCGATGTCATAACCAATATTTTCAGCAGTGCCATACTTCGGATGTACAATAACTTCGCTGAATTTAACCTCGGTGCCATCGAACAACATATGCTGTCCGAGAAAAACGTTTGTGGTTGTTAGGTCAGGAATTTTTTGGTTTCTGCGAGTTTGTGAGTGAAATTTTCGCATGCCATGTTTGGGTATTTCTGGGTGTTTGTTATAAATTCAAAAAATATATAGGTACCTATATGTATAGACTCTTGAATGTAGGAGTTTTTGAGGGGCAGCTTATTGAATGACAAATTTGTGTTAATTTTTTTTGTTCAAAAACAAGATTATAGAGTGAAATAATTTTGCAACTTTACCAAGGTGACCCAGAGTTTAATTTTTACAATTTTTGGTACAGCTCTCATTCCACTTCCAATCATAATATATAGGTAACCACACTAGTCTATAAGCATATTTAAATACAAACACACCCAGTTTCACCAATAAAACAATGGGCTGCAGTAACAATCCATTCATTGCTGATAAGTGACGCCCCACAAGCTTCCCCATAGTCTGACCCATGGCCTGCTTCCGGCATTGGTATGAACATCCACACCTGCATGAAAAATGTAGATACCTACTTGAGGTATTTCATAAGGAACTAAATAAAGCAAGCTTTCAGTGGAAAACAAGCATCATTTTTGGATACCTAGGTAACTCAAGTACCGTATTTCTTCGAATAGAACGGCGCCTTTCTATTTTTTTCGTCAATTTTTTTACCTGCCGTTCTATTGTAGGTGCCGTTCTATCCTTTTCGTGGGTGTAAACAAGTGCCAAAACTTGCCGTTCTATTGGAGGTATGGCGTTTTATTAGAAGAAATACTGTATCAAAATATTGAATTCAATGACTTTTAGAAGTGGATACTTAAAACTCGCTCATTTTTCAGCCAAAAACACACAAACCTGCCACGGAAATGAGTGTTCAACAGCCTCGTCACCCCCCACGATGCCTCTGGCGACGCTTTTTATCGTCCCACCGTCTATTTCAATCGAGGGTGTGTATTTTTCATCTGGAACGCCACATTCTTCGGAAAGTTCTTGTTCGGACCCCTGCTCTACTTCTGTTGAATAGCCTGGAATAGTGTTCTAAAAGCGACGTGGCACTGGCGATATCTTGCTGTGACACCATTGGTGCTTGGTGCTGTGGTCGGAAAAGCACCATGGCGCTTTTGGCGCTTGGGCCTATTTTTTACCGGCGCCAAGAACAAAATGTCTGGCGCTGGCGCTTGCGGCGCTGAAGTGAGTGAACAGTTCACTGAAAATTTCATAATGCTGATGGTAGCGTGTCACGTGGCTGACAAAACAAAATAACAATTTTTGGATTTACCGTAACAACAAAAAAACTGAAGATAGCTAACTAAATACTATTTCATATATACTGAAATGCAGAACATTCGTATGCCCCACTCAAAGCACCAAAATCTATCAAAACCATGAAATGAAAATCCAGTTATAAACATTTACATATTACATATTTACATTTAAATATTTACACACAATGTGGACCCAGCCTACCTACATAACAAACACAGGAAAAGCACATTACTGACGCCTCACAAGCTGTGTAGCACTGTCATGGAATTCATGACGTTACTGACTACTCGCTGCCAACTATTTATGAGATAGCGAGCTGGCAGTAAGTTGTCAGTAAGGTGGTTTCAACTGTAAAATATCCCATATTACTCACTATCAAACTGTCTCTTTTTGATTCCTTTGCTGCTACATTGCAAAATTAACACCGATAAAAGTGAGATAGTGATGAATTTCATGATGTGATCTGATGTGTTTTATTATGTGGAATACGGTATTCAATAAATATATGTACATGGTCGGGCTGAAAAGTCCCCGGGCAGTGCTCGCCATTCGCGCTAGGGGTTAGCTACGGTTATAAAAGTTTAACACGTTAATATATCAGGTGTTTTGAGTTTTCACCCAAAATTTCACCCCTTTAGCTCCACCCACTGCGGAACTGTGGGGGTTACAATTTCGGTCGTTTTGTACTGATGTACAAATGGTGCTCTACCTCAACGCTGCTTTAAGTTGTGATCATGAAACTTTGGCTAGTGTAAGCCACCAGTGTTGGCAATGTGCTGATAGTATTCAACACTTTCATCAACATTATTGCTATTAAGGTAAAATTAATATGCAGATCAGGGTGATGTGCAAGAAACGTGGGAACTGTGATGGATGTTTTTGGTGATCATCTGAGATCATGTTGTATTGCAGTGATTTTAACGTTGTTTTGAAATGTGCAGTAAATTATTATGTCAATTTAATTTCATTTGTGTTTCATTACTAATCTGTAGTGGACACATTACCTGTGTTCAACAGCAGTGTGCATGAAAAACGACTCTTGTATTAACCTGTATTGACCAACCGTAGAGGCAGAATGATGAATTTGGTACTGAGAGTAGTGACAGTAATGGCAATATGGACTAGGCTTATGATATCATAGCTAATGTTGGTTAGTGCTGGCACATTGCCAACACTGGTGGCTTACACAAGCCAAAGTTTTATGATCACAACTTAAAGCAGCGTTGAGCTAGAGCACCATTTGTACATCAGTACAAAATGACCGAAATTGTAACCCCCACAATTCCGCAGTGGGTGGAGCTAGAGGGGTGAAATTTTGGGTGAAAACTCAAAACACCTGATATATTAACGTGTTAAAATTTTATAACCGTAGCTTACCCCTAGCGCGAATGGCGAGCACTGCCCGGGGACTTTTCAGCCCGACCATGTAGATATTGATAAAAGGCTGGGAAAAAACTGAACTTTATTTTTCAAAATATTATATTCAGGATTTGAACATTTTACCGTCTCTCACCATGAATGACACTCATGTACAGAAAAGTTTAAAAGTGGAAAAACTTCAATTTATTATACTTTTTAGCATTGTTTTGAAAACTGCATCATTCATGACGTCATGACTAATAATACCAAACTTGTTCCAAAAGAAACAGAAAAAATTTACAGGAAAAAAATTGTCACTTGTATGCGACTCTGCCTTTTTATTTTTGAAATATTTGTGCGCTTTTGTGAAAATGCATGCATAAGTATTAATTAATTAAAGCAAAATTTGTGTTCCGCCAAGTATATGCAGAATGAATTCAAAATGTTCAAATTCAAAGTAAACAACAAAACTGATTGTGTGACATTTATTTATACCATACCCATATAAACCTGATCAACATAAAAAGTGTAATAACTATGAACGTTAGAGAATTTTGAAATGTGACATAAAAAAATCAAAATTATGGGTTGCGCAATGATATCCTATTGTATTCCAAGCTTACTGCATAGTTGTTCAAATTATTAAACTTTTTCAAAGTAAATGTATATGTAATATACTTTTTACTCAACTCTGAGTACAGCAAATGTAAAATGCTTTTTTATCATACTCATGAGTAGTGCTGTAACTGTAAAGTAGTGCACTGGGCCACCGGTGTCCTGGTTATGGACACCAGCACCGGTGCTGTTGCTGTGCCCTTGGGATTATCAAAAGTTCCCAGCCAGTGTGTTTTTTCTTGATTGCCGTATTTCTTTTAATAGAAGGACAGGTCTCCAATAGAAGGGCGTCTCCAATAGAAGGGCATCTCCAATAGAAGGTACACTTTTTCGACTCCATTTGGGCCACAAAATAAATAGAAGTGCGGTCTCCAATAGAAGGTAGACAAAGTGCTGGACTTGTGCCAAATGCATAAAAAGATAACAAAATATTATCGGACGTTGTGATTTAGTGGTGTCTGTCCATTGATTTTGTGCTTTTTTAACATCAAATGTTGAATGAACTCTATGTATCGTCATTCTATGCACTGTCTGTGACGTGACACTTTGGCAGAACTTGAAAAAGATTGGCCGGAAAATTGACGAAAAAATAGAACACCGGTCTCCAATAGAAGAGCTGGTAAAAAGTTGACGAAAAAATAGAAGGGTGCCCTTCTATTAGAAGAAATATGGTAGTAGGTGCAGGTGACTAGAGAGAGAAATACTACCAGAAATAGTCGGTACACGCGACCACAGTAGCTCTACATTATCACTTTCATGTCCTATAGGTATTGAAATTCCTGAAGTACATTTTAAGTACTCACTCGGGTACTTTGAAAATTTCCCCATACAGGTTGAGTAGATGTTTTTTAGATGAAATGTCAATGTATTTACTCAGTGGTCAAGCATAAGTATGTAAATACTTTTTGAGTAAATGTAAATACATTTTAACAACTTTGGCTTACTGTTCATCAAATGTTCATTAATATTTGAATTTGAAGAAAAAAAGCTATCCGACTTTTCTCTTGACTGCAGACTCTTTCCAACTGCCGCTCCATTCAACATAAAAAGTGTAATAACTATGGATGGTAGAGAATTGTGTAATGTGAAAACAAAACATCAAAATTATAGGTTGGGCTCTGATATCCTATTTTATTTATTCTAAGCTTACCCCTCATCAAATGTACACATAAACATAGCACTTGAATTTGAAGCAAATTGAAAAAAAAATAATAAAAAAGCCATCCAACTTTACATCAAACTTAATACAAATTTCCACCAGAACAAATTTTTTTCTTATAATCACGGAAACCTATAATCACGGATTAGTTTTTATTTACCGTATTTCCTCGAAATACCCCCCTCAAAATGGACACTATGAACTTATAACCCCCCCTCCCCCACCCCTCGAAATACCCCTCGAAATACCCTCGAAATAGAGAACGTAAATGACAAAACCTGCGGTTTGTCATCTGGGCAATGCAGAACACACGTTTAAAACAATGACTGTGTTATGTGAGAACAGTTTATACCGTCTACATACATACCGTATTACCTCGAAATACCCCCAGGGGGTTTATTATTTCGCCAGCAAAATTTGAGGGGGGGATAATTCGAGGGGGGGTTTATTTGAGGGGGGGGGGTCTATTATTTCGCCAGAAATTTTCGGAAATTCCCCATACTCGGATGTAGAAAAATCGAACAATTACATAAATGTATATGTCTTTATAGGTGTATATACACATAAACCCTTCCCTAACGTCACTCAATCATCAGTTTTAAGGTGTGTTCTGCATTGTACAGATCACAAACTGCGGTATTTGTCATGTACGTTCTCTTTACACTCAATGTTAGGGGGGTATTTCGAGGGGGGGTTTATTATTTCCTCAGCCGAATTTTAGGGGGGGGGGTATTTCGAGGGGGGGGGGGGGTCAATTCAAGGGGGGATAATTCGGGGTAATGCGGTACTTAAACAAGTCTATAGAGTCTTATAAACGGCGATTTTTGTAACATTTTTAAACGTATACGTACGTTTCAGACGACAAATTAGTACTGGGATTTCAGAAAATTTCTGGCGAAATAATAACCCCCCCCTCGTTTAACCCCCCTCAAAATGCTCACTCTGAAAAAATGCACCCCTTGGGGGTTATTTCGAGGAAATACGGTATACACACGAGCCCACGGGGTGAACGTTTCGCCAGGGCAAACCTTTTCAGGAACAAAAGCAAAGCCAACTACCGTATTTCTTCTAATAGAAGAGCGCCGTTCTCTTTTCTTCAACTTTTTACCTGCCGTTCTATTGGGGCTGCCTTTGTTTTTTAACCAATTTTTCACATATTTCTCATTTCAACATAGGTAGTATTATTTTTAAATAAAGCTTGAGCAATAGTTTGATATAAAATAATCAAATTGAAATTAATGCTCTGAATGTTCTCACCATCTTTTTTGGTGTTTTCGCACACTCAAAACATAAATAATTTCTCCCTGCCGTTCTATTGGAGGCTGCCGTTCTATTGTATTGTGAGCGCAAAAACGTGCCAAAACCTGCCGTTCTATTGGAGGTATGCCGTTCTATTAGAAGAAATACGGTACCTACTGTTTTTCATCGGAATATCCCCTCGAATACCCTTCCCCTCGAAACAACTCCATCTGGGATGCTGTACATAACGATGGCAAACAAAAATTCGAAAATTCAAAAAGTTTTCGAATTTTTTACGACTTTTAGAATCTTTATTTCACCGCGCAACTGTGAAATGCCTTCCAACCAAAAATAACCCGGATCAACTTAACTTGTACGGCACACCTTCATTCACTTCCATTTCACAGTGAATAAATAAATCGCCCACGCTGCATCCGAGCAACTAAACGCACGGACTCCCACCAAAAACAATCCAACCCCCAACAACCCCTCCCCGCCCCATCAACTGCCCCATCCACAACCCCCCCCTTAATTAGAACCCCCCCAAACAATGGCGTCATCATCATCAGCGGTGCCAGCGGCGGGCCGCACGACCACCGTGGCCAAGTCGTCGGACGTGTGCGACATGTTGGGCGGCATGGCGGAGCTGAACGCGGTCGACGCGGTCAGTAGCAAGGGCAGCGCTATTGATGTCAGGATGAGCGATAGTGTAATGAGGGTAGGTTGAAGTTTGTGTTGTGGTTGCGCGACGCGCACGCTAGTATACACCACTGGTCCACTACCACTGAAATTTGGGAACTAATAAATCTGGTTTGAACACATTTGAGTTTACCAGAATCAGTGATCTTCGATCGCCGTCAACAACCGTTGACAACGTGCCAGACGCTTCATTGTGGTAAACACAAATGTGTTCAAACCAGATTTATTAGTTTCCAAAACTTTGGGGTGTACTTGTGTGCGATGTGCCATTGATTAGGTACAGTGTGATAACACATTGCGCCACCGTGCAGTCATGATTTGTAAAAAAATATTATAACCGTATTGCCTCGAAATACCCCCATGGGGGTTTATTATTTCGCCAGCAAAATTTGAGGGGCTGTTAATTCGAGAGGGTGGGGGGGGGTTATTCGAGGGGGGGTTATTATTTCGTCGGAATTTTCATAAGGATCGTAGTAAAAAGTAGGCGTTTGCGTACCCAAAACAGGTAATAAATGTGTCCAAACGGGATATATTTGGACATAAAAAAGTAGATACCGTAAATGCTCTAATAATACGACAGTCGTACTATTTTTTTCAGCACATTTTTAGGTGTCGTACTATTGGAGATGTCGCATTATTAGAGAGTGTCGCATTATTGTTTTCATCAAATCAACAACTTCATTGTCCACATAACTCAAACGTGAGCATGACTTAGTAAAGCAATGAACATCAACAATCGCCCATTAAATCGCCATTAAACATCAACATCAACAAAACAATTGTCCAAAAGCGCGGAATCCACGGCTTCCGCAGATTGCGACATCATTACGCTGTTTTTTATTTTTTTTTCTCGGGTGTCGCACTATTGAAGAGTGTCGTATTATTGGAGAGTGTCGGATTATTTTCACACAACGTGCCCAAACCTGTCGCACTATTGGAGATGTCGTATTATTGGAGACCTGTTGTATTATTAGAGCATTTACGGTAGCTACACAAACTAGTCTATGTGTAGCTGCAATGCAAATTAGTAACATACATCATGTACATTGCATACATGACGTATTTATTACGTACATGACGTACATTATTCCGAAGGGGGGGGGGGGGTATTTCGAGGGGGGGTTATTATTTCCCCAGCCCATTTTGAGGGGGGTTTATTCGATAGGGGGGGGGATAATTCGAGGTATTACGGTATACAGAGTTTCCTCGAATTTTCAATCTGAAGAATCATCCTCCTATGGGGAAATACGGTACTTTAGTGCGGCACTTGTGTTGTTTGCAGAATCCAAAGAGGACATTTTCTGGACAACAGAATGATCGCTGGATGGATGACGGTTCTACTAATCTTGAAGATATGAGACGGGAAGGCAACACGACACCGAAGGCTGCTGGGGCACAGCTGAGGTATTTTATTTCGCCTATAAATGAAATAGCTAATTACCGTACCTTCTTGAATAATTTTTGAGGGGGGACTATTCGAGGGTGAATTTTCATTTCGTTTCCATCAACTTTATCCAATAAAAAGAAGATTTATAAACACGATAACATGCCATTTTTGTTCAAATTGGCCATACCAAATAGAACATATGCCTTAAGGGGGACTTTTTCAAGGGAGGGAATTTTTTTCCCTCACTCGTAACACACGGGGAAGGGGGGAATTATTCAAGAGTGGGGAATTATTCAACCAAATATTTACGGTATATATCCACTATCCACCCGAATTACCCTAATCCACCCACTCAAAACACCATTCCACAAATCCACCACAAGACACGACCGCGACTGGACCAGCACCTAATCCCGCAAGGCTACCGGGCGCGCACCATGCGCACCACGGTGTCCACGGTGACCATGCACACCAAGACCACCGAGACCACGTGCAGCCCCGCAGAGGGCGATCGAGGCTCAGCTAAACTACGGGGGAATGGGGTGGATGGGAAAGTTGATACTGGGAAACGGTGGGTTTTCGGTTGGGGGTTGTTCGTGTCTTCTCTTGGCACGTTCTAATTGATGAAAAAGCCAGGATTCTAGCGACACTCCAAAGCCATGTATGGAGTTACGTAAAATTGTACCGTAAAATTACCAGCATTGACATGTTTAACATTTTGTGGTCACGCACTAGTAGGCACACCCAAATTTTGGAAACTCATAATTAGTTTTGAACACATTCGAGTTCACCAGAAGTAATGATTGAAAATTTTCATCAATCGTAGTTGCAAAACTCCACCTTCTAGTAAACTCAAATGGTTTCGAAACAAGATTTTTGAGTTCCAAAATTTTCGATGGTGGACTAGTGTGCGCTGCACCTTTACACGAAAATTGCGCCAGACCAGGCACGAATTTCATCAAAATTCGGCACACCTTATCCCAATCACACATCAATTGCACTGACATTATTGCTGTATGTCCATTCTTGTATTTAAACAGTGTGTATCACATAGCTTAATCAGTAAAATATCAACACTGAAAACGTGCCATTATTACGCAACTTCATAACCACTAAATTTGTTACAGTCTGAAATGTTTCATACGGCTGTTCATACAGCAGTAAAATGTGAACTAATGCATGAAAATGATAAATAAATTGATCTAAAGGTGAAAACAGTGGTGTTTTCTGATGCTCAACAGTGAGAGCTCTTTCTAAAAAAAAATTTACACTTACACTTTTTTACACTTTCCTAGGTATTTTAAAAATACCTTACACTTACAGTATCCATACTCAAAATTTGGAAAGTGTATTTACACTTACACTTACACTTTCCAAAAATACCGGTATTTTAACAACTCTGTTGTGGGTTACTGATTACAATGATTTGAAATATGCACTCCATTCTGACAGTACATTACCATAACCCTGAAATTGAACCCCTGGGGCCAAAACTTTCAAATTGTGAAATGATGCATTGTGGGTATCTAATTGCACTGATTTGATATATAATGCACTCCATTTTGACACTAAGTTACCATAACCCTGAAAATGAACCACTGGGGAAAAAACTTTCAATTTGTGAAATGATGCATTTTTGGGTTTCTGATTGCACTGATTTCAAATTTGGGTTTCTGATTGCACTGATTTGATACATGCACTCCATATTGACACTACATTACCATAACCCTAAAAATGAACCCATGGGGCCAAATACTTTCAATTTGAGAAATGATGCATTTTCAGGTTTCTGATTGCACTCATTTGAAATATGCACTTCATTTTGACACTACATTACCATAACCCAAAAAAATGAACCCCCTGGGCCAAAAACTTTCAAATCATAAAATGATGCTTTCCATGAAAATTGCGCCAGACCAGGCACGAATTTCATCAAAATTCGGCACCTTATCCCAATCGCACACCGCAGCGACGACTCGGCCGTGCTGGACGTATCCATGACAAACATGCACTTCAAGCCACAGACTACCCCAGCCGCGGGCGGTCACGGAAAGATAAAAGACACCGACGCCCAGCCGGATTGGTTCGAGCGTCGCAAAGCTCGCCGCCAGTCGCGCGACGCCGCACAGCCGCTCAAAGCGCCTTCCACAACCGCCAAGGGCGACCAGGTGCCAGTCCCGGACCGTGTAAAAGATACTGTAAATGTCATGTGTCCATGTAAAAGGCCCTTTAAAGTGTCATGTCACTGTATCCAAATCTCGCTCTATAGTATCCAAATCATGTTTTTGTATCGAAATCTTACGTTTGGGCTTAAGACTAGGATACAAAGAACATGATATTTGGATACTAATGAATCAGATTTGGATACACATGACAATTTACAGGGTCTATTACATGACACATGACATTTTACAGGTTTTTTACAGGGTCCGGGACAGCCCCCAGCGGCAGCGGGGTGTGCGCGTGCGCTGCACGCTGCCCGAGCCTGACGGCAAGCCCGTGGTGCTGATCGACGAGAAAGTCAACGTCTATGACGTTACCGTTTGGGCGCAGTGGGGCGACTAGCTGGAGATGGGCTGAAGAATGAAGAGTGACTGTGAGAATGTGAAAAAATACTTATTTGGCCAATGATACGATGTAACTTGCACACGTGACGTGACCGTATATTTACTGCATGCATGATCGAATGAATGTATTAACTGACGCAGGAAAGTATGCCAAATCGCAAAACGTTAAATATTTTTACCAAATGCTTCATCGGTAAAATGTTGCAAATCAGTAATTTTGAGCTAATTTTTGGTAAATCATTCCGATTAAATGAGATTTTGCCAACCCTGGCCATGATGCTTTTGGTTCTTGGGTCCAAAGTCCTGGCGCATTTATCATCACTACACCTGTCATTTTTACTGTACAGCTGTTAATGTGGGTGTGGAATTCGTAGTTGGGGCCAGCCCTGCAAGAAGACCTTTGAATGCCAGGATGTGTAACCACACTGTGCACAGCAGACGATTTTATGAATGAATCATGCTACATTCGTAGATATATCATATCACCTAAGCTGATAACAGCTGATAAATTTACTCCATGGGAGTGATTCCGGTACACTCAGTGCATTTATCGACCATCCTTCATTCTGCTACAATAAATATTTATTAGGTAATCAATAAGGTAATTTTATATTTATTTTCTACAATAATAATATTCACATTTATTAAGCGGGGCCAATTTAACAACAAACTGCCGTATTTGTCTTGCGAATTGTGATGCGAGTCTAAAATAAGTTTGAGCTAATCCCTGCAGCGTTGATCAAAGTATAGTGCTTTGAGCTTGGTCCTGTCGTGCTGCAGCAAGTCGGGCATCGCGGCCAGTGTCGTGTTCAGATGATAGCAGATTCCAGTCTTCTTTGCTCTCTTCAATGGCAGGAACACACCTTTATGAAAGTGGCATTGATCACTCTGTATTTAAGGCGTCTAATTCTAAAACTCGACAAGTCCACAAAATGCGATTTTGAGTACCGTATTACCTCGAATTATCCCCCCCTTGAATTAACCCCCCCCCTCGAATTAACCCCCCCTCAAAATGGGCTGGGGAAATAATAAACCCCCCCTCGAAATACCCCCCCCCCTTCGGAATGATGTACGTCATGTACATAATAAATACGTCATGTACGCAATGTACATGATGTATATTACTCTGTTTTTGCATTGCAGCTACACATAGAGCAGTTTGTGTAGTTATCTACGTTTTTATGTCTAAATATATCCTGTTTGGACACATTTATTACCTATTTTGGGTACGCAAATGCCTACTATTTACTACGATCCTTACGAAAATTTCTGACGAAATAATAAAACCCCCCCTCGAATAAACCCCCCCCCTCGAATTAACCCCCCTCAAATTTTGCTGGCGAAATAATAAACCCCCATGGGGGTATTTCGAGGTAATACGGTAAATCGCATTTTAAGCTTCAAACCCAATTCCTGGCCCTAGGTGCGTGTCCAATTTGGCTCTCTCATGCTTTCCATTAAGTTCCATATCTCTATTTTTTTTTATTGTAACGCCACTATTTATTCGTGTGGAAAGTATGCTCCAACGAAAACGATAGGACGTCACTGACTCTACCCGATTCGTGTGTGTTTTTACACACAATGTGGACATTTTTTATTAGTACAAAATGTCCTTTACATACACAATCCCTTACAATCTTGACAAACAGGGTTAGTAGATGGCAAAGTTGCTTCCCAAGAATGCAATTGCACATGTATAGGGGGTTGACTTGAGTTTTTAGGGGCTGAGTTTACAATTCAGGGTTGAGTTGATGGGTGTTTATAAATTAGGTTGAGTTGACAGAAGTTTAAAAATAAGGGGCTGTTGACACAAGTTTACAAATTAGAGGCTGAGTTTATGGGTGTTTGCCAAATTAGGGACTGAGTTTATGGGAGTTGACATAACATTACCATAACCCTTAAGTGAGGCCCCCAGGGCTAAAAAATATAAATTGTGATATGATGCATTTGTGGGTCAGAGTTGCGAAAGTGTATTTACACTTACCCGAAATACCCGGGTTAATGGGTATTTATATTTACCCTTACACTTACACTTTCATAAAATACCCGTACACTTTTTTTACACTTTCCTGGGCAAAATACCCGGATACAGAAAGTGTATTTTTTCCTTTCAGATGGCCCTGTTTGAAGCATTTGAGGAGGCATAAAACTGGCATAAAACAGGCACAAAAAATAACTGCACAGTGCACACATGCAGTTATGCATTGAATGTAGAAAATATAGCAAATGTACAAACGTGCACCAGCTCCAACCTCATGGTATTCTACAGTTTCATCATACTTTGTAAAAAAGACAAGATCAATTTCACCTGCTGGACACTGGCTTTTGCACTGACATTATTGCTGTATGTCCATTCTTGTATTTAAACAGTGTGTATCACATAGCTTAATCAGTAAAATATCAACACTGAAAACGTGCCATTATTACGCAACTTCATAACCACTAAATTTGTTACAGTCTGAAATGTTTCATACGGCTGTTCATACAGCAGTAAAATGTGAACTAATGCATGAAAATGATAAATAAATTGATCTAAAGGTGAAAACAGTGGTGTTTTCTGATGCTCAACAGTGAGAGCTCTTTCTAAAAAAAAATTTACACTTACACTTTTTTACACTTTCCTAGGTATTTTAAAAATACCTTACACTTACAGTATCCATACTCAAAATTTGGAAAGTGTATTTACACTTACACTTACACTTTCCAAAAATACCGGTATTTTAACAACTCTGTTGTGGGTTACTGATTACAATGATTTGAAATATGCACTCCATTCTGACAGTACATTACCATAACCCTGAAATTGAACCCCTGGGGCCAAAACTTTCAAATTGTGAAATGATGCATTGTGGGTATCTAATTGCACTGATTTGATATATAATGCACTCCATTTTGACACTAAGTTACCATAACCCTGAAAATGAACCACTGGGGAAAAAACTTTCAATTTGTGAAATGATGCATTTTTGGGTTTCTGATTGCACTGATTTCAAATTTGGGTTTCTGATTGCACTGATTTGATACATGCACTCCATTTTGACACTACATTACCATAACCCTAAAAATGAACCCATGGGGCCAAATACTTTCAATTTGAGAAATGATGCATTTTCAGGTTTCTGATTGCACTCATTTGAAATATGCACTTCATTTTGACACTACATTACCATAACCCTAAAAAATGAACCCCCTGGGCCAAAAACTTTCAAATCATAAAATGATGCTTTCCATGAAAATTGCGCCAGACCAGGCACGAATTTCATCAAAATTCGGCACACCTTATCCCAATCGCACACCGCAGCGACGACTCGGCCGTGCTGGACGTATCCATGACAAACATGCACTTCAAGCCACAGACTACCCCAGCCGCGGGCGGTCACGGAAAGATAAAAGACACCGACGCCCAGCCGGATTGGTTCGAGCGTCGCAAAGCTCGCCGCCAGTCGCGCGACGCCGCACAGCCGCTCAAAGCGCCTTCCACAACCGCCAAGGGCGACCAGGTGCCAGTCCCGGACCCTGTAAAAGATACTGTAAATGTCATGTGTCCATGTAAAAGGCCCTTTAAAGTGTCATGTGTATCCAAATCTCGCTCTATAGGATCCAAATCATGTTTTTGTATCGAAATCTTACATTTGGGCTTAAGACTAGGATACAAAGAACATGATATTTGGATACTAATGAATCAGATTTGGATACACATGACAATTTACAGGGTCTATTACATGACACATGACATTTTACAGGTTTTTTACAGGGTCCGGGACAGCCCCCAGCGGCAGCGGGGTGTGCGCGTGCGCTGCACGCTGCCCGAGCCCGACGGCAAGCCCGTGGTGCTGATCGACGAGAAAGTCAACGTCTATGACGTTACCGTTTGGGCGCAGTGGGGCGACTAGCTGGAGATGGGCTGAAGAATGAAGAGTGACTGTGAGAATGTGAAAAAATACTTATTTGGCCAATGATACGATGTAACTTGCACACGTGACGTGACCGTATATTTACTGCATGCATGATCGAATGAATGTATTAACTGACGCAGGAAAGTATGCCAAATCGCAAAACGTTAAATATTTTTACCAACTGCTTCATCGGTAAAATGTTGCAAATCAGTAATTTTGAGCTAATTTTTGGTAAATCATTCCGATTAAATGAGATTTTGCCAACCCTGGCCATGATGCTTTTGGTTCTTGGGTCCAAAGTCCTGGCGCTTTTATCATCACTACACCTGTCATTTTTACTGTACAGCTGTTAATGTGGGTGTGGAATTCGTAGTTGGGGCCAGCCCTGCAAGAAGACCTTTGAATGCCAGGATGTGTAACCACACTGTGCACAGCAGACGATTTTATGAATGAATCATGCTACATTCGTAGATATATCATATCACCTAAGCTGATAACAGCTGATAAATTTACTCCATGGGAGTGATTCCGGTACACTCAGTGCATTTATCGACCATCCTTCATTCTGCTACAATAAATATTTATTAGGTAATCAATAAGGTAATTTTATATTTATTTTCTACAATAATAATATTCACATTTATTAAGCGGGGCCAATTTAACAACAAACTGCCGTATTTGTCTTGCGAATTGTGATGCGAGTCTAAAATAAGTTTGAGCTAATCCCTGCAGCGTTGATCAAAGTATAGTGCTTTGAGCTTGGTCCTGTCGTGCTGCAGCAAGTCGGGCATCGCGGCCAGTGTCGTGTTCAGATGATAGCAGATTCCAGTCTTCTTTGCTCTCTTCAATGGCAGGAACACACCTTTATGAAAGTGGCATTGATCACTCTGTATTTAAGGCGTCTAATTCTAAAACTCGACAAGTCCACAAAATGCGATTTTGAGTACCGTATTACCTCGAATTATCCCCCCCCTTGAATTAACCCCCCCCTCGAATTAACCCCCCCTCAAAATGGGCTGGGGAAATAATAAACCCCCCCCTCGAAATACCCCCCCCCCTTCGGAATGATGTACGTCATGTACATAATAAATACGTCATGTACGCAATGTACATGATGTATATTACTCTGTTTTTGCATTGCAGCTACACATAGAGCAGTTTGTGTAGTTATCTACGTTTTTATGTCTAAATATATCCTGTTTGGACACATTTATTACCTATTTTGGGTACGCAAATGCCTACTATTTACTACGATCCTTACGAAAATTTCTGACGAAATAATAAAACCCCCCCTCGAATAAACCCCCCCCTCGAATTAACCCCCCTCAAATTTTGCTGGCGAAATAATAAACCCCCATGGGGGTATTTCGAGGTAATACGGTAAATCGCATTTTAAGCTTCAAACCCAATTCCTGGCCCTAGGTGCGTGTCCAATTTGGCTCTCTCATGCTTTCCATTAAGTTCCATATCTCTATTTTTTTTTATTGTAACGCCACTATTTATTCGTGTGGAAAGTATGCTCCAACGAAAACGATAGGACGTC
Organism: Sphaerolaimus hirsutus; assembly: GCA_964036195.1. Classification (NCBI taxonomy): domain Eukaryota; kingdom Metazoa; phylum Nematoda; class Chromadorea; order Monhysterida; family Sphaerolaimidae; genus Sphaerolaimus; species Sphaerolaimus hirsutus. Next base: position 12,055,016 of record OZ038451.1, read on the forward strand.
ACTGACTCTACCCGATTCGTGTGTGTTTTTACACACAATGTGGACATTTTTTATTAGTACAAAATGTCCTTTACATACACAATCCCTTACAATCTTGACAAACAGGGTTAGTAGATGGCAAAGTTGCTTCCCAAGAATGCAATTGCACATGTATAGGGGGTTGACTTGAGTTTTTAGGGGCTGAGTTTACAATTCAGGGTTGAGTTGATGGGTGTTTATAAATTAGGTTGAGTTGACAGAAGTTTAAAAATAAGGGGCTGTTGACACAAGTTTACAAATTAGAGGCTGAGTTTATGGGTGTTTGCCAAATTAGGGACTGAGTTTATGGGAGTTGACAATAACATTACCATAACCCTTAAGTGAGGCCCCCAGGGCTAAAAAATATAAATTGTGATATGATGCATTTGTGGGTCAGAGTTGCAAAAGTGTATTTACACTTACCCAAAATACCCGGGTAAATGGGTATTTATATTTACCCTTACACTTACACTTTCATAAAATACCTGTACACTTTTTTTACACTTTCCTGGGCAAAATACCCGGATACAGAAAGTGTATTTTTCCTTTCAGATGGCCCTGTTTGAAGCATTTGAGGAGGCATAAAACTGGCATAAAACAGGCACAAAAAATAACTGCACAGTGCACACATGCAGTTATGCATTGAATGTAGAAAATATAGCAAATGTACAAACGTGCACCAGCTCCAACCTCATGGTATTCTACAGTTTCATCATACTTTGTAAAAAAGACAAGATCAATTTCACCTGCTGGACACTGGCTTTTGCACTGACATTATTGCTGTATGTCCATTCTTGTATTTAAACAGTGTGTATCACATAGCTTAATCAGTAAAATATCAACACTGAAAACGTGCCATTATTACGCAACTTCATAACCACTAAATTTGTTACAGTCTGAAATGTTTCATACGGCTGTTCATACAGCAGTAAAATGTGAACTAATGCATGAAAATGATAAATAAATTGATCTAAAGGTGAAAACAGTGGTGTTTTCTGATGCTCAACAGTGAGAGCTCTTTCTAAAAAAAAATTTACACTTACACTTTTTTACACTTTCCTAGGTATTTTAAAAATACCTTACACTTACAGTATCCATACTCAAAATTTGGAAAGTGTATTTACACTTACACTTACACTTTCCAAAAATACCGGTATTTTAACAACTCTGTTGTGGGTTACTGATTACAATGATTTGAAATATGCACTCCATTCTGACAGTACATTACCATAACCCTGAAATTGAACCCCTGGGGCCAAAACTTTCAAATTGTGAAATGATGCATTGTGGGTATCTAATTGCACTGATTTGATATATAATGCACCCCGTTTTGACACTAAGTTACCATAACCCTGAAAATGAACCACTGGGGCCAAAAACTTTCAATTTGTGAAATGATGCATTTTTGGGTTTCTGATTGCACTGATTTCAAATTTGGGTTTCTGATTGCACTGATTTGATACATGCACTCCATTTTGACACTACATTACCATAACCCTAAAAATGAACCCATGGGGCCAAATACTTTCAATTTGAGAAATGATGCATTTTCAGGTTTCTGATTGCACTCATTTGAAATATGCACTTCATTTTGACACTACATTACCATAACCCTATAAAATGAACCCCCTGGGCCAAAAACTTTCAAATCATAAAATGATGCATTTGTGGGTTTCTGATTGTAGTGATTTCAAATATGCCCAGGGCTTAAAAAATTAGAAATTGTGAAATGATGCAATGTGGGTTTCTAATTGCACTGATTTGAAATATGCACTCCATTTTGACACTACATAACCCTGAAAACTACATTACCATAACCCTGAAAATGAACCCCTGGAGCCAAAATCTTTCAATTTGTGAAATCATTCATTTTTGGGTTTCTGATTGCATTGATTTCAAATTTGGGTTTCTGATTGCACTGATTTGAGATATGCACTTCATTTTGACACTACATTACCATAACCCTAAAAATGAACCCCCTGGGCCAAAAACTTTCAAATCATAAAATGATGCATTTGTGGGTTTCTGATTGTAGCGATTTCAAATATGCACTCCATTTTGACACCACATTACTAAAACCCTGATAATGAACCCCTGGGCCCAAAAACTTTTAATTTGTGAAATGATGCATTTGTGGTTTTTTTTATTGCAGTGATTTGAGATGTGCACTCCATTTTTACTCTACATTACCATAACCTTTAAGTCTAACCCCGGGGGCTAAAAAATTGAAAATTGTGAATTGATGCATTTGTGGATTGATGATAGCGATGATTTGAAATATTCATTCCATTTTGACACTACATTACCATAAACCTGAAAATAAGTTTACAGGGGTTTCCAAATTAGGGACTGAGTTTATGGGAGTTTCCAAATTAGGGGCTGAGTTTATTGGAGTTTCCAAATTAGGGGCTGAGTTTATTGGAGTTTCCAAATTAGGGGCTGAGTTGAAGAGAGTTTCCAAATTAGGGGCTGAGTTTATGGGAGTTTCTAAATTAGGGGCTGAGTTTATGGGAGTTTTCAAATTAGAGGCTGAGTTTATGGGAGCTTACAAATTAGGGGCTGAGTTTACAGGAGTTTGCATGTTAGGGGCTGAGTTTATGGGAGTTTGCATGTTAGGGGCTGAGTTTACGGGAGTTTGCAAGTTAGGGGCTGAGTTTACAGGGGTTTCCAAATTAGGGGCTGAGTTTACAGAAGTTTCCAAATTAGGGGCTGAGTTTATGGGAGTTTCCAAATTAGGGGCTGAGTTTACAGCAGTTTCAAATTATGGGTTGAGTTTACAGGAGTTTCCAAATTAGGGGCTGAGTTTACAGTAGTTTCCAAATTAGGGGCTGAGTTGATGGGAGTTTTCAAATTAGGGGCTGAGTTTATGGGAGCTTACAAATTAGGGGCTGAGTTTACGGGAGTTTGCAAGTTAGGGGCTGAGTTCATGGGAGTTTGCAAGTTAGGGGCTAGTTAGTTAAGCCGCCTCATCTTCCCTTTTTCTGGCTCAACTTTCTGTTTTCTGTTTCAGCCAAACTGTTTTAAACTGTTTTAAAAACATGCATGCAGGTTTTTAATTATGTCAATTTTTGCTGTTTTCCATCAAAATCGGCAATCCTTTCCATTTATGTTTCTATTTTCCATAAAACATTTTTTTGACATACACAAGCTAGTCTGAAACAATTGACTGTTAGGCATTTGCTTACCCAAAACACACAATGAATGTGTCAAACAGGATATATTTGGACATAAAAATGTACATAAATAGCTACACTAAATATGTCTATGTGTAGCTGCAATGCAAATTAGCAGTAATAAATACATCATGTACATTGCATACATAATGTACATCATTCCGGAGGGGGGTATTTCGAGGGGGGTTATTCTTTTCCCTGCCTATTTTGAGGGGGTGTTCATTCGAGGGGGGAGGCTAATTCAGGGGGCTTATTCTTTCTACGCACTCACTTGAGGGAGGTATTATGCGAGGGGGTGGACTTATTCAAGGATATACGGTATTTCTAAGTACACTCCAGGAAAAAAGTCTGTATGTTCCTGATCAGGAATGTAAAAAAGAAAAAATGTACAGAAGGTTTTGCGTCCGCAGTAAGCAAAATATTGACTGCCGTATTTCATCAAAATACCCTTCCCCACGAAATACCCCCATCCGGCATGATGTATATCATGTATGCAATTTACATTAGGTATTTATTGCTGTCAGTTTGCACTGCAGGAACAGATATATACTAGTTTGATTCATTTTTGAAAAACTCAACATACAGAAAGTGTTTTTTGTGAACTTACCCATTGTTGGCTAGGTGTGTGCCAAAATCATTCAATTTAAAAAAGATATTGAATCTACTGTATTACATGGTATTAACCCCCCCCCCCCCTTTGAATTATCCCCCTAGAAATACCCCCTTCCTCGTTTCACCACCCCCCTCAAAATTTGCACTATTAAAAAACCTTGGGAGGTTTTTTGAGGAAATATGGTACTTCCTTAAATATTGGGCATATTCCGACTGTGGCAGGATGACATCATGAACACCCCAATATACCAATAAGTTCTATTTCCCAGCAACCCATATTTAATACTTGATTCACAATTGAACCAAAAGTCTTAAATCCATGAAGACTTTTTGTCATGAATCTGTGTATTCAGCTGTTTTTTGTCTACACGATTCAGAGCGTTTTTACCGCACTTTTTCCCTCTATCTCCACTTCACAGGCCGCTTGCCGCTGCAGTGCACTGCAGTGGGCCCGGAGGTCCAGGTTATAAATGCGTGTGTAAATTTTAAGGAAACGTGTCCGAAGACGGTAGGTTTTTCAGAACGTGCAGTGAACCACTCGGTGGCTCACGCTGTTCCGTTTCCCGCAGCACGCACAGCACCTACACTTAGCACAAGCAGCGCGGTAATTAGAGCAGTTGTTAATTAGCTAACTTAGGGAAAACAGTTAGTACTTAGTGCTAATACAAAACGGGGTCCAAGTTGGGTTGAGAAGAGAGTTTATTTTTTTAGGGCGATGGAAGAACAGTAGCGGCAAAGTAGAAGCAAAATCAATTTTCGTCAAATCAAAGAATTGGGGAAAAATAACAATTTCAGCTACTTATAAGGCAATTGAAACTACCATAATCGACAGGAATAAAAAGCTAAAAAAGGCATAATGTTACGTAGGTACATAATCACTATCAATCACATAAGCTCTGATGCAAATACTTAGTAAAATCTTGACATATAGCTACCTATGAAAAGAGCACTAATTAAGCTAATAAAAAAGAGATGGTACCAATTAAGAACAGCTAATAACGACAATTAAAAAGGCTTCATGCGACATGGGGCCTAATGTACAATTCACTACGTCACTTAAAACAGCAATTATCTACTTCCATAATTACCTACAAATCCCTACTCAATCCAACATAATCTAGAACAGGTAACAACGCAGTGCAACGCGTATTTACAACAGACAGAATGAACAAAGTATGGACAAAGGCAATTACGGCGTCATAAACTAATACAGAGAATCAAGCTAACAAGTAATTAGACAATTAATACAAGCTTACAACTAATGTTAATTAATTAAGATACAAGGCGATTAATTAAGCTCGTGGGAATGAAAGGCACTGGCGTGAAACAATATGTACAATGATTTCTACATGTCACATGGAAACTCTGTGTGGGGGCTTTGTATTCATAAGTTACGGTAGCTAGCAAAATGCTCGCGGGCGCGAAATGCTTATCACCTCCAACCCCGCGACCCACTATTGTGACTATCCGGTCAGCTAGCGCCCGTGAGAAAGGTTTCAGCCCGATGGCCACACCCTTCCGAGCGCGATGGGATATTTATGCTGGGGCGGCGGAAAAGTGTTTTTTAGACTGCGACTTGTCACTTGGGGCATTATCAGAAGCTGTTCCTACCACCCACCGGTACTAGATGACGCACGACAATCTAGTCAACATGGGGAGGAATGCGGAACAGTATTTATTTTGGTATTTTTTGTGTGAAATTCATTGTCCCTGGCTTCCGGTCGCCACCTACTTATCAGTCATCAGTCTCCGCCTCTGCCCAAAGATAAGTAAAGGGTGGAATGTGCTTTAGACCGCCCAGAAAGTCACAACAGTGTGCCGGCAAGCTCAAAGGCAGCCACACGCCGCGCCGCAGCATTTCAAAGTGAAAAAATGTGAAATTCCCCTCTCACCTTATGCCATGTGGAATGTAGTTACACTTAAGCTAGACATAACTTAGCTAACTTTACTTAAATAGATTTAGCGCACAAAAATAGTAATTAAAATGGGGGGGTAAGGGAACGAAATTGTGCAGGGCACTACAACCACTAGAAACATGGCGAACTCGGTCTGCCAGTGTAGCGGTATCGATCTTGCGATGCAGTGCTCTGCCAGGGTACTGCGCAGCTCACTGTGTGGCCGCGCATGCCGCGCAGGCCCCGTAGTCGTCGAAAAGCCGCCAAAATGTCTGAAAAAGGTTTAATCAAATTTAATTTACAAAAACACGTAGCAGTTTACGTTCCGTGAATTGTTATTGCATCTGGCTGTCTAAAATTTTGTGGGGTGGTGTTTTTCCCATCGTAAAAACGCTCTTACATTTTTTCCTGTAGTGTATGTTGAGGTCGGGCGCGGCAGTGCACTGACCAGAGAGGCATTCGTCGTCGCAGTAGGGCTTGTATTTTTGGGCACAGCGAACGGTGGGGTTGTTGGACTCGACGCACGCGCCGCGGCAATCTTCGTCGGTGCTGCAGTTGGGAACGAGCAGGTTAGATGGCGCTGCACACTATGTAGATTACTGCTATTAAACTAAAGATTTGGTAGACTCATATTAAAATGTCTGACCATAAAAATAATTTTTTTAGAATACGCTTTCAATATTCTACCGAAGTTCCTCAAATTACCACCAGGGGGGTTGATTATTTCGCCAGCAAATTTTGAGGGGGAGTTAATTCGAGGTTGGGACTTATTCAAAGGGGGGGGGGGGGGTTATTTCATCAGAAAATTTAGTGAAGGATCGAATTAATGAAACGTACCCAAAACTGGTAATAAAGAAGATCAAACATAGTATATTTGGATGTATATAGGTAATAAAATACAACCTACACCTACACAAACTACCTAATCTAGGTGTAGCTGCGATGCAATTTGGCAGCAATTCAAACGCCATGGAAACACCTTCCCGGACAAGTTCGCCACCCATTTTTATTTCACTGCAGACGTAATATCTAAATTTTAGTTTTTAGTTTTTAGTTATCAATTTTCGCCGCTTTGATCTTTATTGGATTACAGAATCAAACACCTCATTCATTCAGGCATGCCTTCCCATTATTATTTTGGCCCGACTCTGCTGGCTGGGCAACTCACTGCGTCGTAAAGACACGAATGCTGTAGTCGAGCATGTTGGATCCTTTGTGCACGGACACGCTTTTGAAGTTATGGAACTGTCGGCACGCGATCTGGTGGCAGTCTCAAGCCCTGTAAAGTGTAAAGTAAAGTGTCAAATATCATGTAAACTGTCAGTCAAGAGAAAAAAAGGAAAGTTTTTATTACTGAACTTTGCACGACAATTGACACTTACTTTACATTTGTAATGACAATTGACATTTTACACTTTACATTTTACATGACAAATTGACACTTTACTTTACACTTTACAGGGTTCGGGACTGCCCCCTGGCGGGACCGCGCCAGCGAGCACAGCAGCAGGACGCACACTGCAGCCAGCGCGCTGTTGCCCACCAGACGCGCCAAAGTCGTTCCCTTTCTCTTCATGCTAGCGCTTTGTTCCCGCGTTAAGCTTGAGGAGATAAAGTTTGACAGATGAAACGTAAGATAGAACGGCACCAAAAAACTCAAAGTATCATGTTTTTAAGTCATTTATTCTAGTTTTATTCAAAATTAATGTTCAAAATTCAATTTTTGTGAATGATGTGATGATTAATACTAATAAAGGTGTCAAAAACAGTGTACCTAAATAATTACTTTGTCTTCTTTTCAATGTGTAGGTAGAAATATGGCTAACTAATCATGCGTAAAAACGTAACGACAATTTTGCGCAGACACTCCGACGACTCGAGAACGACCATGTGCGACCGAATGACGACCCGCGGTGCACAGGGAAGTCACAGTGAACGTGCGGTTCGCTGTGCACTGCAAATCCGCCAACGAAGCCGCAGCCCCAGGATGGTACGCCCGAATGGACACTGCTGCGGCCATGAATTTATTAATTAATTTCTTTTCCGTTAATTACGTAATTAATTCCCGTGTGATGATAATTTTTCATTTCATGTTTCGTTAATTAAGCTAATTAGGATACCCGCACTGTTAGTTAATTAAGTGACCACTTCCGTTTTTCTTTTTAAATGCATTTCCCAACATGTACTTTCGAATGTTATAATTTTTAGGTTTTATCAAGTTTACATTTTTGGTCAAAAGGGTGCAGTGTCTGGGAATGGGTTAGAAAGACTTTAATGTTTCTAGTTAAGCTAACAGGTGTTGACTCTGTTAAATGCTTAGACGCCCCGATAGATAACATTCAGAAAATTCCCCGACCAAGTGCTTTTTACTTAGGACTAGGTAATGGGTGGAAAAGTGGCAAACGGCAATTATTGTCGGCATGCGACTGCAAGACACATGCAGAGCACAGTTTATAGTGAAGAGCACAGTAGTGCCAATTAGTTATTCCCATCACCCAGGGTGATTGGTGAACTCACAAGTGCTAGTGTTTTGTGGCGTGTGTTTAGTCCCAAAGTTCCAACCCTTACCCGGCAATGCAATAACCTTGAACAAACCCCGCAAATGAGCGTTCTTTCTGTGGCCTTGGTCGGGCGCGCTATAAAAATATTTTTCACCTAAAGGGGCGCAGGTTGATAACACGTGTCACACCACCTGCTCTAATTTGTACCGTAACCTCTGAATAGAACCCAGTTTATGACACTCACCTTTGAGATGAATTGCATTTTAATTACGTCAGTGATAACCACAGTTACTTTACGCTTGATTTAAATTACGTTTGCACCCGTTCGTTTAATTAGTTATTTTTCCCGCATTGAATTAATTTACTTGTGCCTCGTACGCTATGTTTACGGTTTTCCAGTGATCATTGAATTTGCCTTATTAATTCGCTTATTACGGTTAATTGTTGTGTCTCTGATTTAGTATTCATTTCGCTTATGGTAGGTTTTTGGTGATTATAAAACGCGCTGATTTTACATTTTTTCACCCACTAGAGGCTATACGACTCACTTGAGCTATTGTGAAATTGACTCTGACTATATCGCTAAATAAAGTTCCCGTGAACCCAACTTGGTCCCCCTGAAGCATACTAACTGCTTGAATTTTAATTTGAATTTTATTAATTTCGGCTTTTCATTAATTACGGCTTTTAACAATTAATCGAAGTAAACCGCCGGCAGCGGCTAAGAAAGAGATTGGTAAGTTGCCGTGTCCGTCCTCAGGAACTGTCAGGACCCCAAGGGGTACTGGCGCCGTTCCTGATTTGCGTGTAAACATCCCCGTACCATAAAACCAATTATTTATTTAATTAAGCACGCAAGTGGAAGCGCAAAGGGACCGGAATTTGCAATTCTCTGCCGCGGCAAAATTCGACGAGTGGCGTATTTATGTGGTAAAAACGGAAAATAGTAAAATAGATAAAAACGTAAAATATCTGACAACTGGTAGCGTAGCGAGTGGTTTCCTAAGCAAGCCATAAAGTTTTCTGTCTGGGGCGCCTGATCAACGCCTCTACAAAAAACGGCTTCACGGATAACGAGTCACCCCAAAGGGAATTGAGATCGAGGGGGCCAGCAAGCTTACAAGGGGACACCATAGAACAAGTTTGGCACGCTGCGTTGGAGAAGCAGAAACAAGCACGAAGGCGCGCGCGACAACAGAAGGCTGGGCAAGAAGTGGACGCACAACTTGCTGCAGCTGAGAGTCAAGCAGGAGACAGTGAGTCGAACGATTCAGTTAACCCTGAAACAGAGGCGCCGGAAGCGCTAGAGGAGAGTGAAAGTCAACGCTGGTCTGGACAGACAGCTGAGGACACCCCGGTAATCAGGTTATCAACGGTTGAAGGTGCAGGGCCTGCGCCAGACAGTTTCAGTCAGTGGAAGACGCCAGCTGTACCGGCAGCGGCGCGGCAGCTAACGTCCAGCGCAGAAGCGGAAGAAGCGCCTGGGACAAGCAGACAAGCTGCAGGAAAGGAAGCAGGAAAGACAGGTAAGTGGTCTAAGCTTCGGAGGACACTGGGTTGGAGCGCGGGCAGCTCATCCATATCGCCTGGAGTGCGATCGGGTTCTGAAGTCGGTTCAGACGGATACGTTGGTGACAGCGAGCCTCTAGGGCAGCCGTCGATTCAACGTGATTACCCTGTGATTGCAGCTGAGCTTGGAGCTACTGCAGATCAATTTCCCGTGATTGAAAATACCGTAGCGGAACTGTTGGAGACAGCGACGCAGAGTGGAGACACTTCCCCGGCGCTGCAGTTAAGCCCACCGAAGAGCACTTCGACGCCGAGAGACGTGTCAGGTAACAGTAGCCGAAATTTATCGAGCGACCAGTCGAGATCGCAGAGCGCAACTGCAAAGGCTAGACGCCAGTTAATTAAGACTGAAAATTCAAATAATCCCCCCGTGATAGTTATTAGCAGCCCCGCAAGCAGAATGACAAATAACGGCGCGAACCAGACGGCGGCTCCGGCGCTGGAAGACAGGTACGCAAAGGTCACTAATGCGGACTTAATTTACCAAGCTACCATAATGGATCTGGACCCGGTGCAAACAACGCCAACCTGTGCACAATGGACACCTAAAAAGGCATGTGCAGCTGCGAAGAAATGGGCAAACATGATGAGTCAGGCGAGACCGGTTGGTGCTTTCTCACAGAATGGTGGTGAACCAGGGGACTTGCGTATGGTGACACTAATTAAAATTGCTATGAATTTATGGGGAAGTGACCCAGCCGCCGAGGTACCTAGGGTGGAACATTTTTTGCAGGAATTCGAAGCGCACCACAGCGTACATAGCGACGATATAGTTGACCTGACGACTGCGTACCAACAGCACAATCAAGCCGTACAAAATCAGAATGCGACGCTGGGAGGAAATTCACCGGCTAGTGGCCAGCAGCCGATAGTGCTGACCAATGGTCAAGCAGCGCCCTTACAGTCATCAACGGCACCAGCGGCGCCCCCGTCGGCAGCTGGAACGAACCAGGTGAGAACTGTTACGCAGCGACGCGCTCGATCCGGTTCGCCAGCATCCTCCAGGAGCTCGTCAGCTACATCTGAAGTGGCGCGGCCCACGGACCCGGGACAAAATTGGCAATTAGAGCAAAGTAATGCGGCAGTCATCACAGCCCTAGCACAGCAATGTGGATATTTTCGCGGCAAGCCAAATGAGGGTTTCAGGGACTGGAGAAGGAGCTGGGACACGGTATGTGATGCGCTGCGCATAAAGTTACAGGAGCGGAAGCCGCTGGTGAAATTGTTTCTGAAGGGCAGTGCCAGAGCCATTTTCAACACGCGGTACAGAGAATTGCGCGACCTGAACTACAAGGACATGATGCAGGCACTGGAAAAGTTCTATGAAAATCCGAATGACAAACATCATGCACAGAGAGAGATTTTTGAGACGCGACAGGGCGCAGATGAGTCGGTGCTGGAATGGGCGGTACGTTTGGAAAAGTTGATAAAACGCGCCTATCCAGGCATGGGTCATGAAAAACGAGGTGACACATGCATGATAAAATTTCATGGAGGACTGAGAAATGAAATTCGGCGCAATGTACCTGTCACGGCGTCTATCACTTGGAAAGAGATGGTTGACAACGCACGCGCACAAGAGAGCTTTCTGGAAGCAGAACAGAGCCAGAATAAGGGAGAAAAATCCAAACAGGATGTGGTTGCCAGCGCTACAGACAAGGTAATGGACAGGTTGATGGCGCTAAACATGCCCGCCATGGCTGGACTGCCGTCCCAGGCCGACAAGACGTTAGAAACAATGGAACAGAAAATGACTGAGAGTGTTGCCAAATTCGACTCTGTGCACCAAGAGATACCGAAGAAATTAGCGCAGCTGGGCGCGTTGGAAGGTAAACTTTTGGGATTGAATAGGGACCCCCCTAAATTGCCCCCACGAAAATTTGACAAAGGATGTTGGGAATGCGGCTCTGAAGAGCATATCAGATATGAGTGCCCCAAACTAACCCCAGAACAAAGGGAACAGTATTTCAAAAGGAGCCGCGGCGGCGGAGCATCCAGAGGAAATGGACGTGGGCGCGGCGGAGGACAACGTGGTGGCTATCAGGGAAATAATCAAGCCCAAGCGATGCAGCCAGGTATGGTGCCCATGCAATACGCATACCGTATTTCCTCGAAATACCCCCCGGGGGGTGATTGTTTCATAGTGGTCCCGAGAGGGGGGGGGTTAAACGAGGGGGGGGGGTATTTCGAGGGGGGGGGCTATTGTTTCACAAGAAAATTTTTGAAAACCAAGTACGAAATTGTCGTCTGAAACGTACGCAGACGTCGAAAAATGCAACAAAAACCGCCATTTATAAGGTTCTGTAGACTAATATTAGTATGTAGATGGTATGTACACTGTTCTAACGTGACACCGACATTGTTTTAACGTGTGTTCTGCAGTACACTGAACACAAACTACAGTTATTGTCATGTACGTTCCCTTTACACTCAATTTGGGGGGGGGGTATTTCGAGGGGGGGGTGATTGTTTCATAGTGGTCTCGAGAGGGGGGGGGTCAAACGAGGGGGGGGGTAATTCAAGGGGGGGGGTATTTCGAGGAAATACGGTATCCGCAGTGGCAACCAGCGCAGCCGATGCCTGTACAACCAGCGCAGACGGTACAGAGGGCTGGCGATATGAACATGCAACCGCAAATGATGGCTTATCAAACGCCGCCAGCTAACTGGATGGCTATGGGACCGGATGGGCGCATGCAACAATATAACATGCAACCGGTACAGGTAAGTAACCCACACGTAGAGTCGCTGAACCCCACGCGAGTGTCCAGTACGACTGGAATGACCATGCATGTGCGCGAAGATGATCGCTGCATGATGATACGTCCCGTTAATAAATTAATCCCTGTGATGCAAGGCCTGGAATTAGAGGATGAGGAACCTGACGAACTGGTCCCAGAGTCACCCGAAGAGCAGCAGCGCACTACTGGAATGCATGTGCTCGCGCAGGAGCGGGAATTCTGGATCAAACCATGGGCATACATGCGAACTGAAAAAGGTTACCTGTTTCGAACTACCTGGCTGGCCTTTCTACGCAGGATTGGAATGCATGATTTGAGAGAAACGGACTGTACGTTGTGGCCTAATTGCCCTGCAGACGACCATTCGGACACGCTGACTGAGGTGCCCTTGGATGTGCTCATGAACATCAGCCTGGACCCGTTTTTGTACGCCACGCCGGCCGCCCTGCCACCACGTACTGGCTCCAGCAACCAGGTCGACAGGTATATGGGTTTTCTGTCTACTGAGGAAGGGGTGCGCCCCGCGCCGCGCGCATATTCAGAACCCCCCTACATGCCTCAGGTCGCACAGTCGCTGTTTTTCGTATTGGCAGTTGGGTTAATTATAATGGGATTAGCCTTTTTGCCGGGCGCGGGCGCGACTACCATGCCCTCGTTTCCACTGCTCTGCAGCGACTTGACAGATCACTACGATTTATACACGTACCCCCCTCTACCCAATTGCACGGCTATTGTTGACACTACGGCGTCATTAGAACGGCCACGAAAATTGACACTGACAATCTACAAGCGAAATATGGTAGAATATCGTGCGGCAGCGCACAGGTGTGTGGCCTCTACCCGAACGGCAAAGACGTATCAGAACTTCTGGGGCGACGTCACGCTGGAAAAGTTTGATTCTAACCCCCGATCTGTGGGCGCCGCCGAGTGCGAATGCATGATTAAATATCACAAGTGCAACAATGGGCCCATGACCCCTGTGAGTGATTTGGACAACGCATGGGACACCCAGTACCCCACCAATGTTAGCTACTCAGGACATGGACTATACTGTTGCAAATGGGTGAGTGAAACGACGCCACACTGTGGGCTGTTTCGAGGGGAAGTACGAATGAGATATGGAGCCAACACCATGCAAAGCACGCTGGGTGAGGTTAGTAAGTGCAATTATGAAATGGGTGCATGCACGCTAGAAGACGGCAGCCAATTAACATGGAAACCGAACCCGAAGGCGGAATGCCCTTATGAAAAATGGCGTGAAATGCATGGACGCATTAGACAGGACATCTGGCTAGCTGATGATCATACACTATCACTGTCCTTCAGAGCACATGAAGAGGTTGAATCATGCGGCATTAAATTATGGAAATCGGACCAGGATATTGTAGTGGCGCCATTTGAGAAGGCAGTGATTCGAAGCGTCAGACAAAAACGAGCGCAAGGTCGACCCACGCTGGGAATAGTGAGCGCAGGCCAATTAGCAGCCAGCATGCAGGCGGTATACGAAACAGCAGAACAAACCATGCGCGCGCAGGCCGTAGCCACCTGCAAGAATGTGCAACACTTCCAAGAATTTGTGCGCCTGGCTATGAGCGAACACGCAACTACGACAGCCCGATGGTACATGAATGATAACGAAATAATTGCCAAACCCGCGCCGGACGGATTTCTGGTTCACAAATGTTTTGCGGTAAAAACATACGAGATCATGAAAGAGAAGAAGTCGCCAGAATGCTACGAAACAGTACCTGTGCAAGTTAGCGTACACGGGCAGAATGTGACGTTGCACATGAATAGGTTGACAAACATTTTGCATTTTCAAGCGATCCCGGGCTCATGCACCAATGCGCACAATCGTGTGGTAATGTTAAATGGACAATGGTACAAATATCTACCGGAAGTCGGCGGCCTGGAACATTTGCCTATGTATAACACCCACAGTTTTCCGCAGAAATGGCAGCAGGAAAAAGTCAGGGATGTGCATCATCAGATTTTTGCCGCCACGACTATGTACAACTTGTCAGAATTATTGCCGACGACCACCCTGAATGACGTATGGCATGCATATTCAATCGTGCGGCAAATTACGCAGGGGGCGGAGCCGAGAGTGGAATCACACATGCAAAGACATCGAACCTTGGCAAAATCGGTATTAGCGCTGGGATGGTGGGATTTTGACACCTGGCGCACCTGGCTACAAGTATGGATCTATCTGATATGTGCACTGGTCACCATGCAGTATTTACTAGCCGCGCTCATGGCTGCAGCGCCGGAAATGGCCGTGACTTTGGTGAACAGGGCAAAGGAAAAAATCAAAAGGCGACCAAAGACAGAAGAAAAGTCCAATATCATTGTCGAATTGGCTGAGGACCGCCCTAGCGAACAGGTAAAGGTAAGAACGGTAATTAACCCGTGCGTGGGAATGCCAAGTGGCATGCCCGCACTCACGGGCGCGCGTCGTTTTCCCGCTATACAATACAGTATTAACAGAAAATGCGATCTGGAAGAAGAATCGGTGTGCATGATCACTTTCTCGACGGAAGAAAGAGACAACATCCATCAAGTAGCCAATCGACGTGAAGAGATTGTGCATGTGTACTACAGCCCATCCATTACCATAACCATTGATGGGAGAGAATATCGAAGATGTCTACTGGACACAGGCGCCATGCGTTCATTATGCAACAGAGACGTGCTGATGCGACACAAGGAAAAGGCTACTAAGCATGATGAAGTTTCACCTATTGGAGCCCTTAGGTGTGCAGCAGACTCGAAACTTTTGGTATTGGGACAAATGGAAGTACCGGTAACCATGGGAAACCACACCTTCGGGATTGTGTTTCAGGCAGTGAACGGATTAGCTGGTGAAATTCTAATTGGTGCAGATGTCTTACGGCACATGGTAGTAGACCTACCTGCAAGGGAATTACGAATCCCTACGGCTAATGCGATCATTCCCTTTGATAACCCAGACCCGGAAGTGCAGCAGCGCAGAATTTACGCTATTGTGAATGAAAAAATAGAAATTCTGGCTAGACATGAAGCGCTAGTGACCGCAAAATTATCTGCCCCCATGGATGAAAGGTTATTTACGGTCATGGGATTGGATACGGTAGGTGAACGCTGTGGCGTTATGGCTGCTTCAGCGGCCTATGAAACTAGTGCCCCTGTGTTTCAGGTGAGATGTGCAAATGTACGAAACCAGCCCGTAGTGCTACAGGTAGGACAGCGCATTGCAGTGGTCGAACCAGTGGACTGCGTGCTGAAGGTGAAACCTGGAGACCCTCCCGCTGAATGGGTGAAGCAGTGCTATGACAGAGATGTGTGTCGACAGGTTCAAGCGACTGAACCTCCCCCCAAAGTAGCCGAAGACAAATTAGGACCTCCACTGCAAGTTGCATGTCCAGATGGACACGTGATGGAATTTACCGTGCCAGAAACATTGACGGACGAACGCAGAGAGGAACTGAAAAAGGTGATTTTGCAGTACAAAGAAGCTTTTGCCCGACACAAGTATGACATCGGCTACAGCGAATTAGTGGACTACCGGTTGCAATTGGTGGACAAAAAGCCAATTGCTTGCAGAATGTACCGGTTGAGTCTGGATGATCAGCAATACTTAGAAAATCATTTGAGATGCCTCATCGAGCACGACATCGTGGAACCCAGTACGAGCCCGTATTGTGCCCCCACGCTGGTGGTATCCAAACCGGATGGATCAAAGCGGATGGTAATTGATTACAGACGCCTGAACGCTGTTTTGCACGCTCCCCAATTCCCATTACCCCGCTTAGATGAAACAGTCGAATCTTTATGTAGCTGCAAGTATTTTTAGCAGTGCCGACATAAACCAAGCTTTCTATAACATTGCTTTGCATCCAGATGATCGACACATCACGTCATTCAGAAATGTTTTTGGACAATTTCAACTGAAACGTTTACCCATGGGATTAAAATGCTCACCTAGTTTAGCGCAGCGCTGTTTTGAATTAGCTATGGCCGGTTTAATACATCGAAATGTATTATTATACATCGATGATTTACTGATTTATAGTGCAACCTGGGAAACACATTTATATGACATAGGACAGGTGTTAGAAAGACTAATTAGGAATAATTTCAAAATTAGTCCAAAAAAGTGTTTTTTCGCACGCGTCACAGCTGTACGCTTTCTAGGATTTATGATTGGCCGTGACGGCGTGTGCGTACCAGATGATAAACGGCACATAATTCAGGACTGGCCAGTACCCACTACCGTAAAAGAGGTAAAAGGATTCCTGGGAGCTATCGGGTTTTTCAGACGCATGATTCACAGATGCGCAGAGCTAGCAGTACCCTTGTCAAATCTCACGCGTACGGGACCAAGAGAGAATTACAATAGCGACACCCCGGTGGATTTGACATCGAAACCCAAGGCACTGGAAGCTTTCCATAAGCTCAAGGAAGCATTGTTAGGAAGCCCATGTCTGCAATTTCCCGATCCTAAACGTATGTTTATAATTATCACGGACGCCTCTAAAATTGCTGTTGCAGGCGTGCTAGCACAACGAGCAGAGGACGAGAAAATACTACATGCATGTGCCTTTTACAGCCGGAAGTTAGGTGCAACCCAAAGCAAATGGCCAGCGATTTCCCTGGAAGCGTGTGCAATCTACGAAAGCATACGTAACTGGCATTGTTATCTGGCGGGACGACCCTTTGAAGTCTGGACTGACGCCAAGAGTATTTCGTGGGTAAAGAATCCTAATTTAGAGACTACCCCGCACGCCATGCTGCACAAGTTCGCTTTAGCAATTACGCCGTACCAAATCACGTTCAAGCATTTGCGGGGAAAAAGCAACGAATTAGCAGATGCATTATCCAGAAGACAAGACGCACCAGTGGTATTCGATGAGAAAAAGGACCTGGATGAGGCTTTTGAGCAGTTCGCACAAGTTACGTGCCGTGAAATCGCTATCCCGCACGATAAGCAGGTTACGGTAGCTGCGGCAAGCAGGACAGCGTACCAGCCAATCAGCGTAAACGAGGAGGCGGAGTTACTGCGACCAATCAGCGACCGGACGCGCGGGCGAAAAGAGGCGGAGTCACCCGGGCTGCGAGAGCGGCAGCGGAATGCGGAAGCGCCTGGAACCGGAACAATGGCTGGTGGTTCAGGAGCCGGAAATGAAGTTGTTCCGGGTTTGACGAGTGCAACTAAGCGCAGTACAATCATGGCACTACCTCCAATGACTTCGGTTGACAAATTGAAGCGACTACAAGCAGAAGAACCATACATAGCCACAACTATAGAAGTGTGTCGCGCAGATAATTTTTACAGCGCCGCGCCGTATTTTATTGACCAATACGGTTTGCTACGTCGCCAGGCGGGAACGTCCCAAATACCAGGTATACAATTATACGACCCCGTATGTATTCCGTCGGAATTAGTTCCATTCGTGTTAGAATTAGCTCACAATCACCCTACGGCGGGCCATTTAGGAATAATAAAAACATTTGAAAGATTACAGGAATTCGCGTGGTTTCCAGGAATGCGGCCAGAAAGTGCGCGCTGGGTTGCCACCTGCCCTTCGTGCAATGCCAAGAAAGGTCTCAGAGCGGCAATGCGAACTCAAATGGTGTGCCGCCAGGTAGCCAAAAGGCCAGGTGATGTGATAGCGGTAGACGCAATAGGACCTTTACTAACCACGAAACGCAGAAACCGACATGTGTTAGTATTTGTTGATCAGTGCACACGTTTTGGAATTGCTGTGCCCGTTCCCGACATAAAACAAGACACAGTATCATTTGCATTTCTGTTGCACATTTTGCCTATATTTAGTGTGCCGGCCATTATACTCAGTGATAACGCCCCTAGCTTTACCGAGGGCACTTTTGCCAAGCTTCTACAATATTTGAACGCGACCCAACATACATCATTTGCGTACACCCCCAAGAGCAACGGAATGGTGGAACGTAGGAATGGTGTTCTGATGGAAATAGTATCACACTACGTAAATCGCACACATGACGATTGGGACATACATTTAGGCGCCGCTGTACACGCGTACAATACATCGAAACACCCTTCCTTGCAAACCACCCCCTATGCGTTGCTATTTGGCAAGCCTGCTGCGTCCATGTGGGAGCGAATGATCGAGCCTCCCCCTGACAACGAGGCATTGCCCTCATTGCCGCATAAGCGCGCTCTTATAAATGAATTAGGCGCGCGTCTGACCACAGCACGCGAAGCAGCGCATACCGCTTTAGCAAAGGCGCAGCAAAAAGAGCAATTTTACGCCAATCGCCGTGCGCGCCGATTGAATGTGCAACGCGGGCAAGCGGTACGCGTATACACGCCGCGTATTACTCAGTTGACGGGCCCCAGTAAGAAATTCGCGCCTCGCTTTATCGGCCCGTATGAGTGCATTGATTATGCCCACCCATTAGTGACTTTATTCAACAATATTAATAAGAAAATTTATGTAGTTCATGCGGATCGTTGCAAGGCAACCAGTGAATATTTAATTCCCCCTTCTTACAGTGAATTATACGGCGACGACTAAAAAATTGATTAATTAGCTGATTAATTAGCCGTTACGATCATCGCCGTCGCGTCAAACAACACGAAACCAGGTACAACAGGTATGAAGTGTGTGTGAAAGTGTGTGTGTTTTTTTTAGGAAGCTCGTGCACCCCTTTTGCCCACGGGCAACTGGACCGCACGAGTTCTTGTTACTTTCCCCGTTCATAAAACTTCGCAATTAATTATTTTATCACATTATTATAATTATAATGGCTTCGGCCTCTCGCAAACGCCCATTTGAAGGTGCAGACGCCCCGCCCATTAAATCCAAGGAGACAAATACACATGGTGCCTGCGGCGGCGGAACCATTCCCCCGCGACAACTTTACCGCGCGCAGCAGATGCAAAATGGACCGGAAATCTACCCCAGCAGAGGGAAATTCGAAGGTTGGGTAGATAGGGTGTATATTGACTCGGGCGCCGACGGGCATGTTGAGTATCAGTGCCATGTGAGAATTTCTGAGCAGACGATGGCGATACTCAGCGAAAACGAGCAGTGGGTGAATGCGGATGAAGCTTATCCGTATTTTTATTATTCGAATAAGCGGGCCAAGGCGGCTAGGGACAAACGGACCACCCAGCTGGTGGATTTGTGCGCGAGAATTCAGAAACAACACCCCTCGATGTTCCTGCCCCTAGTGCGCCACGGGATGCGTTTCTCGGCGACCGCAATCGCACAAAAAATAGAAAATCCCCGGTACTGGGAGTTTACCGGTGTCGCGATATGGGGTAATCAGACAAAGTGCCCCTTAAACGTTGCCGCCCCCGTGGTCGTGAGTACGCAGGGCACGCGGCGCGTCACTCAAGCGGCACGTACATTGACGCGCGGCGACACTTCCGGCTACCAGCCCTACACGAGCGACTGGAAAACAGCGCGGCTGCGAGCGGCCTTCACGCCGTCGAATTACAAAAATCTGGAACCGCTGGGCGCGGCGGAGCGAGGTGATGCCGGGCCGGAAAAGCTGGTCATTTTGCACAGAGAATATGTGAGTGACAGCAGAGTGGAAAATTTGAGTGCGGGACAGTTGGGGCTGGCCCACGTCGAGTATCACGACTTGAATGATCTGGACGTGTTTGGCGACGAATTCTACGGCCATGCGTACGGGCTGCAGGTCGCCACGGCCGAGGATATCAGCACATCGGGCATCCAGCCAGACACAGAGAACCGAGACAACATGGACTCGTTTCTCAGGTATAAATTGGGCATTTTAGCAGCGGCTCACTGCTATAACGAGTCATTTTTGCGATTTCGGGCGAAACGCGCAACGGATGTGTGCGCACATGTGTCCTGGGAGCACACGCCGCAGGGCACTGCATGCGATATTATGGTGCGCCGCCCGGACCCAGAAGAGTTGCAAGCTGACACTTTCGAAGGACCAGAAGAGCAGCGCGTGCGTTTGCTGGAGCAGGTGAACACGCAGACACAGCTGTTGAACCAGGCGACGCCCATGTCGGTGTTGAGCTTGGTGCTGGCCAGACCGGACGAAGACAAACCAGCGGCGGGCAGCCCCAATCTATCAGTTAGAATTACCAGCGTGGAATCAGAGCCAACCACTACAAGGCTGCGTGCGAAGTTGGACATGGCGGCGTCGCAATCAGCACTGCCCCGAACCCTGGAGAGTGGAAGATACATGGTGCGCGGCTCGAACGACTCGCCCAATTACGACCGAACCATGCGATCACTGCAAGCCGCCCTGAACAAAGCGCCGGTCGGCTGGGTGCCAAAAGTGGTCCAGGGGTCAAAAGTACTCACCCTGGAGGCGCAAATCCAATTAGCTGTGATATTGAATTTGCGTCTGCTGGATGACGAAACTGACTGGGGGCTCATTAGCCGCGAGGCTAATGAGTTGTACGAATCATTGTTCAGAGGGAAAAACGAACAAATGATTCAGGCCAAATTAGGTGAGTTTTTGCCGCAGCAGGGGCAGGTGGAAGTTTTAGGAGCTGTGATCACAGCCGTGCGAATGCGCAAACCCCTTTTGATTATGTGTGACTCGCCTTTCGGGTCCGGGAAGACGACCACACAAAATCAACTGGCGTATGTGTGTTCACGCGGCTATAATTATTATAACTCGAGACCCAGGGTGCGCGCGGGCTCCGACTTGCCATCGGACAAGCAGCCGAACGCCAAATACCATTCGACGCTCATCACGTGCACGGTCAACTCGGCGGCCGACGAAGGCGCGCGCAGGGCCCTGACCAACCTGAATAAATTAGGGCAGCGGGATATTTTTGGGGCTTTAGAAGTCTTATTGCGGGAGCGCGCGAAATGGACCGCCATGGCTGATACGCCATTTTCTGAAATGCAAAAACTGGAGGGTTTTGAAGAATTTTTGAAATTAAGAGCGGCATTTCCGGTGCGCGTTTTGAGTCCCATGTGGGAAACTGACCCCACTTATAACACCACCCCCGCGACCCAATTGCCAACCCTGCACACCCTAGCACAGCGAACCGGCCACAACATCGTCCGCCTCAGCCCCGAATGGACGGCAGCGCTGGAAAAGTACGACGGCGCCAAGAAGGACTACGAACTGGTGGACGAAATCATCAACAACTGCACGGACGACGCCGTCATACGCGCGCAGCTGACCGAACAGGTGCCCTTTCTCACCGCCGACGATGGAGACGAGCAGCCATTCGATGACTTCGAGGCAGGCGTGGCGGGCGCCCGGGCTGGTGAGGCTAGTTTAGCTGATCAGGGATTTTGGGGTAAGGTGCTGCGTAGGGCGCTGTCTAAATATGTCAGGGCTACGGTCAGGCTGCACCGGGTGTTCTTGGAGGTGGTGCAGCCCGGTCAAATCCATGTCACTTTAGACTCCGCCCACGACGCCCGTATAAAAAGTGTGACTGCGTGTGCGGTAATTATTGACGAAGCGTCTTTGGCGTCTGACGCTGCAGTAATTAGCGTGGCTCAGGCGGCTCAGCTCCCAGTGAACGGCATGCTACTTCTATTTGGAGACAGTAAACAATTGACGCGTATGATTCGCGTGCAAGACTGGGTGGAGCCTGTCCTGAAACCCGACCCCACCCTCATTGATAGGCTCACACAATACCAACTATGTCCCGTGGTTCACTTGGAAACAGTGTTCCGCGGGCATCGCCAGCTCATTCAGGCCAACTCTGTGGCGGCGTACAATGGACTGCTACGCGCCTACAACGACACTGCAGCGCACGGCGCCACCATGTTGCCCGCGCCTGGCGACTTCGAGGATGGCGTCATGCTGTCATCGACGCTGGTGCACCAGGGCTGCGAATCGAAAGAAGGCATGTCCATTATCAACAAAAAGGAGCTGCGCATCATCCTGCACCTGTACGACTACCTCGTGGCCACAGTGAAAGAAGATCCCACCCTGCCCTGGGCAGATCTTACCGATCCCGCTAGTTTGCTAATTGTCTGTTTTTATGCGGCGCAGGCGCGCGCCCTAATCAGTCGACTAGTAGCCCATACAGAACATGACGCGGCTTACTGGGCCACCCGCGTGATCACTGCCGACAAGGCACAGGCCCGTGAAGCGGAAGTGGTCATCGTTTCCTGCGTGCGCGGCAGCCCGCCTACCGACTCCGCCCAGCTGGATGCCGATCCCAAGAAGGCGTACGGTAGAGTTGGATTTGTAGCGGAGTTGCCCCGGGGAAACGTAGCCACCTCCCGCGCCAAATGTGTGCGCATCGTGGTGGCCAACGCCGAGACCATGTTGTGGTCAACCTTTTTCCACCGGTTTCTGACGGTCGAGCACAAAGCCGACCGGATTTACTCTTACGAGTCAGGCCAAATTTGGGGAAACGTGTTGGGATTTTGGCCTCCGGAATGGCGCCCGCGGGCCGACTTGAAAGAACTAGTCGGACCGGACAGATACCCGGCCCTCGAAGAAGAACTGCAGGCGGAATGTTTGTCTGACATTGAAACCGCCACCGCGGGTTCTGACTCCTCCGCAGACGCGCGGGAGGAGGGTGTGCCGGTGTTGGAGGAAGTGGTGCCCGTTGTCGAACCAGTTTACCAACCTAATGAAGAATATTCCCCCATTAGCAACGACATGGCGGCCATGGCATTGCAGAACGTAGCCGAGCCCCCCTCGCCGCCGCCCGAGCACCACGACGCGGTCGAGGCCATCCCACTGCCACCAGAGGAAGCTCCAGCGCAACAGGTAGAACACCACATGGAAAATGGTAATTGTGAAAATTGATACGAAACAATTTTTGCCTAAGTCAATTATAAAAATTTTTAAGATGTAATAATTTATGCACAACTTTTGTCACCAGGAGAAACAGACAACTCTGTAACAAAAAATAATCAGCAAACAAAAAACATACTTGTTAATATTCCATGAAAACAATTAGAAAATCTTGTCGACGATCAATTTTCACACGCACGGACTGCGACATGTCGGTCGAGCAGGTAACTTGAATGTTGATTCCAAACTGCCCATCCAACAGTGGCACGATGCTGTGAAATAATACAGATTAGTAGTCTGATTAATTAGTTTCCAAAATCAAAAAAGAAAAAACTTTTTCTCACATCGAGCCCTGAGCGGGAACCAAAATTTCGAAGTTTCGAGCACAAAAAGCCGGCACGGCAGAAAGCTGATGCCATAATTCAAATGAAGACGAGCCATATTTGCACCCCCAGGGCATGTGACTGCCACAGCCGTCCACCGAAAAATGCAGAGAAGGCATGATTTTTGAATAATCAAAAAACGGCGCAAAACACTTTTTCTGAACATGTCGTTTTTAGCCCGGAGGTAAAAAATTAATGGCTGGTGGGATTGTAGGTAGAAATATGGCTAACTAATCATGCGTAAAAACGTAACGACAATTTTGCGCAGACACTCCGACGACTCGAGAACGACCATGTGCGACCGAATGACGACCCGCGGTGCACAGGGAAGTCACAGTGAACGTGCGGTTCGCTGTGCACTGCAAATCCGCCAACGAAGCCGCAGCCCCAGGACGGTACGCCCGAATGGACACTGCTGCGGCCATGAATTTATTAATTAATTTCTTTTCCGTTAATTACGTAATTAATTCCCGTGTGATGATAATTTTTCATTTCATGTTTCGTTAATTAAGCTAATTAGGATACCCGCACTGTTAGTTAATTAAGTGACCACTTCCGTTTTTCTTTTTAAATGCATTTCCCAACATGTACTTTCGAATGTTATAATTTTTAGGTTTTATCAAGTTTACATTTTTGGTCAAAAGGGTGCAGTGTCTGGGAATGGGTTAGAAAGACTTTAATGTTTCTAGTTAAGCTAACAGGTGTTGACTCTGTTAAATGCTTAGACGCCCCGATAGATAACATTCAGAAAATTCCCCGACCAAGTGCTTTTTACTTAGGACTAGGTAATGGGTGGAAAAGTGGCAAACGGCAATTATTGTCGGCATGCGACTGCAAGACACATGCAGAGCACAGTTTATAGTGAAGAGCACAGTAGTGCCAATTAGTTATTCCCATCACCCAGGGTGATTGGTGAACTCACAAGTGCTAGTGTTTTGTGGCGTGTGTTTAGTCCCAAAGTTCCAACCCTTACCCGGCAATGCAATAACCTTGAACAAACCCCGCAAATGAGCGTTCTTTCTGTGGCCTTGGTCGGGCGCGCTATAAAAATATTTTTCACCTAAAGGGGCGCAGGTTGATAACACGTGTCACACCACCTGCTCTAATTTGTACCGTAACCTCTGAATAGAACCCAGTTTATGACACTCACCTTTGAGATGAATTGCATTTTAATTACGTCAGTGATAACCACAGTTACTTTACGCTTGATTTAAATTACGTTTGCACCCGTTCGTTTAATTAGTTATTTTTCCCGCATTGAATTAATTTACTTGTGCCTCGTACGCTATGTTTACGGTTTTCCAGTGATCATTGAATTTGCCTTATTAATTCGCTTATTACGGTTAATTGTTGTGTCTCTGATTTAGTATTCATTTCGCTTATGGTAGGTTTTTGGTGATTATAAAACGCGCTGATTTTACATTTTTTCACCCACTAGAGGCTATACGACTCACTTGAGCTATTGTGAAATTGACTCTGACTATATCGCTAAATAAAGTTCCCGTGAACCCAACTTGGTCCCCCTGAAGCATACTAACTGCTTGAATTTTAATTTGAATTTTATTAATTTCGGCTTTTCATTAATTACGGCTTTTAACAATTAATCGAAGTAAACCGCCGGCAGCGGCTAAGAAAGAGATTGGTAAGTTGCCGTGTCCGTCCTCAGGAACTGTCAGGACCCCAAGGGGTACTGGCGCCGTTCCTGATTTGCGTGTAAACATCCCCGTACCATAAAACCAATTATTTATTTAATTAAGCACGCAAGTGGAAGCGCAAAGGGACCGGAATTTGCAATTCTCTGCCGCGGCAAAATTCGACGAGTGGCGTATTTATGTGGTAAAAACGGAAAATAGTAAAATAGATAAAAACGTAAAATATCTGACAAATGTATTCAATTTAGGTTTCCTTTAGGTAAAAGTGAATAGATTGATCAACTCATGTATTTTTTATACCCAATTGTGTTCGCATGGTAACAGCGACAGGTCAATGACTTATTTGTTTCATTGAAACAAAAGGGGCACAATGTCCGCGTGGGACACTCCTACTGGGAGTTTCCCAGGCACTGCTTATCAGCCACTTCAACTAGCTTTCTCTAATTTACATCAAGAGCATATGTAACACCCAATATAAACTTTCCCACGATGCTGCCTACTAGTCCGAGTCAGAGTTGTGAAAACATAGTTATGTGTACCCGTAATGAGTGATGAAAAGCGCCAGAAAAAATGGGCGCCAAACGCCATTCTGAGAGTGAGCACCATCCGCCAACGGCGACACAGAAAGAGGGCGCCAAGCGCCAGGGCAGGGCGCCATTCGGGAATTGGACGGCAGGCGCCAAGGGCGCCACAGAGAAATGGCGCCAAGTGCGAAGGGCGCCATAGCGCAATCCAAGAAATATGGCGCCAGACCAGACGCCAAAGGCGCCAGAATAAACATACTGTATTATTTTCCTAATACCGTAATGCCTCGATTTACCCCCCGGGGTTTTATTTTTTCAGAGTGAAGATTTTGAGAGAAAAACGTGAAAAATGCAACAATAACCACCATTTATAAGTTTTTACAGCCTTATATAAGGATGTAGATGGTATAAACATTGTTTTAACGTAACACAGTAAGTGTTTTGAACGTTGGTATGCATTTCCCGGACCACAAATTCGTAGTGGCCATTTTTAGGAGGAGGGGGTATTTCGAGGGGGGGGGGGTATTTCGAGGGCTTTTTCAAAGTATATGTATATGTAATATACTTTTTACTCAACTCTGAGTACAGCAAATGTAAAATGCTTTTTTATCATACTCATGAGTAGTGCTGTAAAGTAGTGCACTGGGCCACCGGTGTCCTGGTTATGGACACCAGCACCGGTGCTGTTGCTGTGCCCTTGGGATTCTCAAAAGTTCCCAGCCAGTGTGTTTTTTCTTGATTGCTGTATTTCTTTTGATAGAAGGACAGGTCTCCAATAGATGGGCGTCTCCAATAGAAGGGCATCTCCAATAGAAGGAACACTTTTTCGACTCCATTTGGGCCACAAAATAAATAGAAGTGCGGTCTCCAATAGAAGGTAGACAAAGTGCTGGACTTGTGCCAAATGCATAAAAAGATAACAAAATATTATCGGACGTTGTGATTTAGTGGTGTCTGTCCATTGATTTTGTGCTTTTTTAACATCAAATGTTGAATGAACTCTATGTATCGTCATTCTATGCACTGTCTGTGACGTGACACTTTGGCAGAACTTAAAAAAGATTGGCCGGAAAATTGACGAAAAAAATAGAACACCGGTCTCCAATAGAAGGGCAGGTAAAAAAGTTGACGAAAAATAGAAGGGCGCCCTTCTATTAGAAGAAATATGGTAGTAGGTGCAGGTGACTAGAGAGAGAAATACTACCAGAAATAGTCGGTCGACGCGACCACAGTAGCTCTACATTATCACTTTCATGTCCTATAGGTATTGAAATTCCTGAAGTACATTTTAAGTACTCACTCGGGTACTTTGAAAATTTCCGCATACAGGTTGAGTAGAGGATTTTTAGATGAAATGTCAATGTACATATTTACTCAGTGGTCAAGCATACCGTATTACCTCTAATATAAGGTATACCTTATATTGTTTTCGTCAGATTTTTTGAGCCAAAAGTTATGCCTTATATTAGAGGGTACCTTATATTAGAGGGTACCTTCAATTATTTTCACCAGATTTTAAAGAAATTTTACCAACAGTGAACAACGATACAATTCATTTTTTTAAATTGGAATGTACGAAATAGGTGGTATAGTATCACTACAAAATGGCAGAAGTCGACGAAGAGTTATCGCAGTGCCCTTCGGCACCATTTTCATCATTTTCCGCCATGTTTGGCGACCGTTTTTATGATATTGCACGTTTTGGCACGCAGCCAGCTGTGCGTTATATTAGAGGTGTGCCTTATATTAGAGGGTACCTTATATTTATTTCGTCGCGTTCAAAAAAGCCAAAAGTTATACCTTATAATAGAGGGTACCTTATATTAGAGGGATGCCTTTTATTGGAGGTAATACGGTAAGTATTTATGTACTTTTTGAGTAAATGTAAACACATTTTAACAACTATGGCTTACTGTTCATAAAATGTTCATCAATATTTGAATTTGAAGAAAAAAGCTATCCGACTTTTCTCTTGACTGCAGACTCTTTCCAACTGCCGCTCCATTCAACATAAAAAGTGTAATAACTATGGATGGTAGAAAATTGTGTAATGTGAAAAGAAAACATCAAAATTATAGGTTGGGCTCTGATATCCTATTTTATTTATTCTAAGCTTACCCCTCATCAAATGTACAGTGTACACATAAACATAGCACTTAAATTTAAAGCAAATTGAAAAAATAAAATAAAAAAGCCATCCAACTTTACATCAAACTTAACACAAATTTCCACCAGAACAAATTTTTTTTCTAATAATCACGGAAACCTATAATCACAGATTAGTTTTTATTTACCGTATTTCCTCGAAATACCCCCCTCAAAATGGACACTATTTACTTATAACCCCCCTCGAAATACCCCCCCCCCCAATTTCGTGTATAGAGAACGTAAATGACAAAAGCTGCGGTTTGTCATCTGGGAAATGCAGAACACACGTTAAAAACAATGACTGTGTTATGTGAGAACAGTTTATACCGTCTACATACATAAATACTAAAACAAGTCTATAGAGTCTTATAAACGGCGATTTTTGTTACATTTTTAAACGTATACGTACGTTTCAGACAACAAATTAGTACTGGGATTTCAGAAAATTTCTGGCGAAATAATAACCCCCCCCCCTCGTTTAACCCCCCTCAAAATGCTCACTCTGAAAAAATGCACCCCCTGGGGGTTATTTCGAGGAAATACGGTATACACACGAGCCCACGGAGTGAACATTTCGCCAGGGCAAACCTTTTCAGGAACAAAAGAAAAAGCCAACTACCGTATTTCTTCTAATAGAAGAGCGCCGTTCTATCTTTTCTTCAACTTTTTACCTGCCGTTCTATTGGGGCTGCCTAGGGTGTCAACAAAAACTTTTTGGCGGAAAACAGAAACGGAAACGGAAAATTTTTGGCACTTGCCGGAAAACGGAAATGGAAAATTTTTGGCAATTGCTGGAAAACGGAAAACGGAAAAATGAAAGGCCGGAAACGGAAACGGAAAAATGTGCTGAAAGTATGCCGGAAATGGCAAAAATTTGCTGAAATTATGCCAAAAACGGAAAAAATTTGCTGAAATTTTGCTGGAAACAGAAAAAAACTGGCTGAAATTTATCCGGAAATAAAAAATTTGCAGAAATCTTGCTAGAAATATGAAAAATTCACTTAATTGAGAACCTGCATGCATGTTTACCAGTTTGGCTGCAACAGAAAACATAAAATTGAGCTAGAAAGTGGAAACAAAGTTTGAAAAACAGACAATTGAACCGGAAAATGGAAAAAAGCCGAAAAACTGAAAATTTAGCAGCAAAACGGAAAATGAGCCGGAAAAATGGAAATGGAAAAAAAATTTAGCAGCCGGAAAACGAAAACAGAAATGGAAAAAAATTGTATGCGGAAAGCGGAAACGGAAAATGGTCTTTGTTTTTTCACCAATTTTTCACATATTTCTCATTTCAACATATTTAGGTAGTATTAGTTTTAAATGAGACTTGAGCAATAGTTTGATATAATAGAATCAATTTGAAATTAATGCTCGGAATGTTCTCACCATCTTTTTTGTGTTTTCGCACACTCAAAACATATTTAATTTCTACCTGCCGTTCTATTGGAGGCTGCTGTTCTATTGTATTGTGAGCGCAAATACGTGCCAAAACCTGCTGTTCTATTGGAGGTATGCCGTTCTATTAGAAGAAATACGGTACCTACTGTTTTTCCTCGGAATACCCCCTCGAATTAGGGTGTCAAATTTCCGTTTTACGTTTCCGCTTTTCCGCAGGAAATTTTTTACCTCTCTTTTTTCCGTTTTCCAGCAGCTGAAAATTTTTTACCTCTCCGTTTTCTGGCAGCCGAAATTTTTTTACCTTTCCATTTCCATTTTTCCAGCCCATTTTTCCGTTTTCTGGCTGAAAAATTTTTACCTTTCCGTTTCCATTTTTCCAGGACATTTTTCCATTTTCTGGCTCGATTTCCAGTTTTCTGGCATTTTTCCATTATTTTTCCAATCTGTATTTATCTTTTTTCACTATGGTGTTTTTAACTACCAGGTTCTTGTGTCGTTCATAATTTGTATCTGTATCCAAATCTGTAAAAAAACACAAAGTAATTTTGGACACATACTTTGCAGTCTGCTGAGTATACTTTTTACTGTTCAGATACATCAAAGTTCACTTTTGCTAAATTCTTATTGTTGTAGTGTACTTTTGCTACCTTTTGATGATTTTTTGTTGGTTCAGTTAAGCTTGAACTACAAGTGAAGTTACTGGCATTATTTATAGTTGCAGAATGTACAGCTACCACAATCAAAGCCAAACAGGCAAACTTGCATGCAGGTTTTCCTCCTGCAAATTTGTCTATATCTGTGCAATTTTCACTTTATTTTTTCCGTTTGCATGAAAATTTCGCTTTCCGTTTTCCATTTTCCGGCATTTCATTTTTCCGTATTCCGTTTTCCGGCCGATAATTTTTTTTTAACTTTCCGTTTTCCGTTTTCCGCTGAGTGAAATTTTTTTACCTTTCCGTTTTCGGTTTTCCGGCCGATAATTTTTTTTTACCTTTCCGTTTTCCGTAAAGTTAAAAATGTTTACCTTTCCGTTTTCCGTTTTCCGTAAAAATTTGTTTTTGACACCCTACCTCGAATACCGTTCCCCTCGAAACAACTCCATCTGGGATGCTGTACATAACAATGGCAAACAAAAATTCGAAAATTCAAAAAGTTTTCGAATTTTTTACGACTTTTAGAATCTTTATTTCACCGCGCAACTGTGAAATTCCTTCCAACCAAAAATAACCCGGATCAACTTAACTTGTACGGCACACCTTCATTCACTTCCATTTCACAGTGAATAAATAAATCGTCCACGCTGCATCCGAGCAACTAAACGCACGGACTCCCACCAAAAACAATCCAACCCCCAACAACCCCTCCCCGCCCCATCAACCGCCCAATCCACAACCCCCCCCTCAATTAGAACCCCCCCAAACAATGGCTTCATCATCATCAGCGGTGCCAGCGGCGGGCCGCACGACCACCGTGGCCAAGTCGTCGGACGTGTGCGACATGTTGAGCGGCATGGCGGAGCCGAACGCGGTCGACGCGACCAGCAGCAAGGGCAGCGCTATTGATGTCAGGATGAGCGATAGTGTAATAAGGGTAGGTTGAAGTTTGTGTTGTGGCCGCGCACACTAGTACGGTACGCCACTGAAATTTGGGGAACTCGAAAATCTGGTTTGGGCGCATTTGAGTTTACCAGAATTAATGAGCTTCTATCGCCGTCAACAGTAGTTGACAACTCTACAGACACCTCATTGTGCTATGCTTAAATGTGTTCACTCACCACCACATTTATGAGTTTCCCAAATTTCGGGTGTGTACTAGTGTGCGCAGCGCCATTGATATCGCACTGTGCAGTTATAATTTGTAAAAAATGATCATTATACCCCCTAAAAATTTGCACTCTGAAAAAATTACCCCCTGTGGGTATTTCGAGGAATTGCGGTACTTAGCATAGCCCGGCATTTGTGTCGTTCTCAGAATCCAAAGAGGGTATTGTCTGGACAACAGAATGATCGCTGGATGGACGACAGTTCTACTAATCTTGAAGATATGCGACAGGAAGGCAACACGACACCGAACGCTGCTGGCGGCACAGCTGAGGTACATAAATATTTATATTGTTTCGCATACAAATGAAAGAGCTAATTACCATACATTCTTGAATAATTACATTAATTTTAGTAGGGGAAACTATTCGAGGGGGAATTAAGTATTCAAGGGGAGGAATTATCATTTCGTCAAAATTTTCAAGCATGTTTCTATCAACTTATTCCACAAAATATCATTTAAAAACGCGATAACATGCTATTTTTGTTCAAATTGGACATATGCCTTAAGGGGGAATTTTTCAACGGAGGGAATTGTTTTTCCTCACTCGTATTACAGAGGGAATTATTCAACCAAATACGGTACTTATCTATCCACTATCCATCCAAATCCCCCAAATCCATCCACCCAAAACACCATTCCACAGATCCACCACCAGACACGGCCGCGACTGGACCAGCACCTAATACCGCAAGGCTACCGAGCGCGCACCATGCGCACCACGGTGTCCACGGTGACCACGCACACCAAGACCACCGAGACCACGTGCAGCCCCGCAGAGGGCGATCGAGGCTCAGCTAAACTGCGGGGGAATGGGGTGGATGGGAAGGTTGATACTGGGAAACGGTGGGTTTTCGGTTGGGGGTTGTTCGTGTTTTCTGTTGGCACGTTCTAATTGATGAAAAAGCCAGGAAGTTGATTCTAGCGACACTCCAAAGCCATGTATGGAGTTACGTAAAATTGTACCGTAAAATTACCAGCATTGACATTTTTGACATTTTGTGGTCACGCACTAGTAGGCACTAGTGATGTTAAAGGCACCAGGAAAAATGGCACCGCACCGCACCGGCACCTTTGCCAACGCATGGAAAGGGCACCTGGCACCCTGGGGCACCGGCCAGAAAATGGCACCGCACCGCACCGGCACCGGTGCCTTATGGAAAAAATGGCACCGGCACCGGCACCGAAGGGCACCGGCGGGTTGCCGGTGCTAGCACCGAAAGGCACCGCACCGGGCTGGAATTTCTGAAGTAAATATCGGGCAGTGGTCTGGTCTCATAGTAAATATGGTCTCACCTTTGGAAGTGCATATTTCCATGAATTTTCAACCGATTTTGATGGTTGAGCACTTAAAATGATCAGAATGATGTGGCAATCACTTTTATGAAGCAATTACAATTATTACAAATGAAAGATAAAATATTTAATTCACTGCAATGTCCATAGCCACTATTGTCTACTGACAGCTGTACAGAGAATGGAACTATCTCTGTCATAAACTGACAACAAATTTTGAACAAACAAGTAAGATAAATATAAAATATAAAAATGATTTAAAATTCAACAAAATTTTAGATTCGCTCATCAGATCATGTATCGGGTATAATGGATTTCACAGTAGGTATATTTATTTGATGGGAGGTTTACAAAATAGGCAAAAACGGTTGGGTAAATATATCGCTGTTTTTTGAAATATGATAAAGCACATAAATACTATGGACAAAATTGCACAGCAGATGAAGCCTTGGCCGGTGCCTTTCCCGGTGCCTTTTACTTGGCCCTGGTGCTAGCACCTTTGGCACCGGCAAAAAAATGGCACCGCACCGCACCGGCACCGGTGCTATTCTGAAAAAATGGCACCGGCACCGGCATGGCAACCCTGAAGATTGCAATGGCACCGCACCAGCACCGGTGCTGGTGCCCTTCGGTGCCCAGCACCGGGGCACCGGTGCCCCGGTGCCTTTACATCACTAGTAGGCACACCCAAATTTTGGAAACTCATAATTAGTTTTGAACACATTCGAGTTCACCAGAAGTAATGATTGAAAATTTTCATCAATCGTAGTTGCAAAACTCCACCTTCTAGTAAACTCAAATGGTTTCGAAACAAGATTTTTGAGTTCCAAAATTTTCGATGGTGGACTAGTGTGCGCTGCACCTTTACACGAAAATTGCGCCAGACCAGGCACGAATTTCATCAAAATTCGGCACACCTTATCCCAATCACACACCGCAGCGACGACTCGGCCGTGCTGGACGTATCCATGACAAACATGCACTTCAAGCCACAGACTACCCCAGCCGCGGGCGGTCACGGAAAGATAAAAGACACCGACGCCCAGCCGGATTGGTTCGAGCGTCGCAAAGCTCGCCGCCAGTCGCGCGACGCCGCACAGCCGCTCAAAGCGCCTTCCACAACCGCCAAGGGCGACCAGGTGCCAGTCCCGGACCGTGTAAAAGATACTGTAAATGTCATGTGTCCATGTAAAAGACCCTTTAAAGTGTCATGTGTATCCAAATATTGCTCTATAGGATCCAAATCATGTTTTTGTATCGAAATCTTACATTTGGGCTTAAGACTAGGATACAAAGAACATGATATTTGGATACTAATGAATCAGATTTGGATACACATGACAATTTACAGGGTCTATTACATGACACATGACATTTTACAGGTTTTTTACAGGGTCCGGGACAGCCCCCAGCGGCAGCGGGGTGTGCGCGTGCGCTGCACGCTGCCCGAGCCCGACGGCAAGCCCGTGGTGCTGATCGACGAGAAAGTCAACGTCTATGACGTTACCGTTTGGGCGCAGTGGGGCGACTAGCTGGAGATGGGCTGAAGAATGAAGAGTGACTGTGAGAATGTGAAAAACTACTTATTTGGCTAATGATCAGATGTAACTTGCACACGTGACGTGACCGTATATTTACTGCATGCATGATCGAATGAATGTATTAACTGACGCAGGAAAGTATGCCAAATCGCAAAACGTTAAATATTTTTACCAACTGCTCCATCGGTGAAATGTTGCAAATCAGTAATTTTGAGCAAATTTTTGGTAAATCATTCCAGTTAAATGAGATTTTGCCAACCCTGGCCATGATGCTTTTGGTTCTTGGGTCCAAAGTCCTGGCGCTTTTATCATCACTACACCTGTCATTTTTACTGTACAGCTGTTAATGTGGGTGTGGAATTCGTAGTTGGGGCCAACCCTGCAAGAAGACCTTTGAATGCCAGGGTGTGTAACCACACTGTGCACAGCAGACGATTTTATGAATGAATCATGCTACATGCGTAGATATATCATATCACCTAAGATGATAACAGCTGATAAATTTACTCTATGGGAGTGATTCCGGCACACTCAGTGGATTTATCGACCATCCTTCATTCTGCTACAATAAATATTTATTAGGTAATCAATAAGGTAATTTAATATTTATTTTCTACAATAATAATATTCACATTTATTAAGCGGGGCCAATTTAACAACAAACTGCCGTATTTGTCTTGCGAATTGTGATGCGAGTCTAAAATAAGTTTGAGCTAATCCCTGCAGCGTTGATCAAAGTATAGTGCTTTGAGCTTGGTCCTGTCGTGCTGCAGCAAGTCGGGCATCGCGGCCAGTGTCGTGTTCAGATGATAGCAGATTCCAGTCTTCTTTGCTCTCTTCAATGGCAGGAACACACCTTTATGAAAGTGGCATTGATCACTCTGTATTTAAGGCGTCTAATTCTAAAACTCGACAAGTCCACAAAATGCGATTTTGAGTAAATCGCATTTTAAGCTTCAAACCCAATTCCTGGCCCTAGGTGCGTGTCCAATTTGGCTTTCCATTAAGTTCCATATGTTGACAATAAAGTGTCAAATTTTCAGCCCCTAATCTCAACCTATATGTGAAAAATGGGGTGTCCATAGATTTTCATTCGGTCAAGCAAAACAGTTTTGGGGAGGGAATTGGACTTGTCGCCTTCTTGCTAACGATGGCAAACCCCCGAGAAAAAAGTATTTAAATCTTTAAGTGTTTTTTCTAAAATTAATTTTCGAATTTTCGAATTTTTCCCCAAATTAATTTTCGAATTTCGAATTTAATTTTCGAATTTTTGAATTTTCGAATCTTTTTTAGCAATTTTCGAATTTTTTTGGCCAGTTTTCGAATTTTTTCAAATAATTTTCGAATTTTTTTGGAAAAGTATTGAATCTGAAGCTTTAAACACATTATTTGGACTGTTTTCATATTCTCCTCAGTTTTTATAACTTTATTTTTACCATAATTTAGCATTAAAAATGGTGGAAGGAGTTATACAGACCAGTGTCCTGCTTCTTCATTTAATTCACACATTGACACATTCAATTCACCAACGCAGCAAAGGCAATAAAAACAACAATTTAAAAATCGGTGTCAAATAAAATATTGGCATCAAATAGAATATTGGCATCAAATAAAATATTGGCATCGAATACCGTATTTCCTTGCATAAACCCCCCCCCCCACCCCCCCCGGGGGTCTATTACTTTGCCAGAGATTTTTCGAAATCCCAGTGCTAAATTGTTTTTTTTTGTGTAAGTAACACAGATGTAAAAAATGCAACAAAAACCGTCATTTATAAGACTCTATAGACTTATATAAGTACGCAGACGGTACAAACACTGTTCTAACGCAACACAGTCATTGTTTTTAACGTGTTTCCCAGATAACAAACCACACAAACGTTCTCTATACACCAAATTTGGGGGCGGTATTTCGAGGAGGGGTTATAAATTCATGGGGCAAATATTGAGGGGGGTATTTTGAGGGGAGGGGATATTTCAAGGAAATACGGTATAAAAACGGATGTGTCGAAGTCCACCTCTTCCGCCGCGGATGACATTTCAATTTTTTTTGTTACGTTTCGCTTTTTCATACGCGCCGCATATCAATTGTCGCTTTATTTGGCACGTTGAACTTAAGAATGCGTTTTGTTGCTTTGAATTGCCTGAAAAATTCGAAAACTATTTTCGAATTTTTGAATTTTCGAATTTTCGAATTTTTTGAAAAATAAATCGATTTTTAAGTGTTTTTTCTAGGGGTGAAATAAAAATTCGAAAATTCCGAAAAAATTCGAAAATTCGAAAATGTTTTCGAATTTTCGAATCTTTTTTGGCCATCGTTACTTCTTGCACGCGAGAACATTTTTGTCGCGTTGGTCCTGCCTTATGGGAAATTTATGCACTTGTAGACTTTTAGAAATCGGTGCCAATGGTGGACTTATCACACTTCTTGCGTTTTTTTCCCATAAAAAAGGATGCGTAGGATGGACTTGTCGACTTTTAGCCCAAAACTAAGTGGAGTTGTCGACTTCTTGCCCAAATTTTTTGCATTTTTCCCCAAAAATGTCAAATTTGGCACTATGCCATATGGGCATATGAGGTCAAAAAATTTATGGAAAATGATGAAAAATGTGCGGAAGTAGCCTTTCTGACGTTTCTGGGCCTAACTCGAAATTTTTGTTATTTTGGACTTGTCGACTTTTAGAATTGGACGCCTCATTTGTAGAATACCATATTTGCTCGAAAAATTCGTCCTTGAATAATTCCACCATGTTAAACGAGCGACGTTCCCCCGTCTTTAGGCATACCATACTTTATTGAAATACCCCCAGGGGGTTCATTTTTTCAGAATGCAAATTTTGAGGGAGGTATTTCGAGGTGGGAGGAATTTCGCCAGAAATTTTTCGAGGAGGATCGTAGTAACAGTAAGCAATACCCTTATACATACTGAAAACTGGTAGTAAATGTGACAAAACGGGATATACCTATGTGTACATATCAACACACATTTATACTAGGGTGTCAACTTTCTGTTTTCCATTTCCATTTTCCACAACCAAAATTTGTCCGTTTCCATTTTCTGGCCGTTGAATTTTTCTCATTTCAGTTTCTGTTTTCCGGCTACTGAATTTTTATCTATTTCTGTTTCTGTTTTTCTAGCTCATTTTCCATTTTCCAGTTAAATTTTCAGTTCTTTCACCTTTTCTCCATCTTCCAGCTAAATTTTCTCTTTTTCCGCCTCATTTTCCCTTTTTCTGGTTCAACTTTCTGTTTTCTGTTTCAGACAAACTGTTTTAAACTGTTTTAAAAACATGCATGCAGGTTTTCAATTATGTCAATTTTTGCTGTTTTCCATCAAAATCGGCAATCCTTTCCATTTATGTTTCTTTTTTCCATAAAACATTTTTTGACATACACAAGCTAGTCTGAAACAATTGACTGTTAGGGATTTGCTTACCCATAACACACAATAAATGTGTCAAACAGGATATATTTGGACATAAAAATGTACATAAATAGCTACACTAAATATGTCTATGTGTAGCTGCAATGCAAATTAGCAGTAATAAATACATCATGTACATTGCATACATAATGTACATCATTCCGGAGGGGGGGTATTTCGAGGGGGGGTATTCTTTCCCCTGCCTATTTTGAGGGTGTGTTCATTCGAGGGGGGAGGTTAATTCAGGGGGCTTATTCTTTCTACGCACTCACTCGAGGGAGGTATTATGCGAGGGGGTGGACTTATTCGAGGATATACGGTATTTCTAAGTACACTCCAGGAAAAAAAGTCTTTATGTTCCTGATCAGGAATGTAAAAACGAAAAAATGTACAGAAGGTTTTGCGTCCGCAGTAAGCAAAATATTGACTGCCGAATTTCATCAAAATACCCTTCCCCACGAAATACCCCCATCCGGCATGATGTATATCATGTATGCAATTTACATTAGGTATTTATTGCTGTCAGTTTGCACTGCAGGAACAGATATACTAGATTGATTCATTTTTGAAAAACCCAACATACAGAAAGTGTTTTTTGTGAACTTACCCATTGTTGGCTAGGTGTGTGCCAAAATCATTCAATTTAAAAAAGATATTGAATCTACTGTATTACCTGGTATTAACCCCCCCCCCTTTGAATTATCCCCCTAGAAATACCCCCTTCCTCGTTTCAAAAAGAAAAAATTTGAAAGAATTTTTTCTGCTCACGTAACGTCAAGCTGCGACGACTACAACGTCTAGCGGCCTGTGGGTTGGTGTGTGTTGTGTTTGTGGTGTTTGTAGTGAGCGGCGAAGCCGCGGTATGGAGGCACGCGCTGCCTAGAAGACATTGGAAGGGCTCTATCCCCGACCCAAGTGTCTTGGCAGAGTGTCAAAAATTAGAAAGGTGCATTCAAACTTCGCAGTCCGATATAGTCGGCTTCTATAGAAAAAGAAGTGCGACTGGACATCTGAATGGATTGAAATTTTCACTATGTGATGTTCTTCAGATCGAGATTGAGTGGTATGCTCGATGGGGGTGTTTGGCACTGTGCCAAACTCCTATAGCACCGTTTCTAATTATTTTGGCACAGTGCCAAACACTAAACTACGCAAAAAATATAACTTTCCTGCAACTTATGTATGTAAATACAGAAATATCAAATAATACTTGGAATGACATCACTATTATAAGGGGGAAAGACCCGAAAAAATCACCCAATGCCACGAAGGGGGTAGTGTTCTACCCAAATAACTGCTTCTATACCTATTCAGCTTGTACAACGATGGGCGACAATTCAACCGTGGCGAAGAGGTCGCGGGGGTCGACTACGAGCAAAATTCAACCGATGGCTAAAATGTCGGAAGCCGAGTTTGAGGTGAGGGGTGTTTGCCCATTTTCTGCGATATACAGTGTCATTGATATTTTTGGTGTATTGATGCGGGATATATATGATCATGCTTTTCACTGTTACATGAATGTATCATGGTACTTTTGTAATAAATCATACAACAGTCAGCCACATTTGAGGTTCTGTGTACAGGAATTCCTGTCGAACAAGTCCGAGACTACTAAAAAATCGCTACGCAAGAAACGTGAGAATTTGATGGTGGCGGCAAAACAGAGATCGTCGGCAGCTATGCCCAATGTGGTTTGGACCAGATCTCAGACGCCGGGGCGTGGCAAAATAACAGAATTTGTGCACAGCAAAGCAAACGCTTACCTAAATCGCACGGCAGATGGTGCAGGTGTCAACCGAGGTGAAGCTGAAGGTGATTGGGTTTATGATATAAGTTTTTTTGGGTTGTTAATGGCCAACTTTAAAACGTGCCGAGAACAGATTAGTAGGGGTCCTGTCGAGACAGACATAGGACATTCGGTCATGTTGTTTAAGCCTAACCACGTTTTATACACCAATGTTGTATTAAAACTAATAATTAAAAATACAGATGAGTCGGCGAGTGATAACAGTGCTGACGCCGACTCTAACCACTCGATAAATTTGGTCAATGACGACAACGTGGAGCAGAGTGACGATTCTGAGGCCTCCACGATCGAGCCGGTAGATGAAAGTACGCCTCGCGGCAAAAAACACAGTAAGGATGGCAAAATCGTGGCCGATCAGCCAAGAGTGGTTGGGACAACGGCCAAGGACAATGCTAAATATTTCGGTTGGTTGAATCTTGTGAGATTGGGGGGATACTATGTGTATGCGCGAAGTCGGTTGAATAATTTGGTTAAAAATTACTTCCAAAATTCAAATTTCAAAAACCAGTCACTACTCGAATTAATTGATGTATACATGTATGACTGCCCTCAGTTTATGAGAAAACATTCTTGCCTCACAGACATGGTGCACGCGAATATGTCAAACTGGGTATCGCTCGTCGACGATATGCCAGATGACGAAATAGTTGGAAACACTGGTTTGGAGCCGCAGGGTGTTGTCGGAGCGCTCTACGAGTCACTCGACACACATAACACTGGTCCGGACAGGGCCGACTTTATGAAGATTATTGCATTCATGGGCTACATGAACGGTCAAAATAAAAAGTTGCAGTGGGCGGCTAAAAAGGTGAGAAAGGAGCTTAAGGGTGTCCACTCTTATCCGATATATATCTATGGCGGTATCAAAAATCAAAATGTTATCAAATTTTACATATGTGCAAATACGCTTTCTATACGATACGAATGTTTTCTTAATGGTAAGAATGTGTCGGATTGGCTAGTACCAACACATGCTAACGACTTTCAGATCGAAATACGGCTGGCCCAAATAAGCGGAGCACTTAGCAAATCGGTACGGGACCTGAATGAAGATTTTGACAAGCACGACGATGAATTGGTGGGCATTAACAAAACCGTTGACACGCTGAAGCAAGACATCGACACAAAATTAGACGTGTCCGGATTCTTGACCGATGACATGCTGGCATCGGTTAGTGTGGCAACGTATATGTTTTTATCGGAAAATAAGTTTATATTGGGAAAATTACTGCTAACAGTGCGACAATATGGTACTTGGATATTTAGAAACACTGAAGATTTTGTAGAACAAGGTAATTCGAAAGTAATTAGTGCTTTTTTACATGTAAAATGTGGCTATCTTCAAATTGTGTGTGTAACAAAAAACTATCCATCTCAGGTTGGAGATTGCCGTGGTAGGCTGCAATCCTCCCTGTCCTGGCTGAAAAAGAAGATTTTTGAACACCAGCGGGTTCTCGACTTGCTGGCTACTGAGGAAGCGAAACTGAAACGTAAAGCGGGTAGGATTCAATCAGAAGTGCCTACTAAAAAAGCCCGCCACGCGGAGGGCGGCGAAATGGCCCTACATGAGCGTCCACTGCAATCGCACTTGCCGGTCTTTCGCAAGGGGGCGGAGTCGGACATTTTGATAACGCTAACCGACCCGTCCGACATGTTCGGGTATCTGTACCCCTGGAACGTGATGTACAATGGTGAAAAGTTTCCGTGTATCGGGATTGCATTATTATATGTGAGTTGGGGTGAAAAAGGTAAAACACTTCAACCTGTTCGACTAAATGAAATCTGTAAATTAAATAATACAATTGATATACAACCAACAGGGGGGTGTGATATGGTTAAGCACTCTCTATACAATGTTTTTGAAATGTCAGAAAATACTGTAAAAAAATATTTTCGGAATTTGGGGTATTACGGTATACTTAGGGATTGCATTGATTGGATAGCAGTGAAGTTGCACACTAAATCTTCTCTTATTTTATACACACAGGCCGAAAGCGTCTGCACTGGTGATATTGAGGGACAGCGGAGAGCGTGCGGGCTATGCGCTTTTTATGCGCCCAACTATGGCACTGGCTTTGTTGCCCGACATTATGAATTTGTGGGAAAATTGAACAATGAATGGACCAAATTGAGTCGATACCAACAGACACAAAAACAGACAGACCCAGATATGGACAAAAAGTGGTTTAAAACTGGATTGTTGAAGGGGGACCAGATTTATGGGTCCGTATCCGAGGCACAGGATACCCCTGCGTATACCGAATTGAAACGAATCTGTATGAATGTGGCAAAATGCAACGGCAAATTGCGGTCAGTTAGGGGGGAGAAGTTTGTGTTAGCACATATCAACTCTAAGTTTCGGAAATTCTTAATAATGTTAAAAGTTGAAAACTGGACAAAGGAATACAGGATGAGAATACTTATAGGAAAAATTAAAAAGATTAAACCTACTCATAATAAAACTCTTTCAAATCCAGCGTTAAATACAAACTGCGACATATTTTTTTACAGCCAGCTGCTATGGCAGACCGGGCAGAATCGCGAGGGTGAAAATTGGGTTCCAAACGAGCGCTACATCAGATGTGGGGGGGTTAACCCCCCCACGGGCTTTAAAGGGGCGCTACAGTGTGGCAGTGTGAAAGGGACGGTAGATGTTAGTTCCCTTTATTATAACGGGTATATGGTAAAAGGAATTACTCACAACGACGAAGTGAAGAGGGTACACGGTTTTTATATTTCAAACTCAAAACGCCGGGGGCGGTGTTTACGTGACACATTTCAATGGATAAGTGAAATGCTTGAAATGCCTAATATTATGAACTCATATGGACGAAAATTGTACAAAAAAAGGGGGGGTTGTGCAGACTCTGTATGATAATAAATCACCCCTATTTGCAGTGCACACTCCCGACGGAGATGGGGCCGTACTACATGAAACCATACATGAATTTGTATGGTCTGATCTGGATGGAAATCAGGGCGCTGATTTCGCAACAGGACGCTTATACAATGCGCCACAAATCGAAGGGCTTACAGCCACTGGAGGAATGGGGTACTTTCAGCAAAGAAGTTGCCAAAGGCATGTGGGACCCTGCCGATGGACAAGGGCTATATGCGAGAACAAATAAGGCGATTGCGGTGCCGCAATGGTACGAACAGGAGGTGACTCTTGGGGAAACAGTCTTTGTTTTTAATAAAACTTCTTTTTTTTAAAAAAATCGAAATATAATTCGAAAAAAATTATTTCTTAAAACTTTTTTAAAAAAACTATCTTTTTACTACATCGCTCAAAAACTAAGACAGGAAAATACTGTTCAACTAAGAGGGGTCTATAATGAAAATTATGGATCTAAAAATGGTGTTATAAAAATCTGTGCTTTAAAATCAAATTCTATAATCGCTCATCCACAAACGTATAATACCATACAGATTCAAAATCGAGCGGGCGCCCAGTTCACGGGACAACGCGGCAATTTTAGGGGGCGCGGTAGAGGGCAGAACTATCAAGGGGGCCCGAACGCGGGTCAGAATTTTCAAAGTCAGCCCAATTACGGCGGCAATTTTGGTGGCGCGAACAATAGACGCTTCAATCGCATGCGCGGCAATTTCGGCAATAGAGGTGGCGTCAGAGGGGGTATGAACAACCAAAACATGTCTTCGGCGCTGTGGAATACCCCCAGCAATGAAATTCTTGAAGAGGGCAACGAAATAACGCCGGTAGTGACAGAAATAGAGGAAAATGAGGAAATATTTGAGGAGAGCGCGGGTCCCGATGGGGCTTTCGGTAAAAGGGGGCTATTTATGAATTATACTGTTCCACCAGATATTTACTCGCCTTGGGCTATTGTAGTGGAACCTGAGAAAATATATGAGGTAGCTATACACTTAAATACATGGGTCAACAAATGGTTTTTAAAAAGATCGTTCGATAAAATACATAAAACTAGTAAAAATTGCAGAAATGCAACGGTTTCAAATGACAACGGTCTACTTGTTAATAAATGCTACGATTCATCTATGAGGATACA
The DNA here is from genome assembly GCA_964036195.1 of Sphaerolaimus hirsutus. NCBI lineage: Eukaryota > Metazoa > Nematoda > Chromadorea > Monhysterida > Sphaerolaimidae > Sphaerolaimus > Sphaerolaimus hirsutus. The sequence goes on from OZ038451.1 coordinate 12,098,276, forward strand.
CTTTTGCAAATCTTTACTCATCACAGAAACCCCGGTCGCGCAACCGACAAACGATACAGCATCGCGCCGTGCCAAATTGATGAAAGAGCTCGCGGATCTTGACGCGGGGAACAGAGGTGGAATACATATTGAGGAAATTGAGAGTTGGTTTGGAATGATAGATTTTAAGCATTATAAAATGAAAAGTACGCCTATATGGCTTAATGCGGCTAGCCTAGACGACCAAGTATTAGATGCAAGATATCTAAACACCTTCCTAGATTCTATTGGTCAACGGGTTCACTGTTTGAAATGTCTCTTTAAACGAGATAGATTGCTCTTAGAAATAAAATTAGGTATTCTTAAAAAGTTTTTTAAAAAAGTATGTACTATGCCGGTTGACTGTTTGAAAAGTCTTTTTAAACGAGATAAAAAGTTTTTAGAAAAACAATCGGGTTCTTTTAAAAAGTTTAAAAAAAAAAAAGCATTATCGATAAATTATCAATGTACAATATCAGGTACTACGGCGGCGCCGGCGCGCACGTTCGCCAGCGTGGCTAGTTCGGCGGTGCACAAGGCAAGCTTTGACAGGGGGGGCTCAGCTGTTGGACACCACACAAACACCAAACCAAAACCTCAGGTTCGTGTGGGGCGCGTGGAGCCAAGATACGTGCTGCACAAGCAATTATTATTGCACCAACTGGCGCCAAAAACACATCAAAAATGTGGCAAAATCCTGCGCAAATATGTAAAATCGACGCGCGCGGAGCCGGAATGTGTGATGTTGTTTGATGACAAAATTCAAAAAACGCAACCACTGGCAGTTGCTAAAATTTTACGATCCCTTTCGCTCGGTATTGATTTTGGCCCGATAGTAGAGAAAAGACAGGTGGATCGATCTGTATCGCACAGTGTGATTGTGAATTTAGAGTCGGAACCATTACCCGAGATTGGGGACTTTTTCTTCTCTGTCCTCATTCTGGGCGACAGTACCGCCTCTGACTTGACAAAATATATTCCTGTTTTGCTCGATACGCATGACACGCCAGCTATTGTTCACTCGTCTAAGGGGCTGCTTAGTGGCTGTCGCTTAAATACGATTGGCGCCAATTTACTGGCATTGGGTAACAAAACAATGTATGACGTGATTTGTGTACGCGCGATTTTGGACGTAATGAGTATAGAGCTAGCATGTGCGTTTGATGCCTCGAAAATCTCTCTGTTAGAATGTGGTGTAAAAAATTTTATCGAATACGTGAAAATGTACAATAGCGGGGTTGTACATCCGTGTGGTTTTCTACTGTTTAGTTTAATTGGACCTTGTTTACCTACAGAAAAGACTTTGTGCGATAGAGAATTTGCGTGCGAACTCATGAGTTTTTACTGTGAATTGGAAAATAAGTTGGCTATGACGACTGCAAATTATTCGAACGTTGAAATTTTGCCTCTGATGAATTATCTCGTCAATAATTGGAGACAATTGGGATTCAAAACACCAGTTGATGGCATGTTAGCCATGATTTGCAAGGACGGCATGCATACAAGCCTGGTGGGGAACAAAATTATCGCGGAACTTTTAAGAAGAACGCTATTTAAAATGTGGGTTTTTAAGAATATGTGGGTGCATTGTAGAAAGTCTACTATTACAAAATTGCTATTTAAACCCTCTGCAAACCCAGGTACCGCCGAAGGTCGGAGGTGCTTCAGGAGTAGCAGGGAACAGTCGCGAAAAATTGGCGCAAAAGAAAAAAAAGAGGGCCGCACCGTTTTCTGGGCTGGGATTTTGATTTTATGTGCATTATGTGGGCAGATGTGGAATGTTTTTTGGGTTTTTATACGTAATACAGGGCGGTTGGATGTCGTGTATCCGCTAGACGAATTGTTGAAAATTAAATACAGAATGTGGATTGCAACCGATATCATAAATCTCAGTGGACTATACCCATTGATTGAGAAAAAGATAACAAATTTTAGATTGCAGAAATTCGAAATGCAATTCATATTCTGCTATTCTAAATTTGGATGTATTGTCAGATTTTTGATCTCTGTATACCATGCGTTTGAATTACGCAAACACGTTGCATGCATCTCGAACTTAATTATAGCATTCGGGCATTGCTTTTACGTTTTTTCCGCTTTTTTTCGGAAAATAAAGGTAATATCATGCAAATTTATGGCTGGCATATCAAAAATGGTTCGACTAAACATTAATGCCACCACAAAAAATGCATGGTTTTCATCTTTTACACGTCTTATCGAGTGGCGATGGAGAGTATTGAATTGCTTAAGGGAGTACTGTGTTTTGGGTGCAATTAAAGGGGTCTGGCTAACGTTAGAAAGCCGGACTATAAATGTTAAATGTTGGTTTTTGTTAAATCGAGTATCCACAAATTGTATTTACCTGATTGAGTACATGATACTTCACTTAATAGTAGGTGCGATAAGTCTCATCACGCAAATGGGTAGATTTCCAATATTAAGTTTTTGTTCAATTGTTATATTACAAATAAAATCGGTGATGGCGAGTGATCTTGATAACTCTTTTTTGGAAACAAATACACTGTCACTTTGTGGTGCAGTAGCCATTACATTGGTATATCAAAATACGCACAATCTTTGTAACCAGATAGAGTCCTTAAAAGACCTTGTGAAAAAAACACAGGCTGACATATTGGGGTTCGTCAAAACAAATTTCAAATCGGCTATGGAATCTATTGAGATATCAGGTTATGAGGGATTCCACCAGTTTCATGAATTAGGGGGGACTGGAGGACTGAGTTTTTATGTAAAAAAAGGGGTGTGTGTTTTTGTGAATAAAATTGACGAAGCTTACAAAAAACACGTCATGAGTGTCAAAGTCTTTACAAATACAGGGCCAATGAATATCTTTCTAGTTTATCTAGAAAATAATTCTAAATCTAAGAATTCTAGAATGGTAACACAATTAAATCACAATATACTTGTATATTTGGAAAATGAAAGCAAAAAACTAACGCGGTATGGTGAAAAGATACTTATTATGGGGGATTTCAATGGGCATATAGGGGATGATGAGTTAGGTATACCTGGAAATGACCCAAAAATCAACCATAACGGTAAACTGGTAAGAGACTTCATTGCATCAGCGGGGTTACACATAAATAATGTGGACTTCAGCGGGCTGTGGACATATAACAGAATAAATGCCTCTTCGGCAATAGATTTGATCTTGAGTAATAGTGAAGTTGAGATAACAAGGGGAAAAGTTGATGAAACCGGAGACATATCAGGTATTTCATCAGACCACAATGCCATTATATTTGAGCTAGCACAAGTACTACGAGGCCAAAAAAATCTAATTATTGAGAAACCAAAAACGGTTGAACAAAAATGTCAACTGAAAAAAAATTTACTAGAATACACAGTTCAAGGGGGGTATGAGGATATATTGAATGGGATACATATGGCAGTCCCGAAAGTATCAAAGGCGATACCAGTTGCAAAACCTGACAAGAGAATAGTTAAGCAAAATAGGAAAATAGCCAAACTTCGACGCAAAATAAAATTAAACTCAAATGATGGGCTATTACTTACAGCACTCAGGAGAGAGAGGTATGCTCTAAGGCTCTTAAGATCAGAAATATGTCGCGAACATAGAGACAGGGAAATGAAAAAGCTACATGCAAATAGAAAACCTATCGAGAAAGTATTTAAACATGTGAATAAAGTGAAAGGAGACAAGGCCAACGTGATTCATACAATATATAAGGAAGGGGGAGCACCGGTGAAAACAAAAAGTGATATGGAAAAAGAACTCTGTAAGGCATGGGCTATTGTTACAGAGTCTAATCCGGGTGCAGAATACAGTGAGGTACAAAATGATCACGAGGTTGAGGAAATAAGCTTCACAGTCGAGGGCGAAAGAATGATGAAAGATGATATCTCCAAAGAAGAATTGGATAACGCAATTCGAAACTTAGAGACAAACAAATCTCCTGGTACAACTGAAATACACCATGAAACATTGAAGTGTCTGACACACAACTTTAGAGATGGACTACTCAAATTGTACAATGAATGGTTTGATGGTTCGAAACTACCAGATGAAGCAACCATATGCAAAATGGTACTGTTACATAAAAAGGGGGACAAGGGTGACATCAGAAACTATAGAACCCTAGGCATATCATGTAATATAAAAAAAAGTGTACATGTCAATATTAAACAAACGACTGATAGGTGCACTCGAGGGAGTGAATGGTCTCACAGAAATGCAAGGGGGTTTCAGACCGGACAGAAGAACCACAGATAATGTCCATGTTTTAAAAACATGCAACAACTATGCGAAGGCAAATGGTAATAAAATGGTTACATGCTTCATAGATGCTGTAAAAGCATTTGACAGGGTGGATAGGCCGAAATTATGGCTGAAAATGGAACAAATGGGTATACCCAAGAAAATGGTCACGGCAATATCAAATGTATACAGTGGTATAGCCGCAACAATGACCTACGGGGGGTATGAAACAAAGAAACTGGACTACAATATAGGAGTAGCACAAGGCTGCTCACTAAGCCCAACCCTATATGCCATATACTTGCATGATCTAGCAAGAAAACTCGAAGAAACAAAGATGGGAGCAAAATGTGGATGGAAACAACCAAAAATCCCAGCATTATTTTTTGCTGACGATATTGTTCTAATGGCAAACAGAGACGAAGAACTTCAAGCCTTGATGGATGTATTCACAGAATGGGGATGGAAGTGGAACGTCACAATTAATGCAAATAAAAGTAAAGTGATGAGATGGGGTCTTACCAAAACCCCAAAACAATGGCTGTTAGGTTACGATCGAAATAAAGAAAAACAGAATGTATTTGAGACAGATGAAATAAAGTATCTTGGGATAACTATATCTTCATCTATCGATCCATTTAGAAAACATAAAGAACAGATACTGACAAGAATGAGGAGACTTAGTTCACTGGCGGTATCAGCGGCTAGAAAAACTACGAAACCAATATATTTTGGCTTGTCCACATGGAAAGTATATGTAGAAAGTGCTAGCCTATACGGCGTAGAGGTGACAGGACTAGACAGCAAGCAGAAAACAATGTTGGATAAGATATACATGCAAACTATGAAGAAAATATGTGGACTGCCAATAAATTGTAGCAGTGCCAGTCTGAATGAAGATTTGGACACACTTAGGCCATCAGAAAAGATTGACCAATTGATACTAACATATACCAATTATGCGTTGAACCTACCCGAATATAGATGGTTGAATAGAGCTATGATCGAAGATCAAAAATTATCAAAAAATAACAGACTAGGTATAGACAATACTTCTACATCATTATATAATGATATTTGCAAAAAGTTAGGTTGGAAAAAACTAGATACGGTAAAATTGACAAAAATGAACATAAAAAGTCAACTAGTTGACTCAATGAGGAAGAAAAATGAAAAACTGGCGAATACTCATAAAATTGCGAAGTATAGAGAAATAGGGAAAAATAAAGCAATGATACTGAGTGTGAGATACGACGAAATGAGGTGGTTCAGAGCCAGACATAATGGCCTGTATCTACACAAGGGTAAACAGAAGAAATATTGTGATTTTTGTAGTAGTGAACATGTGAAAATACCACTTAGCCTAGACCATATTTTGAAAATCTGTAAGGGGAACGAACAAGAAAGGGATAACATGTATGCCTCTCAATGCTCCATACCGTGTAACTTCAGAAATGACTTGTTAGATGGACAGACATGTCATAAGCATAGGTATACTTGTGGGATAATGATAAAAAGGGGCATGGACTTTGCAAAATAATTGAAATTGATTAGTAGAGATAAATAGACTGAGATATGTCACACGGTGGCTGGTCTCCCTCAGTCAGTGTGAGCATGGTCTATAAAATAATACTTGTTCCAAACTTAAAATTATCGATAACATCTCAGAACCGGTGTACACCTCATCGCTGGCTTACAAAAGAGAGGCATTTGTATGGGACACACTCTGTCCAAACATGGCGTTTGCGATTTGGGAGCCGAAATCACACATACGGTGCCCATGCTGGACGCAGGGTCTTACCTTGAAGCTGACGAGACTTCCGAATGTGCAAACGTTTGAGTTGAGAGTGCCGAATGTGCGCAGGGGTGACCAGTCGGACGAACAGTGGTCAAATGGTTAGCAACAGAGTTGATTGTATATGTAGACCACCCATAAAACGTAAATCTCCTAAATATTATATTCACACATCCAGGCTGCCAGTTGGTGAATGGGCAGGGCCGGGTGAAATTTCCGATCGGCGCAGTAGTTGAAGGCCGCGGGGACTTAGAAGTCGTGATTGATAATAGGAGCGGCATTAGTGGGCAATTTGTCCACATGAGGAAATGGTCGTGTCTCCCAAACACAGTAGGAAATGTGATTTTAAATGGATTCTTCACAGGCCCAACGTACCACGCTAGGTATGGTAGGAGCATTCGCTCGTCAGGTTTGGGTCAGCGGTTGTATGAGGAAGTGACAATGTTTGGTAGGGAGATTCCGTGGTAGAATTAGTCGCTCGCTATTCTATATTTTTGATGCTTCTCAACTTTTTCTATCTTTGTTGATCTTATGCTGTTCACTTTGAGACAATAAAAAAACGGGAGTCCCATGCGCGTCTGATTTATTATGCGTCACTCAAAGGGAAAAAATTTTGGTAACATATAACCTCGGTTTATAGGGTGACGGAAAGGAAAGACAACCACATGGTATAGTCTTAGCCAAACTGGCAATCCATGTTCACACAAATACAAATACAAATACCCATTGTTGGCTAGGTGTGTGCCAAAATCATTCAATTTAAAAAAGATATTGAATCTACTGTATTACCTGGTATTAACCCCCCCCCCCTTTGAATTATCCCCCTAGAAATACCCCCTTCCTCGTTTCACCACCCCCCTCAAAATTTGCACTATTAAAAAACCTTGGGAGGTTTTTCGAGGAAATATGGTACTTCCTTAAATATTGGGCATATTCCGACTGTGGCAGGATGACATCATGAACACCTCAATATACCAATAAGTTCTATTTCCCAGCAACCCATATTTAATACTTGGTTCACAATTGAACCAAAAGTCTTAAATCCATGAAGCCTTTTTTCATGTAGTGTATGTTGAGGTCGGGCGCGGCAGTGCACTGACCAGAGAGGCATTCGTCGTCGCAGGGCTTGTATTTTTGGGCACAGAGTAGGGTGGGGTCGTTGGACTCGACGCACGCGCCGCGGCAATCTTCGTCAGTGCTGCAGTTGGGAACGAGCAGGTTAGATGGCGCTGCACACTATGTAGATTACTGCCATTAAACTAAAGATTTGGTAGACTCATATTAAAATGTCTGACCATAAAAATAATTTTTTAAGAATGCACTTTCAATATTCTACCGAAGCTCCTCAAATTACCACCAGGGGGGTTGATTATTTCGCCAGCAAATTTTGTGGGGGAGTTAATTCGAGGTTGGGGCTTATTTAGGGGGGGGGGGGGGGTTATTTCATCAGAAAATTTAGTGAAGTATCGAATTAATGAAACGTACCCAAAACTGGTAATAAAGAAGACCAAACATAATATTTTTGGAAATATATAGGTAATAAATACAACCTACACCTACACAAACTACCTAATCTAGGTGTAGCTGCGATGCAATTTGGCAGCAATTCAAACGCCATGTAAACACCTTCCCGGACAACTTCGCCACCCATTTTTATTTCACTACAGACGTAATATCTAAATTTTAGTTTTTAGTTATCAATTTTCGTCGCTTTGATCTTTATTGGATTACAGAATCAAACACCTCATTCGTCAGGCATGCTTTCCCATTATTATTTTGGCCCGACTCTGCTGGCTGGGCAACTCACTGCGTTGTAAAGACACGAATTGTGTAGTCGAACATGTTGGATCCTTTGTGCACGGACACGCTTTTGAAGTTGTGGAACTGTCGGCACTCGATCTGGTTGCAGTCTCAAGCCCTGTAAAGTGTAAAGTAAAGTGTCAAATATCATGTAAAATGTCAATCAAGACAAAAAAAGAAACGATTTTATTACTGAACTTTGCACGACAATTGACACTTACTTTACATTTGTAATGACAATTGACATTTTACACTTTACATTTTACATGACAGCTTTGACACTTTACTTTACACTTTACAGGGTTCGGGACTGCCCCCTGGCGGGACCGCGCCAGCGAGCACAGCAGCAGGACGCACACTGCAGCCAGCGCGCTGTTGCCCACCAGACGCGCCAAAGTCGTTCCCTTTCTCTTCATGCTAGCGCTTTGTTCCCGCGTTAAGCTTGAGGAGATAAAGTTTGACAGATGAAACGTAAGATAGAACGGCACCAAAAAACTCAAAGTATCATGTTTTTATGTCATTTATTCTAGTTTTATTCAAAAGTGATGTTCAAAATTCAATTTTTGTGAATGATGTGATGATTAATACTAATAAAGGTGTCAAAAACAGTGTACCTAAACAATTACTTTGTCTTCTTTTCAATGTATTCAATTTAGGTTTCCTTTAGGTAAAAGTAAATAGATTGATCAACTCATGTATTTTTTATACCCAATTGTGTTCGCATGGTAACAGCAACAGGCCAATGACTTATTTGTTTCATTGAAACAAAAGGGGCACAATGTCCGCGTGGGACACTCCTACTGGGAGTTTCCCAGGCACTGCTTATCAGCCACTTCAACCAGCTTTCTCTAATTTACATCAAGAGCCAATGTAACACCCAAGATAAACTTTCCCACGATGCTGCCTACTAGTCCGAGTCAGAGTTGCGAAAACATATTTATGTTTACCTGTAATTAGCAGAGTTGTTAAAATACCGGTATTTTTGGAAAGCGTAAGCGTAAGCGTAAATACACTTTCAAAATTTTCAGTATGGATACTTAAAGCGTAAGGTATTTTTAAAATACCTGGGAAAGCGTAAATAAAAGCGTAAGCGTAAAAAAATTATAAGAGACGTTTTCTCAGTGAATTCTTTGCAAATCAAGCTCTCAGCGACATTTTTCGGATGTCCACTTAGTAGTCAGTCTGCCGTCATATGTTGTTTGGAAATTCATCGGCTGCGACACTTACCGTATTTCGTCTTCTACTTTTTTTGCCTGCCATTCTATGGGAGGTGCCGTTCTATTAGACGAAACATGGTAAGTCATGCTTTTATCTTACAACTTGGAGTTAGTGCTGTCGACGGCGACAACATCGTCCGTCTCGGAATCCATTTTCAGCCCAAAATTTCTTATCTGAAGCCACGATTTTGCTCGACACAGTATTAGCAAGACATTCATACTGCGACAGAATTTGTAAATGTGCCACTATTTCCAGCACATTACTGCACGCACGCAGTTTTGTTCACTCTTTTTTTGTGGTTTTATGCTTTTACAAAAGTGTAAAACTGAACCGTGTGAAAAGCTTTTTTACGCTTTTAGTACCCGGGTATTTTGGCCGGGAAAGCGTAAAAAAGCGTACGGGTATTTTATGAAAGCGTAAGCGTAAGCGTAAGTATAAATACCCATTTACCCGGGTATTTTGGGTAAGCGTAAATACGCTTTCGCAACTCTGGTAATTAGTGATGGAAAGTGCCAGAAAAACATGGGCGCCAAGCGCCATTCGGAGGGTGGGCGCCAGGCGCCGAGGGCGACACAGAAAGAGGGCGCCAAGCGCCAGGGGCTTCATGGCGCCATTCGGGAACTGAACGCCAGGCGCCAAGAGCGCCACAGAGAAATGGCGCCATCCAAGAAATATGACGCCAGGCGCCAAAGGCGCCACAATAAAAGGTCTGTATCATTGTATCGTATTTCATCGAAATACCCCCTTGAATTAACACCCCCTCGAAGTACCCCCAGGTGTTTTCAAGCTGAGAAAAAATACCCCCCCCCCCCCTCGAAATACCCCCATCTGGTATTTATGCAGAGATCATGTGTGCAATGTACATGATGTATTTATTTATGTCGATTTGCATCACAGATACACATACCGTATTTCCTTGAAATACCCCCCGGGGGGTGATTGTTTCATAGTGGTCCCGAGAGGGGGGGGGGGGTATTTCGAGGCGGGGGTTATTATTTCGTAAGAAATTTTTTGAAATCATAGTACAAAATCGTTGTTTGCGATGTGCGCTGAGGTAGAAAAATGCATCAATAACTGACATGTATAGACTCCTGCAGACTAATATTAGTACGTAGATGGTATAAACCAGAGTTGCGAAAGCGTATTTACGCTTACCCAAAATACCCTGGTAAATGGGTATTTATACTTACGCTTACGCTTACGCTTTCATAAAATACCCGTACGCTTTTTTTACGCTTTCCCGGCCAAAATACCCGGGTACTAAGAGCGTAAAAAAGCTTTTCACACGGTTCAGTTTTACACTTTTGAAAAAGCATAAAACCACAAAAAAAGAGTGAACGAAACTGCGTACCAAAAAATTACTGCGTGCGTGCAGTAATGTGCTGGAAATAGTGGCACCAGGGGTCTCGAATGGGGGGGGGTTGGGGGGGGTTACCCCCCCCCCCAAACCGCCCAGCTATCTATCTATCCCGGAGGCCGCTCAGCTATCTATCTATCCCGGAGGCAAAAT